>OU823266.1:16473439-17673439 GCA_917490735.1 Dryobotodes eremita
CTAAATGATATTTCCAAACTTTTTGTGGAACATAAACATAAAATGATAAAACATCACGAAGTTACCTCTAATTTGCACGCATTTTCGATTTGTCTTCTTTCTATAATAATTATTATGACATTCGTATTATTATGCTAATGACTAATAGGTTACAAAGATAATTATTTGTTTTTTTTTAATCATTATTAATGATTTATAGTTTGAACCACACATACAAGTTATCGTCAGCTTTTACATCTGATTTATTTAGTCAAACTAGCTAGTTTGGACCTAACTTGTTTTGATAATACAAGACGAAAAAAATGTACCGGCATTTTATAAAATTCCTTTTATTTTTAAATAAAACACTTAAATTACTAATTATGTCTTATTCAGAGGAAGAAGTCGTCATCCGTCACATGTTGCGGAAACTATAATCATATTTTTTCTGCCTTTATACGCACTCTTAATCCTTACTAGCGACCCATTAATATACACACAAAACTTGCAGAATAAGTTCTCTAATTGCTAATAATGACTGCATCAAAATCAATTGTGTAGTTTAGTAGAACTAAGCGAATTTATAGAATAGCAGGTCCCCGCGGTTTTACCCTCAAAAATATTACTACAAGAACCATACATTTTACTTGCATTCTGAGTCACTCTGGAATAGTGTAGCTTTATACCACTGAAAGCCGTTTAACAAACTGATGAGCTTTTCCAAAAGTATCTGATGAAATGTGAACAAATGGATCAGAAAACGTACCTGTGCATGCCAATTTGTAGTGCCACTAACAAATTGAGTACTTTGTTTCGAGTATTTGAAGAATTAAACCCGAAATCGTAATTTATAAATCACCTTAAAGAGGTTTCTCATTTGACAGTTCAAGTTATCTTTCGTCGATTATTTTTTTCAATTACAATTTAGTAACGTTTTTCAAAACAAAAAAAAACAATAATTGTTGGACAAAGTAGTGAGATATAAAGTTGAAACCTTTTTAATACAGATCAATGTTTATTAATCCCCTTAAGTGAGTGATTGCGTCAGAATTTAACCAGAACGGGTCATGTTTACACTTTTATCAAATAGGTACTTTTGGAACATACTTCACAAAAAACTTTACCTCTAGCAGTCTATACCACCATCG
The DNA here is from genome assembly GCA_917490735.1 of Dryobotodes eremita. Classification (NCBI taxonomy): domain Eukaryota; kingdom Metazoa; phylum Arthropoda; class Insecta; order Lepidoptera; family Noctuidae; genus Dryobotodes; species Dryobotodes eremita. Next base: position 16,474,567 of record OU823266.1, read on the forward strand.
TTCCGTTTTACACACCCCCGTTCTTTTTCTCTATGTATCCCATGCTTATCTTCAATTCAATTCAATTTATTTATTCAATTCAATTCAATTTATAACAATTAACAATATTCAGTAACAATTCACATTGCGTTCGAATGTAATCCAGCATGAAACATTAACAACAGTACAGAAGAATGCATGCAATTTAATTAAAACTAGGGAATATTATTTATATTTAAAAAAAATGTGAAATAAAATAATAAACCATGCGTCAATAAATTAATAGCAATTTAAACGAAAATCAATTGATCGTTAATCGTTTTCAGAGACCGGTTCAATGCCAGAAGATCGAGGAAGCTTCGCACGAGATGTGTCTCGCTACATACAGCTTGCTGAAGACTTCAGAACTCGTCTGCCAGGTTAGAACAATTATAATAATAATTATTTTCTTAAAAACATGATATTAAACATATTAAAATACAGTCGAACAAGCTGTTTGATATTCAGGAATATTTCCAACATTGCTAATATTAATTTTTATTGTGCGTTTATAAGTTTTTAAGCTTGTGACATACTTAAGAGAGGATGTTAAAGAGTTGATTACTTAGCACACACCATATTGTTTAAAAAGTAGTCGAAGACCGGTGACATCTATCAAACCGCACTGTGCCCGCGTGGTGGATTACCGTCAACTCCTTCTCACAGAGAGGAGGCCTGTGTCCCAGCAGTGGGAACGTTAAATGCTAATTATGCTTATACTATGCTTTTCTAAATTTAGAGCATACGTGTTATTCTAATAGTACAGAATATCTAATAGGAAGAATTGTTTTATTCGTCTTCTTCAAAGAGAGAAGAAACTAAATACTGTATGTATGGTTTCAGGATCCTAATCACCACGACGTGAGAAGGAAGCTTTTGGAAGCGTGCCGTCACCTCAACGACTCCATCAATAAATTGGTTGGTATAAACTTACTTTCACAGCCGCGGTTAAGCCCGCGTGGAGATTGGAAAGTATCCCGCGGGAATGTATTACCGGGATAAAAAGTACTCTATGTCTCCATCCAGGTTATAAACTATCTGGGTGCAAAATTTCATCCAAATCCGTTCAGGCATTTTTGCGTGATTGAGTAACAAATGTCCAAATTTTCACATTTATAATTTTATTATGTAATATATATAGTAGAATAAGATTAGGGAAAAAACTGTAGAATTTCTTACGTGGCGTCGCGTCGGTTAGAACTATCCACCAATTATATGGGTTATGGTCTTCTAGGACAGAGTTTCTCAACCTGGTGAATTTGGTAACATTTTTTTTTTGTATTTCCTTATCTTCGGTGAATAAAGGGCTTGCCACAAAAAAAAAAATAGGAAGGGTTCCTATTGACATGCCTTCGATTGGTCTACTACAACGACGAAGCTCACAGTACTTATTTACCATAATTACGTCCACAGGTTCGCAGCGTAAACCCAACAGGTCGCGTCAACCAAGAGTGCGGTGAAGTGCACCGATCCTTACAACTACAACGGAGCTTGTTACAAGCGTCGCCGCAGCCTTGTGGAGCCTTGCCTTACGTGCACTGTGTGGATACCCTGCAGTCACAGAGAGATGTGTTGCGTAAGTAATCAAAATATTAGTAAATTGTTATTCAAGGGGATAAAATGACCCATTATATACGAGGTAGTTTTACTCCCAAGCTTTAGCGTAAATAGAAACCAAGTTATAATGGGTTTTTGAAGCCGTGTGTTACACTCTACTTTTCACTACGATTGCGAGAAAATAAAATAATCCAATACAAGATAAAATAGTTTACTTTTTATATTTTTTTCTGCAGCCGCATCGCAATGCACGCATTTTACCGTATAGACCGCTGCTTTTGGTTCCATTTCAAAAATAAAATGTTCTTCTTTTTTATGAAACATTAATAAGTCGAGTCTTTATTCATGATTATTCTATTTAGGAATAAAGACTTTTTCGTTTTTTTACGCTCGTTGGTAACAGACACTTTTGACACACACTACAACACTTTTGACGTTCAAAAGTGCCTTTTATGTGCCTATTTGAAATAAATGATTTGACTTTGACTTTGACAAAAATTAAAGAAAGGAAAACTTTTCCCCTAGAAGAAAATATTCTATTTTATCCCCGCTCTGGTACGCTACAATGACAGACTTCTTGAGCAAGAGTAGTGAAAATAATATTTTTTAACTTCAAGTATTAAAACTTATAAGTAACACGAAACTTTTTGCAATTTGAAGGTCAGTCAGGTCAGGTTAGGTTGTATTTTGATTAAAATATGATTCGCGACCGTAACAAATACAGCTTTACAGAATTATAATAATTAGAATCAGCAATACAACTCCTTAAGTTCATATTACTGTATTGAATGACTATTTCATGAAATCATGATATTTAAAATATTAGTTCACTCCCACTACCCTTAATCAACTCGTCGATCAGTAAACCTGCTATAAGATCTTTGCAATGTATACTACAAAGCAGGATGTAAGATTGGGCAAGAAACATGTTGCTTCGTGACCCTTCATGAGCTGGATTCATGCTTTGGCTTTCGTCAACTAGAGGTGTTTAATTAAATTCTATATTATTGTTATTACAGAAAAACTAAACAGTGACCAGGCTATGTCCCGCGAAGAGTTCCTCAAGAGTTTGAACTACGTGGCCTCCGCAGTCAGCAACAGTACTGAGTGTGCCGCTCAAGCTGCTTATCTGGTCAGTTATAAACCTCGATGATTCTAAAGTATTTTATGCAGCAATGACTCACACTATTTGAATTTTATTTAATTTCTTTGTTAGCCTATATTATGTCCCACTGCCGGGAGAAAAAAGGGGAGGCCTTTCCAACCATTTTTTCTTCCAAATAGCTCTGTTTTGTGCGATCTCTGGCCATGTTGGCCCTGCAAGTATTATCAAATCATCACACCACCTTCGCCGCGGTATATCTCGACGGCGATGTCCTCCCTGAGACGTCTAGTGAGTGACGATCTTTGTCCATCTCTCCGGGTGCATTCGCGTCAATTTTATTATAACCTGATTATATACTGTTGAACCAATTTAAACTGTATGCGAAAGTCGGTAAGGAAACTATGCGAAAGTCGGCATTATTCGTTGAATCGTTAAGCTCCTTAAGTTCTGAGTTGAGCTGCAGGATTATTGGAAAATGCGTGCACTGACTGGACAGGTCCACTCAACCTGTGTGGTTCTTTCCTCAAAACACCATTTCAAACACCAATCTACATGGCCTTCACATGATCTGATAAAAATTATGTCTGGACTTTAAAAGAGACTGTGACTTCTAAGTTTGTTTCGGCCTTTCTTCTCAGAGTAGTCAGATAGGAAACGTCAACATCTAGTTTTTAAAATATGGTTGACGTGTAAAAGTGTGTGTACAAATCTACTTACAGAAATAAAATCATTTATCATAATCATTTGTCACATATTTTACAACAGATAATGTCTAGACATGAACATGAACAATGTTGGTTTGCTGTTGAGTTAGTGAACATTAATATACAGCATTAATCAGAAAGGTGCGATCATATTTAAGGTTGTGATACCGACCATCAAACTGACCAACTTTCTCCATGGGACCGATATCAAAATCGCGAAAAAACTGAATCAAACACAGAATACAGGAGTACGTATTTAGTTTAGTCTCTCAAAGCGGTTCCATCATACTATAACGTCCGTCATGAAAATCCTTCATTTTCACCATTATTTGACGTTAAGTCAAACCCCGCTGCCCGAAGATTTAAATCGCTAGATTTGCCCTCATCGTACTTAGTCACAAGAAAAAGTGTCCGTACTGAGAAAAGTGTGCTCGCACATTAAAAGCGTTTCCATGACAATCAAGTAAGTTACTGCGTCACTGTGGGTCAGAGGTGTCAAAACGAAACTGAAATGCGACTGTCTTTTGAGGCGGTCGAATCTTACGATCTAAATCTTTGCCACTGTTGCGACCGCCACTCTTTTAAGATACCATAGCTTTACCATTGAGTCGGCCAGCTACTTGTATAGAGTTATGACGAACAGGGTGTAAAGTTTACTCATGCCTCCATAGAACAGGGAGGACTCTCTGACCAGACGGGTGTTGTGTCTGGTGGGCAACTGCCCGACGTTTGATGTCGGGACGTTGTAAATAGTATATTATTTTAATTATTGTGAATGTAAAGACTATGTAGATCATTGTTTATTTTTCTTTCTTAATTAGTTTTAATCATAGTCTGGCAGTTTGAGTAATTTATGCGGCCTACCCCTTTCTTTGGTATTGTTCGTCGAATCGTTGAGCTCCTTAAGTTTTGAGTTGAGCTGCACGATTACTGACAAATGCGTGCACTGACTGGACAGGTCCACTCATTCTGTGTGGTGTTTTCCTCAAAAGACCATTTCAGACTCAAATCTACATGGTCTTCACATGATCTGACCAAGATTATGTCTGGACTTTGTGACCTCTGAGTTTGTTTCGGCCTTTCTTCTCAGAGTAGTCAGATAGGAAACGCCGACCTCATCTAGTTTTAAAATATGATTGACGTGTAAAAGTGTTTGTACAAACCTACTTACAGAAATAAAATCACTTATCATTTGTATATATGCTACTTGCGCGGTAAACTCTGCTTGCGCGATGCAGGATTTTGCGTAATGTCAGTGTGATGCGTAGCTCGCATGTGGCGATGTAGGTACTGCGACACTAGTTTACCACCTATTAACAAAAAGCAATCCTTAAATATGTTGTTTTTAATCCACAGATATCAGTATCAGAGAAAGATGTATCCATAGGCAAGGAAGGTATAGTAGATGTGGCCAAACTGCACAAAGCTGTTGGAGCGGTCGAGGAGACTTGTGTGTCCGTCATCATGGCCAATCATGAAGAACAGGTAACTGTGTAGTCTGATTACTTGAGCTTATTTTTGTATGGAAATATCATAATTTGATATATTCTAAGACTAAGTTGTTAGTAGGACTTGCGATATGCAAAAAGCAGATTTTCGATGCCTTTTTACTATGAAATGCAATTTAAAGAAACATCTTCACATTACATTAACTTTTGTTTCTTTTTTCATTAATAAAATGGCCGTCGGTTTGAGTAAGCTTCACTGTCTACAGTCAAGAATCATACGTGTGATTAGTAGATCGAAATATGATGATCCAATTTGTTATGCTCATTGAGCTGAGAAGAAGGAAGGGAAAAGAAGGCGAGAGAGAGGGAAGAGAGGGAGGGGAGGGGAGAGAGGGGAGAAAGAAAAAAAAGACTTTTAAGCTCAATAGCATAAAAAAATCTTTTCTTTTTTTGTCTTCTTTTCCTGTGATGACATAGGAAAAGAAAACATGAACCTTTCCTAATTTGACATGAAATTTAAACCAATTTTAATTAGGGCTGATTTTACCAAAGTCAGATATTTTTTTCTCCGTGGAATAAAACTGATGTTTGACAGCTTTTGTATGCAAACACTGTCAAAATGTATTCGCAGGACTTACATATCCTGCGAATAAAGTAGTACAAGTCAACTTGCACTACTTATAAAAGTTTGGTCGAATTTGCCATCGAATAATATTCCAAAGCCCAGATAACTTCTGCACACTAAGTATATCCAAGAAGACTGGTAGATCATTGATACATGCATTAATTTGACTGTATTTCAGGTGCAAGAAGAGACAGCAACCCTAAAGGTCCAGGTGAAAGATCTCCTGCACGACATAGACGATGCCATCGAGAAAACCAAAGATGGAGAGCTCAAGGACATGCTGAAACAGTGCAGGATTGAGATCAATAGCTCGAGTGGAGCTCTGTTCAAGGGTGTGGCAGCAAATGCTAATGATAAGGTATGTTAATGAAAATAAATATTAAAAACTACAGGGGAAAAACGGAAGTAAAGAAGCCAACATCCTAACTTCCTAACTAATATTATAAATGCGAAAGTAAGTTTGTTTGTTTGTTTGTTACCTTTTCACGCCTAAACCACTGAACCGATCATCCTGAAATTTTACATATACGTTGTCAGGTGTACTGAAACGGACATAGGATACCTTTTATGCCGAAAAAAAGTACTGTTCCCGAGGAAAACAACAATAACGTTCTTATGATAATAGATGGCGCCACGTGTCTTCCGATCATGATTGAATTATAACCGGAATTAATAGTCAAAGTCTAAATAAACGCGAGCGAAGCCGCGGGCAAAAGCTAGTAATAGATATTTTGCTAGACAGAGACAAAACTAGGTAAAACATTGACGTCAAACTGTATACAGGATGGCTGGACATCGACGCCCAACCTGTTACCATGGATTCAGTACATGATTCTGAACGCCCATGCGTTAAAATATTTCGTAAGTTATTAAAAAAAAAATATTGCTGTTCCAGACATGTTTGACCGCGTAAATATTGCACTTTTCTAAGAAACAGCTGTTTTTTTTGGTTACTGGTGAATAGAATAGAATAGAATATTTATTTGCTCAGAATGTAGGTATTTACAATAAGGTGGTTATAATAATATTAAAGAACCTTTGTACATTCTACCATTTTGGCATGCAAACATTGATGCAGTTCAACATCAAATATACAAACTTTGATACACAACTAAAATTTATCAGCTAGGAAATCCGATACGGAGTAGTAACATTTATTCAATAGAAGTAAAGTTAGTTTCTTTTTGAAAGTTGTTGCTGGTTCCTCTTTTATGGAATCAGGAATGTGGTTAAAATGTAATAATGGCGAATAATGTATTTACTAGGGGGTCTAGAACCACGTGCTGAATTCATGGTTACAGTTTGCGCGGCGATGTGGGATGCCGCACTGTATACTACATAATAGCTCCGTGTCAGTAGGTAGGTACACCGTCCGTTACATGGGGTCTACTCTCTAAGTCCGTCTATGAAGACACGGGCCCGTCCAAAAGTAGTTCGAAACTTATTGAACCCTACACCTGATTAATTATACTTTTCGGACGGGTAAAAATACATCGGGGGTAGGGACAGTTGTCAAATCGTGGTGTTATTCATTCTTAGGTCGGGCCCCAAACTAATCTCACGTCCGTAGGTGTTACGGAGTAGGAATCACCGGTAACCTCGGCCGAAACTACGGATGTCGTATTAAGGAAGTAGACCTCCAAGTGAAAGGGACAGAACAAAATCAAAAATATAAAAAAAAATCGATGTTTTTTTTAAATTAAAATTGTTTTCAATGTTTATTTATATTTTTCGCATTTCTGTAGCTTTTATCAGCGAATTTCCGCGATTACGTCGGTCGATCTACCTTGCCTCTAAGCTCAGTAAAAGGCTATAGTGAACTTCTTTAAAATTAAATTAAGTAATTTACTTAATTTTCTTTCTTAGGAGGGAATAATATCAAAGGTAATGGATTTGATGGACGATGTCAACGATGCCTCCAACTTGATAGAACATCCTGACCTCGTACCAACTGCAGGTGAAGTCTCTGCCGAGACCCAGAAGCAAGTCGACGAGGTCGTGAAAAGTTCTCTGTGAGTAATCAAGAAACCAATTATTAGTAAAATTTCGTGGTTCCGTACCTCATGTTGAGGAAATGGACCCTCATTTCAGTAACGCATTTTCGTATATTATTAAAAACTAACCGTTTTTAAGTTCTAGCTTTCCTTTCCATGTCACCTTCCACAAAGATGGAATCTGACAAAAAATTACTACTAGTAATTTCTCATAGCAAAGAGTCTTCACCTATTTTAAAAGGACAACTTACTTTATGACGTTCTTAAAAGTCTTCTGTCGCTATAAGAGCCTCTAACTCTAAAGTGACAGAAACAACATGAGTCTTAGCTGCATGTTTAAACTGAGTTGCGTATCGGAATTCGGTCAAAATAATAATTAAAAAATAACTATTTCTGTTCTCAGAGCTCTTCTCACAAACACCGAGGAGTTAATAAAGCAGGTGAAGTCGGCTCCGGATGAGCCGGAAATGATGACGTGGGTGATGTTCAACAAACGGAAGGACGTATTCGATGCGTTTGAGAACTTACTCAAGAATGTCAAGTACGTAATACACGGCCTTTTTAATTATTTTGACGAAACTATAACGTTCCCACTGCTGGGACACAGGCCTCCTCTCTGTGAGAGGCAGTGGGCTGTAATCCAGCACGCGGGCACAGTGCGGGGTGGGGGATGTCACATGTCTTCGGATTTTTTAGTTCTTGGATATGCTGGTTGACTTAAGTAAACTAGATTTGATAAAATCAGAATTTCAAGTTACTACGCGCCACACGAGGGGTGATCACATTGACACCGTGATCAGCTGTTTACTTAAAAAATATGATTTTCGTGGTAGCATCCGTTCTATATAGATATGCCGTCTTCAAGAGGGAAACGTCAACTTAATTTTATGCGGGTTTAAAGTTATAATAATATTTTATTTGCAGGACCAGTGGCCAGCGCGTCAAACTTATAAAAGGTTCCACGGACGATTCGGAGGTATTCTAATTTTATATTACTTAATTAAAAGTTAGTGAACAGTCCAGAGCTATCACTGGGTGGTAAAAAGCCAATATTTTTTTTTAACTTGGGTACGATCTAATTCTTAAAAATTTTTTACAGGAAGAAAAGAAGAGCTATGTGCAGAAACAGTGAGTATCAATCAATGTTTTAAATTAATGGTACTTACAGATATTCAAGGAACAGTACGCGCTTTGAGAATCATCGTCTATCTTCAGAAATACGCGCGATGGCAAAATCTAATATAGAGCTGTTAAAACCGTAGAAGTAGTTACCAATATTTTTTTTTTCGTTTGCCATGATTACAACACATAAAAACACGTTTTTCCCGAAGGGTCAGGCAGAGGTGTACCTATAGGACACCCACATATCACCAGTAATTTTTAAGTCCCATGTAATAAGGGCCAGAGCGAGCCTATTGCCATCAACCGGGCACTAATCTAGACTCCGGGCTATTACTGAGAAATTCCTGAAGGAAAATCCAACAATACTTTGCTCAACCTGGAAATCGAACCCAGGAACTCATGCTTAGCAGTAGAGTTGGTCTAGTGGCGAAGATTATACATTAACCACTCTATGCAATCCCAAAAAACTTTCCTAAACGTGTGTGACCGGAGTAGGTAACTCAACAGAGAGAACTTCATACAAACGAGCAATGAGAGGTGCACTACTACTGTTAACGCGGGGAGCAATGAAAGAGTGGACTGTATGAAATAGGCAAATTGTTTAATGCCGTGATTATTACAATATTAAAACTGACCCGGACAAAACAATAAAATGGTCAAGTTAGAGAGGAGAATCGTCCTTCGCGGTGAAGTCCGAGGAAGCGAGTGGTTGTCGACTGGTGTCGAGTGGGTGTCGGCTCGTGTCGAGCTGATCACGCTGCCTACGCGTGCAGACTGTGTGCAAAGTGTTGTGTCGGGTTCGGTTCCCAACAACTACGACGCGCGGCAGTACACAACTTAGAAGCTTTGTCTCTGTGAGGGGTTACTCTGTGGCGCGACATTCCTTCTAACTCGGAAACACGAAAATTACCGAAGGGCATACTTTTTCTGGTTTACCTGTAGTTGTTTTAATCTGAACCTTATTGCCGATGCTGATGGATACCATTTCTTTTATATTACTTCGTTACATCACGCCTGTATTTCCCCGGAGGGTTAGGCAGAGGTGTACCCGAATTTCGCTAGCTACGTTTAAGACCCATGTAATAGGGGGCGAGCCTTTATTATAAGGCAGTCAAAACGACATTGTTTAGGGCCTTCTGCCAATCTTTTTATACCTGCAGCCTGTGGGCTAGCTGCACGCAGCGGGTCGTGAGTGCTCTGAGAGTTCAGTACAACAATGGCTTCAGGGTGTTGACGGGACTGCCTCGCTATTGCAGTGCGTCAGCGATGTTTGCAGAATCACAAGAGGATGGCTATTATGCCATAATTAGGAAAAGAGCAGCATCGTTGATGCGCAGAGTGAGAGACAGTCCTAACAGCTACCTGAGGGTCATTGCTATGCATATTGAGAGTCCTATCTGGAGGCACTGGATTCGCCTACACATAGGATAATTATTGTAGTTTGTTTTTGTATGTGTGTATTACTAACATAGTTCTAAGCTTCAGTGTATTACTAACACTATATAGACAATAGTCTGAAATAAATTATTATTATTATATTTTATATTATTAATTATAAATCAAAGTCAAAATCATTAATTTAATATTTGTGTGTCAGGTTCGACTCTGCGTCCAAATGGCTTCTGAGGCCCGTATCCAAGGCAGAGGTGAAGACAAACGGACAGCAAGCTGTACGCAACCTTATTGAAGTTGCTAACAAGGTAAGATTAATGAAAACTTCAGTCAGCACCAATTATGTTACAAATTTACAGAACATCAAAAATCTGTCATAATAGAGCTTCGTAGGAAGGAGCTCTTCTGGGAAAATGCTACCATCTTTTACGGAATACAGAATCTTATAAAAATACATTATCCTTCTTTTGGTCTTCGCGGTAATTGGGTAAAAAAGAAAGTAAAAATAAAATGTAAGAACTCAGCTTTCTAACTATTTTAATTTGCTTTGTCTAGCAGCATCTATATAATATGATAGTTATCAAGGATTCCCATTAAGGAATCTAATAAGGTTATCGCCTACCATTTTCTTCAGCGTATTAATATTCTTTAACTAATACTGATATTTCAACTTTGTTAGGTTAGTTGTTAGATTTATTGTGCATACTGTGGTCTCCTATAAGTGCAGGAGTACACCTATTTAATACCTGATATTGCCCTCTATTTATGTGTAATCTATTGTGTATATTTTTTGTTGGAGATCCAAAATAAATACATTCTTCCCTCGACGTTCTTCTCCATGAACTCTGCTCAATTTTGAAAGTTTTCGGTACTTATGTGATACTTTTCGTTCAGATAACGGAAGACCTGAAGGGCAGTGAAAAGGAGGACATGAGGAACTTGGTGAAGGAAACCGAACAGTTGCTTACTGAATGTAGCAAGAAATATGATCACGAACAGTACAGGTAAGTAAAGAAATAATTTAGAATATTGCTGTGGTTTTGTATAAATCGTAAACAGACACGATCACCAATCATTTTTAACAGATTTCTAAAAAGGAAAAGATTCTATTTTCGTCTGTATGTATTTTTTTTTAATGTATGTTCATCGGTATTTTCATCAATTGTGGAAAGATTTTGAATACATATTCGTTTCTGTTTATTCCTGAGGTGGTCCCATATTAATTTGGTCAAGTTCTGATAACGTTGTTGAGTTAGCTTCAATAATACTTATTTAATCCACTTTGTGTATGTTGATGATGTTATTTTAAATCAAAAATCAAATCAAATATCATTTATTTGCATAAATAAGGTACAGAAGGTTGGTAAAATGTAAAAATTGTTCTCTTATTCTGCCTTTAATTTAGGCGTGCAAATATAAAATAACGTTACATATTTTATTTAAGTTCCTTTCACTGTAATGTTGTTTACATATCAAGTAGTGGTATCCGAATTTGTGTGGGGTAGGTACGACAACCAAAAAGTGGAAACAAAACAACTGACTTCCAAAAAGACACTATAAAATTAACAATAATTTTAATTACGGAAGTCGGTTGCAATCAACGAAAATGCAAAACCAAAGACACCGACTTTCGAAATTAAAGTTATTATTCATTTTGTTATGTTTTTTTTACGATTGCAGATACAACTGCATGTTTATAGTGTTGGTTCTTGAAATTCGTTAAATGTACTTAGTAGACCTGGCCCTGCAGTCTCGACATTAGATAGCGACAAAAATCTGTCGCTAAGTCGTATCGATGTCAAATTCCTTTAATAGATTTTCAACTTTATTTCGAAAGCATAAGGTTGAAAATCTATTAAAGAAATTCAGGCCCTGCAGTCTCGACAAATATAACTACAAAAATCGGTCGTTAAGTCTAATCGATGTCAAATTTATTTAATAGATTTTCAACCTTATACTTTCGAAATAAAGTGGAAATCTATTAAAGGAATTTGACAACGATACGACTTAGCGACCGATTTTTGACGCTGACTAATGTCGAGACTGCAGGGGCTGCAATAAGCCACCGCATTTCGCACGACCCGACCTTCGACAACAACGTGACCAGTAATAGTTTCTTGAAAATATGAGTTTAGCATATAATTTTTTGTTCGTTTTTCTATCAAATATAATCGATACCCAAACCATATTTACTAACAAAAGAAAAAAAAAAAGCGAAAATTATTATGTTCTTACGAATATTAATATTTTTTCGTTGAATCTAGACTTGTCACAAAAACCTTATGATCTTAAAACTCCCTTACCTTCCTAGTGTGCTGATGGAACGCGTTCGTGAGCTAAAAAAGGGCATCGAGCGAGGAGTAGTAACGAGAGTCGTGCAGGACTTCATGGACGCAGAGGCACCGCTAGCAGACCTGGACTTAGTGGCCGATTATGAAAAGGGTAGGTTCTATTCATTTCTGTAAGTAGATAGAGGGGCTCGTGGAAAAATTATGACAGATTCGATAAGATTCGTAAAAGTGTCAAATAAACGCAGTGTGTAGTGTATGTGTGTGTTTGGAGTAAGTGTGTGACAAATAAAATGATCTTATCTTGTCTTAGAAGATGTACGTACAGAAATCCATTTGCCTCATCTTTTCCCAACTATGCTGGGGTCAGCTTCCAGTCTAACCGGATGCAGTTTTATACCAAAATATTTCTACATGTGACTGTCATTAGTGCAAAGCCCTCTTCTCAAACACAAAGAAAACGAGCATCAATCAATATTATATTATTCACATTTGCGAAACATCCTAATCCTAACTTCCTAACTTTAATATTAAAAATGCGAAAGTAAGTTTGTTTGTTTGTTTGTTACCTTTTCACGCCTAAACCACTGCACTGATCATCCTGAAATTTTGCATATACGTTGTCAGGTGTACAGAAACGGACATAGTGTACCTTTCTTCCCGAAAAAAGGTACTGTTCCCGAGAAAAACAACAATAACGTTCTTATGATAATAGATGGCGCCACCTGTCTATCAGATCATCATTGAATTATAACCCGAATATCAATTCAAAGTCTAAATTAACACGAGCGAAGCCGCGGGCAAAAGCTAGTTTCGATATATTTCTAAATTTACAATTTTCCCAGATGAATCAAAACGCAAGTTCCTGCTGGAGAAGAAGATAGCCGAGCTCCTGGCCCAACTAAGCCGCGTCACTAAGACGGCCAGGCTTATCGCAGACACTGATAAGGACGCGGGAACTACCGTCAGCACACAGCTGAATAGTTGCAGTGAACAGGTAAGCACCTCCCCACGGATTACTTGGAAAGGTATGCCTCTGGTATTGTTCGTCGAATCGTTGAGCTCCTTAAGTTCTGAGTTGAGCTGCACGATTACTGACAAATGCGTGCACTGACTGGACAGGTCCACTCAATCTGTGTGGTTTTCCTCAAAAGACCATTTCAGACACAAATCTACATGGTCTTCACATGATCTGACCAAGATTATGTCTGGACTTTAAAAGAGACTGTGACCTCTGAGTTTGTTTCGGCCTTTCTTCTCAGAGTTGTCAGATAGGAAACGCCGACCTCATCTAGTTTTTAAAATATGATTGACGTGTAAAAGTGTTTGTTCAAACCTACTTACTGAAATAAAATCATTTATCATTTATCTATAGCGGCATCTAGAATGCCACATGCGAACTACGCGTCACAATGACGTCACGCAAAATCCTGCATCGCGCAAGCACAGTTTATCGCGCGACTAGCGTATATACAACATCCTGACATCAACCATCGGGCAGTTGCCCACCAGACACAACACCCGTCTGCTCGGAGGATCCTCCCTTTTCTATAGAGGATGAGTGAACTTTACGCCCTGTTCCTCATTCCTCAATAGAGTATTTCACTTTTAAAGTCTTCGATAGACTGTGCTTTTACAATAATCACGGGTAAAAAGCCGACTGGTTTATCATCTCTTCACTTTATGCGGAAAATGCGATGGTGTTGGTTAATAATGCAAAAGACTGTATCTTTATATTTTTTTCTTTTTTGTGGTTCCGTACCTAAAGGGTATAAACGGGACCCTATTACTAAGACTTCGCTGTCTGTCCGTCCGTCTGTCTGTCATCGGGCTGTATCTCAAGAACCGCGATAGCTGAAACAGTTGAAAGTTTCACAAATTATGTATTTCTGTTGCCGCTATAACAACAAATATAAAAAAAAAAAAAAAAATTAAGTCCCATACAACAAACGCGATGTTTTTGGCCGTTTTTATAGATAATGGTACGGAACCCTTCGTGCGTGAGTCCGACTCGCACTTGGCCGGTTTTTTTATCCTTTTTTATCTTCTTTATAAATAAAAATGAAATGCTGTTCGTTGGTCAACGCAACACTTGAGGCCGGCAAGACCAATTTGGCAAACTTTTGTTAAAGCATTGTTATCTTTTCAGGCGGAGTTGTTGGCTCCAATGTTGGTGAAGGCGGCACAACAACGAGTTGCATCTCCGGACGACAAGGTAAGATTGACGATTTACCAAACGAATGCTTTAATTATAATTTATTTAATCATAATTTGATTTTACGACATCATAGACCTTTGAAACCATTATTCTCAATGTTATGTAAATTTTCAGGCTGTGATAGAGAACTACAAGACCCTGCTAACACGATATGCAGAGTCGTTGTCCAAGATTCGAGACCTGTGCGACCAGTCTGTTGATCCTATGGACTTTGTACAGACTGCAGGTAAGGATCCCAACAGAAATAATATTTTATAGCTCGTGAAATTTGAAATAGTCTAGCTTTCTTTGCGAATTAGTATCTGTATAATCATTAAAATGTTTTTACGGCCACCAAGGTTTCAAATGAGTCCTAAAAATCCGTGTTGAATGAAAATTTTACTGCGTTGTTAATCTGTCGAGTCATTGGTTACGAAGCTAATGCCGCAGAAAACTTTGGTTGTTAGTTAAAAAAAATATTTCATAGGAGTTTCTCTTTTTATTCAAGTTAACAGCAAAATGCTATAGGTTATTGAATTGTAACTTGTAACCCTCCCCGTCTTATAACAAAAATAGTTCTAACTTTGGTGCAAGCTCACACTTTTCAGCGAGTTTTATTTTTTCGGACCTTATTCCGACTGATGTAAAGTTCTAAATACAAAGTTGACAATTTAAACTCAGGTTTAAAATTAGTTTAACTTTAACATGTCGGACTAAAATTCGAAATAAAAAATGGCTCGATGATTTAAACATGGGTCTAAACATAAATATTGTTTAGATATAAGGCCGTTTAAAATGGCCGTGTATAAACTGAGCGTATTACTATTTGCAGGCGAGACCATGGAGCGCATGCGCGAGGAGTCCACGAAACACAACGACCCCATGAAGTGTGCGCACACGTCGGCCGCCATCACCAAGTGAGATATACTAACCTCTTTGTTTATACATCGTTTGGGAATATTCTCTTTTAGGGGTGTGTGTTGGGTCTATTTAAGTAATTCAAAGACGTTTAACGGTAATTTTTTTATATATTCACGTAAAAACATAGTCAAACAAACAACTAATCAGTAAATTTAGGAATATTATCTACGAGCGTGGTTTTCGCACTCGCGATCCTTCCCCACTGTCGGTTGGCGGAAACTTTCTAAAGAAATATATCTTACATATTATAGAATTTAAGTTTTTATAGAAAGTTTTCCCTTGGTTTCGGATATAAGACATTGTAAATTAAAATTACGTTTCATGTGAGTTTTTGATCACACTATTGACATTGATATTGAATTGATGACCAAAAACAACAACATGCGGTCATAAAATTATCATAAATGTAATAAATAATCATTATATAACACTCAAAATCTAGTTTAAACTAGTACACTGCATAAAAATAAAACAAACAAAAATATTCACCTACTTACCCGAAATTTTAATCACGGAAATAGTTGCGTGGGGTACTTTGCACCCCAAACGCGCTCTCTTGACAACACTATAGACGACGGAGTGCTGCTTGCTACTATGTAGATAAAAAAAAGAAAGAAAGAAAATACATTTATTTGCGGTTAACATGACGCAAAGAAAAAACACACAAACACAAAAAATAACGAATTGGGGGAAAATATGCGTCACATTCATGCAAAACCCTATGCGAGACAGAGCCCCAGCGCTGGATTTCAGCGATAGCCGGCGCTGACGTGATGACGTCAACCAGTGCAGCATACGAAAATTAAAAATAAACATCAAAATAAGAAATAAAATAAATACACTATACAATTCAGTTCAGTTCATGAGTTTTTACGAAGCCAACAGAAACATCAGCGCTGTAAATTAAAAATTTTAAGAATTTTAAACCTCCTAAGATGCACTCGGGTGTGTTACACCCCACGCGACCAATTAAGTGTTAAGTCGAGTGTATACAAAACCAAATAGACTTTTTTATACCTTATTGGAATATCGTTTGAAACATCCCGTATGTATCCAGGCTGGCGAACCGCGTGATCCACGTGGGCATGTCTTCAAGCACAGCTCGCAGCGACCCTGAGCTGCAGAAGGCTTTAACGGAAGCTCAACAACAGCTCACCGCCGCCACGCCAGCTGCCGACACTCGCGCCAGCAGGATGCCCGACTGGAAGGATACCACTGCCAAGGTATAATAATACTTTATTGGTCACTAGGTGATGCCTGCGACTTCGTCTGCGATCCAGGAATATCGGGATAAAAAGTATTCTATGTCCTAATCCCGGTCATGGCCTACCCATGAGCAAAATTTCATCAAAATCCGTTCAGCCGTTTTAGCGTGAATATAATAGAATAGAATACTCTTTATTATGTACACCATACAATTTTAAGATATAAATGTAGAAATTTAAATAGGGTGACACAATGGGCGGTCTTATCGCTAAAAGCGATCTTTTACAGACAACCTTTGGATGGAAGCGTTACAAACAAACATACAACATTTTTTTTTCTGTTTGTAATATTAGTTTAGAAAAAAGTAGCAGTACAATACTGACATGTCAGTGAGTCCCAAGATAAGCTTCTTGCTGCAAAAAAATGTGTCATCGATAGCCAGGGAATCGCAATTCGCAAGCCCCAAAAGCCAAATGTCCGGACAAACTAAACTCGAATGACGTTACAAAGCAGAATCCTGCATCACGCAAGCAGAGATTTCCGCCGCGATCATAATTATATCAAACTGCCTAGACTGCCCACTGCGCAGTTGCCCATCGTTGTCAGCCATTGTGGATTATATAAATAGACTCCGAACCCAGGTTGAGCGAAGAAAGGAAAACCTGCCCAGCAGGCGTAGCATGACGGTTTCTGTTTCTTGGAAGACAAGACATAGCTATTTCCATACAAAGTGACATTTCGTTTCTCTATTTTTGACATCGCACCGTAAAAATCCTTCTAAAATCCGTCATTTTGTCTTTCGTTTTACCGATCGTTGTCTTGGTCTTTTTATATGTAGACTATTTCATAAGAAAGTTTTCTATCCCAAACGTCAAAATCACACTGACAACTGTCAGTTGTCTAAGGTAGTGAAGACAATTTGATTTCGTAATCGCCATGCTAAAGACAGTAGAAAATTTTTTACTCGACGGCCGCAAAGTATAAAAATGGAATGGAAAAATGGAATTTTTCAGTTTTTGAATGGAAAATGTGAAAAACCTACATGTTTCGTTTTAGGGGTTTAGGGGTTATATAGAGGGGGTCGAAATTTTCATTATTTTTGCGATAGGACACACCATTTTCGAGATATAAGCAAAATAAAAGAAAAACGTGAACAAACTACTGAATTTCGTAAAAAGTGCAGTTGACTCTTTCTACTTTGCTGCCGTCGTACTGTCTTCACGGAACGTCATTTTTGTCGATTCTTCCATCGACAAAACCCGTTTCTATAATGGTCATGCTACGCGTGCAGGTGGAGATTCACAGATGATTCCGCCTTGGAGTGTGAATGTGGTCATATTCCACAAACGATACGATACTTAATATCGTGTCAGCGTGTCCTGTTGTTTGCACGTAGCAGGAACTGATGAGCGCTACTTAAGGTGCCAAACTCGTAGCCATATTCTGGGCCGACTTTATTTAGACTGCCATCGACACGCTAGCAAGAAGTGTGGTGGCATCTACATCGCCACATGCGAACTACGCATCACACTAACGTCACGCAAAATCCTGCATCGCGCAAGCAAAGTTTACCGCGCGACTAGTTTATATACAACGTCCCGAAATCACTCGTCGGGCAGTAGCCCACCAGACACAACACCCGCTTGCTCGGAGGATGCTGGTTATGGAATGCCTTGCTCGAGTCGATAAGGCGTGCTCAATCTTTGTCCACTTTTAAAATTATGGTTAAAAAACACTTCCTCTCTCCTTAAACATCATCATTACATTTAGTTTCCTTGCTCTTGTTTCATGTTTATTATTGTATATATTATATGTAGATAAGTATATGTTTTATGTATGTATGTATTTGTTGTATATGTAAATGGTACACCACTGACTACCTGCATTATTGTCTCTCCTTCTCCCTTGAATCCATCCAAAGGTTGTCTGTAAAAGATCGCTTTTAGCGATAAGACCGCCCATTGTGTCACCCTGTGTAACATGTCTACATTTATATCTGTAATTTTTATGGTGTACATAATAAAGAGTGTTCTATTCTATTATATTCTATTCTATCCTCTCTTTTCTATGGAGGATGAGTGAACTTTGAGTTTCATCCTGTTCCTCACCTCTATAGAAGAATGCGATTTTGGAGCTGTATCTCAAATGATGTCCCATCTCCATTCGTGCTCTTTGTCCAACCTACGCTATGAAAGACCTTTGCTAGACCAATGCTAATCGTGTCGACGTGGCCGGTCGAAACTTCTATAGATTTATCGGTACAAAGATAAAGTTGTCCATCAGAAATTATCTCACGTCTAACCGGAATGTTTCATGCAGATACATTTTACCATGTTCCTCCACCTACAAACTGGTGAGCTTGAAAGTCTTCATCTAGTTTTCTTTTCATTAAACGCATTAATAATACTCGTTAACAGATTCTGCAAGCAACCGAGGAAGTGGAATCACTTTTGTGCGGCGAGACCATCTTTAAGAACCAACCGGGACCGAATCAACCTATCTACGTGAGTATAAACTATCTCTCGAATGTTAGAAAAAAATATACCTAAACACGATATACGTATATAATTCTCATCGATTTCGATAACGGTGACCCTTAAACGTGTGCCTACAACAATAAAGTTGGCATGCAATGTTGTATGTATAGATGTGTGGGCTTAAGCCTCTTTTGGCGTATTTGGCTTCCTCTCACACCAACAGACTAATGATAATATATAAAGAAATATTAATTATAAACTTTAACTTTTGTTTAGTAGCATGTTTCATTAATTGCGAGTTAAAAAGAGCGGGGCCTCTTCGTACAGGCATCTATACGCTTAAAAGGAGACGTCTCCAACTGTATCATGTACACCGTGTAATAATAAAGGAAAAAAAAAATGTGCTGCTTTTTACTAAATATTTAAAGGCACAGGATAGCCTTTACCAGAAGTGGTGGTCGTGTTAGTGATTCAGCAGCATTGTCGTGGACGGGTTACGACAGCGGCTCCCCCGGCATCACCTCTGTCGTCAGACGACAGCCGCCACGCAACTATCGCTGCGACGCTCTGCTAGAGTGACTGTCACAAGCCAATGACACTCATTTCCAACCTTTTCGCTGATTCCAATAACTTCGTTACAAAACAAAGCGGCGCTAATTGCTGCTCCGCCCATATTTTATATTTTCGTCAATGGTAGAGCGTTAATACGACCTGTGTGAAGGGAAACTTTCCCAACTTGTTGCTTGACACACACACACCCTCACACACATGTACTCTCAGTCACCCCTACAGGCTACACTTTCACTCACATATACTCACACATACACTCACACACATATACACCCACTCATGCACACACTTGATTTAATCTAAGTTAATGTTAATTTATGTAGTGTTAGCATAAGAATTATATGTATTGCTTTTAATATTTCTAACACGTCTTGCTATGGAAGAGCGGACTCTCCTAATACAGGCAATGCTTGCCTAAAAGGAGGATCCAATCCAAATATTATTATACTTGTAATACCAATAAACGATTTTTATTTATTTATTATTTATCGAGATGTCTCTTATACACATCGTTATAGTGGAGATGTTGACCGCCATGGTTCCGTTTCCCTTCTGCCATCTCAGGGTAGATGACCACTTTAGTAAACAGTGGTCCTTGCGAAGGACGTGTCCACACCGCCTGAGTTGACGCTGCGTATGACATGGAAGCTTTAATCAGTAAAGCCGTACATTTATTTCGAATTAATTAATTTTGTGATATCGGTGTGGCCCCAACAGAACGAGGCCCTGAACCTGCACGTGGCCATCCGCGACTGGTCCTCTCGAGACAACGAGATCGTCGCCGTCGCCAAGCGCATGGCTGTGCTCATGGCGAAGCTTTCCAATTTTATGAATAATGGTAAGATTCTATTAATTTTAGTAACCTTTACTGTTGATATAAATGTCGACCCCATCAGCCCAGGAAAACAAAACTGTCTCCAAATCCTAATAAGGACTTCTAACTTATTATTACATAATGATTTAATATTTTAGAAAAACTATGTGAAAAGTCCGCAATAATGTTCTTTGCAAACATCTGGTAAACTATTGGTTCGGCGTCATTAGGTTGTAACAAGTGTACTTCTATTTTAATTCTGCGCAAGACGGTCTTCGACAAATTTTGCAAAAGACCAAATAGTTCCCATGATATACGGACTTCTTTCTAATTTTAAACAATAGGAATAGGTTGTCGTTCTATTGTTTCTGCCTACGTCCAGAGGAAAAACGCGTAAGTTTGTGTATGTGTTATAGGCAAACTCCGAAGCTCCGGCGCTCCTAGGTTGGACTGGTCAATCCTCAGGTCAGACTGAATGACTTAGTCAAAGCCCAAACAAATGTAAATTTTCGGCCTTTGACTAAACAATTTTCGTCAAACCTGGGAGAGACTAATTTGGTCAGGCAAACGTCAAAACACAATTTTATTAAATCGGGGTTTGACGAGTCAAACT
Source organism: Dryobotodes eremita (assembly GCA_917490735.1). Lineage (NCBI taxonomy): Eukaryota > Metazoa > Arthropoda > Insecta > Lepidoptera > Noctuidae > Dryobotodes > Dryobotodes eremita. The sequence continues at coordinate 16,495,618 of OU823266.1, forward strand.
CCGATATAGGTATGAAGTGTCTTATCTTCGTATATTTGGAAGCATTTTATCATTTAAGCAGCTTTCAAGTCTTAAGAACCGCTTAACTCTGCCAGTTCTGACACCTGATTGGTCAGCTTACGTGATTTTCACTTTTATATTTGAGATGCTTTGAGAGAATGCCGTGTGGCATTAGGCCCGCCTTTTGTACGATGTGCAATAAAGTATAAAATAAATAAATAAATGCTTTGGAATATACGGAGGTTAGTTTGTAAGTAACTTTACTTTTAAAGCTTCTTTATCCACGTTTTTAGTAACAACAACACCGTTTGATTCACTCATCTTCAATTTTACACAATTACACGCCCGCACGCTCAATGAACGAACATGAAATGACAAAACAATCGGTCGGAACACCGCGAGAGACATTATGAACCTGTTTAAACATGTTCAGATCAACGTTTGACCGAGTTTTGCAGTCGCTTCTAGGATTGACTAGGCCAAAACCGAAACAGAATAATTTACTTTCGACGTTTGACTGAAAAGTTAGGAGCTCCTGGGTTTGACTAAAAATACTTCAGGCAAAGGGTGAAATTGAAATGTATTTCGGGGATTGCCTGATGGCTTTGGCCAAACCTAGGATAAACCAGTCCTTCCGCGAAGAGACTGTGTATCGGACTTTGACTATAACATATGTATGAAAAGGTTAAAGATCAGCGTTTAAAGAACAGTTATTGTATGAAGTTCAAAATCACAAACGTTATATTCTAGTCCACTTTGGATAAATAGGTTTTTAAGTTAAAACCTTTTCTTCTACTTCAGATAAGCAGCGCGACGTCCTAGCGACTTCAAAGTCCATAGTGGCAGAGTCGCACGAAGTCGCGCGTCTTGCCAAGAAACTAGCGCACGAGTGTACCGACCACAGGATCAAGACGGTTAGTATCTATTTAGTTGAAGACCTGCATTTATAACTCCCCGATATCTTTGAATTTTAAACCTACTAAGGGCTGATTTGACCAAAGTCAGATAACTTTGCTCCGTTGAATAAAATTGACGTCTGACAGTTCTAGTATGGAAAAACTATCAAAAACTCAAAATTTATTCTCAGGATAAGACTTTTTCTAGGTGTAAAAGTTTCGTGAAATTTGCCCTAAGAGTCAAAATGACACTCAATAAATTGTGCGAACACCTCGTGGGGAAACTTGTCAGCATGACAAGTCCTGCGCAAAACGGTTGGTGCGGGTCCCGAGGGGAAATTCCGGTATTTTAAGAACGTTTGCATTCTGTTATCAGTCTCGATCTGTCAGAAACACCTCTAATATCCCTACATTTCTGTAAAAAAAAAAAAAATGTTGTTGATATAAGCTCAAAACTCAAATCATTTATTTCAAATAAACCAATTACAGTCACTATTGAATTATCAAGGGGTCGGTCAGTCAGAAAGATGAAGCTAGTTGCCTATTCTAAAGCATAGTAGGTACCTATGGAGAAGAACGGGCAAGAAATTCCACGGACACTCTTATAAAACAAAATATGGTTACAAAATATTGTTTACATCATTCATGTTGAAATTATGCATGTGAGAACGATGCAGAACGTTAAAAGTGTTCGTAATAAAAAGACAAAAACAATTCAAATATTAAATTAAATTAAAATAAGCCGTGGCAGCTAAGAGATGACCAGTCCCTACTGACGGCGCCCGTTCACGAACATGACGTATGGATCAGCACCATTCAGCTCAACCATTTTGAAGAGCATTTTTTAGATGCGGCTACAATCCTTTCACAGTTATTTCACCTCTGCAGCAACCAAATAGCAACCTTATCATAACGAGAATAAAAATCATTGTCATTTTGACAGACTTGTCAGTGGCAGCAACCCAACATCAAACTTATCTTAATGAGAATAGAAACCACTGTGATGCAAAATCAGCAAACTATCTGTGAAAGGACTAGATTTTAAACATTTTTAATTACGGAAATTAGTAGTATAGATGTCTTAATTTGCCAACGTTAACTGAGCGAGCGAGGTGCTTTAAGCTCGTTTCTTTTCTGTTTAGGAAGTACCTAGGAGTAGGTACATAATTAAAAAGTGATAATAATAAATAATCATAATGGTAATAAAAAGTTTTATTGATTCATAAACAAGTGTACGTAATTTTCTAGAACCTGCTACAAACCTGTGAGAGGATCCCGACTATTAGCGGCCAGCTCAAGATGTTGACCACGGTCAAAGGATTCTCACTCGGACGCCACGGTAATACAGTTAATTTTATTTTAAAATGTTTTCATGTAACGCCTGTTCAACTTACTTAACTCGACTAGGTGTAAGTGAAGAAATACAGAAATATGAAAAATTACATTTAGCTAGAAAGTGGATTTCAGTCGTAATTCTCCTAATTTTTTCAGCTTTCCTTGCACCAATGCACCTTCTCATTTGATTTTCTTCTTCCCTAGCCTAATTCCTTATGTTATTTTGTTTTTTTCAGGTACTCAAGAAGACAAAGAAGCGTTGGACATGCTTGTGGGCAACGCTCAGAGTTTGATGTTGAGTGTAAGTATTATATACATAATTATTTTAAAATGTAGTGTCGACGGATAAAACGTCATGCTTCACGATACCAAAATATATATACAGGGTGTCCGGTAAAGAATGGAAAACTTTGAAATAGCATAAAACAGACCTTATGGCAGTTCTAAAAATATATATATTTCCCAAGAACCTAACATTATTTAGATTTTTTTAATTTTTTTTTTTAATATTATTCTTCTTCACCACGACCACAATTAAATGAATTCCTTTTGTTATTTTTTGTTATAATATTGACGTTGCAGCGGCAGTAAATAGTGTGTCTAGAAATTGCACAGTATTTTTTTTTTCTATGAAATCTTGTCTTGTATATTACTTGGGATATATTTCTTTTGTATTTTTTTTAGAACGGCCATAAAGTGTTATAAATGATATTTCAAGTTTATCTATTCTTTACTGGACAACCTGTATATACAGGGCCGGATTTAGGGGAGGGCATCCGGGGCGACCGCCCCGGGGCCTCCACAAAAGAGGGACAATAGAGACCTCCCCAATAGAGACTTCGAAAACAAAGTATATTTTTAAATTCCGACGAGTAAACACTAGTAAACCACTTTTCCTTTGATATTTTTTTTCGCTGTTTTACACACGGTGTGTAGGTACAACCGTTAGGGTACCTTGTCCTTACTGCCCTAGCTAAAAAATCCACCCTATTTAAAAATTATTGAAAACTGTGTTTTACTTTTTTTATCGTCTGTTCCACAAAATTTTCGGGGCCTACACTTTTTGGTTGCCCCAGGGCCTCCACACGCTTAAATACGGGGTTATAATTTTACATATAGGTAGTAGTAAAAGGTAGTATAGGTAGGAGTAGGTGGTAGTAGGTAAAATTTATTATTGAAGTGGGACAACAGAAACCTGTCTAGTATTCAACGTGTATCAGAAAGGTGTAGTCTAGTTTAACTGTCCTATACAAAACTTCAATACCTTATCATCAGACTCCTGCTCTTCTGTCAATTTATTTGTGGTCAACGCCACACATCTATTTTCTTCCATACTTCTCTATTAGGAATTTCTATTTTGCATGATGTAATCAATTATTATTATTAAAGTGATGTAATTAATTATTTATTACCTATCTAGTGGCACTTATTATCATTATCGTATTTTATTTTGTTAATATGCGGATAATGTTGTGGGCTACAATATTTTTAATATTTTGTGTTATCATTTCTTTGTTCCAACACATATTGTAGTTGTTTAATGTCCCCGAATCCTAACTTCCTAATCCTATCCTAACTTCCTAATCCTAATTTCCTAACTATCCTAATCCTATCCTAACTTCCTATCCTAACTAATATTATAAATGCAAAAATAAGTTTGTTTGTTTGTTTGTTACCTTTTCACGCCTAATCCACTGAACCGATCATCCTGAAATTTTGCATATACGTTTTCAGGCGTACAGAAACGGACATAGGGTACCTTCTATCCCGAAAAAAAGTACTGTTCCCGAGGAAAACAACAATAATGTTCTTATGATAATAGATGGCGCCACGTGTCTTTCTAATCATGATTGCATTATATTATTATAGAAACTTTAGTTGTGTGTTAAGAGTTTATTTTTTATTTTAGTACCTAATACATTTTGTGAGACTAGTGTGTCGATAGATAGGTTTTTCATCCTCCTAACTATAATTCCCCGAACAACCCGAATTGATTGTCAAATTCTAAATTAACGCGAGCGAAGCCGCGGGCAAAAGCTAGTAAATAAAATAAAATAAAATTAGTCACTATCTCGGTAGTCTCATCTTTTCTAACCAAAATATCATCTTTCATATAGTCACTCAAAACTTTAATACCTACTCGACCCGGGCGCGGCACGACCGATTATTTTTTCGCGCTTACGATGTTGCTCCTATGGACAAAGTTATTCAGTTTGATGGTCACACCCTTAAATTTAATCACACCTTTCTGATGCATGCTGAAGTTATCTGTTATCGAAACTACGATTGTCTAAGTAAAGTTGTCTAATTATGGGCTCGACTTTAGAGGAAACTATATCTCGTGTTTTTTGAAAAGCTACTTTTAAAACCAGCACTCTAATTGCGTGACACACTATTAATCACAATCTGAATAATTTTGAAGTCTATTGCTAATCAATTGATTCATATGTTCCAAAAATTTGTCTGCTCAATAACGTAAATAACGTAATGAATGTTGTTGAACTGTCAAAATGAAAGCTATTCCTACTGTTAATGTGTTACGCAAGTACCCTGCTGGAATCAATCTCAAATCCCAAATATGCTACCAGTCAATAAATTTATTAAAATCGACGAAATCCACTGTAAGCATTTTAAAATGGTGTTTTTTTTTAGTAAAAAATAACGTTTTCTTTCAGATCCAAGACGTAGTGAAAGGCGCCGCCAGCGCTTCCGTCAAGATCATGTCACAGCGAGGGCCGAGGATGAAGTGGGTGCGCAAGACTGTCTACTAACGTCTCTACTAGGTACTACAAAATAACTTGCACGTTACATTCCAAACATTTTACATTCTCAAATTAAATTAGCTAGCGATCTATTCGTGATAAAACAAAAAAAACTTCTTTTTCTTTTATCATGTTTAGATATCGGTAAGTCACGTCTTGGCACGTCTGCGGAGTTTCGCTAGGTAATTTTATTTAACCTTGTATAGTGCCATTTTATCTGTTTAAGAATTGATGACGACGTATTTTATTAGACTCAACCTATACAGGGTGTTAGGTTGAACGAGGGACATACTTTAAAGGAGTGAACTATTCATGAAAATTAATTACCTTTGCAATGGGGACCAACTCTGAAAAATAAAAAAATCTGATGTTCCGTACATTTTGCCGAGTTATGCGAACATAAATGTATGAAGCAGCTGATTTTTTATCGGGATTTCAGAGTTGGTCCCATAGTAGAAGTTTTTAAAACTATAACTCCTTTAAAGTATGTCTCTCGTTTGAGCTAACATCCTGTATTGAAGTAATTACATTCCATAATGATTTGATGCCAAAGTTAAATGTATTGTTTTGGATTTATTTTTGTAATTGAAATGTTTTTTTGTAATAAAGAGCTGATTTATACTTTTGTTTTTTTAATTTTTTTTCACGTAGGCATTCCGTACTTTCACGTAGACGGCTCGGACTAGTCAATACTAGTGACGGACTAATCACGACTAGTGACGAGACTAGTTGGGACTAGTCTCGACTAGTGACGTATTAGTATCAGACTAGTTACGACTAGTGATGGACTAATCTCGACTAGTATCGGACTAGTCACGACTAGTGACGCACTAATTTCGGACTAGTCTCGACTAGTGACTAGGGACCAGTCCTTCACCTATATTTTACTAGTCACGACTAGTGTCGGACTAGTCTCCACTAGTTTCGGACGAGAGTCGGATTAGTCTCGACCATTCTAAAAAAACAAGGTCTGGCATTCCGGGAGTGACACATGCTTACGTCACTATCCAGTTGCCACTTTATTGCAACAAAACACGAATTATGGAAACATTTTCAGTCACCACTCTGTTAAAAAATATATTTATAGCATTTAAATTGTCGTTTCGTTTTTCTAATCAAGTGAAACAATTCAATTTAAACGTATACCAACGTAATTGTTAGTTAAAACCTCATTGTTTTATCAGATTCGCACAGGTAATAATGGCGGTTGGGGAGTTATTATTACACACTACTGGTAACACAGCGGTGATGACGTGGGCTTGTGTCACCCTGTGTCTCGGAATGCGATACCTGGCGAAGTATATTATTATACCACGGTCTCGACTACTACTACGACTAGTTTATTAAAAATCATGCACTTCAAAATTAGTGAGTCAATGAGTGTAAATGTCGATATACTGGGATCTCATAGAGAAGATAAGGTGTTACACATACACAGTAGAAATAAAATAAGTCAAGTATTACCTAACATATTTTATTAAATCTAATACAGAGTCGATCAAGATCACACAATACCTCATGGTACGCGCAATTCATAAATACAACAGATTCTGCTGATGACAATTATAATGAATAATTAATTATTTCTACCACGGAAACATACAACACTATAAAACTATCTACCATCCATTGCTGGTCTACTACTAAATGACGTTAAATTATTGAATGCCGAAGCGGCAATGGAAACCACAATGCTTTATATTTCCGTGGGAGACTATTTGATGAAAGCGTGCGAGAAAGACGCACTTATACTGTTGTATATGTGAGTCTCACTCCCACGCGACTACATAACGCTAGAGTATTTGGTATTTGGTTCGATTCGATCACAGTTTCGGGCGCAGAGCTTACTTTCGTCTGCGAGCCTGTGAACAAGGAATAAGGATATTAGAAAAGAATATAGGATACAAAAATATTGAACGGCAGTCCTAAGTTAAAAACTTCATATTCGTACGAAACACTTATTGTCATATGCATATACGAATATGAACATTATCGGCTTTAGAATAAGATTCGTATCCGAATGAAATGAAATTAAATTATTTAGAAAAGTTGGTGCGATCTGTGAATATTGCCCTTAATCGGGCACAAATCCAGACTGTTTGCTGGAACTGAGAATTTCCTTACGGAATACCGCAGGAGCGATGACATTGGCAAAATTAAACAAAAACCTACGCCAGCTGTGATTGAAGTTGGGCTGAGGATGGATGAAAACCCTGTTAATACTTGGCCTGACCCGGGTATCGACATAGGATCACACGCTCAGCAGCAGCACACCTTTGCACCAATCACATGATGAGTTTTTTTTTTCTAAAATCAATTTCCTTACCACTTCCTTCCTATCCTTGGTGACGCACACGGAGCGGACCCTGAAGGGGTCTGCGTACACGCAGGTGCAGTCTTGCACCATGGTCTCGTGCATAAGCTTCTGGTTGATGGCGGCGGCTGCCGTCTGCAGGAACTGCTTCTGCTTGCCAGCGTCCAATGCGTGGAAGTTCGTCGCAGAGAACACGATGCCGTCAGTCTGAGGGAGATAGGAGGTTAGATTTTGATTCAAAATCCTGTATCTAACTTATCTAGGATTCTGAAAGATTTTGGATTCTAACTGGGAAGGCTTGTTTGAACAAAATGTATCGCCTAGTCCCCAGAAAATCCGAATTTTCTACTTATTCGAATCGTTAGAAAATATATAATTAAATAAAACGATTCGAGCTGATCTTCAGAGCCTTACGTTAGCAGTCGGTTCTTATAGTTTATTTTAAAACGTATGCACGGGGCAAGTGTTTTTAACAAGTAGTCCGATGCTATTTTTGTTTTGGTACCTTTTAAAAAATTTCAAGTGCCTAATTGTCAACATTGACTTTTCTATGTGAAGTGTTATAAAACAAGGTAGTAGGTACTCACAGACTCGACGAAATCCCTGCACGCGTCAGAGGTCTTTGTGAATGTGCTCCTGAGGTTCTCAGCATCCTTACCGACCTTCTTGTCTCCCAGCATAATCACAGCCTTTTCGGTGTAGCCTGCACAAATAATTGACATATTTAAGTTACGAGAAGACTATATCTTTTTTGGTTTTCGTTGGGTTAAACATTGCTAGCAAATATTAGAGTGGGCAGTATTATTATCATGGCATGAGCTATTTTTATGTAGTTTGAACCGATACGAAAAATGATGATATTCTTTCAACCGAATTCCGGTCACAGCGGCCTACCTTCACGGGACCAAGAACGGATCTCCAAAATTAAAAAGGATTCAAAATCAAAGGTTGACTGGTAGAAAATGCCTCAGGCATTAGGTCCGCCGTGTGCATAAAGTTTTAATAAATAAATAAAAGTATACTGACCGACAATCTGGGCAACGTTCTTGCCGTTGCCAACTGTAAGGGATCCTTGAGGTGTGACTGTCACGATGGAGTGCGAGTAGGCCATGTTGTCGAAGGCAACGCTGTAGGCCAAGGAACGGGCAACCTCGAGCTAAAGCAAAATTAGCAATGAGTAACAAATAAATACTTACGAAGACGATAATATAATATATTGCTATTATTGATAAGAAAGAAAATACTCAAAAAAAAGACGCATGTGATCAAATAGATAATTAAATCTGAAAAACACATTATTTTAAAGTGAAACTTACTTGCATTTTATCAAAAGTGTTTTGATAAATACAATAATGGCTAACCCTTCGAGAATTTTGTTTTGTTGTTATGTGTGTAATAATGGCTATTATTTATGTTTAGATACAATGAAATTATTATCGTTGTAAAAATAAGACAACAAGTTGTAAAAAAATTCAAAGACTATTCAAGCAGGTTGTAAGCTAGATCTATCATAGAAGGGAGATAGTAGACATTTAAACTTACCAGGAAGAATTGGTTGATGCATTCCTCTCCAACAACACTGATGGTGTGCTTGACAGCTCCAGCACGGAGGGGCAGGTCGAAGATAGACTGGTAGCCAGCTACGACGTTGGTTAGACCTGAGAGATAGAGGGATAAGGTTATTATCAGCGTCATAAACAGCAGTACCCTTATGTTAACTAATCATTAATGGTCTGTTAACAATGGTAGATTGTAAAGTTCAAACGGAGAAAGAAAATAAAGTCCAGCGTTTTAATATTTTGTTGACAATTCTGTCTCACGCCAGTGTATAACTCCATGTTAAATACTGGCATTTAGTTCATCCGGCTGTATATTGAAATGGTTTCAACACCGCAAGTTGACGTAGGGTGGCGGGCCGGCACTAGCCGGGAATCGCGGAAGGAGCACAAGTTCCCATGAACCCCGGTGCAAGTGTAGGAGGGGAATATCGGGGTGGTTTTTAGTTAGTAAGAGTCTGATAGACCCCTCCGCCCGCCCCGGGGCGGAGGATATCCATGAGGATTTTCCACCCCGGAACAAAAAACTAATAATAAGGGTGTCAACTTGCCGTGTTATAACTATTTCATTTAAGTTGGTAGTCAACTTGTTTAACAATTAATTTCCCTGCCTTATTTGTATATACATATGTTGCCAGTTTTTATACAACATTGTAGGATAATACAAAAATTTGTTAAGATACTTAATATGCGATCGACAATCATTTTCCGATTTTTCGTTGTCATCCATATTTGAGTACCTTACACATGTCATATTTATAATATCAGGTAAATTACCGAATTGGATTCTGAGAGTGTCGATGAGCGAGAGCACCTCGTTGATGTAGGGGTTGTAAGCGCCGTCCTTGTTCTTTTCGGGGTCGGCCAGTCTCTGGTAGCGATTCTTGTCGTTGAATACAGGCTTCGCATTCTTCAGTTTCACTGTAACGAAATGATGGAGGTTATTATTGGTAAGAGAAATACAAAAGCAGGTTTTGAGGTTCCTATTAGAACATGTACTTGATCACGTACTGAAATGGTTTTAACAGGAATGTTTGCAAATCACGAGTGCACGCTACTGACGTAAGTTTTATTGTCAATACCATAAGGTTTAAATTAGAATGATTGATGATAAGACGATGCTGCGCTGCAAACTAACAATATTTAGCAGCTTTTCTACCTTTCTCAGAATCTTTATAAATATATTTATTTATATACTTTTTTGTTAGCCTTCATTGTGACCGACTGTTGGGCAAAGGTCTCCCCTTTTGACTTTCAAACCTCTCTGTTTTGTGCGATCTCTGGCCATGATGGTCCCGCAAAAGGTATAAAATATTATAATAGAAAATATTTTTTTAAGTTTTAATATTATTTTAATATTGATGACACAAAGTGATGAGTTTTGTTGTAATTTTAGTACCACTTGTTGACCAAAGATTAATTAAAGACGACCATTTTTAACAGTAAACCACTAGCTCTCTTCTAAATGATGAAACAACGTCTACTCACAGTCCGTATCATACAGGATGGGGTAGGGCATCTTCGGGGTGATGCCGACGAGGTAGACCTTCACGTCAGTGCAGTGCTTGCTCTTCAGGCCATCCAGGATTTGTCCCACCAGGGGCACCACGATGTTCTTGTAGTTCTTCTCGTTATCCTGAAATTATAGGATGAGGTTAAGCGGGTTCTTTTTCGGATTTAAAAGTTAGCCTACAAGGTAATTTAGAATTCAAAGACACTGAAATCTACAAATAAATGAACCCCGAAAAAACAAAGTATGTCTCCCAATTGACATTTAGTTAGTAATAACTTTAGAGATGATATTTGATAAGTATGAACACTTCGAATTTTGGAAAAGACCTGTCTTTAACCAGCAGTAAAGCCTCTATGGCTGAATAATGATAATTGCACCGCAGTTAAATCAGACAGTTAGTCCAATTATTACTATTAAGATCCTGTGAAACACTTGAGATAGGTATGCATTAAAGAACTGAATTTAATTAAATAAGAATTTAAGATGAACACTTACTACAGTAGTCTCGAAAGCCACAATAATATCAGCTTGCTTGTTGGGAACCTTCAACTCGTAGCTCTCTCCAACACTCCTGGGTTTGTCAGCATCCGTGCACTGCACGCAGACTTCGGGCAGGATAGCAGGTAGCATGCCGGTGATGGCCAGCGCTGTGTATCCTCGCGCGAGGTCGCACGCCTGGTGGAGGGCTTCCTTAGAGTCGCCGGAGCAAGCGTGGATGCAGGCTTGTCTAGAGTGGAAGGTGGGGTTACGTTAGCTGTGTGTGATCCAGGGTTTGTTTGTATAGTCGTATTAAATAATCAAAAGAAGACGAGACTAGAGTTTGGTGTCTAACAAGGACGTATTAAGTTAAGCGCACATTACTGGCATATCGGGCCGCAGCGCATTGCATTTTAATAAAAAAAGCACGGTGCGCCGACTTTATATAGCGTTTGATGGTTCATGTAAAATGTACGAAAGTGAAATAGGAGCATTTTTGCAATGCAGTGCGGCCCGGCCAATTCTTCGTCAGCCTTAAGACACAGAATTCGTTCTTGATCTACAAAAGGCTTACACAATAGGTACAGTAGGTATAGGTTCTTTGTAAACAATTTTTTTAAGTCCCCCGAAGAATATTAACCCCAGATTCTAGGGCGATGAGCGTAATTTTTTTTTCAGATCGGTCTTTGTTTCTAATAAAAGCCTTTGCTTTTTCCTTCTGGTTATAAGAGGCTGTGGCCCCCTTTTTTAATGTACAAAAATGAACAAACTGATGTGACTTTGACAGCTGTACTGTTTCTGAGCTTTACCTGAATGGGGCAATGTCCAGGAACAGGCTCAGTGGTCTGAGTGGTGAGGCTCCTCCGAAGACTTCCTCACACGCGGGTGGCATGGCCATGCCGTGTAGCTGGTGGTGGGAGTGTTCCGGAGCCTGGACCTGGGGGCAGCTCTTAGCCAGACGGTATGCGTTTCCGAACTCGCTCTCTGATGTGCAGATCTGTAAGGAAAGTTGTAATTAGTGGAAGGAGTTCTTGATGCCGTAGAACGGTTATGTGATTAGCAACAAGTAGGACGATCATCAACGGTAAACTCATAGTTACCGCAGTCATGGTTGGTTAATTACATTCTTGCTCCCTGAGAGGTCCACAAGAACCCCTCTTATTACCGATCGAAGAGAAAATGTGCCTGTTATCTTACCGGTAACTACTTCTACAGACTAAATTTTACAAAAGGCTTTTTGTAAACTAACTATTTCAAGGTAAGAAAAAAATGCTACCATATGGCAGCATTTTTAATACTAAGTAATATCATAAAATAAAGACGTACCTTTCCATTAGGTAGACGGAAGTCATCGTAGGGCTCGTTGTTGCCGTCTCCGAGAAGACCGCGCAGCTTGCCGAGGTAGAAGCCGTTCACTTCGATGTAGCACACCTAAGGAAAACATTTTTATAGAACTGTGTGCAAATGCTAAACTTAGAGCTTGTGTATCACTAAATTAAAGGTGGCATTACGACATTATTTTCTGAGGACACCGACCTTCAAACGTTATAAATTAAATCGACTATTTGGCATGAATTCAACTGATCCTGAATTTACTGCATGTCCATAAAATTACAACTGCCATAAAATATTATTTAGTAGACAAATATTTTTGGAATGTCAAGTCTCAGGGAATTCCTCAGGACACAGTTAGTATTTTTTTTAAGTCTAGACAGTTTAATGCAACCCGCTTGTCCTAATATTAATACTATTTTAACGTTTTGTGTTGTTATTTGATCCAATGAGTACGTACCTCAAGTTTGGCACTACAGAAGGCCTTCAGTCCGTATAATGTTCCGAGTCCAATGCGGCCGCTAGCCTCGCGGAAAGCGAAGGAGTCCTTCTCCATGACTGGGAAGCCGTGAGCAGCACCGTTCAGGGTCACCTGCGAAACATTATGATTGGGCTAGTAAAAATTTGGTTAAACATTTTAATGGACAGTTCGAAGTTTTGGTAGACGTCAAAAATGTCTTGATGCAGGTACGCACAACGATTTGAAAGGGTTAAAGAGCCATTGTGTTTCTGGTCTTAGACACAAACACGCAATGAGCAATGACGACCAGTGCTCGTACGGTCAGCGACGAAGGTAGATTAATATAGCAACTTTATTCACTCAGTTTACGCCAAACTATTCGATACATAGTCTTACAGCATTTTATATGATAGCTGAATATTCTTTTAATTGTACTTCTGTTCTGATTTAAATGAAGTATTTAGCTCAATAATTAAAATTGAAAGAACTGAAGTGCTATTAATCGACTCTGAATGTAAGTTTTCTGTTTAAGAAGCCTTTGACTTTCAGCAAGAAAATTGTAGACGCGTATATAATGATTCTCACCTGTCCATTATCCTTCAACTCTACAATGGAACCGCTCTTGTCTTCCAAGATCAAAGCCTTAGGCTGTCCGTTGGTGAGCTGCATCATGAGGGTGAAGTTCCTGTCGACGTGGTCGTGCGCGAGCACGTAGCGGCAGTTGCCGGGGAACGTCATGTGGCGCCCGTCGAACGTGAAGATGTGCTGGCCGTTGACAACCACGGCGCGGACTGGGGACAGGAGTAATGCTTAGTTATAAGTTATTTCAATCTATAGCAAGATGTTCTGAGAGGAAGAACATCAGGTTAGTTGTCGCAAGGTATCAGATACAGAATACAGCATAAGGCAAAAATATTATTATTATCAGTGTTTCTTTCAGACGAGTGCATACGTTACTTTCAAGCTGGTGTGCACGACCTTCAACTGCATTGTAGCTTAACATTACATGGGATACTTAGAAAACGCAAAGCTATTCCTTGAAAAATATTGTACCTTGAAGGGAATCATTATCTTTTAATTGAATTAAGCTCTACTTAGTTCCGTCTGATTGAAATCTCTCAAACTTCTTCAGAAATAGGTAGAACAAGTCTGGGCCATAAATGGTACATCGAGTTTTAGAAATGTTCGGCTTTGTGGAGCCTGTGTGGCAATCTCTTTCCCAATTTCGATGTGTTATATCTATAAACAACACATTTCTTATCATTGCTATTATTGCCTTAACCAATACAAAATCTACTCACGTTTAGCGGGCACCTCATCCAGTGGGTTAAAGCTCCTGGGTCTGTACGCCTTGATGAGAGCGAGGACATCAGGAACGTCACCGGTCAACAGTTTGGTGAGCACGCTCGTCGACGGCGGTCTGCCGAAAGATGGCGATGACACGGATCCGGGTGTGAAGGAGATCTGGGGAAAGAAGGAGTATGTCAGTTTTATGGTAAGTGGTCATCGGCGACGCCTATGGAATTCTGCCACACAAGAGGCATTACTAGTGTTTTGTAGGCGCAGAGACAAAGATTACAATAATATCTTAACTGCTTGTGTGTACACTGGCACCCGTAATTTTCCAACGGGAATATGTAGGGCGGTATAATAGTACTTTGTAATTCCTGGACAAGCTCTTACACCAGGAGCTCTACTACAACACTAAAAGCAGACTTTTTTTGTTTTTAATAATTGGGCGCACTCATGACCTCAATCTCAACCGGTGAAAAGTTATAGTTGAAGTCTACGGTGGATTGAGCGTACCTAGGAGATGCTTGTCTATCTTGCTTTGAAGGTTGACTGGCTACGGGTAGCTAAAACTAATGCTATCTACTTTAAATTTTCAGAATACTCACAGGGCTGAAGCCGGTGGGTGCGACACCCACTCCGATCTGTCCGAGCTGAGCACGGATGAACTGTATGAGCGACGTGACGGCGGTGGCCAGCTTCTGGTAGATGACGCGCAGCTCCTTGTTGTCGTCCACCTTCTCTTGTTTCAGTTTCTAGAATGAAGAAGAAGATTAGGACTATTAGAAGGACTGCTGTAGATTGTGATGAATTGTCAGCGATGGTGGCGCTTTTCTGTATGAGACGTTGTCTTCGCTTTATTGCAGCACTTATGTAAATACAGACTGATTTTATTAATTAGAGATGAAGCAGCAGCTAGTAATTTTCTCTTTGGTTTTGATTCAGATTTTCGAATGTTTCTTTTTATTCTCACTCAAAATCAGGAATTGGAAGATTTGTATATCAGAACCTGAGATGATGAAAACACCTCAGGTAAAAACTATGTTTTTGTGTGTTCTGAATTATTTTTCAAATCAATAATGCCCAAATATAGTAGACTGAATGGAATGTTTGGATGTGGTTTGAAGATGATTTCGGACTTACCTTGGAAATGTATGAGTGCAGAGCGTCAGTGAAGTCTCTGATCTCCGGCGTGGGGATGAGCGCACGCATGGTGTTGTAGGCGTCGCCCAGCAGAGCCACCGCCTGCTCGGGCACCGCCAGCTCTTGGAACTGAAGGAAAATTATTAGTGTTATGACGTGTTAGCAGTAAGTCAACGTTTTTCTAGTGCGAGAGGGAGATAGAGCTATACAGGAGAAATTGCATCATTCCTTTTTTTGCTACGGAAAAATGAGGATCTCAGCACAAAATATGGCCGAAATATACAGATCATGATTGTTTTTCTTCTTTCCGTCTCCTCGAGATGGCGTTTCAACCCCAAAATGGTTGAATCCAATAACTTTCTCCAATAACTTTTGTTTAGCTTTGTTAAAGCAATTAGGTAATTCTGCTGAATACATTCTTACATAAGGTAAAAACTCTTAAAATATTTAACATTGTATTTTCTGTAGATCATTTTATTTTTGATAAATTCTAGAATTGGAGAAGAAAGACGTTTTCTGCTTACCTTCTCCTTAATGAGTGCGAAGAGTGGCAAATCCTTGATTGTGGTTGTAAGTTCTTTGGTCAGAGCCTCGAAGCGGGTACGGAACTCCTTGAGTTGAACGACCAGGAGACGGGTCAGGTCTAAGGAATAAAAAATATATTATTTAATGACAAGAATACCTCTTCACATACGTCTTCTTCAATTGTCTCAGCTTATAAAATTAGGTACATTATCTCCCAGCAAATACCTTTCATTCGTTTTTATTTTTCCTAAAAATCCAATTACGTGGAATAAAAAAAGAAGGCCTTTTTTACAATTATTCGTTGATTTAACCGGTAGAATTCTACCGCTAGAAATTAATTCTAGCAGCTTTTTAATTAATTGTAAATTCTACTAATAGACATTTTACCTATTGAGACTATAAATGCTACTGGGTGCAGTGGAATTTCCATAATTAACATACACGGGGTATCAGTAGTATTACTCACCCTTGAAGATAGCGGTAAGTGTGTTGGTCAACTCCTCAAGTTCAGGCTTGTGCTTCTCATAAAAATCAGTGACGATGGCAGCGTAGTGTGCTACGATTTCGATGACAGAGTCCGATAATTCCTTGAAGTATTTAGCCAATGTTGCGTAGAATTCTTTAATGAGGGGCTCGAACTGGAGAAAAAAGTTTTTTTTTATTAGACTTTTGTATGGGTTTCTTTGGGATAGGCTAACCATTGAAACTTAATAAGCCAGAATTTACTGTATTGGCGAGGCAATGAATTCTTCTACTACTTTACTTAAGTTCAAAACTGTTGGCCATACATATTTATGAACGAAAAAGTGGAGTGCTTCTGCTGGACCGACATTATAAACGGAAATATCAAGAAGCCAAGTATGAAACGATAGTGTGTTTTCGTTAAAAGTTTATGTAACGAATATGTTAAATAAATTTTAAACGAAAATAAAAAAAATGTTTTTGCTAAATATAGCAAACACCATCACTGGCTAGTTCCTGGTAGATGTTGCTCTTATATAGAGGACCAATTTTCAACGTACCTTCTTCTCATACATCTCCTGGACTTGCTTGGCAATGGTGACGTAGGTGTTAATGATGGTGTCCACGATGGGCTTGGTGCCGATCAGCACTTCATCTATGATCTTGGCGAGGTAATGCACGATCACGTTGCTGAAATTAAAGAGTTCAGTTAAGAGAGAATTTATAAAACAAGTAATTATTGAGGAATGGTGGAAATAGATTACGTAATATTCATGAATTCGTCAAAAATTCTAGTCTTTAGACCTATAGTTATAATTATCTTGGCAGGCGTTTAAAGTTTAAGCCGAATATAAGATGTTCATGACCTAGTACTACCCACTTACTGACCGCTGTCTTATACTATACGGGTCCATGCACCGTGAAACGGTTTTAAAACCAATGATTCTTTAGAGCTAACAAGTCTCTTTTCAGATAAAATACAGAGAATCAACTTACAATGCCTCCGAAATTTCCTTCAGCACCTTGTCATCAGCGATTTCGTTGTAGAACTTGGTCAGTTCTTCGCTGTAGGACTGCTCGATGTTCTTGAAGGTTGGCTCGACGCGCTGTAGCACCGCCTTGAAGTCATTGTTGGCTTTCTCGCCGAGCGAGGTGATGCGAGTTTCGAGGTTGTCCAGGTCCTTGCGCAGGGCAGTCTGGGGAAAAAGAAAATGAATTATATTATTAAGTGTTCGGTTAATGCTGAAGCTTAAATGGAGTCAAAAGTCCACACAGACCAGTGTTTTTTTTTACTTTACTAAAAATAACATAAAACTACTACAATTTTGGCAAAATATTATTGGATTTCCCATTTGTAAACTTATTAGCAGCCAGGAGACCGGATTTGTTCCCAAATATTGATAATAGGATCGCTCCTGTTTACTTTGGACTTTTAAATGGCTGAATAGGGTGCTTTATGGTACTTAATGTTTTTAAGTACCCATTTGGAAAATAAAGGCTTGACGTCATATAAACTCACCAAGAAGTAGTTGAAGTTGTCCATAGACGCGCCGTAGTCGCTCTTCACGAGGTTATCATCTAAGAATAGAGCTCCATGGACCAAGTTCTTCTTCTGCCCACCGAGGATGATGTCAGCACTGACGTCCACGCGCTTCTCCGGCTGAATGTGGCCCACGATCGACAGCTTGCGGTCAGATTCGTCTGTTGGGGAGATGACGTTAGATGGACGGTTCTTGAATTGGTAAATATTTTGGTTCTTTGCTGTGTACATGAGTTTTGGGTAAAGAGAGAATCGATATTCTTTTGTTTTTTTATTATGTTCCAGGCATAAAACAGTAAGGCTTGAACCAACTTGGCCAAAAAATTAGCTGCTCCACGTGGGAAGTGAACCCACGACCCGTAGCGTCAACCGGGCAATTTTGGATTTGTCGTTTCATTGAGCATTTGTCTGGTCATCTTATAGTCAATACTTTAAAAATATTCCAAAAAATCAAAGCCAATTAACAGTCAAGTCGCACGGAACCCCGTGACTAAAAGATTTGGTGATCTCCCGACACCAAACATTTTAAATATAATCACCGCTATAACCTGTGCTGAACTCGAAATATTGGTAGTCCTTGGCGATGGCGGACACGCGGACTGGCTTGCCTTCCAGCAGACAGACCTTCATCTCGCCCTTCTGCATGTTGTCGTTGATGGTAGCTGAGCCTTCCACGTCGATGACCTTCACGAGGGGAGTGTTGAGCTGGAACAATTAGGTTTTATTAGTTAAAGTTGGTTATTGAGACAAAGTAAAATGGAATTTAATGTTTTTTTGGAATTTCTCAATTTTCGTGTTGATAGTAAAGTCTGTCAAACAGTTAGGTACACGATATCAAAAATTAATGCAAACTTGATAATTATGACAGCTTTATAAAAAAATAAAAACAAATATAAGGGTAGAGTATTGTGAAGGCATTAAAGGTGTGAAGGAATAAAAACAATCATAATTCAAAAACGATGATCGAGTTTTGTGTTTGACTATTTTATAACTAGCTGAAAATATGAGTAAGTACTTAACTCTCCACAAAACCGGTTATGTGAATTACTGACGTATTTTATGAAGAATGATTTAAATAGTGATGTTAACTTACCAAGAACTTGATGTGGGTCGGTGATCCCTCCAACAACAATTTAGATTCGCGATTCTGTAAGAAAGATCAATTAACTTACTTATCTATAATAGGAAGTATAAATAGCGGGGTAATTGCGTAACACACTAACAGTAGGAATAGCTTTCATTTTGACAGTTCAACAACATTCATTGCGTTATTTTCGTTGTTGAGCAGACAAATTTTTCGAACATACGAACCAATGGATTAGCAATAGGCTTTAAAATGATTCAGATTGTGATAGATACTGGGTTACGCAATTAGGGTGCAGGTCTAATATTCGTCCAGAAAGAGACAAAAGATGTTCTTGACTCTGTACCAAAAAGAGATAGTAATAAAAACTTACGGCTCCAAGAACTGGATGTGAGATGGATGCTGAGGTCTCAATCTTGAAGGAGTTCTGTTGAGGACGCTGCAGGTTTCCACGGATCTTCACTACGGCTTCCTGTGGTAAGTAGAATGATTTGTTAGTTAGCTGTGTTCATTTTGCAGGATTGAGTATAGAAGAAAAGAATAAATTTTCAAATCTAGCTAAGAAAAGAGATTTTTAATCCCCTTGAGCAAGCTGAAAGGGTGAAGTTAGTATGCAAAAACGTCGAGGAATATTATACCTTGTTCAGCTTAGGATGGTTAAAACCAAATTCAGCAACAGCAGACTGCTGCTTGTCGTTAGCGACGTCCAAATCGACTAGGAACCGGGCAGAGGTCCTGTGTCCCTGCTTGTTCTTGTTCAGGTCGAGGCAGATCTCTCCGCGGACCGGGAAGGGTAGACCCTTGTTGGTTGGGTAGCTGACCACAGATTCTAGAGCCATGACGCGTTGGGGCAGCTGGATGGTGATTCCAGACTTGGCATCTGAAAGTGGATGGTTGGTTAGTTTGTGTTTTTGTTGAATTTCCTAGAGATTTTTAAAAAGATCATGATTAAAACTCTTTACAATTGCGAATATCGGTACCTAAAATGTGCCAAAACGAGAGCATACTACAAACCTATATTTGAATTCATAATCTCAGATAATTTACATTCTAATGCCATTAGCGTTATGTATTCTAAGTTGATTTATTAGTTTTCATTTATTCCAAAAAGGTTCTAAATAATTTTGATTGCAATGGAATTTAAACTTTACCACATTTATGACATATGAGTAAAAACAAAACTTGATGATCAAATAATTATAGTTATATCTTTTATACTTGAATTTCAACAACTTTTAAAGTCATTAAGTTTTGGCTACTAGTCAATTTTGCAAGTAGATATTATGATATATTATCCTTTTGCCCTGTAGTGGGCCAGTTGCATACTGGTATGGCTTCATTTGCTAGGTGGATTTACTAAAGTTAGGAGTTTGGCTATAGCTCTTACCAGGATTTAAGTGAATTCAATGATAGACCTGTCCAGGAATTGCAAATCGAAGTCACGTTAGACTAGAATATGGTTATAATCTATTTACTTTCCTATCGCAGATAAGCTGGAAGAGATTTATTTAGAAATAAGGATTTCTTTGTACGTATTTTACTGTTCCTTACTTCTTTATGTGCATATGTGTTGTACACACATACAAACATACAAGAAATGGTTAAATAAAAATACAACAATTAAAACTTGTCCAAGGTCTACTCACTTCCAAATTCAGGTGTGTTGTAGACATGCATGTGGTACTTCTTGTCTTCCTTATTGATGTGCAGGTCCAGGGTGTACTGCGGCAGTTTCTGGTCCGATACCTCGTCCTTGATCATCAGGCCGAACTCCGGGGCGATGCCCAGCTTGCGCAGGTCGAAGCCGGCGTTAATGATGTTTGTGATCACGCCGGGTTCTGGCGGAAGATGGATACGGTTAAGATGTTTGTTTATAATTAACATGATAACGGTTATTTTTAATATTCTTAATAATAATACATATAGTTCGTTACGAGTATTCTTGTATCTATCAACATACGGGTAATTGATTTATCTGTCATTGCTTATTTTTTTTATATTTCGTATCTACCTATTGAGTGTAATAATTTTATTCTAGATGCACGGTCTTCACATATAATTATAATTCGTGTATACAAAATTTGTAAAACTTTTTATAACAGTAACTATAGAGTTTTTTGCACATTCTTCTCCACACGAAACTATCTTTTGAAAGGGGCGCTTAGAATCAATTATATTGTCTTGTAAATTTTGACATTCAAAAGTTCATTTTATGGTCTACTTGAAATAAATTATTTGACTTTGACTTTGAATTTGGGACACAAATATCTCGCTCTCTCTCTCTTTATAAGTGGTTATCAAATCAATCAAGTCAATCGACATGAAAGAAGACGTGGTGATTGAAAACTTACTGGACATATCGATCTTGGAGTTTAGCTCAGCATGGGCACACTGCTTCTTCTCCTCGCAGTAGACGTAAGAGTTCTTGTACTCCAAGTTGGTGACACGAGACTCGGCCACGTAGCTGCGTTCTCCGATAGCCATGTTGAAGAAGGTCTGATGACGAGAGGGTCAGGTTATATTGATGAGCATAATATCAGTAGATCTAGATAGTGTACGTTTGTTTAGCCATTAGCTGATTCAGGCTGATGATGAAGATACGAGGAAGAAAATTTGAAAGATCGGCCACATAGTGCTTTGTATTGTATCTCGAAATGGATTATATCAGGCTGTAGAACGATATTACAGTAACAGCTCACTTTGATCACTTTTTAAATTGAAACTCTTATTGTTGTTAAAGATATTTACAAAATGCTAGACCAATTTTAACCGGAATAGAAATTCTAATATTCAAGACTGGAGCGAGGGTTGTATACGAGATTTCATAAAAAGAATATAGAAAATGATGGAATACAATAAATAGCCAGAAGAAAAATTAAGGGATAGACACGCACCTCAATTCCCTTCTCGTTTCCTTCTCCGAGGATGGTGCGGATGTACTTGAAGTTGGCAGACTTTTGATCTTCCTTGACCTTCACGGCGCCGGAGCCTTCGATGATCATCTTGGGACCCTCCTGCTTGCTGATGTAGGATGTGCTAGATGTAATGAAGAATAACATTAATACTTGGTGTATGAACATACTGAACTTAAGGATGTTTTCAAGATCATCTGGTGATAAGTAAATTAGTAACGTGGACTTGTTAAGATTAGGTTATGTTCGACATCGTGCCATTTTTGCATAGGATTTGGAGGCAGAATAATTTTACAAAATTGTGGTATTCAGGAGTTCCGTAAAATAAACAAGTGACCGACGATGTTCGGTTTCATTACACCTTAAAACTATGGGCCAAGAAAATTAGAGCAGAAAGAGTGGAGTACAAAGAGTATTGAAGAAAGAGTACTGTTAAAAACATAATACTTAAAAGAATAACAATCCTTACCTTCCACTAAGAACATTCTTGTTATCATTAGTAGCATGGAACTCCAATCGCTTGCCGTTTCCAGCGTCCTTGCTGGCAATCTCGACCTGGTAGTTCTTCATTCCAAGTTTCTCAGAGTTGGCGGTCATCTTGAAGTCTACGTTGTCCTTCTGGAAGTTGCCTTCGGAGACACAGTCGAAAGAAATGTCGTAGATGTTCTCGATCTTCAGCTCGATCTTGCCTTGGGTGGAGCTTATGGTACTGCCCATGACGTATACCCTGTGGAAGAAGTGGAAGTTGGTACAGAGCTGAATGATGATAATGTCGAATAGACTTGAACTAAAACTGTTTGGACTGGACGGATTTGCACTAGATCTGATTGTTGAAATGGTTTATTAGAAAAAATATTTTAGTTTCTTTTCAATAATAGTGCAGACAATATGGTGGTGGATATTGTCAACGCTTTTATGTCGTAGTAGTAAGTGCTTAATGCTAGGTTTCCGTAGTGCAAATGTACCACTGATGTGTGTCCGACTGTACGAGACTAAAAAGAAAATGGTGGAGCAGCACCAATAATTACACTTAGTACAAATAAATTAAACAATTGAAGCATTTACGGCTGGCGATAGGTACTTATATATTATGTACACACTTGCCACACTGACCAGCTAGTATTGTTACCACATGTTAATAAAGGGGAAGAAGTAGAACACATTACCTGCTAGGGTTTGGTGTACTGGGGCTGGTGTACTTGATATCAAGTTTAGGATGCGTCTTCGAGAAAACAAAGGTGGAATCTGATTTGTACACGCGGCCATCAGCGTTGACCATCATGATGGAGCTGTAGGTGTCCGAAGCGGGATTCTGATGGAAGAAAGAAATACGATAAAGTACAGAAAAACTAAGGAAAGAAAAAAGTCCCGTTATTATCGGGCTATTCGGTTAAAGGTTACGATGCTACAGATAAACTTTATTCAAGTCTTATTAACATAGATTCAGTATCTCAATTCAGCGTTGGAATTCAGTATTTTTACACCTGACGAGTATTTCTTTTTTTGTTTTACTAGTGCCATTTATGTTTATTTTGTGTGTGATTTATGTCTTTCTTTTAACACTGGATCAAAATATAATCAATGGAAACACTTTTCAATAAAGTCCAGTGTCAGCATTCAATAATTAACATTCTGAATCCAGAGCTGAATTTGAATGAATATGTATAGCTGCTTATTTATTAACCAGCAATACTGAATTGATTGACATTGGAGTGATTGATACTGGAGTGATTGATACTGGAGTGATTGATACTGGAGCGATTGATAATGGATTTATTGATACTGCGTAAATCAGCCTTTCGTAGTAGTGGTGGTTTGCCAGTATAGTTGTGTTTTTAGCTAATTACAGCAGTCCTCAAAACCGATGAACATAATTATATTTAATTTCATGTCTATTTCAAAATTATTTGACCCGTAACTCACCTGGGAGTGCACAGTGAACTCAAGTTTCTTGAGCCCCTCGGCACCGGGTGCGTTGGCCTTGATGACGAGCTTGTTGTCGCGGGGGGCCACGGCGGCGTCCACGGAGATGACGGCAGACTTGCCCTTGCCGTACTTGGCCTTCAGCTCCACGTGGTTGTCCCTCTTGTCTCCTATGGAATTATGCCGGTTAGAAAGTGGTGGTAAATGCATTACAATTTAAGGCATCCCGTCCATTTTCTCATCATATTTAAAAAACAGGAAAATGTATGTTGATATTAGTAATTTGCAAGCTAATGGTAACAGCAATTGCAATAAATCTTCTATGCGAGACATAGTAGCGGGCGTACCCCAGGGATCGATTTTAGGGCCTATTTTGTTTATATTATTTACAAATGACTTGATAAATTACATTAATTCAATATTTCCCGACACACAGCTGACAGTCTTTGCAGATGACACCAACGCAATAGTTGAAGCTAACGATATACAGGAGCTTTCCGCTAAGGTTAATGCAGTGCTGACAGTTTTTAATTCTTGGTTTGAAAGTAACAAGCTCATAATTAACACGGAAAAAACCAAAGTAATGTTATTTAGTACAACAGCTCGTAATAAAGATAAAATGACGATCGCACTTAATGAAGTTAAAATTGACATAGTTAATGAGGTAAAGTTTCTAGGGGTATACATTGACAAATATTTAAATTGGAAAAGGGAATTGCAAGCCATTGATTCGTATATTTCCTCAGCGTGTTATGCCTTACGCAGTCTTAGGGATGAAATAGACATAAAACATGTTAAAATGGTATACTATGCTCTAATAGAATCAAGGTTGAGGTGTTCAGTTCTGGGGAATAGTTTTAAATATAACTGCCAGAGAGCCTTTGTACTCCAAAAGAGAGCCATACGAACCATGGTCCGTATATCACAAATAGAGAGCTGTCGGCCACACTTTATAAATTTAAAGATTCTTACTGTGCCCAGCCTCTATGTTTTAGTATTGTTGGTGAATTTAAAAAAATATCTGTTTCACTATGAAACAGATGAGGAGAGACAGTTGAGGGAAAGTACGCGCAGGAAAGATTTTAAAAGCAAAATAATACCCCAACTTAAGATTGTTCAACATAGTCCTCAATATCAAGCAGTGCGGATTTTTAACAGGTTGCCATTGGACTTAAAAACTATAATATACAAGAGCTCATTTAAGTCAAGACTCAAGGCGTTCCTATTGGAGAAATGTCTCTATTCGATAGACGATGACATATCCACATTTTAATTATTTATTTTTATTTTTTATTACCTAATGTGGGACTGGGTATTATTAGTAGGTATGTAGTAGCTTGTTGTGTATTGGATTTTTTAATTGTATTGAATTTTAATGTTCTATTTTCTATAATTATTGTTTTGTTAATGTGTTGGTTTTATATTTTTGATTATCGTGTTTTATTTTTTTCTTGTATTTTTGATTATCGTGTTTTTTTTATATTTTATTGTTTATGATTTCAAACACAATGTAAATTGTTCCTGAATAAAATTGAATTGAATTGAATTGAATCAATCTATGTTAAGTGAATAGAGATACTTTGTAAGAGGCTAGTATTGTCGTCTGCCATCATGCGTTCAACTTATCATAAAACACTATTTATTTGGATTAAAAGGTAGGGTAGGTTAAATATTTTCTATGTACCGCAGTACTATCCATTACTAATATCCTTTAAAAAAATTGCAGCACTGTAATGGATTTTATTTTCTGAAATAATGTCACGTTTGAATATTTAGATCACTTTTCTTCATGTCATTAATGATTTTCTATGTAAAATAGAAACCTCTCAACCACGTTGCATGAACGTTACATTAAAGGCACGTCATGACCAAAATGAATAAACAAAATCGTACTAACCGTTCTGAGCAGTTTTGTAGTTGACGTCCAACACGACTGGGTCCACATGAGGCACCAGGAACTTGACAGTAGATAGCCCGGTCTGGGGGCTGACCTTGCCGTTAGCGTCGATCTTGTACACGTCAGCGTTCACTTGGACTGATTCCACGATAGTGAACTGTAGAAGAGATTGTTAGTTAATTCAGGGTTTTTGGAAGAATTAAAGACAAGTGAGCTTCCTGATTTATAGTACTCGAACATTCATAAATGACTACAACTTTAGGTACGTGATGACAAAAAGTGAGTTTTTTTAAGATCAAATATACGTGTTTTTGGGTCTGTGGCACAAAACACGACAGGAAAAAAAAATATATAACAGAATTTCTATAAAATTGTCTCCCAGATAAGTTTATAAGAACTGACTAAGTATCAGGTGTCAGGAGATGGTGAACCATAGTACTTGTCAGTGTAATATGAATATTTAACCAAAAAAGGTGTAAATATTAAAATATCTGGGGTTGCAATACTAACTGATTTTCGAGGTTCTTGAGAAAAAAACTAGTGTATTATGAAACCCAAGTTTATTACAAAAGTGTTGCTTACCTCAGCGGTATCCTTGTTCTCAGGTTGAAGGTACTTCACGGTAGATACCCACTTGATGTCATGCGCCTTCTCGAAGGGCAGTCTGACGTTAAAAGTGAAGTCGTCCAGGTATCTGGGGGAGTGTCATAAAAAGATTGGCTTGATGATAGTTTCTTCATAATACTACTACATAGGAGACTACGGCCAGGGCTGATTTTTCAATAGTTAGTTGTCTTTTATCTGAAGAAAACGCATGACAGCTTTACATATTTTCTTCTATACAAAAACTGTCAAATCGCAATTTATTCCTCAGGAGAAAGCATAGATAAAAGTGACTTGACTAATGAAGTATCACCTCGCAATAATTCTATTCAGATTTCTCTTTCTGATTTTTGACTTAAAAAAGTGTTCATTAATGGTGTAATGATTCAATTTGTCTTTGAACAACATCCAAACCTCATTTAGTACAGAATCTCCTCCTTGTTTAAAGTCGGTAAAATGTGATTAAGGTTATCTTAGCGACTAATGCACATTCTAATAATTATTTTGAATACTATCACTATTATTTATGGTTTTTTGTTTTCTTTCTATATTTGTACAATACCTATTTATTTTTGCAGAATAAATATTTTAGTACCAATTTTTCTTATTCTTCATAACTTGTTTGGAACCTTATTCTACAAACTTAACCTATAATAGCACTGCAATCATTAGGTAAACTTACTTCTTATCTCCTTCCAAGAAGTTGACCTCCCAAACTCCAGTCAGCTCGAAGTTGGTGTCGTCGCCGTAGGCTCCCTTGACACGGTACTTGTCATCTCTCATGGTCGCGGAATCGGGGTAGGTGTAGTAGGCGTCCAGAGACACAGGCTTGGGCAGGAGGTTACCGGTAATGTCGTACTGGGGAAGAAACAGAAGGTATGAAACGGCGGTGTGACAATATTCTGTGATGATATAACAAAGTTTGCGGCTGTTAAACGTCGCCAAACTAGACTTTACTGTTATAGTGTCAACAAAATTTTAACTTGGGACAGAGTAAACCTGATATAATTGAAGATGTGTGTTACAGAAGATGTTGATGGTATAGTTGACCTCATAATTTGTTTGCCCACGTTTCATAGTGAAGGACGAGCGTTTTGGGGGACTGTCTTATGTAAATTTGACGTTAAATAGTGGTGATTCGCAGTTTAATTTGTATAATTGACTCTTTAATTTTAATTTTTGACTTTGACAACAATTCCCAGTAAATTTTAACTTCAATAAGGTTGAAACTAGAATTGTCACATAGACCTTGTCGTCTCATGACGCACAAAAGACATTCAATCTTAGCTTGAAAAAGCAATTACGAGGACGTCTATACAAATACTATATATTTTTTAAACTAGGTTTAGTCGCGTATACAAAATCGTTACTGGATTAAATGTGAACCGTCTTCTGAAAAAAACCTTAACTTAAAATAATTGAGTCATAATAACTTACCTTCAGGTCAAACTTGAACTTGTCTCCCTCAGGGTTGTTCTTGAGAGCGAAGGTGTTCAGCAGATTCTGTCCATCCTTCAGCTTCAGTTCCACCTGACCCTCGTAGTTGATGACCTCCTTTTCCAGGTTGGTGTTGGTGACCTTGCCCTTGTAGGCGATGGTGGAAGCTGGGCCCCCGCGCTTGGTGGCGTCTGAGAGAACCACATCAGCATGGCCGTTGTATTTCTGTATGAGGAGGAACATTGAGGGGTTAGATGAAGTTATTTAACGAAGTTATGGACTAAAAAATGAGGTAGAGTAAACCCATTTAGAATCTAGACTTGTGTTGGTTTTGATAATAATGAAAATTGACAATGCAAGTGAAAATATTTCCGTGGTTTGGTTTGAATATTGCTTAATTTTTGACTTAGCGGGTCTTAACCCGCTGCATCACAAATCACAAAATGTATTTAGCGCTACACGAATTTAAAACATCGTTCTATTTCGATCAATCGTTTGAAGATGGCACGAGTGAGATTGATGTTTTAAATACGTTTAACGCTAAATATATTGAGTGAGTTCTGGTGCAAATGAGCCTAACAATAGCCCATTGGAGTGATGTAAACCGTAACCTATCATGACTGCATTTACATCCAAACCGGCCTGCTATTCTGCTATAAATCGCTTCTAATTTTGAAAAGTCCTAAGTTTTTGCGAACAAAAAAAAAATCTTTCTAAGATATACTTAAAGAGAAGGCAGAGTTAATATATATATATATATATATTTTTGAAAAATTTGTTTCTAAGAGACTCGCGAGGACCCATTTTATAGATCGCGCGGATTGCCCTCTTTTGTAAAATGAATATTGAATCTATGTCAGCTGCCGATCTCCACAGCAGAACGCCATAAGACATAATACTCGTACTGTAGAAATAAGCTAAGTATACTAGCCTAGCTGTGGCTATATCAGTCAACTTCCTTATATTTCTTACAGCATATGCAGCTGATCTTATTCTACCTGAAAGAGCTCAAATGTGGGCGCCCCATTGCAATTTCTAATCTAAAATAATTCCTAGAAATACGGTTTCCGTAATAGCATCTGTTTCTTGTCATCAAGTTTTAAATTAAGACCCACTTGGGGTACATTTGGTAATGAGAATTTAAGACATTTAGCGTTGTTCGCATTAAGTTAAAGATTATTAGCTGCGAACCATTTCCAAAGAACAGCCAGTCTATCGTTGACATGTAAGACATCAGTATATTTTCTAAATAATTAAAAAATAAGAGAAGTGTCATCACTTCATCACTGTATAAAAGTGTATCCGATAAGTTAGCCATCATGTAAGGAAGGTTATTAATATAAACAAGAAATAGAAAAGGGCTAAGAATTGAACCTTGGCGCACGCCCATCTTAACTAGAGACCCCGAGGACATCGCCCCGTTAACGTTTACTTTATAATGGCTTATGAAACAGGTCGGTCGATGTGGCGACGCTTGGAAAGACCTTTGCCCAGCAGTGGACGTCTTTCGGCTAAAATGATGATGCTTATGATGAAACGGCTATCATAGTCATAGCGTTTACTCTGGACGTTTTTAACGTGCACGTCTTTCCATATCGTTCTCACAATATGTACTTATAATTTCAACATGGATGGTGTAACCAATATTTTGAGACATTATTTTGATTTAAAAGAGTGTCCATGGAGTTTCTTGCCCGTTTTTTCCATATGACCCTACTACGCTTTGGAATGGACTATTAGCTTTATGTTTCTGACTGACTGACTCCTTGATAATTCGTAAGTGCGTGTAAATGGTGTAATTTAAATAAATACTTTTGGTTTAAGTTTAAGTTCACTTACATTATTGCTCTGTGTGATGTCACGGTCCACCTTCAGGGTGAGGCACCTCTCAGTAGGCAGGACCAGTTCCACAACGCCGTGGGTCTTGCCGGTCGAGGCGAATTCTCCATCTTGGTGTAGGTTCAGCTCGAACTTCTTGCCAGCATAGATGAACTTGTTCCTGTAAAAAACGTATGAAGATAAGTGACCAAATATTTTCAGTTTTTAGTAGTTTCTTGGTATTCTGCTGTTGGATACTATTGAGAATTATATAAAATGCAGAAAGCGGAAAAGTTGACGGTGTTAATGATGATAGTGAATTAGTGATGAAATTGGTGATATTCCATGTAAAATAAGTGAGAATCTAGGACACTTACTTAGAGTCGACCATCTTGTCGGTTTTTTTGGAGTTGGTGCTGAAGTGGACCATGTCTTTGTTGTCCTTCTCGTAGTTCAGGAAGATGTCGACGTCAGCGCCGTAGGCCGGGGCCTTCGCCATGAACTTGAAGTCTCCCTTGATCTTACGCTGGGCCTGAATGTAAGAAGTTTAGGTTAAAAATGGTTTTATGATGGTTAAAGCTAAAACTAAACTTTTGGTTCTAAGAAAGATTCCGAATTGAGATTTTTTTCTAATCTCAGTTTTACTGTCGCACTCAAAGGTGTCATTAAAAATAAATCAATAATAAACTTTAATTAACCAGCATATGTCAACAAGGTTTACAATTTGTTATAATTTTTTACTGATAGCGTTTCTTGAATTAATGCTGGTCAATTAAAGTAAACGATTGATTATTATTAGGTAATATTTCCCCGTGCAGCACATAGCCCTATATCTCTATAGCACGCTAAAAATATGTAGTGAAGATATGAATTTACAGTCAAATTATAATCTGAATGACGCAAAACCTTACCTGTTTGAAATCAACGATGACCATGCCATTGCCTTTACCATCGCTGTCGGTAACCTTAAACTGGCCGTTAGCAGAGATGGCGTTTTTGATGATAAACTTCAGCTGTCCATTGGCGTTGGCGCCACGAGTCGTCTTCAGGAGGAAATCGATGATGTCCCCCTGGGAGTCGGAGATCTTGGCGTGGGAGGAATACAAGGCTGGGGTTTGGATTGCTCCAACGTCGAATCTAGTTGAAAAGACAGATATGTTAGTTTATAGGAAGCTTTAGTAAGATGCCTATGCATTTACTACTGACGTCCTAATGTTATAAGAAGTAAGTGACTATTCATAGATAGGACTTACTTGATGTCCTGTGTCTTGCTGCCAACAGTCGCCTTCAGGTGTCCAATAGCACCAACATTCATGTCATTAGGCTTAGTTTTGTGTAACAATACTCCCGACAGTTCGTATTTGCCAATATTCTTGAACTCAATGTAATTCTCCAAGTTGGATTTGTCAGCAGAAACGATGTCCCTCTTGGAGAAGACTTCGATTCCATTCTTGTCGTACACTGCCTTCATTTTCATGCTGTAGTCTCCTGGTTTCTTTATCTGCTGTCTGGCTTCCAGGTCGATGTTTGCTTTCTTGTCCATGTACTGACCTTCGATGTCGATGTCAACCTTCTTGGGGTCGATGTCGGCGTCAAATCTGATCGTCAGGGGGATGGCGTGGATTTCGACTGTAAGCAGGAAAAGTAAATTAAATTTTGTGGTTCGATTTTTCTTTCTTAATTGACCTCATTTAATAACTTGTGATTTCTTATTTGAGTGTAGTTCTTTAAACCTATCAAGAAAAATATTAGAACTTGATTTACGAATTTTGGAAAGTAAGGAGGTATAACTTACACTTGTTTTTGGTGATAACGTTGAAGTCCTCAGGGGAGTTCTTGTGGTATTTAAGCATTTGTCCGAAAACAATACGGTTCTGGTTGTTGCGGAGGTCACCGCCGTAGATGAAGTCGATTTCATTGCGAACCTGTACAAAAAAATTACGTTAGAATCAAAAGTTTTGCAAACGTCACGAATTTTTTATAGTTTTTTACATTTTTGCAATTTACTTACAATAGGTTCATATTCGAAGTGTCCCTTCAACCTGAAGTTAATGAACGGGTTCAACCTGTTTTGGAACTCAATATTGACGTCGTTTTTCTTCACGGATCCCTTGAGGGTAGCTAAGTCCTTAACAGTGGTATCAAAGTCAATGTCTCTGTCAGCACTGCTGGTGAAGTGTCCATCGATGCAGATTGGGTCCTTAACACTGGGGAGGTTCATCTTGATATTCTCAATGGAGTATTTGGTCTTTCCACCACCGAGTTCTTCGACAACTTGACCAGATACGGGAATGTTGTGCTTGTCCTTGTCTCCTGGCATCTGGTACTCAGCAATGGGTTTGTAGACCTTGCGGTTGCCGCTTCCTTGGACGTTGAAACCAAGTTTGCCATAGATTTCGCTAGCGTCGTACTTGCCCTTGACGACGACGGTCATCTCGGTCGGTTTGCGGTAGAAGGTGGCCTGGCCTGACATGACCTTCATTGGGGAGTTGAGTGACAGTTGAGCTCCCATCTCGTGTTTGTTGTAGACGTATTCACCGTTGATTTGGGCGCGGCCGAATTTGGCACCTAAAAATAAGAATTTGTTTTAGAAACTGCCCCCAGTCTTTAGCGACAGATTTTAATTTAGATAAGTAATGTTTTTCCATTTATCTTTAGTTTTATTACTATGGGCAGTAACATTTTGATATTTACCTTCAGCATCAAACAACAGTTCAAAGGATTGCCTGCCGGCAGCCTCGTCTGAGCGGACCACACCCTTGATGTGGTATCCTCTGAGGTTCTGCTTCTCCAGCATCACGCGGAACTTAGTCTTTCCAGTTAGCGGGTAGCTTGAGAGGAACTTGCTGATTGAAGCTTGGGCATCAGGTCCTGAAGGAAAAATAATTGTTTTATTTTAAAGGAAAGAGATAAAAGTGGGTTACTGTAATAACTTTTTAAATGGATTGGACATAGTCTAAAGCAACAACAAAAAAAAATCTTACCTGAGACAGTGAATGGCACGGTCATCTCTCCGCAGACAGTTAATCCGAGGAAGTCAGCGGCCTGGTCGAAGCAGCCAGTAGTTTCCTTCACAACATTGTCCATCTTGATTGGCGTATGTTTCTCCTGCTGTCCCCTCTCAGAGAAGAAGTAGACCAGGTCGTTGGAAGCAGTGATAATTTCCTGTTTGTCGACGGGGAGTCCAATCTGTAGGTCGAAACCACGTCCGTTCTCAAGGACTTTAGCGATGACATGCCCACCAGTGGAGCTGTGTAGGTTGACGATGACTTTGAGACCAGCGGCGATTGCATCAGCATCGACCATTAGGGCTCCGGTGATTTCGATGTCAGTGCTGGGGACCAGCTTGATGTCAACTTTGGCATCCTTAGGGCTATGGATGCACTGGCGGATGTCGACGTTGGTGGCGACTTCGAGGCGGCCGGTGGCGGCGCCCACGATGTCGAGCTTGAGGGGTAGACCGGTGGACGTCGGGTAGGCGAGCTCGGCGTCGATGAACAGCATGTGAGCGCGGACTTCTTGCTGCAAAGGTGGAATAGGCGGAATAAATTATTAGGTAAAAAGTCCAATGATGCTTAAAGGTTAAAAAAGAAAGAAGTATAAATTACTAATTTAAGCATTTCAATTACCAGCACGCAGAGGGCGACTACCGGAGAAACAAAATAAATAAACGACAAAATGATAGATGGTGAAAAGGTTTCCACGGCGTGATGTCAAAAATAAAGAAAACAAAAGGCAGAAGTGGTCATGCTAAGCCTGCAGATGTACACTTTAAAAGAAATCGTTTAGAAAATAAATATTGTCAGTTATAAAAACAAAAATAAAGAAGGTGGTTCTTACTTGGAAGTGTTTCACGTCATTCATTCCCTGGTTCAAGTACTGCATGAACTGGTCGATGACCTTGTCGAAGTTGAATCCCTTGTCATCTCCAAGAGACAGGAAGACGGCGTCAGTTCCGAACAGTTTAACGTACAGGTCCAGGTCGAGTTCGTTGTTGAAGGGAGTTGCTTCGGCTTTCAGCTATCGGTTGAAAAAATGGTATAAATATTTTGGCACCTTGATTAAGTACATAGTTATTGCAGAATTTAATTTCAGATTCAGTTTTAAAGGGCAAAAAACGTTAGACAAGACTCGTACTTTGTACAAACATTTTTTGCAGACCAAAGGCTTGTGTAATCGGATATGGAATATCTAAGTAACAGAAAAATTATAGAAGGCAAGAAATCGAAATGCATCACAACAAAGACATGAAATGACCAAATAACAACAGTCTCCGTCGAAGAAATTGTGAAGAAATACGCTTACATTTTTGTCAAAACTATCAACATCACTCTTGACGGAGCGGCGACCTCTATGAAACCCTCCTTCAAACTTGTCCTTGTACTGGTTGAACTTCTCCACGACGTACTTCTGGTAAAGGGTCTGAGGATCCTCGGTGTGTAGGAAACTCTTGGGTCCAAACAGGTGCTCGGCTACACGGTCCAAGTTGCCTTGACGACCTCCAACCTGGTAGAAAATATTTGGATCATTAAAATAACATAGATTTACAACTTTAATAATTATATTAAAATTAAATTAAAAGAGTTGAATGAAGATTTACAATAAACGGTGAATACAAAAATTGTAGAGACCGAAATCACTAAACTGGATTCGCATTTGTTTAGGCTGCAAAACTCTAAATACTCAATTGGAACTCAACTTAATTTAAATTTGATGCCACTCAAAAGTACAAACAAACAACAAACAAAGAGTAGTTACAAACTCAAATCGTCAATGTGTAGCCCGAATGTCACAGCACCAATATTTCAATGGTGGTCCGTACACGACGTAACCAATCACGAACTAATTAACTAGGCCTAAATGTTGCCTCAAAAATAATCAAAACAGCGATTTAGAGTATTTAATGGTTAGTGTTACTTATGCAGAAAATACCAACCTCAAGAACATTCACGCTGTGTCCGAAGATTTCGCAAGTCAGATTCACGTTGACAGACCGGGGCAGGAACGAGTCCTGGGAGTAGATGACGTTCTTCTCGATGTTTCCACCGATACCCAGGGCATCAATGTTGAAGGATTCTTCCTCAGAGAAGGAGTATTTCCTGGAGAAGAAGGAAATGGTTATGAGATGGCAATTACAACATACAATACCGAAATTAGTGGAAGAACAAAGATTACATGTGAAAAATAAACAATCAATAAGGATGCAGATTTAAAAACAAAATATTTATAGTCAGTCTGTTTAATGAGAGATTAAAGAAACAAAGAAATATTTAGGAGAAAGCCGACCTTAACACTAATATTACCTTAATTTAAGAAAAACTAAATTTTTATATTAGCTTAGGGTTATTTAGTAACAGTCACATGTGGTGTATATATCTAAGTAAGTATAATTATTCCCCTAGTGCTTTTAAAACTTCAATTTGCCCAGTATTTAATATTGAAACTGATGTAATAGAACCTCAAAATAACGGAACTCATATTCACCCTCTTTCATAAATGCAAATTATTAGTCTTTTATTTAGTACCTTTCATAAGTGCAAATTCTGTCCATCTTAAGGTCAGTCTTAAACATATCGATGATTACGATAAAACCGACCAGTACATCATCCATTTTGGTTTTCGTCTCGATGAATCTTCTTCGTGGCGATGGCACGACAGTTTATAAAATTTTGTTAGGCCAAAACTTCGCTACTCGCCGTGGTTTCCCTCTACAAGGTTTATAATGTCTCTCTAAATAAGTTATGATTATCTTACCTGACATCGGTGTTGAACTTGTTGGGAGTGCGGATGAGGCCGTAGTGCTGGCGCGCTAGCTGCTTGTCGGGGTTTGAGGAGCCGCGGATGTTGCGGAGAGACGTAGAGATGAAGTTGCCGACTAGAAGGGGGAAAACACATTGTTAATATTAACATTTCTATTTGGTGGCGAATGGAAATTACATATGAAGTTGCCAACTAGAAGGTGAACATACACATAAACACACATACATCTAAACATTCTTTATAAATTGATCTACATTACGTTCAACAAAATATATTGTAGGTAAAGTCAGGAAAATATTAATTGCTAAGCAAATTGACTACACACTTAAAATGTCCGTATTCCTTGACAGTTGTTTGAAATGACTATGACACGACTAGTTGACAAAGGGTGTCCATTTGCTTAACAATTCATTTTCTGTCTGTATAAGTATTTTTAAGAGTTTGTCAGAAAATAATTAACCAATATCAAGTTTTTAAAGAATGAAACTTTTACTATAATGTTCGAGAATGTTAATTTGTGATTAAATTAATCTTCTAGTTGTAGTACAGATTAATTCAATATCAAACTGTCAAAATGAAGGTGAATTAATATACCTCTAACCACGATTTTGATTTTAGAACGTTATGTTAGGGAAATTGTCAATTACCTTGGTGGACGGGTTCAGAGTCCAGCAAGTTCTTGATTTCGGTGGCGGAGGCTGCGCAGGGGCAGGTGATGATGGCGAGGTAGGCCTTGATGCGGATCTCGGAATCCAACTGACGGTTCTTCAAGATGTCAATGGCGGTTTTCTTCAGCTGTTAAGAAAATTATTTGTTAGTACAAGTGGTAGTAATATTTTATACAAGCAAAGAAGGAAAGAGAAAGAGAAAGATGTTTTAGTGTAAAACAAAGCTGGATACGAATTACTTGGATTCTACGAGAATACAACCTGTTTGGCCAGACATTTATATGTTTAGCATGTACGCTACCTTTTTTGTTACTACAAATTGGACCTAGTTGCCAACATTATACAAATTATATTTGTTTAAATCAAATCAAATACGTTTATATGAGCACACAGGTACAACGTAGATGCCACGAAATTTATAATGTGGTACATCTGTATCCTGGCGCACTAAGTGGAATACATTTATGGATGATATTTTAATTTTTGGAACGAGGTTCTTGAAAGTGGTTTGCGATAGGAGTTGACTGGTAGAAATCGTCACATAATGAAAAAGCGTTATGCGACTGCCCCCTCCACGTGAGTTTCTCTCTCTCCGTCTCTTTCTTTCATATACGAGTGTGTGTGTGCGTGCGAGTATCGCATAAGGAACGAGTTCCAGACGGGGCGCCCTCGACCGCACACGTTTATTTAATTAAAAGCTTTTGTTCTGTTATAAGTTTTAAATCGTCAAGACTTAGCACTGTTACCACAGTATCAAAACAAATGCTTTTTCAAAAGTTTCTGGTACTCTACCTTGTTAGCACAGGCATCAGCTTGGAAGGCTTCTAAGGCTGCAGCCTTAACCCTGGGCTTGACATTGTTGTCCTGGACGCAGCGGACCAGCTTCTCGATCAGAGAGTCCTCCAAGTGCTGGATGTTGCGGATACCCTTCAGAACTGCTACAACCTGGTGATGACGAAGAAAGAGTTAAATTTTTGGTAGGTAATTTACAAAGTAACAGAAAGGATTAATTTATAACAAAAAAACTCATAATTCGGTTTAATGGGGAATTGAACCCAGCACTCTAATTTCGTTATACGCTCGTTTGTTACGGTTATCGCCTTCAATTTGAATATACAAAAAAAAAAACAAATGTTTCATACTACCTATGAAGCATTTGATATTATTATACAGGGAGGCAAGGACCTCGACGTGCAAACTGTCACCATGAATTCAGCACATGATTCTGAACCCCCTACGTTCAAATTCTTTGTCAATTATTTTTAAAAAGATTAGTTATTCCATGCATTTTGACCGCGTAGGTATTGCTCTTTTGTATGAAACAGCAGACTTTTTTACAGTTTGCGCGTCAATGTTCCTGCCACCGTATAGTGTTTAATATGTTTGAAAAATTAGTCCGTTCGACAATTGATGACGCAATGTTCATCGTTGAATTGTCAGAGTCTCTTACGTAACTAAGCTGCAAGACTGAGCCAATTTTACTGCCATCTTCAGTAAGTACCAAAACCTTCAATATACTTACATTGTCCTCATCGACCTTGGTCTTCGGCCTGCAGCCCTGCAGCTTGGCTCCAAGTTTGTTGCTCAGGGCAACGATGCCATCGTTCTTGGTGTGGCTGCACTGGTTCTCGCGACAGAAGGCTCTAGCTAAGGCACCCACGCCGAGGTACACTTCTTTGGGAAGGTTCGGCATGTCCAAGAGTCCCTGTGAGGAAGACGTTTTATTAGAATAGTGGTTATTAGCATAGATATTTTTTTTTTAGATAAAGATATGTTGAAATTGTTGTCATAGGTACAAATATTTTCTCGACACATCCGCTACTGTTAAAGGCATATGAAAATTTCCCCTTATTTTGGAGATCATCTTTTAGGAAGCTTAGTGGTGGACTGTAATATTTCAAAGATTTAGGCCCGCTTACACTACAAATCGCTGAATGCGTTTAGCACTAAAATAATTTAAAACTTTGTTCTATTTCTGGCAATTGTCTGACGTCGAGAGATAGAACTTGTGCTTAATATGCAGGTAAAAATGTGTCAAAACAATCTTCGTCTTTTTATTGAAGTATGGTATCTTTGAGAGAAGGACTTTCTTAAGATATTTTCAATATGACCAGTATACCTTCCTCATAAACATAAATATCTCAAAAAATTCACAATGTTTCGGATTGATTTTTTAACTTACAGCAGCTGCCTTCAAGGCATCATTGTTAGCGTGTCTGGCGTTGCTCAGAGAGAGGAAGACCAGCTTCTGCTCAATAGGACCCAACTCCTTGCTCTTCAGCAGCTGGATGGAAACCTCAATGCTGTAGCCAGTTCCGGCGCGGATCAAACCGTCGAGGAAGACACGCCTGTTGGAAAAAGGTGGAATTATTTGGGAACATAGTAGGCTTTAATGATAAAGGAACTAAGCAAGTAGATCGTTGAGAAATAATTAAAAAGCTTGGACTTGTTTTAGATTTAGGTATCCATTTCTTATAACAGAAGTTTTTGGAGTGAATCAAAACAAACCGACAATATCAACCGTAGAATAACATATAGTTTATAAAATTATATCAGGTGTGCAAGACAAGCAAAGAAATTATCAGGAGAAAAGAGATTGTAAAATATAAAATAATGGAAGATAAAACTTACTTCTCAACGTTATTTCCCTTGATGTGGCTGTAGACCTTCATGAGATCATCCTTGGTGGCAGTGCGCAAGATCTAAAAAATTCAATATAATTAGTAACCAGTTTATGGAAACCATATTACGAAATAAATGAAAGATTGAATATTTAGACTGATGAATTTAACAATTTGTTAGGATTTTATGGATGACTGTTTAGAGAAATTGTTACTGCTCTTTCAAAAGTTAAGGATCCTTACCCTGACGAGTTGAGCGAAGTTTCCAGCAGACTTGGAGCCGGCTTCAGTAGCGACAGTCTTGGCAGTCTCCTTGACGGCGTTCAGCACTGCTTGCATGTTATTCTTGTTGTTGGCTACACCGTGAGGGTTCTCGAAGATGATGGTGCGCGTCTCCGTGCAGCGACCTGGTAGAATTAAGTGGTGGTTAGGAATTTTGAACAGAAAGTAAGTAATGTTTGAGTACCGAATTTAGAAATTGTTTTTTAATTGTAAGATTAAAGGTAGTTTTTGTAGCCCTACTTATTCTTTTTTTTTGGAGTAATACTTGTATAAAGAGAAATTTTTTTTTTAACAAATCCACTGGTAGTATTTTTTGGTGAGGCGGATAAAACGTTGACCAAATGACACAAAGTATTCTGTACTTGTTTATAAAACTGTATTGATTTTGATGTCATTTAAAAGCTGTAGGTTTTTTGTGGGTCATGATTTAAATGCTTTCATAGAATATTCAACTCTTACTTGGGTTGTTTGCAGCCCTAGCCTTGCCAGTTAAGGTCAGCTTGGTGTGGACCTTAGCTCTGGCGCCATTTTCTCCCACAGAGAAGGGTCTGTACAAGTACTCCTCAGTCGCAGCCACCTTCTCAGGGACGCCGTTGTTTACTTTGGTTTCCACGTTCATCGAGGACTGGAGAACTTGGGTGTCCTTGATTTCCTGATAAAGGTAATGGGTTACTTAGCCAAGTCAAATAGACATTGCATGAAGAGACATAGGCAAAGACCCCCACGAGGTAACCCAAGCTTAGCAATGGGTGAACATGGGTTATAGAAATAGTAGACCAATCAGGAATTCGGAGTATCTAGCAAAAATCATAATATTTATAACTCCATGATATCAAAGTTGCTGCAACGCGAGATTTTGAGTATAGCTTGTGATTTAGTACAAATAATTTAGTTTTAAAGTTATTTTTTGTGAGTATCAAAAAATAGACTCTTAAAGCTAGCATACTTTGCAGAATTTAGAGTCTAGCGAATATTTTGATATTATGAAAGATGTATGTAAAGCCGCTGATGCACAAAGATTTAGTTTCGGCAAAAGTTCAAATTATCATGAGATTTTGCGAATTTATAATGTTTAGAATTGGCGAGGATACTTACAGCATTAGGGTTGAAGACCCCAGTGATGAGGTCATTCTTGCCCTGCTCGCGATGCCCGCAGCGGGACAGGTCACGCCTGCGCTGCACCAGCACGGCGCTGCCCTCCTGAGATGATGACACTTCTGTGGGGCATGTTCCGAAGATGTCCACCTGTAGGAAAGAAAAGGTTACATTAGAATATTCAGTATCTATGTACGGATATATCATAATAGTATAGAAGTTACTGAATTCAGTTTTAGTTTTAGATTCGTATGCATGATATAGATATAATATACAAACACCAGTTAAAATCATACACGAAGGCTTCTTTTGTGCCTAGTTACATAGGACACAGGTATTTTTTTATTATTACACCATTTACAGGTAATTTTGAATTGAAAAGTAGGTCAGTTTGTCCCATTTTAATACCGGACTGGGAGCAGAAAATGTTAAACTTGTAAGTGTTGATATTTGAAAACAAGCATTTTATATTATTAAGATGTTATGTTTAATTTTCTGCTTTCATATATATTATTTTGCTTGCGGTCCTAAGAGCAGTTTAGTCCTTTTTAATTCGTTTCTTAAAAAACTGAAGGTCTTACCTGAGTGGAAGGCTTCTGTTCTGTCTGCAGCAGCGAGATAATAGCTCTCTTGATGTTGAGGGAGCGGCGGGTGTCGCCCTCTTCCGCGCAGATCTCGGCTCCAGTGCGTCCATCTTGTAAGGTGAAGCGGATCGGCTTCTCGATGCCAGGCGGGCTTTGGTGTTTCTAAAAGTAAATGGAGTGGTTAGACAATGCTTGTAATTATAAAGGAAAATTGTCAGACATTAATTAAGTGAATTTTGAAATAACCGTTTTTCTCTTTGCCAGGTATCTCAATAAATACTGGCTGTGATCGTGGGTTCGCTCATGTGACTGTGTATTATTTTGGTATTGTAAGGTAACGAGAACCTAAAGTCATAGTAATTATTATTTAAACCTTTTTCTGAAAAAGATGACAATGAAGAGTAATTTATTTATCTTAAAGATTATAGTATAAGTTTTCCTTGATTCTTTTGAGGCGATATACATACATACATAAACTCAAGCCTTCTTCCCATGGGGGTAGGCAGAAACTACAGAACTCCACCCGCTACGATTCTTACATACTCCTTTTGTCTTGTTTACGTTCATACATCTAGTCATACACTACACACCTGACCTTTCTGAAGAACATCACCAATAAGTTCAACTATGTCCTCCTATTTTGAGATGACATTATGAAATATTGATTAAAATTGCCTTCTGAGAATTTCATTAATGTTCGGATCTAGACAGATAATAATTCATATCTTTGCACAGACGAAAGTCTGTGCCAAAAACGCTATTTTAACTTTAAACATATTATGAACAGGTTACCTGTAAGATGGGGAATAATTTCTACCAACCTTGCCATCAGGGCCAGAGATCACTAAGTTCTGCACAGCCAGCTCATGCACGCAGTTGCCGACGGACGCCACAGAGACCTGACCGAGCAGCTTGACGCTGGTCTCTTGGTTGGAGGCTCCGGTCAGGTAGATGGTCACGACACCTTCCACGCCATAGTTGTACTTATGTCCGTTCAGGAAAGATTGAGTCGTCGGGGCTGGAAGAGAAAAGACAATAAGTATACAGAAAAATTTAATACGTTACTTCA
Source organism: Dryobotodes eremita (assembly GCA_917490735.1). NCBI lineage: Eukaryota > Metazoa > Arthropoda > Insecta > Lepidoptera > Noctuidae > Dryobotodes > Dryobotodes eremita. The sequence goes on from OU823266.1 coordinate 16,536,976, forward strand.
AAATGTTAGAGGACTCTAGGAATTATAAAGTTAGTGAATATGTTGATAAAGAATTCATTTGTTTTGTTGATTACGTAAAGAAATGGATAATATAATTTATAAAGAAAATAATATAGGAAATAATAATAACGAAGACTCCAAAGGACATTTAAATGCAAACAGTCGTAATAAGAAAGATAATAAAAGAAATTGAGTACTCACATCCTTTGCATCCTATAGAGCATTTATCTGAAACAAACAAAGCAATTTGTGTCAATTACTTAATTATAACAGTTAATAATAATTACAAACTCATTATAGGTGTTGATAAGCTTAATGAAAATAAGCTCTTTGTTCTAAGGATCTTTTGTGATGGGCAAACACAAAGGCTCAAACAGAACAATCATTATGGAATAGTGACCATATAATTATAAAACAGTTAACTAATTACAAAACCATCTAGGTATATAATGTCACGAGTGAATTCTATCAAATAATTTCCATTACAATTTATATAATTAAAAATATGTTAAGTTCATAGGTGATAGGAACTGATAACCTTATGATTATAATTTATCAGATCTAAACAAATAACAAGTTGAAGCCAAAACTGAATTGTCACGTATCATGAATTTGGTTACTTTTACTAAATAAAATATTGCCAGGGTTAGGTTACGTAATTTTTTGCCTTTTTGCCTTAGCTTGGATCTTGTAATTACATGGTTCTTCTGTACAGAACATATAAATGAACATGATTTTTCTTCGATAAAGTTTATTTATAGAATTCGTTTATTTGCTATATGCACGGACAAAATACTTTTTATAAGTATAAAAACAGTATGTGAGAACCATACTTGTAGATTTATAAACTAAATAACGGATTATAAAGAAAAGAATTAGGATTTCCATGTAAACGATCTCAACATCAGAGAAACGCAAGGTAACATTAACATAACGATAAACATTATCAATATTTATGAGGAAAATTCTTCCAGGAGAGAAGCTGATAAGCTAAAGAAATGAGATCACGAAGCTATCATAGAAGTAAATAGTAATTATAATGCGTAAACAGTCGGTTCAAGGTACAATTCCGCTATTAACTTGAACATTGACAACAAAGTAGATCCCGGATCGATGAGGTCAGATGTGAGCCAACACACGCACACACTGTATGAGTCAGTTAAGATAGTGGAACATATGTGACTTCAAGGCTTTCTAAGTTATCTATGTAGAGATAGAAGAAAGTAACGAAGTGTTACTAATTATTTAATATAGTTTTAGATGCAGGAGTAAAGATTTTTAATGATTTGATTGATCTTTACGAAGTCTGGATGCAAGTTTTTGAAGTAAAGAGACACCAAAGAGTAAGTCAACTGATATTAAATCCTGTAAAAACAGTAGAGATCCAGCTGTTGGTGAGGTTAAAATTAAAATCTTGTGTTCTGTTTCGTCACAACATCTAAAACCAAGAGTCGTATCATTTACAGAAATTGCATCCTTATGAGCAATACAAAGGTCTCAAAAATGATTGATCATGACCATGATTTGAATTTATTTTCAATTAGAAAGCTTTTCTCTCTGTCTGATTCCCAAACGCAGGAACACTCGGGAGAGTATTCCACGGTCCCTCTCGATAAATAGCCGATTATCCAATTTGCCCCACAGAGGGGACAAGACAGGAGCCAGAGTTTGGCGACCCGCCACAATGACCTCTAAATTAAAATCATATACGACCCATATTTGGGTCTCTGGACTGTTCTTTTGAAGACCTTGGAGTTAGTTCAGGCGTTGATGTAAGATTTGATAAAGTAACAAAGAGATCAAAAGAAAATAAACATATAGCATCCTTTGAAATGGCTCGGTCAATGGGCAGAAACCAAGGAGGTACTAATTTATCTTTATTTCATATCTGCTATAAAGTATATTTACCATGTTTCTATTAGAATTATTAAACCAAATTGGATATTGCGAAAGAAGCTATCAATTATGAGGCTTTCAGGTTCAAAATATAAATTCCTGACACACGAAAGAATTATTTTGATATAGGACCATGAATTCGGGTTGGTAATGTACCGGGAACGGAACAAAACTCTTAACGTCAGTTAATCTAAGAGCGATCGCTAAACTGACACATCCGTACACAGCTGGGACGCATATAATTGATGTTATGACGATGGGAATCCGATACTTAGGATATCATTCCGATGGATACTTTTAAAATGAATATTAATCCAGCACATCAATTGCGTAATACACTTTCAATTCCAATACGAAGGTTTTAGAAGGAAATTCGCAATCCATTGCTCAGCAACGTAAATAACGCAATGAAAATGGTTGAAATTGTCAAAATATATTATAATAAATGCAATAGCATTGGGATTGTGAGTGTGTCACGCAACTACCTGCTGCTTTTGAAAATGAATTTCTTTTGCATGAAGCTGTAGAAATTAATTGACACTTTGATATTTATTCAAAACTTTTTATAGTGAAAGAACGTGAACGTTTCTTCCAAATCGTGTAGATGTTGGTCATTTTGGGAATTCAGACCAGCTTTAAATATACCAGAAACACTATCTACTGCTTTTAATGCACCATTTTCACCTAGTCTTAACGTGCTTCCAGCTTTTATAGGGTACCTATCCTTTGCTTTTGACCTTGAGGAAGACCGACCTTCACCGATTGTTATGATCTTTCCTCGTACGCAACGAAAGACCACACAACGGCCAATTATACAATTGTAAAGAACAAAGGCTTGATAAACAGAAAATTCTGATAATTTTAAGCTAAAGAGCGCATATGTTATCAATAATAGAGATATTAATTAGTGTTTCATCATCGGTGAACAGTGGCCATTATCAAGGCTTTTTGGTGATAAGAAATGGTTGAAAGCTGATATAAAATTATGTTGAAAATAAACTTATTGAACGTTTCTTTTTGAATCCAAGGAGTTTTGCATGTAAATATTTCTTGTATTGATGAAGGAAAGAAAGCACATATTGCTTAGAGAATCATAACCAAAAATAAATCATTCTACAATTTTGTGCTTTGTGGGAGTCATTCGGTTAAGATCAGATAAACAGTCGTTCCATATAAAATATTGGTATGACTGTATTACTGAACTTCGAAGTTTAAAATATCGATGTATTGAATTGAGAATGTTCATAATCGCGATGTACGGAACTTCGAAAGAATGTCATACTGAAGTTCGAAATTTGTACAGACATTCTTTAGAAGTCCCGTACATCGCAATTATGAACATTCTCAATTAAATACATCGATATTTTAAACTTCAAAGTGCAGTAATACAGTCTATTGGTATCCATTTGCATCGGTTTAGACTGGAAGCCGGCCCCAGCATAGTTGGGAAAATCAAAGCAGATGATGATGTTGACTATAGCCATCGGGGTCATATTCCTAATCTTCTTTTAGGCAAAGAAGATGAAAGAAGACTACACAATACTTTTATTCCTTGAAGAAATTTTCGGCCACAGTATAATCCAGCAACAATTGAATACAAATACCTATGACTTGATACTCGTTGCTGACATTGGAGCAGGAGATAGTACAATCTCAGGTCAAAGATGAGTGCTATCAATGTTTGCAGCAAATAATAAATGTTAACGTTATCGTGGTTGTTACCTACACTTTGTTCTTCATTGTAGCCAACGCGGAATTTTTTTGGCAGTTGGGGTTTTTTCCTTTATTATCCTTAAAGAGGTTTTTCCTCTGCGAAATGATGGCTGCATATAGATCGAATTCAGTTTTGATATATTTAGTGCCTACGTGTTTTGTGGTAAAGCCAGGGAAATTAACACAACCAACATAAACTACCAACTGAAATTGTCCGGTATATTAAAATCGCAACTGTCATTCTTTGACCAGTTTAATGAAATGGCTATAACATGGAAAATTAACAGTATCAACTTGGTTAGCAGTTAATTTCTCTGACTCTACTTCAATTTCAATATTAGCAATGACTTTTTTAGTGTATAAAACGTTTTAAAGCTGTTTTGCAGAGACACTAATGTAGATTTTATTTAATTATAGCTTCTGCCTGCAAAAACATCCGCGTGATATTTCTTGTGCCCGATCCACCCCGTCGCAACGCATCGCCTGCCCGCGCTATTACTTCGCTTTCACTTAGCGTCCTATCTGACTTTCTTTCTTTTTGCTCGGCTCCTGAGGACCCTAGCGTGAAGTTAAATAGCATATAGCCTTCCTCAAGAGTTAGGCTACCAAATGCAAAAAGTTTTTTCAAATCCGACCGGTATTTTCAGAGATTACCCCCTACATACAAACAAAAAAATGTATCTCTTTATAATATTAGTATAGAAGACTTCTGCTGCATCTTTCACGGCGTTTTTGAAAGTGTTAAAGAGTATCATGACAAAATCCGCGATACATATAGTATTTATCATTTTAATACTACTGATTTATATTATTTAAATTAAATACTCGTCATTATTACCAGGCTGTTATCTTTTTGACTCACGTTTCAGAAAGCTATATTTTACCGAATTCAATATTTTTTTGATTTCAATATTTTGTCAACTAATTAATTAATTGCCTCTAATTATATACACAAGGATCAATTATTAACCCGTTATTTGGATTTGGGTTTTTATTTTGTAAATTTAATTTTATAGTTTTCTGTCAAACTCGTCTTTTCCTGATTACGTTGGATTTGTTTCCTAGCAGTTAACAACTTTTAAGGTAAAATATCAGATTTTCTGGTATACATGAGCTTAATCATGATTTTCAGCAGTTTCAATACACGAAAGAATAATTTTCGATCACTGCTTCTTGAATTGTTGGAAAGAATTTAGTAAAACTACCATTTTGTATAAATACCATTGGCAATATTTTTTGGTGGGGCTGAACTCGGATTTTAGAGTTTATTTTGGGTATACGATATAAATGTTTGGGAAGACTGTGTTGTGAGAAATATTTTCCAATCAGATCAATCAATTAATCCACTGTGTGCAAAGTTAGAAACACTAGCTTTGGCTAAAAAATCATAAGCTTTACAGACAGTTTTAAGGAAATATATCAGATGAATTTTCCATAAAATAGGTGAGCTTTTGGAATTCTGATAGTTATAGTAAGTAAATAAACAAGTTAGTAAAAAAAAATACTAAGCCCACAATTTTATAAATACTAGCTCTAAACATAAAAAGTAAATTATTTAAATAATTAAATATCTATAACTGAAAACAGAAAATATATTTCAGATGCTGTTTGCGGGAGCTTTGACACGTTTTAGTTTTAAAAGAACACAAAGGGTTTACTTTTAAAATAAAATAAAGTAAAATTACCCAACCAGAACCAAAAGAACAAAAAATGTACGAGAAGAACAAAACAAAAATCACTCACCATTGGCGAAAGTTGGTTTCCATAAAACGGAAATTAATAATATAACACTTAAAAAGCTAATACTACTTTTCCCCATCTTGTAAGGGGTTAAAGTAACACATAAAATCAGTCTTATTTATTGTTACTATAATACGTCCCTCGGCTACCTGCTTCCGTAGGTAAATGCGCCGGAGTCACCCACAACTTCCTCTTTTATAGACGTGTGAGCTCGACCAATCAGGAGCCACCGAATTGTGGATACAAAATCTAATAAGAATATTTGTTATTGATAAGTTTATGGTCATAGGTCGATAGGTATTGTACTATTGTAGATTATGGGATAGTTTTCGCGTTTGATGTTAGAATTTAATTTATTTGACATTTTCGAGTAAGCAACGGCTTGGTGACACGTAGAGATAATTTTACCAATGGCAAAATAGTTTTAAAAAAGAAAATTGTTCAATGACTGTAGATAAAATCAATTTTAAAGTATTATATCAATAATAATAATGAAAAAAAAAGCAAAAAGAAACTATAGAATTCTGCAACCGATTCTTTTTTTCAAAATCCTTCGTTATTCCCGTATTTAAGCGGTGTATTTAGTACATGAAAGTCTGTACAAAAAATAGCTAACTAGCGTAATAAGACCAATTTATTTTAGTAGTCTTATTGATGTGTTTTTCATGATTTGGATGCAATTTTTATTTGGAAAACTTATCAGTATGTAATGTTTGACATCAAAGCTTCGTCTGTTTTTATCTTTCTTAGTATGGAACTTGCAAATCGTCATCATAAGCTACTTTTTACTAAACCTTTTAATATCTTTTACTACGGCTTACAGAGGATAGCACTACGTTGACATTGTTTTATGGGTTCTTAGTAACAAACACAATGTGCTGTGAGTTTGTCAGAAAGGATTAGGTCACCCCTTCTTCCCGTGGAAGTCATAAAAGGCGGCTATAGGATTAAGCCAATAGGATTGTCAGTATCCCCTTGTGTGATCATAACGAAATATAAATTAAGGCAATATTTTCTCATGGACAAATTCAGAAGTTTTGTATCAGGACCATTTTTTGTAAAGAGGTTTCTCGATGATCTATTGCAGTGGAATAGATCCTGCCTATTATAGAACACTAGATTTTGGCTTCACCCGCGTGGAGGTCTAAAATAATTCCAAATACTATCGAGATAAAAAGTATTCTATGTCCTAGCCCAGGTCATGGTCTATCCGACTGCAAAATTCATTCAAAAAGTAACAGACATACAGACAGAGTTACGTTCGCATTTAGAGTGTAACCTGGTTAGGTAAGTAGACCCTGGATATGTGAGAAACCTTACTGATAATCACAATAAGGTCCCGACACTTTTGCCTTGAAATACCTCTGTTACTAGAAAAATTAAACCTTTATAACGGTGAAATGCATTTGTTTGGATATTGACCTCTATAATAGGGAATTTGTATTTCAATAGCCTGTTTAAGTAAGACAACTAATAATAATTAAGCATTTTTAATTTTGGTCTGGGCAGGTCACGGAACGTTTAGTCCTCTCCTCTATAAATGAAAAACGGTACATTTTGGTCTGTCTTAGCGGGCGCCCCTGTAAATAAGACAACTGTCATTTTAACCTGAATCTGGGAAACTAGGTAAATGGAAAGCTTCTGTAAGTGATAAATAATCTTAGGTCCCTTGAGAGCCCACTTATCCAGGTTACACTGTATAAAAGGTATGGATAACGGCTTGGTACGTGACGGTGGGAAGAGACCAGACGGCATGACTTTGTTGCCATGGAAGGTGGGCAGGCCTCAGTTGTGGGACGCAACCTGAGTCGACACCCTTGCGCCATCTCATGTTCCAAGCACGACGGGCTGTGTTGCTGAGACCCTCTAACAGCAGTTAATTTAAAATAATCCTAAGAAGACATTCAATCATTCCACATTTACCAACCCGCACTGGGCCCGCATGGTGGATTATGGCCCGCTCCCGCCCACAAAGAGGAGGCCCGTGTCCCAGCAGCGGAAACGTCCATATTTATACTGTGGTCATAGGCTGATTATTTTTATGTTTAGTTATGGAAACATTGTGTACAGGGCTGTATTAAAATAAAGTAGAATATAATAGAATAGAATACTCTTTATTATGTATACCAAAAAATAAATAAAAAAAAACAAAAAGAGTAAAAAGTATAAGGTACTAAAATACTATTTAGTGTGGAACTTTTTTTTAAAGGGCTCTTGACTGTTGTTTCGTTTTGATAATGGTAACCTTAACCCTTCGTCGGGGGCAAAGATAAACATACAAAAACAAACGTTATTTAAGTAAATAAAGTATTGCTTCCACTATTTCTTATTATTATTATCAGCGAAGGGTACTAAGCTCTATAAAGCAGTTATCGATAGCTTTGTATTTATTTCTATCTTACATGTTAGTGTACATGTTAATGTATTTTAATTATTTATCTCCGGGTTGAATACACCTGGCAGTCAATGATGTATATACTTTGTATGTATAGTTTGTATATAAAGTTTTGTTGTGAAGATTTGAGTCAATATAATTAAGTATAGAAGAAAACAAAAAACAGACTCTTTTCCTATGAATATAGTCTGTCTGGTCTGTCTATACAAAATGCATAAAACTAAGAACAGCCTTAGTCTATGACTGTGAATAGAGTTTGTTTTGCTCGTTCGTATCCAAGGACCAAAAATTGTGTGTCACAAAAATAAATGCTTTAAATTGATTGAAGAAAATACGCCCCTGGAATGAAGGTTTTCCTAAAATCCGGACCTATGCCTATTAACTCAACTGGACCGTATTATAAATAGGCTGAGTTCATTGATGAGTGCTCTTCAAATGAAATAATGTACCAAGTATGTTGTTTTACTAAAATTCTTGTCTTACAAGGGTCGTTCAGATATATTTATCAGTAATTTGTATTGAATTAAGCCTAGAGTAGTTGATGTCAGCATGTAGGTACTTGGAAAGCAATTACACAGATAATGGTAGTTAATGGATGTAAATCTTTTGTTTTCATTAAGTTCGAACTTTAAATAAAAGTCCTATCATTAGGGCGCCGGGCGGGTTACGATCCAACAAGAAGTTACAGGTCTCTTCTTTTTTTAGAAGGAGCATTATCACAAAACTTAAACTGCATGCTGGTGATTTCAAAGGCCCTGGCAAGAATGCACGACGTAGAGGTTAATTCGAACGATTTTTTAATCGAAAATACAACAATATCTTATAAAATTTAGTGCGAAACGAGTATTTTCAATTTTAAAATAGTTCGAATTTACATTATTTACTTCGTGCGGTCCTACTAGGCGCACAAGTGTCTTTACTAGGTTTTCTTTCACAGTAATCCCCCTCGAGAAGACTAATACGATACCTTCGGCCAACAGTGTTTATTCGCATCTTATCATAGAGGGGTTGTAGCTCCAAAGACCAGTGTTCTTAACCAAGCTCCCTGTTGTCCATACATCATCTTACTAATCTCCCTGTTGTCCATACATCTTCTAACCAATCTCCCTGTTATCCATACATCTTCTAACCAATCTCCGTGTTGTCCATACATCTTCTAACCAATCTCCGTGTTATTCATACATCTTCTAACCAATCTCCCAGTTGTCCATACATCTACTAACCAATCTCCCTGTTATCCATACATCTTCTATACAATGTCCGTGTTGTCCATACATCTTCTAACCAATCTCCCTGTTATCCATACATCTTCTAACCAATCTCCCTGTTGTTCATACATCTTCTAACCAATCTCCCTGTTGTCCATACACCTTCTAACCAATCTCCTCGTTGTCCAGACATCATCTGACCAATCTCCCTGTTGTCCAGATATCATCATCTAGGTACAATTATAGAGTCAACTCAACAGTCTCCACAAGTGAACAAGAGAAGTTTCGTAAGATCATCCATCCAGCACATTCTGGGTAGTCAGCCGGGCTTATCTTTGCTGACTGACTAAAGTGCCTGCACGAGATGAGAAGAATAACATCACACTTTGTCGTGTTAGAAAATATGCAGTAACATGCAAAATATTATTATGTAGGCAATTATTATTAAGTAAACAGATAAGGACTACTAAGCAATTGAGTGACTCATTTCTAAGGTCAAGCATTTGGAGCATCAAAACATCCTACTGAACTGTTACTAGGTTCAAAAGATTCCACGTATATTGTCGTTATTTATGTCAAAGTTTATTTATTTGTTTGTTCGTCAAATTAGTTCTAGAAGTCCTGTTAGAGAAACGTGCTTGTTTCAGGTGTGGTAGTGCAACGACTGGCAATCAAACTTAGGAGCTATTTTTTTGGGTCGGGGGGCTTTCGGGATCAGGACCGCGGTCCCGGATACCTTTAATAAATAAATAATTTTTGAGTGGTCTTTCGGGCCCACAAGAAAAACGAAGTTAAAGTACAGTTAACAAAAAGCTGATTTAATATTTTGAAAGTAATAAATATACATATTTACATAATATAGAAACTAGCAGACTTAAAATAATAATATGCACAAGTATTTAAAAAAGAGTGAAAAGTTTTAAATTAAAAACTTTAAAGTTCTTTTTTCACTCTTTTTTAAATATTTGTACATGTGTACTTATACATTATAATAGCATTTTAATGTTTATAAGTCAGTTGATTATGTTTATATATAGAGGTAATTTTTATGTGCAATTGTGTAGATTTAAGGGATTATAAGCAGACATGTTTTCAATTATTCTTTGGTAGATGGTGATTCTTGGGTACATGGGTACATTGGGTACATGTAAAAGAGATTGTGAGGAAGAAGAAAGAGGCCTGGCTTAATGTACAAGGCCCAAAATAGGATGAATCAGGCAACGAATGCGACAGATGATTTGGAAAGACTGAAGAAGAAATACTCCGAAATGAAAACCGAAAGTAAAAGAGATAGTAAAAATAAAAAAAGAACGAAAAGGAAGAAAAGTATATTAGGAAATTCTTTGATAACTTCAGGGCCAATGTTAAGCTGTTCTGGAAACAGGTTGGCTCGCGGAGTGAAAGGAACATCGAGTATGAATGTTATAAGAGCAGAAGATGGATGTTTACTAAGTGAAGAATGTAAGGTCTTGGAATGCTGGAAGGGATACTTTATTCTTTATTTTTCGTTTTAAGTGTAAATACAAAGTTTCGAGTTAATCGGACCGCGTGTTAAAATTCTTCCATACAAACTTTGACACCCCCCAATCCCTATTTAGGGGGTATTTTAGAAAAACAAAAAATGATGAACTTTATAGTTTACTTAGATAAGCATTCGTGCCAAAGTTTGAAGTTTATTAACTCAAGCAATAAGATTTTGCAAACAAACAAAATCCCCCCTTTTTACCCTCTTAAAGGACGAATTCCTAAAAACCCCTTCTAAGTGCTCCCCTACATTATAAAAAGAAGCCGTGTGGACAATTTCACGTTCCTAGTCCCAGTAGTTTCGGCTGTGCGTTGATATGTCAGTCAATCAGCCAGTTTCTCCTTTTATGTATATAGATGAATGGTTTAATTTTTGAAATAAAAGAAATATTTTATCGTTTTAATAAAATTGTTTTATTTAACATAACATCACGCCTTGTTTTCCCGAAGAGTGGTGCAGAGGTGCACCTATAGTACATCCACATTTCGCCAGTTATGTAATAATGTATCTTCGTAATAATAAGGGGCGAGGTTAGGTAGTTTTATTTGTATAACTTCTAAATTTTTTAGTTGACCGTACTTTTCCAAGAGGAAACTTTATTTTATTTGTGGTCCCACAAGACTACTCAATAATAATGATTATATTTAAAGGTGTCATCCGGGACCGCGGTCCAGCACCCTAATTACGTAACACACTATCTATCACAATCTGAATCATTTTGAAGCCTATTGCTAATACATTTTTTAATATGTTCGAAAAATGTGTCTGCTCAACAACGTAAATAACGCAATGTATGTTGTTGAACTGTCAAAATGAAAGCCATTCCTACTGTTAGTATGTTACGTAATTACCCCGCTGGTCCTGAAAGCCCCCTGACCCATTTTTTTGAGAATCTTCAATAAACCAAAGATTATGGCACGAGCCCTAATCTTTGGTTTATTGACGATTTCATTTAGTACATTCACATCACCACATCATGCTGTTATTTTTTATATACAAATCAAGGACTAAATCAAATATAATAATAGGTACAAAGAAAAACCGGCCAAATGCGAGTTGGACTCGCACACGAACGGTTCCGTACCACCGTATAATAATTAACACTACATATATATTTTTAAACACGTTTCTTGTATGGTTTAATTTTTAACCCCTTTAATTTTACATTATTTTATTTTTATTAGTTTTTGTTAAAGCGGCAATAGAAATACACACTCTGTGAAAATTCTGTCTATCTATTACGGTTCATGAGGTACAGCCCGCTGACAGACAGACGGACGGATGGAGGCTTAGTAATAGGGTCCCGTTGGCACCCTTTGGGTACGGAACCCTAAAAATAGCATCTACGCAATACTTCAACTTCAATGCACGTCAGGAGCATTCTGGGCAGTCAAACCCACTATACCACCTTGCTAATAATTAACCTTCGGCATGAGCTATTGTCCATACACAAGCAGAAGCTTGTAACTGTCCTACAGCAAGCACATACTAAACTTAATAATTATTGTAAAGAGAAAAGATTTTAGTTTTTGTATGTTTGTTTGTTAAGCTTTCACGTTAAAACGGCTTAACAGATTCGAAAGAAATTTGGCACATGTCAAAAAAAGTCAAAAGTCAAATCATTTATTTCAAATAGGCACATAAAAGGCACTTTAACGTCAAAATTTACAAAAAAATAGAATTGATTCTAGTTGCCCCTTCCAAAAGGTAGTTTCGTATGGAGAAGAATGGGCAAGAAACGTGGGTAGACTATGACTTGGACCTATGATTAGGACATAGAATACTTTTTATCTCGATATTCCCACGGGATCGAGACATATGCGGGTGAAACCGAAGGCGCAGCTAGTGCTATAATAAAAACAAAGATATACGTTAATCCCTAAAAGACAAAAAGTTAGGCAGTGATGTTTCGCTGTACATTCAGATTACCCTATTGAAAGGTTGACCCACGATTGGGGGAGCTTTTATCCCCATTTATGGGGTAATAATATTGGTAGATAAATGGGGTGTTGGGGTTAATGATATTGGGAGAGTGTAGGGTTAAGCAATATTTGGTGAGACAAGGTTTTATTGGGTATAATTTAAAACCAGAACCCACATAATATAATAATGTATCTTCTCGCTACATGTATTTGGAGGAAAAACAAGCATGGCCCATATTCAGATCCAGATCTTAATCCATACCCTGGGCTTTGAGGACTATCTGTTACGCAGAACATAATCGCTCAGCCATAACCGATTTTGAGGAAATGCCTGAACTGGTCCTGCGAGTCTAGGAACAATTTAGTAAGGCTTCAAAAGGGTGTAAATTATACCCTGCTTTTTTTTTTTTTTTTTTGGGTGGGAAATCATCAAATGACGTCTCCCGCTCTGGGCGGAGCGAAAGGGCGTGTCAGACTCTTACTGACTAAAACCCACCCGTGTTCCTTCAGTTGCCTGTGCGCCAGGGCCACGGTAACTCTTTCGAACAATCCGCGACCCCGGCAGGCATCGGTCCTATCGGACCCCGTCAATGGTGCTGACATCTCTTTGAGGCGCGCGTGGAACACGACGCGCCGTCGACCCGGGCCTGGTCCTTACCGGACGGCGAGCTGCCCATTGCTCGCCGTCCGCAAGCCCGCGCCTACGGTGGCCGGGAGTCGGCAATCGACTCCCGACGCCCAGGGTGTCTCCTCCTCCTGCGGCGGCTAGGGGCGCGAGGGCGTAGAGATTGCCTCTCCCTCTCGCGCTCCGCCTCCTCCTTCGCGAGCATTACTGCTTCGCAGAAGGAGGTGACGGCTTCCCATTCCCTCTCGCTCCGTACCATGGCTTGAACCAGGGCCGGACGCGAGAGGTCGCCGCCGCCGATCGCCGCCACGAGGACACGGCGGTGCTCCGCCCAAGCCGGGCAGACCTCCACCGTATGCTCCACCGTGTCCTCCGGTCGATCCACACAATGGTAACACCCGGGCGTTTCCTCCCGCCTTATCCGAAACAGGAACCTCCCGAAACAGCCATGTCCGGTGAGGACCTGCGTCAGGCGGAAGGTGAGGACGCCGTGGCGCCTCTCAAGCTACTCCTCAAAGAGGGGTCTTACCGCCGCAATTGTGGCGTGCCCTAAATTATACCCTGCTGAGACGAAAACAACGCTTCGAATTGGGAAAACACACCCACACATGATTTTCAAAAAAATATGCTATAATTCTGTATCGACGCGTAGCTATAATTAAGTACCCAATGTGTCATATGTTTTGTTACTACACATAGGTATAATATTCTGGAACAAAAATTGTAGATAATTAAATTAATTCTTGTAAATATTATATATCTCTTTGGGGCTGACTGTGTCAAACATACGACGAATGGAAATCATTCTCCCGATGTACCTAATATCACCAACATTGTAGGCATAGGTAGACTGCATGCATGCAATCAGTTTTGTTAAACGTGAAACTAGTATCGTTACAGGGAAAAACCTGAAGTCACATGCGCTACAATTTTATTATATCCATTGAAGAAACGCATCGGCTTTAATTCCTTCTTTTATGGACCGACTTCAAAAAAAGGAGGAGGTTCTCAATTCGATTGTTTTTTTTTTGTGTTTGTTAGCTCAGAACTTTTTTCTGGGTGAACCGATTTGGATGATTCTTTTTTTATTTGAAAGCTGGTGCTTCACATGTGGTCCCATTTCAATTTGATCAAGTACTGACCAGTTATTTTTTGAGTTATCCCTAATAATGCGTATTTTTCCACTTGGTTTATATTGATGATGTTATAATAATTTCCTGTCACGGTTATTTACATATCAAATAGTGGTATACGATAGAGATTTAACTTTCAGAAACCTCTAGGGACTGCCAGAATTCTATAGGTACAATTATAATGAAGCAATAAGCGTCTTTCGATTAAAATGATGGTGGACGATAATACCGTAAAAGATTATGCAGTCAGCTTTAGACAGATCAGATACGGTACGCTCTAACATCGTAATCACTAAACCTGGGCTCGGTACACAACTACATGCAACTAAACTCACACATCTGTGATCAGGATCACAGTTGCATACTTAGAGTTACCGATAGACAAGGACAGAGATAGGACCCGACACAGTCGTGCGAGCGGAATCGCGTTAGCCGCCGAATGTTTACGGATAATGAATGACATTGAGGTAGCGTTAGTGAGAGTTGCGTGATGCGTTGCATCGTGTCTCTCACGCCTGTTTTGTATTAACTATCTCACTCTCACAAAAATGGCGAAAGAAACAATAAAAAATATTATAATTTTCAACAAATTAAAATTTTTGGCTGTGTTTACGCGTGAAAAGTAATCTTGTGTGTCTTATTTTCCTTTCTTGAGTGATTAGAATACGCAAGAAGGCATTTTGATGAGTATTTATATATAAACATTTAAATTAGTGAACTGTATCGACATGCGCTGCTTAGACGATAGTCCGCGTGTGACTGAGTGCAACTGTGTCCATTGGACTTGGTTTAGTAGGACCGCGCGCTTTTATCAAGTAACGTGTCTTCCGCTTTAAGTTTATCTAAGCAGTCAGCCAGATTAGATGATAGGTAAATAAATAGAATATGCTATATTATACAAAAACATTTAAAAATTAAATAAATCTGATTTACATAACCAGTATAATCAGGGTAGTAGCTCGAAAGAAACTCTTTAAATGAGCCGATAAAATCTTTGAGCATAATTATTATTATGTATAATGCGGTGAAGAAAACCTGACCATATTTTTATGTCGTGAGCACGTGGTTAATGCTCGCTCCTCCCAAGAGAAGACGTATTTGTGCTAGTGGGAGAATTAATAATGGGATTATCATTAGCGGATAACCTTGTTCCCAGAACACTTTTCAATGAATAGAACCATTATGAAGTAACATCAGTGAGACCCATTAATTAGCTATGGCACTAATTAGTTATGTTGTTTATTTAGGTACACTTAGTAGTAGGTAGGTATCACTAATTTAACTCTAATATCTCCAGTATTTTATATTTTATTGTTTATGTTTTGATTATATACAAACATTATGGCAGACACGATTTGATTGCCAAGTGCCCTGTTCTCAACCATTAGTAAGTAGGAGAAAACTCTGAGCTGGGCTGAGCTGTGCGTTTCGCCATAGATCTTTAAGCTCCAGATGTACTGAAGAATAGAAGAGGGTACTTAATAGTAGTTAACTAAAAATATATTCTCTGATCTACGTCTTAGGAATCATCACTTTTGTCACTCTTCAAATTTAAGAAAATAATGGTGATATCAGACTAATCTCGTTGATCAGACTATAATATACAGGGTCAAATTAAATTAGCTAGCGAAAGTCCGCAGACGTGATGGGTATTGATATCTAAACACGATAATTCTCACGATTTTTTAGGGGTCAACGACTGCTGGTCAAAAGTTTTGTTACATGAAGTATGAGTTGATATATTTATTTTAACTTGTTTACATATCGGTACCAATCACTTTTGTGAAGTTTACACAAAAAAATACAGATTTTTTAAGTGATATTTCGAGTGATTACACTAACTGCGATGGATGTCCCCACAAACAAAAAATCATCAAATTAATTTATTTGCCACTGAACAAATGTGTATATGCCATTGAACAAATCTGTATATGCCATTGAACAAATGTGTATATGCCATTCAACAAACGTGTATATGCCATTGAACAAATGTGTATATTATGCCATTGATCAAATATCTATTATATGCCATTCAGCAAATTTAATGTCTATATGCCATTCAACAAATGTCTATATGCCATTGAAGATTTGTAGTTCCTATCTGATTATCAAGTATTATTTAGAATTATTATGTGATTTATGTAATTGAATTAATTTTGTAAAATCAGCGTTGTTTGCTTTTGTTTTGTGTGTAATTAAAATTAAATGTTTAACCGACTTCAATAAAACAGGAGGTTCCATGTTCGTATGTATTTTTAACCCCCGATGGAAAAATAGGGGTGTTATAAGTTTAATGTGTGTACTGGTGTGTCTGTCTGCGGCATCGTAACTGCCAAACGGCTGAACCGATTTTGTTTTTATGTATGTGCATCGATATTTTCATCAAATGTGGACCGATTTTGAAAATTATGTGTTCTTTGGTAGAGGAAGCTTGCGCGGTGGGCCCATTATGAAAAATTAAAAACCTTTTTTACAAAAACAAAACAACGGATTTAAAAAAAAACACTTCAAAGTGAAAAATAAGTTTCATTTCGGTAGTCGGTGGCAACAAACGAAAATACAAAACCGAAGACACCGACGATAGGAAGAGCCCAGACGGAATGACCATAATGCCTTGGAAGTTAGGTCGGCCTTTGGTGTGGGTGCAACATGTGTCGACACCCTCGCGCCATCCCATCATCCTAGCACGCCGGGCTGTGCTGAGGGCGGCTGCTGCAGGTGCGGAAAACCTCAAATGGCGCAAATATTCCAATCTTATTGGAACTTATATGTTCGAGCCATTTGGGGTTGAAATTCTAGGGCCATGAAGTCCAAGTGCCCACTTATTTTTCGAGACATTGCCAAGCGGTTGGTCGACTCTTCATGTGACCAGAGAGCTGGCCAATTTTTTGGTCAAAGAATTATTGCAGAATGCTGCAATGATTCTTTGACCAAAAAACGCTGGCAGGATTAGCACGTCGTACGGCAATGGCCGTACGACGTGCTAATCCTGCCAGCGTTTTGGCCACTTTTTCTGTTGACAGCGATGCGGACGAATTTTTTGATGCCGTATGATTGTTCCGCCTCCCCTTTTTTATACGTGTACATATTATTATTTTAAGACTGTTAGTTTTAAATTATGTAAATAAAATATAATACTACCAAACTATCCTTTGTAGTGTTTTTTTGGAAGACGGTTGTTTATTTTTTGTAAAAAGTTTTTAATTTTATTTATTTTGTATAAATTCAAATACAAATTAGTATTAATGAATAGATGATTATGGTTTTTTTTTTTGGGTGGGAAGTCATCAAATGACCTCTCCCGCTCTGGGCGGAGCGGAAGGGCGTGTCAGACTCTTACTGACTAAAACCCACCCATGTTCCTTCAGTTGCCTGTACGCCAGGGCCACGGTAACTCTTTCGAACAATCCGCGACCCCGGCAGACATCGGCCCTATCGGACCCCGTCAATGGTGCTGACATCTCTTTGAGGCGCGCGTGGAACACGACGCGCCGTCGGCCCGGGCCTGGTCCTTACCAGACGGCGAGCTGCCCATTGCTCGCCGTCCGCAAGCCCGCGCCTACGGTGGCCGGGAGTCGGCAATCGACTCCCGACGCCCAGGGTGTCTCCTCCTCCTGCGGCGGCTAGGGGCGCGGGGGCGTAGAGATTGCCTCTCCCTCTCGCGCTCCGCCTCCTCCTTCGCGAGCATTACTGCTTCGCAGAAGGAGGTGACGGCTTCCCATTCCCTCTCGCTCCGTACCATGGCCTGAACCAGCGCCGGACGCGAGAGGTCGCCGCCGCCGATCGCCGCCAGATGATTATGGCTATGACTAATTTAGTGATAAAATTACATAGCTGATTAGTAAGATTGATATCAGGATTAATTGATTTTATTGCGCCGAAAGTATAAGTTTATTTTGCTTCGTGGCGCCTTTTAAATGGCTATCCCAGTTTAGTCCTAATAGCCGAATTCACATTTACATTATAGGATGCTAATTCAATTCAAAATACGTTGCGTTACCTTCATTGCCAAAAATGAAGTTTACCAATTTTAGACGTCAATGAATGACTGAAAAGGAAAATCTTGTGAGGAAACCTGAATTGATTAAAGTCTTAAATTGAGGATGTCGCAGATCATATCTTTGGAGACCGAATCCAACTGGGCCTCACAGTATAACAACCACCCAAGTGACAAATAAACGAATAATTATGACAAATTGTAAATTGTAGCACAATATTTTATTAATCACATGCATACGATAGTGCCTGTTTATTGTCCAAGAACATTGCTCCCTCGATACGCGGGAAATAAACAATTCTTTATTATTCTTTGTTCATGATTCTTATTTTTATAAATTGAGGTTGTTTTTGAAGCTAAGTTTAGATGCAGGAGAGAGACTGTGCGCATTTGTTGCTAACCAGTTCCTGGGTTGGATTCACAGGTCATTTACATACCTAGATACTAATAATGACCCGACACTGCTTCGCACAGATGCAATGCAATGGTGACACTTCAAAGCATCAATATTTCTGTTTTAATGTACACATCAATTTTCCGGAACAGTTGCTCTAAATGATGGTGAAATTCGCCATTGTGAAATTTAGAATATCTAAGCGACTTTGTTTTGTAATATCTCATACATTACGCTTGTGATGAATTATTTTTGCTAGAGACACCACTTGAAATTGAGGCAGGTTTTGTCTTCATTTGGTTGGGATACTTTGTTAAAATAATTATGTAGGTCCTTTGTATTATCTTTGACTGCGACGCAGTGTTATACTAATGCAGTTGTTATCGAACACAGAGATTTCGTAAACTAGTTTTTCGTTTAAAAAAAAATTACTATTTAAATTTACTATTTACTATTTTTTCCAAACCTCACGTAGGTTAGTTTTTTTATACCAGTAGTCGCAATTTGATTTTTGAGAGACGAGTGGAAATAGCTTGTTCTATCACTAACAGTTAGCAGCTCTTTCGTCCCTTATGTTCGCGCAAATTTTAGCAGCATAGCTTATGCTATGGTGAAAAGATTACCCAGTCAATGATGTTAATAGCAGGTCTGACTGATGCGTCGAATTTACGTAGAGGTTTTCTTAACGCAGCTTTGAAAGAGTATTTCTTATTAGTATGTTAATAATATCTGTCTTCACTAACTCCTAGATGACAACTAAAATAATGCCTGAATGTCACAGCACTATTGGATTATTAACTCTTCGTTCGGGCGTTGAAATTCCAATAGTGCGCTTAGATTTTGACATTCATTTAAGTGTCAAACTCAAAGCATTTATTTCAAATAAACCAAATACAGGCACTTTTGAATTGTCAACTAGTGTTCAAATCAAAATATTTTATTTCACATAAACCAACATGGGCACTTATGAAACGTCAGAAGCTAGGTGCACGGTTCCAATTGATTGTTTCCTATGGAGAAGAGCCAGCAAGAAACTCCACGGTTATTCTTTTAAAAATAAGGGGTTTTTACAATGTTTCATATTACAGTGTTGATAGGTATGGGAGGACAGTGTAGGCCTGTCAACAAGTAACAGACACTCAACAAAATATATAAAAAGGTCTACTAATCTACAGTCTACAAGTTAGGCCTACATCGTTCTCACATTCACAAAATATCGAAGAATCTATATAAAAATAAAACCCTATTTAAACCAAATGACATGATTGCCATTACAACTGTAACAAATCTGAATTAAAATTGGAATGTTAGTGGAAACGGGTGTAAAGCTTCTACCCGCTACCCAACATTTATGTATATCTTTTCAAATTCCTACATAACACACAATTTCTTATCACTGGTTGAAGAAGTCAACTAAACAAACTAACTTAGTTAAATGTTGATATCTGACGCTAATATTAGCAAACTTTGAACCTAATTAGTACACGTGGTTGTAGCGATGTTATCTTATACTTAAAGGTAAACGTTAACGTCAGGCAAAAATAACATTAACTTGAGATTCGAGAACAGCCTGGGTAGGTGAATTGGTTCTTTGGGGCTCACGCAATGTGTCAATTCACCTGGTGGTCAATGACCCACCCAAACCCTTCAAATCGGAACACAGAAACGGTGTCTGGTGGCAGATATAGATATAGTTTTATATGGTGGTGATATTTTCCCGAACAAACTCCTTCACAAAAAACTCTTCTACGGGGCTTTAAAAAATCGGTAATTAGATTCAGTTACAGTCAGGGGCATTAATTTGTAAGCAAACTGACGACATACGTCAATTTGCCATATTATAGCCATCATGGTATAATAATATACTTCGCCATGTATAGCATTCCGAGACACAGTGGTCACGTGGGTGACACAAACCTACGTCATCACCGCTGTGTTACCAGTAGTGTGTCATAATAACTCTCCAACCACCTTTACGACCTGTGCGAATCCGATAAATCAATGAGGTTTTAACTATCAATTACGTCGGTATAAGTTTAAATTGAATTGTTTCGTTTGATTAGAAAAACAAAACGACAATTTAAATGCTTGATATATTTTTTTAACAGAATGGTGACTGAAAATGTTTCCATACTTCTTGTTTTGTTGCAATAAAGTGGCAACTGGATAGTGACGTAAGCTTGTGTCACTCTCGGAGTGCCAGACCTTGTTTTTTTAGACCATGATAGCCATTACATACAACTGTCGAAGAATGTCAGTTACTGATTTGATTCGAATATACGGACAATTGGCCGGGGTCGACAGGTTTTGGAGAGCCGACCGCGTACCGGGGGACGTAGCACTGGAAAGTCTCCCACAAGGTAAACCGATGACCTTGTGAAGGCCGCAGGAATCCGCTGCATGCGGGTAGCACCGATCCAGTCAAAAGTGGCGGTGCTTGGGGTAGGCCTATGTCCAGCAGCGGACGTCTTTTGGCTGAAATAATGGTGATACGGACAATAGAAGTCGGTAAAAATAATTTTCTGACTTTACATGAAACTTTGTACATCTGTTGAATCCAGGTGCAGAAAAAAGATCACTCGCGTGAAGTAGCAATAGAATTGTGTTGCAACTTTGGCTCTGATGGTGGTCTTTGAGAAAAAAAGATACAGCTAGTCCTTTGACCTTGCACCACACCAAAGCATGCAAGCACAAATAGGCAATGAATGAATCTCCCTAAGCAATCGATTCGCTCAATTAATTAATGTGGCATCAACAAATTGATAAAACATTGATATTTACAATTATACAACATTGTATTTAGTGTGTTTTGCAGTATTTTATCTAAGTGCTACCGGATGCGATGCACGTGGTGTTTCTCTTCATTAATTATTGAACAAATTATTAGTCATTGAAATGATGATTGATTAATATGTGATGCGTTCAAGGTTTTGTTTTGCCACGGGTTTGGAAACATTGACCTGTCGTGCCTAAGGAAATGACGTTCGGATGTCATCAGACATTGAGAGATTGTCAAGAAGAGAACGCTGAGAACAAAAGACAAAAAATAAGTAATAATCATGGTATAATAACATACTTCGCCAGGTATAGCATTCCGAGACACAGGGTGACACAAGCCTACGTCATCACCGCTGTATTACCGGTAGTGTGTAGTAATAACTCCCCAACCGCCTTTAGGACCTGTGCAAATCCGATACAACAATGAGGTTTTAACTAACAATTACGTTGGTATATGTTTAAATTGAATTGTTTCATTTGATTAGAAAAAAACCAAACGACAATTTAAATGCTATAAATATATTTTTTAACAGAATGGTGACTGAAAATGTTTCCATAATTCGTGTTTTTTTGCAATAAAGTGGCAACTGGATAGTGACGTAAGCATGTGTCACTCCCGGAATGCCAGACCTTGTTTTTTTAGACCATGGTAATTATCAAGAGCCTTTTATTTCGTAATCTGTTTTAAGGTAGCAACAGACTAATTGCGTAATTCACTATTTATTACAATCTGAATCATTTTGAAGCCTATTGCTAATCCATTAAATCAAGTAAATAACGCAATGAATGTTGTTGAACTACCAAAATGAAAGCTTTTCCTACTGTTAGTGTGTTACGCAAATACCCCGCTGGTCTTGAGAGATTTCTGGAAAATGGGCAGTCTTTAAAGGCTCCTTCAAAAAGGCGCGACACGTGACGCGACACACAGGCACCGCCTGTCGCGCGACGAGCGGTGCCCGTGTATCGCTTGCGATTCGCGTCGCGTTTCGCGCCTGTTTGAAGGAGCCTTAAGTGTCATTACAATCCATTGGACGAACAAATTGTTACAGTACACTCGAAAATGATTCGACCAAGTTTGGAGATGGTTTTATACGTTGGTAACTTTAACTTAATGTGGGTTGCTTTGTTGATCTAGTGTCGTTAACGCTACTCAATCAATCAATCAATCAATCAACTCGGCCTATCGCAGCCCACTGCTGGACATAGGCCTCTCCCATGCTGTGCCACAACACCCTGTCCTCCGCCTTCCGCATCCAGTCTGTCCCAGCCACCTTTTAGAGGTCTTCGGTCCATCTAGCTGGGGGCGTCCCACACTACGCTTGTCGAAACGCTACTGCTAATCATTAAGTCCTGGGTTCGATTCTCAGGTCGAGCAAAGTGTTATTTGGTTTTCCATCAGGAATTTCTCAGTAGCAGCCCACAGTCTGAATTTGTGCCCGTTTGATGGCAATAGGCTGACCTCCTATTCCGTGGGACTTAAACATAACTAGCGAAATGTGGGTGTACTATATAAGGTACACCTCGGCGTGATAGAATAGAATAGAATACTCTTTATTATGTACACCATTAAAATAAGTAAGTTAAGTTATGTAACCTTATAACTATAATCTTTGTTAGCTAGGAATCCATATTCAAACCTTATGACTTGATATTTGTCTAGTTATAGAGCCTGCATGCGCATGCGCATAGCGCACATCCATGTTAGGATGCCATGATCATTTTACTCTTCGCGTCCACAAAGGACGTACGAACGTGGATCCACGCGACACAATGGTTTTTAAGGGTTTCGTACCCAAAGGGTAAAACGGAACCCTATTACTAAGACTCCGCTATCCGTCCGTCTGTCTATCCGTCTGTCACCAGGCTGTATCTTATGAACCGTGATAGTTAGACAGTTGAAATTTTCACAGATGATGTATTTCTGTTGCCGTTATAACAACAAATACTAAAAAACAGAATAAAATAAATATTTAAAGGGGCCATACAACAGACATGTTTTTTTTGCCGTTTTTATAGATAATGGTACGGAACCCTACGTGCGCGAGTCCGACCCGCACTTGGCGGGTTTTAATTTTTTTTTTCTTTAAGACATTCAACCGGTTAAATCAGTAAATTATTTATACTCTGTCATCGACACGCTAAGAAGAATCATTTGAATACAATTTTATCTCTTTCCTTATCATCACCAAGATACAGACTAACTGTCTAGTTTGGGGCTTACTGGCAACTAACACTAATGTAACACCCATGTGTAGGTAATATTTTAAACCACTTATGAAAAGTTAATTTGTGTTGAACCTATGTACCGGCTTAAGTAGTAATACTTAATAAACAATTTTCTATCAAAGAAAAACCTGCGGGGTAATTGCGTAACACACTAACAGTAGGAATAGCTTTCATTTTTACATTAGATTATGTAAGATATATTGGAAAACGTTTTGTACACTATATAACTTTAATTAAACACAAAAAAAAAAAAAAAAAAAAATTAAAACGAAATTGACAGTTCAACAATATTCATTGCGTTATTTAGGTTGTTGGGCAGACGAATTTTTTGAACATATGAAGCAATGGATTTGCAATAGGCTTCAAAATTATTCAGATTGTGATTGATAGTGTGTTACGTAATTAGGGTACTGTTCAGGAAGGAAATGATTAAAACATAACTTTCCTTGCCTACTATTTACTTTTCTTTAATGTGTTTGTTATAAACATGTTAGAATTGTGTCGAGAACTTATAATTCTGCGAACTGATAACATTCTGGGTAGATAATGCGCTGATATGTACAATTTTTGAAGTCATTGAAATAAACAAACTTGGCTTATGAATTACAAAACTAGAGGAAAATACTTACTATTTATGTTAACTTACATGATTTCTGATATTACCTAATAACACAGAAAATAAAAAGACTATATTATGCCTCAGGCATTAAGCCCGCCTTTGTACAGTATTTTTTTACTTGTGGTTAAATTTTACTAAATAAATAATAATATAATTTAATATAATTGTATTGAGACTGCTCCAAGTCGACAGGAATAAATAAATATATTATTATTATTATTATACATTATGTTCATTCTATTTCGTTACTCTTCATCGTACAAAACTTCTTAAATACCTACTTAAGGCTGGAAGCAACCAGGCGCGACGCGACAGCGCAACGCGACAGTGCGACGCGACAGCGCGACGCGACAGCGCGACGCGAATCTAGTCGAACAATTTCTATGAAAATTTAATGGTAGCTGTTCTACCAGAATCGCGTCGCACTGCCGCGTCGCTCCTGTTGGTGGGAGCTTTTAAGTTAATTTCATCTTCATTACCATCACCATAAGCTGCTGGACATACGCCTCTCTAATTACACGCCATTCAGCTCGATTCTCGGCAACTCTCACGCATCATAACTTCATTTGCTTGCCATAAATATCACTAATCTTATTCTGTTCAAATGCATTGCCGTTATGCATTTACAAACATATTTAATTAAAAAATATTTAGCACCACTTCTTAAAATGCCTTGTCTGAGAGGGGCTCGTGGCGAAATGATAACAGCGACAAGGATCGATCTATGCTTAAGCTAAGCTTGTCGTGGTCGGTTCTTGGATGGGTGACATAATCGAGACACTTCCGTGCCTCGGATAGCACGTTAAGACGTTGGTATCGGCTGCCATTCGAAGATGTTTGACAGCTGGCATTTGTAGATGTTTTTTATCTTTCATTCGTAGTTAAGAGTCAGGCCGCTTTTTTTAGTGTTGACAATGAAACAACCATTCTAATCGAGATAGAAATAAAAACATGCGATTGTTAAATTGTATGATTTGATGTTCCTTACTACCGATATAAAGTTTTTCAAACAAAGCATTTTAATTAGGACCCGTTGTTTGATCAGTAGTCAAACATACTAATAGTTAAAATGCTTTGGTTAAACTAACAATTTGTTAAAAATGACAGAAGTATGTTGTTTGACAAATGATTAAGCTAACAAATTTACAATTTGCTTTATAAGTTAACCATGCGCAGACAGAGTAGTTAAACTTTCACAGCTATTGAGTAATGACTAATTGTTAAATTAACTATTGGTCATGTTTAACTATGTATCAAACAACGGGCCCTTAGTGGGGCTAAATCATTGGCCCTTTTCCCAATATTTGTATTTTGTATTTGTATTTTTAACTATGTTGCGGTCGGCTTTCAGTGTTACCGAATGCAGCTGACTACCAGTATTTTACATGGGCCTATCTGACCTCCAGAACCCAGTAACTGGGTAACGCGATACCCCTTGGCAAGACTGGTTGTCAGAATTTTGGGCTTCTGACTACTCGTAACGACTGTCAAAGATCTACGAATGGCAGTCAGAACCAACGACTTAACTTGATTTTTGAGGCTCGGTATGTAATGTATGGTCACCCATCCACAGACCGACCTCAGCAAGCGTAGCTTAACCTTGAAGATTGAACACAGATAACAAGACTCAGTAGCTAAGCTAAAACTGATGACCATAATTAAACTAACACGCTCCACGTTTCTTACCGTGACAACTAGGTACATCTATCCGTAATAAAGTGCCAGAGGGCGTTGTTCGGGTTATCGGTAGCTTGATAGATAAGAGAGGGTCGCACTCAGAAATATTCCTATTTGCACTTGGGAACAACGCGTTAATGTCAAGAACATTGATACACGCGCCTTTTTCGTTTGTTGTGTTTCTTGGTCATAGGGCCACGGTTTGAGTAACGTTTGGTCTTTAATATTTGGGTAACCTTTGGTCTTTAATATTTGAGTAACCTTTGGTCCTTAACATTTGAGTAACCTTTGGTCCTTAATGTTTCTTTTGAAAACATCATAGATTGAAGCCTGTTTTACCCGAGAGTTAGGCAGAGGTGTACCTAAAGTACACTCAAGTTTCGCCAGTTATGTTGAAGTCCCATGTAACGGGGGACGAACGTATTGTTTCTTTTTAATCAACTTTAAAACTAGGAGTACTTTCTTAATTCGATACTGTTCTTAGTGGCCTCGTTACTCCGTATTTCTCTCAAATGTTAATCTGATAGGTCGTTGGTCCAAGATCATGCCAAGATGAAGAACTTTGGAAATAATGGAACTCTACAATGGATAGCAGCAAGTTGTGTGTTTATGCTTTTGGTTTCTTGGCAAACTAATTGGAGAAACAAAGAGAAGTTAAAAATAAATTTGGTGTAAAAAAAAAACTTATATAAAACTAATGAGATAATAATATAATAAAATAAAAATATAATATGATATAATGATAAAAGTATGCAATTAAAATTAAAAATTGACTAGCAGTACCCTTATTTAATAATGTGGGTGGCGGTTATTACATCATAATTAAATAAGTAGGTAACCATTAACTAATGAATGAAATTTAAGCGTAATAATCAGCTGAATAAAAAATAAATTAGAGAGATAAAAAAAATTAAAAAATGGCAATGAACGGCATTGAACTCTAAATGATAGGTACCGACTCAATTTTAGACGTGAAAAGATATAAGAGGGCTTTGAACTTCATCGTAGTTACGAAGAAAAGGCCACGTTTTCTCACCAACTGAGGATAGCCTAATCAACACCATTTAACAGCCCACGGAATATAACCTATATATATGACGGAGAAGGTACGTCTCTCTCGTTATCATCAGCCATATTTTAACTACTGTGGGCGTACTATGGGAAGTGTCGGTTATTGCGCAATAGAAAAACCGTTTGCAGTTCAAATCAAATTATAATTTACGAGCAAATTAATCACACTAGCAATTCGCACACTGCAGGTACGACACAACTATACGGAACGAGCGACAGTTTCTAAACGTGTTCACTGCTTAACCGCCAACGACCAACCCATGCTTTTACTCTGGTCAAGGGTTATGTTATAGACTCCGTCGAGCGCTACCTGGTGGCGCTGGCGTCCCGATTAGTCAAAGTCATACAGTTGATTTAACGTATTTCCGACATATAGGTATATATAGCCTTTATCATGTGGTATATGTTTTATGTATGTATGTATTTGTTGTATATGTAAATGGTACACCACTGACTACCTGCATTATTGTCTCTCTTTCTCCCTTGAATCCATCCAAAGGTCGTCTGTAAAAGATCGCTTTTAGCGATAAGACCGCCTATTGTGTCACCCTGTGTAAAACGTCTACATTTATATCTGTAATTTTTATGGTGTACATAATAAAGAGTATTCTATTCTATTGTATTTTATCATGGCCAATGGATTTCTACTTCATTCAGTTTTGGGTTTCTCATATTATCTACATGAACACTGACAAAACAGGCTACCAGCATCCCAATTAACACACTTTCAATCACAATCCAAAGGATTTTGAAGGAAGTTGCTATTGTAATAATCTAATGCTTCTTATGTTTGAAAAATCGTCTGCTCAACAACGTAAATAACGTAAATAAAAATAATGGCATTTTAACTGTCAATATGGAAGGCATTGCCATTGTATGTTACGCAATTACCCCGCAGTTTAGATGATCTTCAAGGTTATCATGTCTGCTGGCTGGTGGAAGACCACCAGCCAGCAGACACGATGTGTGTGATTTGACTTTGACTTTTATCCCTCTTTATGGGAGACCGTCTCTTACGTGACAACCGGCTACATTCCACAGCAGATAGGTATGCGTTAGATTGCACAAGGAAAATCTAAAATGTCTTAAATGTAATGAAACTTCAGAAGCTAGGTGCACGGTTCCTATTGGTTGTTTCCTATGGAGAAGAGCTGGCAATAAACTCCACGGTTGCTCTTTTAAAAATAAGGGGCTTTTGCAATGTTTAAAATTAGAGTGTTGATAGGTATGGGAGGACCACGAGGACAGTGTAGGCCTGTCAACAAAATAGAAATGGTCTACAAATCTACAGTCAAGTCAATCAGTCAATCTACAAGTTAGGCTTAACGTTCTCACATTCACAAAATATAGAAGAATCTATATAAAAATAAAAGCCTATTTAAACCAAATGACATGATTGCCATTACAACTATAATAAATCTGAATTAAAATCCTGTCTACAAAAACCATAAATAAGGAATTTAAATAAGAATTGGAGGTGTAAAATGTCAAATAATGAGAAGATTATGTCAAAGGAGAAAGTAAAAAACAAAAAACTTCGTAATTTGGGAGCAGTTAACAGACATTTACATACTAGTAATGCCGTTAATGAGGTACCAGGGAAGGCACATGTGCAGATGGAATTATTGCCAAACTTCCTTGTCTTCAACGTAGTATAATCTAATCTAATAATATAAATCTTATAATATAATTTTTTCTTTTTTTAAATTGTCAGGCATCAAGGCCCATAGGTGTTAGTATTACATCTTACTTAAAAACTATATTAGTAACATGCAGGAACACTAAAAAGAAAGAAAAATTAAATCAAATCACAGGAAGGTTTAACAAGCTTTGTGGCCAACATGTAGCTTGGTAAACCTCCCCATTGTAGGCCCATCCAGCCTCTCAGCAAACACCTTCAGAATGCTGTTGCTGCTTCCCCTCACTCGGGATATTACTGAGGCAACTTTCTTCCTCATTATCGCAAAGTAGTCGTCAGCGAACATACCTGACGCACTACAGTAAGGTGGAAGCCTCAACAGCACCCTGAAGGCATTATTGTACTGAATGCGCAGGGCATTGTCTGCTTTTAGGGTTTTGTTATCCCAAAGACGGTTAGTGTAGAATATTTGTCAGTAGGCCTTAAAAAGAGTTAGTTTCACGGGAAGTGAACAATATGCATTTTTGATAAGGATATCGTATCTAAGACACACAATTTATAATTTAAATACTACAAGTCATGAACCACACAACATTATTATAACTCCAGTATTCCCTGAAGCACGAGACAGAAGCGTTTAGGACATGTGTTTCCCGTAGCGCACATTAGAAGTTACCATACTTTTGCCAACCCTATCTGGATATACAGGTGTAACGATTAATATTCGCTTACTAGGCGTGCCAATAGTACTGTCCAACGGGGTGAATAGGGATGCAGGGGTGAATAGGAAGAAAACTTTAAAAGGGATTTTAACATTGAAATAATATATGTAGTTTGTTGCCAACAAGAGCACTTAATCGTTGATTATAATACAGTATCACATAAGACTCCTTTTTGGCAACAAACTATAGTATTTCAATGTTAAAATCCCTTTTAAAGTTTCGCCTCGATTCATCGCTGCATCTCTATTCACCCCGTTTGATGGTAACTCCTCTTGGGTCTATTGGGCGGCTCATGGTCAACAACAGATATTTACGATGCCATTGTAGCATGATATATAATTATGCTATATTTTGAACGTATAATATTCTTATGTGTGATAGGTAAGGTATAATATAGTCAGTCCCTTTATTTAAATAAATAAATAAAATCAACATTTATTCCAGAATCACTTCCATATTTGTTAGTAACAATATCAACTTATGAAACTATTGTTGGTAACATTTACTCTAAGCTGCGTGAGGCATAGTTTAGTCTTAGGGAAAAGTTTCCCTGGAAGATTTTGTGGGGATTTAGGTAATATATTACCTACTCTGTTTTATTAAAGTATTTAATTAAATTATAATTGAATTTACAATTAAAATATAATAACCTAACCTAACTAAAACTATTAACAAACTAAAAAAAGGCGTCGAAAAATTCCTTCGCATCGCTGTCGACTGGTAATGTACCCAAGAGACTGGCGGCATTGCCACGTTGTAAGGCAATGCTTAGCCTCTGGCCATGGTCAAAGCCAGCCCTTGGGTCACGGGAAGTGTTAATATTATATAAAAGGTTATGCACCCTTTGCATATTTATAATCAACATTTACGAAAATTGCCACTCAAAAAGAAATGTTATCTACCAAGGTCCGTGTTTTTATTTGGGCAAGCATCGTTTCGTAAGTCATAGGGGAAAATAAGGCAATTACGTACTTTATACATCATAATTTATTATATTGTATAGCTAGTCACTCCTAACAATTTGGTCTTGTCTTCATGTCTATTCCTATTTTTTATACAGGGTCAAATTAAATTATAAACATGGTAAAACAAAAATATTATAAATTCGATGACTTTTTTTCGGGGTCATCGACCGCTTTTATAACAATTTTAGTTATTTTTTTTATTTTTTTTTGTAAACTTCACCGGTGTGATTGGTATTTGATATTTAAACACGATAAAACATTTTTTCAACTCATACTAAACTTCATTTAATAATACTTCCAGCGGTCGTTGACCCACAAAACAATCTCAAATCTTTTTAATTTTAATTTGATCGTGTTTAGATATTGATACCCATCACGTCTGCAGAGTTTCGCTAGCTAATTTAATTTGAGCCCGTATATACGTACAGTGACGTGAATATTTACTTTGATTTTAATTTCAATTGTGAATGTGAAGACTTTGTGGGTAATATTTTTTGTTTTTTTTTCTCAGTTCGTTTTAATCACGGTCTGGCAGTTTGAGTAATTTATGCGGCCTACACGTCCTTTCTTTGGTCTTGTTCGTCGAATCGTTGAGCACCTTAAGTTCTGAGTTGAGCTGCACGATTACTGACAAATGTGTGCACTGACTGGACAGGTCCACTCAATCTGTGTGGTTCTTTTCTCATAAGACCATTTCAGACACCAATCTACATGGTCTTCACTTGATCTGACCAAGATTATGTCTGGATTTTAAAAGAGACTGTGACCTCTGAGTTTGTTTCGTCCTTTCTGCTCAGAGTAGTCAGATAGGAAACGCCGATCTCATCTAGTTTTTAAAATATGATTGACGTGTAAAAGTGTTTCTACAAACCTACTTACAGAAATAAAATCATTTATCATTTATTCATCATTCCTATTTTAAACTTTTGGTATTGTTATTATCATATTGATTACAATTAAAGCGAATTTAAACAGCCCCCACTAATAAAGTTATAAATAAGTAAGGTTTCGCCCGCTATTACATGTGGGGCTTAAACACAACTGGCGAAATGTGGGTGTATAGATGCACCTCTGCCTAACACTTCGGAGAAAACAGCAGGGTAATTACGTAACACACTAACAGTAGGAATGGGTTTCATTTTGACAGTTCAACAACATTCATTGCGTTATATAAGTTGTTGAGCAGAAAAAAATTTCGAACTTAAGAAGCAATGGATTAGCAATAGGCTTCAAAATGATTCAGATTTTGTTAGATAATTGTTACATAATTAGGGTGTAGGTATCATGTTACGTTATGTTGACTTCGGTGACTTGATAATCTTTATACAAAGATTTGAGCTATTCTCTACTAACACGAAGAACAGAAGTAAAATTCTCATATAAAAATAAAAAAATAAATAAACAATTCTTTATTAAAAACAAAAGACAGTCCCTATGTAGCCTCATAATAAAAGTTCTAAAGTACAATTCATTACGTTACTGATAACAATGAAGTACTTGCACAAATCACTCAGTAAATATAATGTAAGGAGGCATATGTCACTCGTTATCTCTTTCTAATATAATATAATATTATTTAACATTCTAGAGTCGTGGTGGCCTGGAGGTTAAAGGATTCGTAAACAGTGGGTTGCGGCTTGAAATGTCATAATACCTACATACATACTTCATATTTATTTGTATCTGTACATTATGTCTATCTTTATTATATGTATTCACATCAAAAGTGTCTAGGGAACAAAGTATTAAAAAAAAAACACGTGTGGCACTCGGGGACTGCCGCGGTAAAGCTATTTCATGGCATTTTTTATCAACTTGTGCAATTATAATTATTTATTTATTTTTTATTTATGCAGTATTTTTTTTTCTTTGATATTAATTCAAGTACAGTCGTACCATATACATACACGTTAAGCGAAGTAAGTAAAGTAAGTAAATCATTTATTTGCGTAAAACATGGTATACATTGATGTTAATATTATTACAGTAGCTCAACATGTTTCGCTAAGATATAACATAGCATGCAAAAATTTATATTTTGACAAAAGGAATCAACATCTCACATCCATAAAATCTTTTAAACTGTAGAAATTACATTCAATAAGCCACTTGTGTAATTCTGTCTTAAATTTTCTCGAGTTCAGTATTTTAAGGCGACTTGGTATTTTGTTATAAATACGTACGCACATTGCAAGGCAGTTTTTGTTGTATTTCGCAAGTCTTGGCAAATCACTTAATACCAGCTTATGAGTGTGAGGATCTCGTCTGTTTCTGGGATTTACATCATTTGCTGATTTAAATAAATGTTTGTTGTTAACTACGAACGCTCGGCCGAGCTACATGGTAGGCGGAGTGGGGGGTGTTAGGTTTTATTTTCGTTACGGAATTTCTTGATTCGGTCGCCGCGCTCAAAACCCGCGATAAAAGCTATGCAATAGCTTAAAAAATATTGCCTTATTGAAATTAAATAAAAATTTCTATTTAGATTAATTAATTAAATGTTTTCGTATGTGTAGATCGACGAAGTACTCTCTGCTTTTGCATTAATAAAATTTGTTCGAGATTTTTGCTTATGCTGGATTTTCCACCTTAGTTAATCCTGACATTATAATGTGATAAAAAGATAGAAATAAAAGTTTATAATGTGTATAATAAACAATTAGTAGTTTGTATTTCCGTCGTTAACGCGTATAACACAATCGCAGATGTTGGGCATACTTAATATGAGTTCATCCAAATCACGTTGCGGAATGGTCACCCACGTCCGTGGTAACATGTGAAAAAGATTTTCTGGTGTGTGTACGGCATCCATATTTGACAGAGCTCTTCTTTGAAGCATATCCCATGCGTGCTCAATGGAATTCAAGTCTGGCGACTGAGCCGGCCATGGTAGAGCGTTGATATTAGCTACGGCAAGTGTGTTTGTAACGACTCTGGCAGTGTGTGAACATGAATTATCATGCATAAGCAGAAATAAAGCACCAAATTGGGTCTGCAAAGGAATGACGACATCTGATACAATTGTTTTAGTGTAAATCTGTGCATTGAGATTGCCTCTGATCCAAATCAGTTCGTTTCTTTCGCCGATACAAATACCCGTCCATATCATGATTGTTCCACCACTGTGTGCATGGACTTCCTGGCATGATTTGAAACGTTCTTGGCGTCCACGGGTCCTCCAATACCGTGTACGTCTAGTATCTGGCCTAATACCAAAGCGAAATTCGTTAGAAAAACTCACGAAACGCCACTCTTCTTCTGCCCAATTTCTGTGTCCACGACCCCATTGTAAGCGGGCTCTGCGATTGCGAGGCTCAATAGGTGGTTCACGTAGCGGCCTTCGGGAATGGAGATTAGACTTCATGTAAGCGATTTCTTATGGTCTGATCACTTATTAACATCGCTGTAGAGCTATGAAGCCTCGTAACCAACATCATCGCGGTCATTGTACGATTTCGTCGAGCAGTAATTTGTATGTAACGATCTTGTTTGCGTGTGGTGATTCGAGTTCGTCCTCCCTGTCACTCTACCACGTTGCCAGTTATGTGGTAACGTGTCCAAAGTCGATTTATAACACTTTGCACTGTACCTAGAGTGCCACAGCACGTTGCCGAGAACCAGGTTCCCACATGCTCACGGCTCTGATCATTTCTTCTCGGCTCAAATGACGTCTTCTCTCCATAATAACGTTATTTTATGTTGATTCCACTTAGAAGTATGGTAGAAATTTTACTGATTTGGCCTCAAACCCGTTGCTGGATTATATAGGAATACTACTTAACAGAAGGTTTTCATCTTTTGCCCAAAATTCAAGAACTGAATGTCTGTCGGTCTCAACAGTCCCTTTTCAAATGACGAAATTTACTAAAAAGTATCAATACGAGTTGATCCCTAGACACTTTTGATGTGAGCAATTGTATGGTTGAGGTCAACATTGGAAGGATATAACAATTGATAAAAAATTTGAATCGTCAATTATGAACAGCTGATTACAAAATCTATACGCTCAATACAGTCTTTTAACGGAGTGAAATTAGGTAACTTGTGACAAGGCTAAATTGCCAGTCATGTTATGTAGGTGTAGGTAGGCATTCCTACAGTAATTCTTCAACCAACTCCTTGGTACAAGAACTCTTTCGCGACACTTATGACAAACATTGAATAATAAATCAATTATTATTTATCTATAACTTACCTCTTTCCCCGGCGACAAGACCAGTAGCGCCATCTCGTGCGTTGACCGCGAACTAGCTGAAGTTTTTCTTATGTCAGTGCCTGAAAGAAAAAAGAAAACGTAAACACTAGGTAATTAATACTTCTCATAAAAATAATACCGAATGACTTAATCTTCATCCGCCTCGCCTTTTCCGAACTACATAAATATTGGTCTCGGCTTCCAATATAAACCGATGCAGCTGAATGCCCAGTGATTTCCTTGGAGCGACTGCCTATTTGACCTCCAAAACACAGTATCTGGGTAACACGATAGAATAGAATAGAATACTCTTTATTATGTACACCATCAAAATACCCCCCACCCCCTACCCCCTGATTAGACTGGTTGGTGGTGTTGAAATTACTAAATGAATTAGAATATGCCAAGCCCAGTTTGGTCCGTGTTTAAAAACTTATATAATCATATTTCCAATTACTCTTTTTGGTTTATTGCTTAAAAATCGTCAGCATCTCTTTTCAGTTTACCATTTTACAAAAGGATTATACTATTCAAATTATAATACGAGTGTTCCAAATAATGGGACAGTGGCAACAATCCGCGCCAACGCCCGTTCCAAGGCTCTGCCGCTTTTAAAATCGGCAAAGCGCAGAAATTTAACTTTAAAATTTTATAGCTTTGCAAAAGGCATAATTTTTGATATATCGCCGACGATGCAAAGAATGCGTCGCATAATTATAAGGCTGCTGTCTCTTTGCAAGCGGAGAAGAAAACAGCGGAGCGCGATAAGTGAACATTCGAGTATACGGCTCGAAGGACCGCGTTTTGAACTGTGAACGATGTTGTTGTTTCTCGACAGTGGCAGTAAATCGCTTCGCTTAAGCTTTTTTCTACCCGCTTATAGTGCAGCCTAGCCTAAATTGTATGGGAATGGCCTCGACCTTTTATTATTTATTATCTCAACTGTAGGCACTTGGCCTTTTTCAAGCAGGCACTTGAGACAAAGTATTTTTTCGTCTTTTTCTTATGACAGTTTTAGAAGTTGCCATTAAATTGTTGAGATGCGTTTGTGTGAGGAATGGGTATTTTAAAGAAGGATTTAATAGCTTGGAGATTTAAAGGAGTTGGCTTTGTTTTCTTTGGGGATTTACGCTGCAATGTAAAACGTATATTTACTAGAGTATAGCGAATTTCGTTTTTACCGATTGAGAAGAATATTATCCTAACTAATATTATAAATGCGAAAGTAAGTTTGTTTGTTACCTTTTCACGCCTAAACCACTGAACCGATCATCCTGAAATTTTGCATATACATTGTCAGGTGTACAGAAACGGACATAGGATACCTTTCATCCCGCAAAAAAGTACTGTTCCCGAGGAAAACAACAATAACTTTCTTATGATAATAGATGGCGCCACGTGTCTTTCGAATCATGATTGAATTATATAACCCGAATTGATAGTCAGTCTAAATTAACGCGAGCGAAGCCGCGGGCAAAAGCTAGTTATCCTTATAAAATGGAATGCTGTCACCTGTGCACTTGATAACCTTATGAATGCGTCAGGGAGATTGCACAGCTGAATTTTGGGCCAAATACATTTGAACTTTTTGCCATCGATGCACTTAGAAAAAGAAGAAGAAGAATGTAATATCTATTTACGTTCATTTATACCAGTCTAAAATAGACTTAATGCAGAAAATGTATGTTAAGCTTTTCCCACTCAGAAGGGGGAAAAACATTGATCACAGCGAGTTGGCAATTTCGAGACATTTCAGTCAAGGTTTACGATATTTTGCTGCGACGCAGGACAGTTGTCTCATAAATTAACTTGGAAAATGCAGTATACGGTGAATTTTGAGATAGAAATGTAAATTGAAAGCTGCAATTAAGAGAAGCAGACAAAAGTGGTGAAATGAAATGTGTTCGATTTTGGAGGAAATGGATCTACCAATTGTATATTATTTAGCCGAGAATCGAACACATTTTTTTTTTTCAAACCAATTTTTTTTAACTCTTTAATTTTATTTCACCGATCAACAACACCTACTATTTTTAAGGATTCAATCCTGCAAAATAATATTTTCATGGCAAATCAATAGGTATAAAGTTTTTTTTTTTTTAAATTCATTACTTTACATTCCTACAAACATCCTTTCAATACATTCAGGACATTTCCAATTTCCCATTTCAAAAGGTTTTGCATTTTGAAAACGGTTAAAAAGTATGACATAAATCGTTATGTGGTTCTGGCTAGAAAATCGGGACTCTCTGGCGAGCGCCCAAATGTCCCGGTTGCATAACCCCATAGGAATCTGTACGTAACATAGTAAGTAATGGGTATCGAAGCTTCGTGGCGTAACTTTGAAGGGTATATTGATAAACTGTTTTGTTACTACCTTACTTTAATACTAGGTACACTTAAAGTTTGTAAGTGGTTAAGTACTGGAAGAAAATAGGGTTATGCTACTCCTACGTGGGGCAGCATAACCCTATTTTCTTCCATTCATACGGTGAAAGCCCGTAACTAAAATTTGTAGCAAAATAGTTTAATGTATGGATGGATTTAACATGAAATTCTCTATCTTTCTATCTAGGTGATAAAGCTCTATTTCTTTCGTAACCAGAGAATATATAAAGATTAAATTTACTGTTAAAATTAACACTAACGACAGTAATAGAATCTTCACTTCAGACAAAACTGACATTTAAGAACTTAAAATCAATTTTGATGTACTTAGTTACGGCTTTGTCGCTTAATCGCATTAATAAAAAACGTTGACTTTGACTTTACCGAACGTCGGCAGATAGGGTATGTTTGAATAATTTTCTTTTTCAGCAACAGTTGAAGTAATTGCTTTTCTGTTAATAACTATAAACCGGGATTACAAATCAGTCCTTTCAACAAATTTGCTCTTTGATTGTTAATTATAATGTAGGAGTAGAGACTGCATAAACTAATTGGATAAAAGGTAACTTAATAAATAAAAAAATACATACCATTCATTCATCCAAAAAATTATAGGTGGTATATGTGTCCAAAGGATTATTTTCCAGTTTCAATTAACCTGAAAAACAATCAAATTAGTTTAATGTATTATATTTATACACATTATATAAGTAGGGTGTAGCTTTTCAAAATGTACTCACATTTTAAGTTCCGTTCCACATTATGAAAAAGTCAGTTGATCTGAAAACATACTTGCAAAAAACATTTAACAATATCGTATTTTATTCAGATTCAGACTTTATTCTATGCTAATAAACTCACAAATAACATATATGTAAAAATCTATAAAAATTGTTGATGGGCCATTTCGAAAACACATAAATAATACTAAAATGAAACTCTTCTTGTAAATAGTAATTGAATTGTGTGTAACAATGAATTTCATAAGATTTGTTCACATTAAAAGTTATGCAAAGTATGTCTTTAGTGTCATCAGTTCCGGTTTTTGTCTTAAATAAAATAAACGAAAAAATTAGAAATAAAGTTGATTCCCAAAGAATTATCAGCCAATAATTCAAAGGACATCATCAAACAATAACGTAATAAATTAAATAAATACGTCATAAATCATTAGCTACCTAACCAAATAATATAAAAATAACGTACAAACAAAAATTAAAACAAGTACCGTAGGACCAAAAATCAATCTTAGGAAAAGAAAAAGGCAAAAGTCCTCAAATCGCTGTAGTATCTATCATGGACTATGATTATTTATGATGTACAATGAGTGCCAAGACCAGTCCTCAAATTGAAGGCCCAGACAATGGACAGATAACTACGGAATCACAAATCGAATATGTAAATACCGCACAGCGGCGCAGTAGGGCAAACGTGAACACAACCAGGGAAAATTTGTGATAGTGAAGAGAAAATACTCGGGCTCGTATTTAACTCCAAATTATTATCACTTTGCTGTCATTTTGTTGTAAAATATTATTCAAAAATCTAATATAATGAATGCGCCTCTTTTTGTGAACCTCTAATAATTCCTATTTAGGAGTCCTATAAATACTAAATAGCCAAGTAACTGTGAGAATAGGCTAGATATTTAAAAGAGGCTTATTTATTTTAAAAAGTTTACATCATTAGAAGATGATGATGATTTTGATGATTTGATGTTTCTAGTTCCATTAATTTAAAAAAAAAGTGTTCATCATTAGAAGTTTTTAGAGGATCAGTTAAATATTTCCCAAATAATAGTTCACGTAGTACATGAAAAATAAAAGAACTGGTTCACTGCTTTCTAGTCGTTATTGGGTTATAGCAGTTTGGTACTTTTTAGACCAGTTTAATTATTCGCTATTCGCTCTGTAACTTTTAACTACATACAGATGTAATGATTGTTACCGTGCAGCTTTAATTGTAAAATTGGAGGATTATTTTCAGTATTCCCGTTAAAAACAAATCTAATAACGATTGCAATTGTTTAAAGTCGTGTTCACTTTATGATTTTGATGTGAAAACTTCTTTAAGCGCACTTTGTCCTCTTTCTTAACGTCACGCTCCGGTCGGTGACGCTAAATAGGGTAGATATACTAGGCTCTAGTCGATCGGTAACGCTGAATCGCGTATACTCGGCGTTGAATCGTGTACCCTTGGTGCTGAATGGCGTATACTCGGCTCCAGTCGTAAGTGTCCACATCTATCGTGTGATCATAAGCACACACCTTCTTTTTTAAAACAAAATTATTTTCTCGAACAGTCTGTATTCGCAGACACTCTTACTATGTTTAACGGAACTGGAAAAACTAGGTCTCAACTCAGTGTATTAAACAAAACTTTTGGTAGTACCAAACTTGCTAAGTGTACCAGACGATTATACAACAAAATGATGTCAGTACCCAGACTTTGATGAACAGCCAATGAAAATGTCTATCACGCAGTTTTTTGTATAAAAAAATAAATCTAGATCGGTCTGGTTAGTCGGTATTTATGCCAAAGCATATAATTGGCTCTCGAATGGCTAAGTCTAGACGTAATATTATTGGCTAGTTACTACCCGAAGTGGACATTATAGAGCTGCCAATGATGTTTGTGACCCATTTCTGGAGCACAATAAAATACAAGTTACTTGTGGTATGGATAAGCTATAGAGCGGTAATGTGGTCGCTGAGGTGGACGCAAAATGGTAACAGATATTTTGTGTCCGAATTTGATTTGCGTTTGTGACACTTTATCATTTTTTTCTACGATATATGGCGTAATAAATTTTATTTTTACGAGGCTAAAGGAATTTAGGGGTATTCATTACTGAACAAATTTTTTTTTCTTGATAGTACTGACTTGAACACACCCTCTGCAATAAGATTAGGTTTAGTAAGAAGCGGTTGTCCGAAATAATAATAGCAACTTGTTACAGTTTGACAACTAAAACTGACGAATTTGCTCACGCTTGTTTCAACAGTTTAAACTCAATATTACGTCATAGTTTTGATTATTAACATTCGATTATCACTTCGCTCTATTTCTAATTCATACCCAAGGTAAGACAACTAAGTACAGGAAGTTCTTGTTTTTAAAATCGGAACCACGAGTTAACACCGCGCGGCCATCTTGGAAACTTTGCAAACTTACTATCAGATGATAGAAGTTCAAGTTAGTTAAATATTATTTCCGTTTGTGAGAAGTTGTTAAGTTAAATTATTTCACGGTTTTGGGACACAGAAATTAATAATAATTAAGATATGTTATATAATAAAAAGGAAGTTCATATTTTTTTTGGCTAGACTGTTAACAACCAACATTTTGTAGGTCTGAATCTTTGGTCCTTGGAGTCTCACTGGTAGATGTGAGGATTATTTTAATTGACCGTTTAAACTTGTAATCATGTTAATTATTACAGCTATTTATCATAATGTTTTCGTTATTTATAATTCTCTTCACCGTAGTATATGGTCTGGCTACGTGACGGTATGTATAAAGGTTTTTCTAGACTAAGTGAAAGTGTCTATTATACCATTTCGTTATCTGCATTATGGCGTGTTCCTATGAGTCGATTAGTAGATACCTGTCTTGTGATTCACGTGTATTATTTGGCCTGAATTTGTTCACAATGTCTAGTTATAGATTGGTTCGTTGTTAAATCTGTCTGGTCAAGGTATACTTCTTTGTGCACCTATTTACTTAATGCCTAAAAAAACTGGTCATTGTTATATCTATTTAATTGAATATCAACCTATCTGTCCATTATTCGTTTGTCTGATAAGTACCCCTTTGTGCTATCTATAGGGATGATTTACCTAATGTTCTGTTGTTTCTGCGTCAACTTGTATATGAGTCTGTTTCTCTGTTTGTATGTTCGAGTGTATGTTGGCACCTTTTTGTGCTATATTGACGATTTCACTCATGTCATGTTTTCCGTCAGTGTCAACTTGTCAGTAAGTACTTCTGAGATGATTTGTCTCTTGTCGTGTTAACGTCTATTCTGTTCTTGTAGTTGATTTGTCTGTGTGTACGTTTGTGGGTACCTCTATGTGCTATCGCGATGATTTCCCTCATGGCGTGTTCGGCGTCTGAGTCGTGGTGGCGGGGAGGGGGCCGCGGGTCGGCGGCTCGTGCTAATATCTGTCGCACCACGTCGCGCGGCGGCGCCCCTAGTGGCGTCGGTCGCGATGAGAGCCCCAGCTGGTAAAGAAAGAAAAAATTAGTACACGAGTAAGGGAACGATGGGGGCGATGGCTAGATCGCACGGATCGATCGAAGGTTAAGCTTCACTTGTCGCGGTCAGTTCATAGATGAATGAATATCCATTACGTATTGGGACCACTCCGTGCTTGGGAAATTACGTTAAGCCGTTGGTCCCGGCTGTCATTAGTAGATCTTTGACAGTCGTTAAGGTAAGACACAACCCCGAAACTCTGACAACTAGTCTTACCAAGAGGTATCGTATTACCCAGTTACTGGGTTGTGTCGGTCAGATAAGCAGTCTCTCCATGTACAAAAAATACCGATATTCAGTTGCATCCGGTTAGACTGGAAGCCACCCCAATCATAGTTTGGAAAAGGCTGAGCAGAATGATGCCTAACTTAATTGTAAGGGCCCATTGGATTGCTTAAGAGTTAATAAACGGTATACACAGCTTCGCCAGAAGTGGTGAAAAGGACCGATTTCTTCCTTAGCATGACGTTTAAAACAAAAACATTTTGGACATGCTAAGGTAGATGTGATGGTGATCCCTGCGCCACATTTTACACTCGTAGTGCTGATAAATGGCAACGGAGATGAGTTTAGCTGGCTATTGAGAAGTGATCCTGCAGTTTTTTGGTCTCTAGAGCTACATTAAGCCCTATAGATGCAAATTCTCTCATGGAACGTTTACGCTCTTTTGTGTGTGCTCCATTGATTTGTGCCTATGACATCGAAGAATTAAGATTAGATACACACCATGGCTACTATTTGTATACTGCTCTCTTCTTCTTACATACCTTGGCTAATATTTGTGACTTGATGCGCTCTAGCCGCGCAGGGTCCTGGTGGGAGTGCGCCGCGGTCGCTCGGCAGGGCGCCAGCGCGAGCGCCGCACACACTACGAGCCAGGCGCGCATCGGCGCCTAGCCGCGGCGCGCGTTCACCCCGCGCCATCGAAGCCGCGCCAACGCGACATCTCCGGGCCTGCGGATAGAAGAAGCAGAAGAAAAAATTATTAAAATTAAGCTGAAAGTCAAAATAACAGACAGAGCTAGAGTTTTAGCTAGGAAGAAGTGGCGCAACGAACTCCCCTTGTAATACCCCTGTCTATTAAGTTAGAAGAACTTGGTTCTATACCTAGCTTTTAGTACACAATGTTCTAATTGAAAATAATATACACGAAAGACGTTTTCAAAGATTCTGATAGAAAATAAGTATGACTTCTTTCAGCTTAGT
Source organism: Dryobotodes eremita (assembly GCA_917490735.1). NCBI lineage: Eukaryota > Metazoa > Arthropoda > Insecta > Lepidoptera > Noctuidae > Dryobotodes > Dryobotodes eremita. Next base: position 16,579,268 of record OU823266.1, read on the forward strand.
AATTAAACATTCCAATAAACAGGGTCAAATTAAATTAGCTAGAGAAACTCCGCAGACGTGATGGCTATCGATATCTAAAGACAACAAAATCAAAAAAACTGATGTTTTTTTTGGGTTCAACGACTGCTGGTGTTGTTGTTACTTGAATTATGAGTTGAGAAAATCTGTTTATTTTATTTTATCATGTTTATATATCGATACCCATCACGTCTGTGAAGCTTACACAAAGAAAACTGATTTTTATATTGATATTTCAAGTGTCTACATTAACTGCTGTTGATGACCCCTAAAAAAAAACACGTGTGGCACTCGGGGACTGCCGCGGTAAAGCTATTGCATAGCATCTTTTATCAACTTATGCAATTATAATTATTTATTTATTTTTTATTTATGCAGTATTTCTTTTTTCTTTGATATTAATTCAAGTACAGTCGTACCATATACATACACGTTAAGCGAACGCTCGGCCGAGCTACATGGTAGGCGGAGTGGGGGGTGTTAGGTTTTATTTTCGTTACGGAATTTCTTGATTCGATCGCCGCGCTCAAAGCCCGCGATAAAAGCTATGCAATAGCTTAAAACATATTGCCTTATTGAAATTAAATAAAAATGTCTATTTAGATTGATTAAATAAAATGTTTTCGTGTGTGTAGATCGACGAAGTACTCTCTGCTTTTGCATTAATAAAAAATGTTCGCGATTTTTGCTTATGCTGGATTTTTCACCTTAGTTAATCCTGATATTATAATGTGATAAATAGATAGAAATAAAAGTTTTTGAAGGTTTTTATTGTGTAAAATAAACAATTAGTATTTCCGTTGTTAACGTGTATAACACAATCGCAGAGGTTGGGCATACTTAATATGAGTTCATCCAAATCACGTTGCGGAATGGTCACCCACGTCCGTTGTAACAGGCGAAAAAGATTTTCTTGTGTGTGTACGACATCCATATTTGACAGAGCTCTTCTTTGAAGCACATCCAATGCATGCTCAATGGAATTCAAGTCTGGCGATTGAGCCGGCCATGGTAGGACGTTGATATTAGCTAAGGCAAGTGTGTTTGTAACGACTCTGGCTAATATTTGTTTTGTTTAATCACGTTTAGATATCCATACTATCGCGTCTGCGGAGTTTCGCTAGCTAATTAAATTTGACCCTGTGTATTACCAATCGGTTAAATGACACAGGGATGTTATTTTACTTGAAGCTTCGTTTCTGAATAATTTGTTTGTTATCTGTACATAAAACAAATCTATTGGTACTTTATAAAAAAATATAACTATTAAACTACTTTGTTTTTCAAACTACAAGCTAGATAATATCACAACAAAACTTTAAAAGTTAGAAACAAAATATGAAGAGCACGCTACAAATAGCGGTGTGTAGTGTGTACCCTCGGTTGTGTACCTACCAAGCTCTGGCAGCGGAATATTTGCGTTGTCAACATCTTCAAACACTTTAATAGGGTTGCCAGATTTAAAATACTAAACTACCTTATTTTAACCAAATCTTTTGTATATTTGCATTTATTTTGTCACACCACCAAAGTTCTTGACCTGTCTTATTATAACAGCGCTTCCTCTGGTTATAAAAAGGAGATCAGCAGTAGGTATCTATTTGTATGATGGATTTGAAAATCATCTACCACATTGTCCAGACTATAATGTGATCTCTTAATGACTATGACATCTATTAGGACCAAAGTAACTAAAAAGGTTTGAAACTTACTGGCAAACCATAATGTTTCCTTATCGACAGTAATAGATAAAAACAGTTTTTTTTTAATCAATGCAAGACAATGTGTGATATGAACTTACTCGAAGACAGGTTGTGTGTGAATCAGAATTTAAAAAAAAAAACAGGAAGTCTTTTTCTAAATAATTGGGAGTAAGAAAATAATTTAGATTGGTTGGTCTAACCTTAAGATACCGATGTCCCCACAAGTTTGGTTTCTGAAGTTAGACGGTCAGACGCTCCGTTTGAAGTCAGCCGCAACTTGTCAGACTCGCACTATTTCTGTTCTGTCGTTCAGTCGTTCAGTCAGACCTCAACACTCCAACATCTTTGACAAAAGAAATGAAAAGAAATGTTAAAAAAATATAAAATTAAAATCTTAGCGAGAAGAAAATTATAAATAGTGTGATAAAATAATAAGTAAATTAATTTGAAAATAGTGATATGTTTAAGGTGAAATTCTGACCTAAATTTGAAGCAAAGCGCAACTTTTACAGCCAATAAATCTAACATTTTTTAATTTCGTTTCTAATTATAATAATCTACATATTACATGCACAAAAAAACAAAATCAAAAGTAATTTATTTAAAATAGATTATGAATCAGAACGTCAAAATTACATAAGACATTCCCCCAAAACGTCTGCTCTTCACCATTTCCTATTGCTTTAGCTGGGGTGAAGAAGTGGCGCAACAAACTCCCCAGCAACACATTTGCCCGTTTAGTTAGATCTTGATTCTTTAAAATAATATTGTATTGAACAGTCGGACTGTTCAATTCTACCTACAATTGAAAACAGATAAAGTAATGTCAAATTCAAATGCTTTATTTATTTGTCACTCAGATGGAGAGCTTTTTTATTAGTATAAAATAAATAATAATTAAAAATAATCATCTTAAATGCAACTTCGTCACCCCTAAACAATGTAGAAATCAAATAAAACAATAAAACCCATAATATTTCAAGTCCAAACACCCTAATGTCCACGTAAATATTAAACTAGGTCAAACGAATCTATTTCATTAATGTAATTGAAAAGTTAAAACCATTCACCGTCGATTATCATGGATTTAATGGCATTTTCCTTTGGTGACACAGTTTAGGATTCCATTAAAATGTGCCCACGGATTGGAGATAATATTTTTATAAGGTACGGTAAATGAGGTGATGAGGGTAAACCTGTAACTCGAGTACCTACCTACATTACAAATATTAAAAATATAGATCAAAATAATTTATACATAATATTTAACAAAAATCTGCTGAAAAAGACATAAAATATATATTTAAAAAATAAAACATTGGCATTATAGAAATCCACAGAGAAAATCTACCTAACAAAGTTAGTTTAAACCCTCACTAATACGTAAGGAGGTGTTCGATAGCAGAAATAAGCGTCTTCTTTAAATAGGTGGGTACTACGAAATGGAATAAACCTTAGAACCATGGTATAATAATATACTTCGCCAGGTATAGCATTCTGAGACACAGGGTGACACAAGCCTACGTCATCACCGCTGTGTTACCAGTAGTGTGTAATAAAACTTCCCAACCGTATTTATTACCGGTGCGAATCGGATAAAACAATGAGGTTTTAACTAACAATTACGTTGCCATATGTTTAAATTGAATTGTTTCATTTGATTAGAAAAACGAAACGACAGTTTAAATGCTATAAATATATTTTTTAACAGAATGGTGACTGAAAATGTTTCCATAATTCGTGTTTTGTTGCAATAAAGTGGCAACTGGATAGTTACGTAAGCATGTGTCACTCCCGGAGTGCCAGACCTTGTTTTTTAGACCATGCTTAGAACCAAATCCAGTAGTGCCTAGTTCAAAGAAAATGGAATATGATATGCTCATACACGTTACGAATACACGTGGAAACACGTTCAAGGTCACACAAACACAGCACAGTAACATAGGTAATGACGCAATTAACTTACGAAGTAAGGCGGGTAAGCAGACAAGCAGGCCATCCGTTACTTTCGCTTGATTTATAAGAGTATTACATCAAGGGCAGGATGGATAGGGTGACACCCTCCCGAGGATGGGACAAGGTAGAAGATGAAGCGGGTTGGGGAGTGATTTTGATAGAAGAATTTGATGAGGACTTATAATTTACTGTTTTAACACACACGCCTGTATTCCCCTAAGGATTAGGCAGAGGTGTACCTACACACGACTAGGCATCTGTTAAAGAAAAATAATCTACGATGTTAAAGATGATGACAAAATATATCAGTTATTAGGTGACCAATGATACATTAAGATCAAAATGTCGAGCACGACGTAGACGTACATATTTATATTTTACGTGAAATTGTGATTTGCAAGCTGGTTGATTGAAACTGGCTATTGCTACAATACAGAAGACGTTGGTCATACGTTGCGGACTCATAGAAACTTTTAAATACATAATAAAAAGTTTTTTCGTATTTTATAGATATGAAGTTGTAGTAAAATCTCTTCTTCTTCTGTAGTATCTGGCTGGTTTTGATACCATTACATAAATGACATTTTAATATCGAAAAATAAAAAGAAAAAACGATTTCCCGCCATGTTTTTCAATTGTTTTTCTGTCCGCCAAAATATGTGAATTTAACGAAGAAATTCGATACATTTTGAAATTTTATTACAAAAAAGGGAAAAATGCGACACGCTGCGACAAAAATATGTGACGTTTATTGACTTAACGCAGTGTCAGTAAGAGTAGCACAAAGTTGGTTCAAGCGTTTTCAGTCCGGGAGTTTTGATGACAAAGATGCAGCTCGCTCTGGTCGCCCTGTTACGGATAAAGTCGATGCCATTTTTTAAAAAGTGGAACAAGTTCGGCATATAAGTAGTTATGACATAGCTGAAGAGTTAGGGGTTGATCACAAAACAATTTTGACCCATTTAAAAAAGTCTGGGTATACAAAAATGCTCGATATTTGGGTGCCACCCGAGCTCTTGGTCTTGAATTTGTATATAAAATACGAAACTTTTCACCGACCCAATAAAAAAGTTTGACGGCAAAATAGTGGTGTCATCTTTCCGAACGAACTTTTTCAGCTCAAGCTGAATACAATTATACAACTAATCAAATGGTTAATTTATAACACACTTTAAAAGGTTTTATTGTCAATATCAAATTGCCATTGATGCGTCTTTCCAAACCAACAAGCTGACTGTTAAAATCGTATTTTCAGTACCATTATTAAACTCATTTCTCAATAACGCTATTCGCTCAAGTCTTGCATCGTTACCATCATTTTTATGACTGACTCTCACGTCAAGTTTTACCTTGGTACCACGGTTTAACCCCAGTTAAAGGTCTCGTTACGATGCCGGCACTTTTTAGTGCTCTTTACGGTAGTTTTAGTGCCATCGGTACTTTCGACTGTCCGACTGTGTTCTGTATATTTTTGTTTTATGACTTTATTTTATCGATGTGTCTGCTTTGATTTTTTTATGGCTATCGTTTGAGGGGCTTTTCCTCTTTAGACGTAATAAAGGACCAGAAAATTTGCGTTGATAAACGATGTCAAGTTGAGTCGATGACATAATTAAAGTTGTCGGAAATACTTGAACACAGGGAAGACTGGGGATAAAGAGACTATAGACAAGAAGACTAGACTCACAGACCAGACTAGACTTATAGTAAGATGGACAAGGCTGCTAATAATTATGAAGAATTTAAGGAAACCTTAGATAACAATGAAATATTAATATGCAATGCATACCTATGTATATTCTTTGGTGGTGAGATGGGCACAAGGCAGGCGAAATTGTTGCCGTCGTGTGTAAAACTTTGATGAGAATAACACAGGAGCGCGAGGATTGGCACGAGCAAAGAGAGGCGTAGGCCTCTTTTTACTTGCTGAGCACATCCTCAGCAGTGGGTAAAGTGAGGGCGGGCTATGGATAATGATGATGCATCTTCAGATAATTTAATTTGTTTGTTATTATTATGTAAGAATTTACAGTCAATATCCGACTGCAAACTTCCACGTATACTGAAATTCGAAAGAGAAATGTCATAAACACCAAGCTGGGTAGTCTGATACCCACGCCGGTAAAGTCGTCGGCAAAGTGTTAGTATTCAATAAATCATTTTTCAAACTACCCGTCAATAAGTTAGTAATTCAAGGCGTTCCATGGCGACACGCGATGAATTCAACCCTGTAATGCTCGCGGCCAGAGCGGTCGGTATATGGCATCGACTCAAGGGGAGAACTATGGCCGTGAAATGTTACTATGTTAATGTATGTGGCTATTGGAGCCAAGTTATAGGTTATGTGATCACAGGGCTCATCTCACGATTTGGAAAAGGTTACTGTTTGAAAGATATGTTTCACGAAAAAAGCTAAATACCATGTATTAACACACACGAACATATGTAATATATGTATATAAATACGTCGATTTAAACAAATAAGTTTGTGTATGCTACAATAATTGTAACGGGAAGAAGACATAAAAGAAAAAAGAAATCTAAGAAGAATAATTATTCTATGAAGAGAAAAGGTTTAATTTTTTGTATGTTTAATTGTTCCGCTTTCACGCTAAAACGGTTGAACGGATTTGGATGAAATTTGACACATGGGTAGACCATGACCTGGAGCATGGCACAGGTTAATTTTCATCCTGGATCACAGATGAAGTCGCGGGCAGTGATTGATACAGCTGTATTTTATTACCATAACAAGCAGCTGGTTAGGATAGATAAACTAATAATATTTAAATACTATTAAATTGAAAGAAAATTATTATATTTTCTATAAATAAACTCAAGACCTAAAACACTTCAGCCTATTACAATGAAAACTCTAAGGACCATTCACGCCGCAAAACTAACTTTAATATAATTCAATGGACCTTTCGCATTGGAGGGTTAATTTTATTGAAACTCGAAGAGCTTTTCACTGATATTTAAATATTATTAAATTGAAAAAAAATTATTATATTTTCTATAAATAAACTCAAGACCTAAAACACTTAAAGCCTATTACAATGAAAACTCTAAGGACCATTCACGCCGCAAAACTAACTTTAATATAATTAAATGGACCTTTCGCATTGGAGGGTTAATTTTATTGAAACACGAAGAGCTTTTCACTGATATTTAAATATTATTAAATTGAAAGAAAATTATTATATTTTCTATAAATAAACTCAATACCTAAAACACTTAAAGCCTATTGTAATGAAAACTCTAAGGACCATTCACGCCGCAAAACTAACTTTAATATAATTCAATAGACCTTTCGCATTGGAGGGTTAATTTTATTGAAACACGAAGAGCTTTTCACTGGAAACCTTTTAGGTCTCGACGTAGATAAACTTTAGATGTTCTTTTGTTTTATTTAGGCGTTCTCGTCTACTTGATAGCTTCTATTTTATTAAGATCTAAGTTCTTAATAATGAAATGTCAGAGGTGACGAATATTACTTGATTACGGCGATATGAAAAGGAATATAATGTGCTTAGCGACTACGAAAAAGAAGTAGTTAATTTTGACAATTTATACTTGTAGATAAAACCTAATTCAAGAAATGAGATAAGAGTTTACCGAAAAATTAAAAAATAAAGTTCATGTATGCGTTTTTAAGAGCGGCCAACCCGTCATACTTTTCATACAAACGCTCGTACGTGATTATAGCGTTGTAACACATCTTTCACTGACTTTTTTAAACTAACAGGTATCTTGTGCACTTTATTTAGGTTTCTATGCAAATAAAAAATCAAAATTTGGAGAAACAAATTCAGTATAAGCCTTCAAAAATCTACTTTTTTGCACAAATTTTACCTGAACTTTGGCCGTTCAAAACGTACTCATAAATTGTAAAAGTAAAGAAAACATCGTCATAGAAACCTCGCGCATGTAATGGAAACTCTAAATGACAAATATTTTTTCCTAAAACTTGTAAGGCTTTTTCAAAAACACTTATTTCCTGGAACAAGTTTTGTGAAATCTTTGCGCGCCAATTTTCGTTCGATGTTATCGCGTTCTCACTCTTGCTACTTTTTCAAACATTGCGTTGGATGAAACAACAAGCTTTTCAATCATGCTCGCGTTGGTGATAGACGGACCGGGAAGGGCGTTCTTAATAGCTTCTTAATAGCCTTTGACAATGAAACAAGGAATTGTTCAAATTGAAATATAAGAGTTAGGCGTTTAGAATATAACTGATAGCTTGTCAGAGACACAAGTTACTAAGCATTTGTAAATTAGCTGCATTGTCCAGTATGATGACTGTACAGCCAGGGATATGAATTCTTAAGAAAATCGACACTCTACTTCAATTTTCCGAGCTATAACCATTCCAATATGCTGAGATAGGAGCCTTTTGGCCTCGTACAGGACTTTCAGTTTTATTTTCATTTTCATTTTATTTTTGTTTCTTTTTATTGTTGTTAAGCGTGTGTCCAGTTTAGTTTGTGATAATCTTGTGCGAGTCCCAATACAATAAATGCTTTTTCTTTCTTTCTTACTTTGTAAAATAGTATATTATTTTAATTATTGTGAATGTAAAGACTATGTAGAACATGTTTTTTTTTTCATTCTTAATTAGTTTTAATCATGGTCTGGCAGTTTGAATAATTTATGCGGCCTACCCAAATGTCCTTTCTTTGGTATTGGTCGTCGAATCGTTGAGCTCCTTAAGTTTTGAGTTGAGCTGGACGATTACTGACAAATGCGTGCACTGACTGGACAGTTCCACTCATTCTGTGTGGTTTTTCCTCAAAAGACCATTTCAAACTCAAATCTACATGGTCTTCACATGATCTGACCAAGATTATGTCTGGACTTTAAAAGAGACTGTGACATCTGAGTTTGTTTCGGCCTTTCTTCTCAGAGTAGTCAGATAGGAAACGCCGACCTCATCTAGTTTAAAAAATATGATTGACGTGTAAAAGTTTGTACAAACCTACTTACAGAAATAAAATCATTTATCATTATCATTTATCCGGACAACTATAGTTGGTATACTATTTGGTACACAAATCATTTTCCTGCCTTCACCTAAGTGCAGACAGACTTTAATGATATTACTTTAACTGTTTAAACCCCTGAGTAAAACTTTTTGGTACCTACCTACTTAAATCGGAAAACCGAAGACATTAGGTAAGTAAAAGTTTTAAAAGGAAGTGGGGTGGAAGTGCATCCTTTTAAACTTATGGCCTCCCCTTCCCCAGGTGGGAGTTTTTTTTACTTTTTTAGTTAACCACATAGATGTTTATGGTAAATGATTAAATGATTTTATATCTGTAAGTAGATTTGTACAAACACTTTAAAGGCTCCCGCAAACAGGCGCGACGTGACGGTGCGACGCGATTCTTGTAGAATAATTTTTTGAAGTTTTCATTGAAACTGTTCTACTAGAGTCGCTTCTCGCTGTCGCGTCGCGCATATCTGCATTAAAGCTCCCACAGACAGGCGTGACGCGACAGCGCTACACAAAGGCACCGTTCGTCGCGCGACACGCGGTGCCTTTGTGTCCGGCGTCACGTCGCGCCAGTGTGTACGAGCCTTTGTACTTCAATCATATGTTTTAAACTAGATGTGGTCGGCGTTTCCTATCTGACCACTCTGAGAAGAAAGGCCGAAACAAACTCAGTGGTCACAGTCATAATCTTGGTCAGATCATGTGAAGACCATGTAGATTGGTGTCTGAAATGGTATTTTGAGGAAAGAACCACACAGCTTGAGTGGTGGTATCACAAATTGTTTCTGTGTTAATGTTTTAGTAACATAGTTTTGTAAGTATATTGTTACTAACACTATGAGTCTTGTTACTTGCATTGAAAAAAAATTATTATTCATTATTTAGGGGTTAAAGTGGAGGAAAAATGTAAGAGCAAAGAGGTTTTTCTGAAAGTTTCAACTCTAAACCAAGCTTGTATTTTATTTTTCAATTTTAGCACCCAAGCTTGTATTTTATAAAAAAAAAAATTGGCTCTTGTCGATGAAACCAACAAGGTACCTAAATTAAAACTTATTATTATATATATTGAATATCGATTGCCCCGCAGAAGACGGTGGGACGCGCTGGAGAAAACAAACGACCAGTGAGTGTCCACATTATCCCTGGATCGAAAGAGCTGGAAGTCATGGGGAGAGGCCTTTGCCCAGCAGTGGGATGATGCAGGCTAACAGTAACAGTATTACATTGAAAGAAAGTAATAATTGGTTTATGTCACAGAAATAAGTGAACATAAAAAAGATAATTTAACTCGAATAAATTATACACATTGCTTAGTCTATTCTTGATAGAAAAACCGTGGCAACACCAAAAATCATTCCATCATTTCCATACAATTCCAATATAAAAAGGGGATTCAGATTTGCCCCTTCTATTCAAGATCAGCAAGATCATATTCTATTATTCTATGAAAGGACATCGACCTTTTTAGGGGTTTTTATGTGTAAATTTCCCTAAACGCTGATAAACTTTTAGTGAAGTGGGTTAATTAAAATGAAGGGGTTAAGTAATAACTATTTTAAGGGTTAGCAAATCAGACTTAATTTTAGTAGACTTCAAAAAAAGGAGAAGGTGCATTCGGCGGCTTCTTTTTTTTTCTTCATGTTTGTTGGTACCGAAGAATTATGTGATTTTTCATTTGGTAAAGGAAGCTAGCGTGGTGGTCTCATATAAATTTGTTTAACTTTGCTTTGGTAGCTTTTGAGTAGGTAAGCTTCAATGATACGTATTTAATTCACTTGGTGTATGCTGATGATGTTATAAAAGTTTCTGTTACTGTTGTTTACATAGCAAGTAGTCGTATAGGAATTTATGTGGCGTAGATGCCTACCGTAACTAAAAAGTGAAAAATATTTATATTTTTATTTTTTTTATTTATACGTTTAAGGCCCACTTGCGCGTTTAGTAGGGTTAAAATAATGAATGTAGAGTTCGTAAACTCGTACTTAAGTAACTAACATTTTAACTCTTATTACGCGTTGCGCCACTAAAAAGTCACACCTGCACCCTAATTACGTAACACACTATCTATCACAATCTGAATCATTTTGGAGCCTATTGCTAACCCATTGCTTCATATGTTCGAAAAAAAAATCTGCTCAACAACGTAAATAACACAATGAATGTTGTTAAACTGTCAAAATGAAACCCATTCCTACTGTTAGTGCGTTACGTAATTACGCCGCTGATTAGTTAAGCTGACATTAGTGTTTTTTGAGTTGGGAATATTGCAGTTCAATTGACGAAACATAAATTGAATTGCAATGGCTGTGCCTTATTTTTAATCCGACCAAAAATGAATGAACGAAAAATGAACGGAAATTGTGTATCCATCGCTTTTACACTACATCACGATCGTAATACTTTCTATCTTTGAATTTCATACCATGAAATTTCATTTTAATCGTGTTGTATGTGGTTTTAAGATTTTTATAATTTGTACTTATTTTTATATAAGTTCATGAATATATTTTCTGCTGATATAGTACCCAATTTCACTTATTACAATGTCGAATAACATAAAATACAAAATAAGCTATCAGGGGTACGCCATCATGCGCGTGCGAGCCCTTACGACGGGGGATGCTGTGGCCCGGGGTGGGGTCGTCTTGGCGGTGTCTTTAGACATCGCCAATGCCTTCAATACCCTGCCCTGGAGTTGCATCAGGGAGGCACTCCGGTATCACCGGATGCCGACCTACCTCTGTCGTGTGGTCGAGGCCTATTTGACGGATAGGGCGGTTATTTACCCCGGTCACCAGGGAGAATGGAACCGGCGAGAGATGTCGTGCGGTGTCCCACAGGGATCGGTCCTGGGGCCGCATCTGTGGGACATCGGTTACGACTGGGTGCTGCGCGCCGACCTCCCTAGCGACGTCAGCGTAGTGTGCTACGCTGACGACACGCTGGTCCTGGCGCAGGGGAGGTCGCACCAGGCGGCGGCCGAACTAATGACACGCGGGGTTGCGACAGTCGTTGAGAGGATCCGGCAGTTGGGACTCGAGGTGGCCTTGCACAAGTCCGAGGCCATGTGTTTTCATGGTCCTCGGAACGCGCCACTGTCGGGTTCCCAAATAACGGTAGGAGGGGTTCACATCGGCGTCGAGTCGACGATGAAGTACCTGGGACTCGTCCTCGACAGCCGGTGGAACTTCGTCGAGCACTTCCGACGTTTGGCTCCCAGACTGCAGCGGGCCGGGGCTGCTTTGAAGCGGCTCTTGCCCAATCTGGGGGGGCCAAACGCCTCCTGCCGGAGGCTCTACGCGGGGGTCGTGCGGTCCATGGCCCTTTACGGGGCACCGGTGTGGGCACGTTCGCTAAGGCTCCGGCCAGCCCGCCGGTTGAAAGCGTCCCAAAGGGTCATGGCCATCCGGATGGTACAGGGATACCGCACGGTCTCCTGCAAGGCGGCGAGCCTCCTTGCCGGATTGCCGCCGTGGGATCTGGAGGCAAAGGTCCTCGCGCACGTTTGGGAGTGGCGCGAGGAGGCGAAACGCCGGGGCGTAACTCCGCTGCCGCGAGAAATCACGGCACAGCGGACAGAGCTCCGGCGGGATCTCATGGCGGCATGGAGAGTGCGACTGTCGCAACCCAGCGCAGGGCACGCCACAATTGCGGCGGTAAGACCCCTCTTTGAGGAGTGGCTTGAGAGGCGCCACGGCGTCCTCACCTTCCGCCTGACGCAGGTCCTCACCGGACATGGCTGTTTCGGGAGGTTCCTGTTTCGAATAAGGCGGGAGGAAACGCCCGGGTGTTACCATTGTGTGGATCGACCGGAGGACACGGTGGAGCATACGGTGGAGGTCTGTCCGGCTTGGGCGGAGCACCGCCGTGTCCTCGTGGCGGCGATCGGCGGCGGCGACCTCTCGCGTCCGGCCCTGGTTCAGGCCATGGTACGAAGCGAGAGGGAATGGGAAGCCGTCACCTCCTTCTGCGAAGCAGTAATGCTCGCGAAGGAGGAGGCGGAGCGCGAGAGGGAGAGGCAATCACTGCGCCCTCGCGCCCCTAGCCGCCGTAGGAGGAGGAGACACCCTGGGCGTCGGGAGTCGATTGCCGACTCCCGGCCACCGTAGGCGCGGGCTTGCGGACGGCGGGCAATGGGCAGCTCGCCGTCCGGTAAGGACCAGGCCCGGGTCGACGGCGCGTCGTGTTCCACGCGCGCCTCAAAGAGATGTCAGCAAAATTGACGGGGTCCCATAGGACCGATGCCTGCTGGGGCTGCGGATTGTTCGAAAGAGTTACCGTGGCCCTGGCGCACAGGCAACTGAAGGAACACGGGTGGGTTTTAGTCAGTAAGAGTCTGACACGCCCTTCCGCTCCGCCCAGAGCGGGAGACGTCATTTGATGATTTCCCACCTAAAAAAAAAAAAAAAAAAAAGGGGTACCTCATAACGTCAATTTATTTTGACATTACTAACACTAACCCAGAGTTCAGCGACTTAACTCTCCCACAACGGTGGGTTTAATATTTAAAAGTTTAACTCTAGGTTTACCTCTAACTCTTGGTGTTGCAACATGAATTATTTGATTAACCCTGAGTTAGGTTAACTCCGACTTATTTAGGATAACCCATGAACACGCAAGTGGGCCTTATAGTGTCAACCGAATAAATACCTGGTTATACGGTTTTTCACTATCATGACTAAGAATATTTTGAAGACCTTCGGTTTCAAAACTTATCTTAAAAGTTTTACATAAGCATATTTGTACGGGCAGTTTGTCCGTACAGAGAGATGTAGTATGTAGGTTGTTGATGGATACGAATCACACGGGATGTATACAGGACATAAATCACTGTTTTGTGTCCGTTACTGATTGATCGATTTATTAGTTAAAATGTTAAATTATACATACATAAAGTAGGTTAATTGTGGTGGGTGCGATAGCTTGTTCAGCGAATGTAAACAAGTAATCGGCGAATAAGCAAATGCTTGTTAAGGTAAAAACTAACACAATAAATTTCATGTGGCGATGCTCGTACATATTATTATGATTTGATACATAAGAACCTAACAGGAGCCGCGGCACAAAGCCTCAGCATCCCAAGTAGGTTTTTTTTTTTTTCGAAAAGGTCTCTTCATGTTGGTTGAGAAAATCATGTCAATAAACTAAATTTACCATTTATAAATAAAATTATATATTATTACAATGGGTGAACCAGCTCCACGCATCTTATAATTAAGTCCGACCTTTCTGGAACACCCACAGCTTTTGAGAAAAGGCCTATTCTTGGATAAAGAATCAAGAGTAAACCATAATAATTGTCTCTGTGGTATGAAGGTTTAAGATGACGACTGCGACGCGTGAAATATGGGTTCGATTTCCATGTTAAGGCGCGGTAAGAAGCATATTTTTAGGCAATTGACAGTAGCGCATCGCCGCAACAAATAAGGTTCAAAACAGCGATGTGTTTGATGCTAGTTGAATCGAATGACCACCAAAATAAAAGTAAATTAGCAGTTTTAATTAAATTTTAAAATAAATGCATGGATTAGTGGAATAATTTTTAGGTATTTCTTTAGTTGATTAAATTCCCTTTATTATCATTACATGAAATATGATAGTTTACGCTCAAAATTTTGAGACGAAAAAATACTTTTTGAGCTCTGTTTTACGATTGTTTTATCATTAAACTATTTTATTTATATGAAATATTTTTGGATAAGTCTTTTAGTTGAACATTTGACAATACATTCATTTTTTTTCTGGCTCTTAATATGTACCAATACGCCTAACTGTCCGACAAAAAACTGAGTGTTTTACGGTGTCCTACGTTTAGACAGCGCCTAAGTGGAGTTAAAACATGGGTAACATCGCGCATATAAGCATATGCTGATAGGAAAGCAGAAGGGTTATGTAATACAACACAGGAACGCGATTGCGATCGGAACGGATAAAGAAATGAGTATTTAAAAGGAAGTCACACTTTCAGAGTAAGGAAAGACTCAGCAATGGATTGTATGAAAGATGGTATAAAAAAGAAAAAGAAAGAAAATACGTTTAGTTGTAGTAAACATGACGCAAAGAAAAAACATACAAAAAAGAACGAGTTGGGGGAAAATATGCGTCACATTCACGCAAAACGGCAATTGCTCAGCATAATGCTCCGACAAGCAAAAGAAAAATAATAAAATGAATGATGAATAATATAATGTTAGAAAGTGGCTGAATAGGTACGGTAGGCCGCACTACAACTGTAAAAAAACCAGTACAATAAGCTGGCCCCTTATTCTATCGAAACTCCGTACTACGATAGACCAGCTCACGGACAAAGTGTTATCACTGACGTGCGGCCTACTGTACGTACTAAGATGATCGACGGTTGATAGATATAGGTACTTACGCTAACATATCAAGCTATATATCCAGTATAAGCTGATCTCGCAATGTATAGGATTTCCGTATAATGAGAGGTCAGCTTACACTGGAAATGTGTAAAAAAATAAGATTTTTATTACCTTCAATTGTACAAAAATGCTTATCTAAAGTTTATGCAACGTTACAATGAACGAACAGAGTGTTTTCGATGAGCTCTGGCACCCAAAGTATGATTTAACTTGTGGTTAGAGTGCCAGCGTCCTCGCCTACAGCTTGAACATATATCAATAGTTGTAGGACGAGCACAGGATGTTATTATTAACATAACTATTTACTAGTAAATGGATATATGATGTGGCTTATTAAAGTACCTGTGTGGAGGTATGTGTACGTATTGAGACAGAGATAAATACGGTGAAAACTTGCGTTTATGTAAATCTGTATAGATATAATTATATGGCTTAATTAACTACAGTTAAGCGATAGATACGTAGCCGTGTACAATGTGGGGGCTGCGCTGGGGCTGTGTCTCGCATGGGGTCGTAGCATTGTGCTGAGCGATTGCCGTTTTGCGTAGATGTGACGCATATTTTCCCCCAACTCGTTCTTTTTTTGTATTTCTGTATTTTTTATTTGCTTTATGTTTACTGCAAATAAACGTATTTTCTTTTTTTTATCTAAAATACTGGCAAAACTAGTGCTTAGGAGTATTTTGAAACGATCGAATAAATGTTAACAACGAATTTAAAAAATGTTTCTTTCAAAAACCTAAATAATAGTGATGGGCCGACTAAAGCAAGCCAAAGATCGGAAACCCCATAGATTTTGCAAAGTCAAAGCATTTATTGAAAAAAGGCACATAAAAGGTACTTTTGAACATCAAAATTTACAATAAAATAGAATCGATTCTAGTCGCCGCTTCCCAAAGGTAGTTTCGTATGGAGAAGAATGGGCAAGAAAATCCACCGTTACTCTTTTAAAATGTTTTACAATATTGTGTATACATTAATTATATAATTATATGTGCGGACGTTGCACCTATAATATAATTACTATACCAAAATAGGTAAAAAGAATTACAAGAATTACACTAGGTATAGTGTATTTATTTTATTTTTTTGTTTATTTTTAATTTTCGTATGCTGCACTGGTTGACGTCATCACGTCAACCAGTGCAGCATAAAACCATCATAGTCCATACTCATCGCTGAAAACCAGCGCTGAGGCTCTGTCCCGCATAGGATACTAGCAATATGCTGAGCGGTTGCCGTTTTGCGTGGAAGTGATGCATATTTTCCCCCAACTCGTTCTTTTTGTGTTTGTGTGTTTTTTCTTTGCGTCATGTTTACCGCAAATAAACGTATTTTCTTTCTTTCTTTCTTTTTTCTTTCTAAAAATGAAGCAATGTCAGATAAATGTATTAAGTGTTAGATACATGGTGTTCACATATTGCCGATCTTTGAATAGCTATTGAATAAACAATTAGAATTATTCTATTGAATTTTTGTATACCGACTAGGAACGTCAATTGATATAGGAAGTTTAAATTATTGTCGTATCGTCGTTCGCACATTGTTTACGGAAAAAAAGACAAATAAAAAAGATATTTCAAATAGGGTCAAGATGATGATAAGATCGTAAAGAGTTCAACATAAAATAGGTCTATAAATATTACATAACCATGAAACCTTGAGTTTAATATAGAAGGAATTGAATTAACTGTTTAATGTGTAGCGGCATCTACAACACCACATACGAGCTACGCGTCACACTGACGTCACGCAAAATCCTGCATCGCGCAAGCAGAATTTACAGGGCAACTAGCATAATATATAAAACGAAACGTCCCGATATCAAACGTCGGGCAGTTGCCACCAAACACGACATCCGTCTAGTCGGAGGATGCTGCCTTTTCTATGGATGATGAGTGAACTTTACTACCTGTTCCACATACCTCTATAAATAAACTAGATTTGTAAATCCTAACAACTCCTTCAACTTACATTGTAGCTTGTTTACCTCACTTGATGGTTATACTTTTTAATAGAATTTTTATTAAGGTATTCTGGTTTTAAAGCTGAACCAGAGATATCATCAGGGTAGCCCGCGAAACTCAAATTTTCTTACATATTTTGCAATTTGCAGGTCAGTATCAGGTTTTATGTTGATCTAAATATGATTCGCGGCTTTAAAAAATATTTATTTTTAGAATTATTAACTTAATAATCATCAATACAACTCTATAAGTTCATATTACCCTTTTGAATGACTATTCCACGAAATCATGACATTTGAGACCAATTCTAACTTAAGGAGTTGTATTGCTGATTCGAATGGTTATAATGTTAATGGTTATTCCGTAAAAACATATTTGTTTCGGTCGCGAATCAAATTTTAATCAACATACAGCCTAGAACTGATTTGCAAATTGCAAAAAACGTTAGTAAATTTGAATTTCGCGGGCTACCTTACCGCATCCCCCTTGAGCTTAAAATCCTTACTAATATTATAAATTCGAAAGTAACTCTGTCTGTCTGTCTGCCTGTATGTTAACATTTCACGCCTAAACCGCTGAAGGAATTTCGATAAATTTTGGCTAGGAGATAGATGTCATCCTGGGAAAGGACATAAACTACTTATTATCTCAAAAATAATCCTAAAAGAGGGGGTGTTATAGGGAATGAAAGTTTGTATTTGCATTTCTTAAGTTAGGGAAATTAAAAAAAAGAAATTTGTTGTTTCAGCGTTTTTGTAAAATTATTCCCCAAGGGGGTGCAATAAGGCATGATTTTAAAATTCACAATATTATAGAAAAAAAAAATGGAACTCTTTTTAAGAGATTTAAGAAATTAAAAATAGAGCCGGAGCCCGTATCTTGAGGTATTATTTATTTTAGTATTTGTTTCATTTCATTCGTCCCACCCGCTTAAAAGTTATTACAATTTGAAGTTATATAATAACTTAGCTAATAAGTAGGTCAAATGGCGGCGCTAGAATAGAATATAATATTAAAAAAATATAAATAAGTACAAAAAGATTATTTGCATTTATTATCTGTCTGTCTGTTACCTTTTCACGCTTTAAAGGCTGAATGGATTTGGATGATAGGAACTATTTATCCCGGTAGCACGTTCTCGAGGGATAATTATTGACATCCACGCGGGCGAAGCCGCGGGCAGAAGCTAGTATAAAATAAAACCAGTCTTGCCTTGGTAAGACTGGTTGTCATGTTACCCAGTGACTGGGTTGTGGAGGTCAGAAAGGTAGTCAATACATGTAAAATATTCAACTGCTTCCGGTTAGACTGAAAGCCAACCCCAACAGACTTGGGAATAGACTAGGCAAGGATGATGCAGCACGTATAAGTTACTCGCACCGCATTCACTCAAGCAACCTCTCACATTCACTCTCACAACTCTCTTACATACTTTCTCTAGTTAAAATTTTTTTGGAAAACACAATCTTTTTTTACGTTTTTTTGTTATTTGTTTCTTAATTCAAACTTAGTTAAGTATACTGCATTACTATGATGGTCAAAATCACAGGCATCTAGCCGCGGGAGGGCCCTGGTGACCTGTAGTACAGGTTTTTACATAAACCTACTTTAGGCACCAGTCTCTCACAAAGTTAGCTCCTTGTTCGTGCACTATTGTCGAATATTACCAGGAAATACATAACTTGTGTAGAGAAAATAAACGTTTTATATTATTTATTTTATTATTATTTTAACATTCACAGACGTCCAACAAGCTCCACTTCATTATATACTTCTATACTTTCTTTTAACATCCTAACCCTTTTTTTCCATATACAGGAATATATGTACTTATTATGTCTTATTATGTGTATGTTATCATATATTCAAGTAAATATCACTATATTATATTATTATTTTATAGGCATTCCAGTGCCTGTGTATGTGCATTACCTAGCGAGCCATTTTGTCCTGCAGAACAACCGTTGTTTATGGTTTTTTTCTCATCTATAAAGAGTTGAGTCGTTGCTTTTATCTTTTATGATATTGTGAGGGTGTAGGCAACTCTGTTACCCTTTTAACCCTTTGGGGTTAACCGACATTATTATTGTTTATTTAATTGAAGAAGATAAGGTTATGTTAGAAAATCTCGAGATGAAATAATGCGTCTTAAGCCGAATCAACCGTTCGGTAATTTAATTCAAGCTACGATCTGCCTCGCTTTTCCTAACTATGTTGGGGTCGGCTTCCAATCTAACCGGATGCAGCTGAATACCAGTTTTTTTTTCTATGGAGCGTCTGCCTATCTGACCTAAACAACCCAGTTTCTAGAAAACACGATACCCCTAGGTAAGACTGATTGTCAGATGTTTGGGCTTCTGACTACACTCAAAACTCAAACTCAAAGTATTTATATCAATTATACCATTCACAGGCACTTTTGAATTGTCAAAGAGTCGGTCAGTCAGAAATATGAAACTAGTTGCCTATTCTAAAGCATAGTGATAGGAGCGTAGTATGGAGGACCTATGGAGAAGAACGGGCAAGAAACTCCATGGACAATTTTTACAATTATATTGTTACAAAAATATTAGTTACATCATTAATGTTGAATTTAGAATTATATGTGAGAACGGTGTAAAAAGACTTACATGTTAAAAGCGTCCAGAATACAGCAAAATGGAAAAACATAAAATAAGCCGTGGCAGCTAAGACATAACCAGTCCCAACTGACGGCATGCATTCAAGGACATGACGCAAGGATCAGCACCATAGATATCCGAATCAGCACCGTTCAGCTCAACCATTTTGAAGGGAGCTAAATGATCCAATACACGGGCACTGTCAGCGAGATATTTGAGTGAGCATGACCTATCAGCCGCCAGGGCACATTCAGGTCAATGAAAGACATATTCCCCGGTAAATGGTAGCTCTATAACACCTACATGGTAATTAATCCTGGTCTATTCAATTATATAATACAAAGAAAAAAAGAAAGAAAATACGTTTATTTGCGGTAAACATGATGCAAAGAAAAAACACACAAACACAAAAAATAACGAGTTGGGGGAAAATATGCGTCACATTCACGTAAAACGGCAATCGCTCAGCATAATGCTACGACCCTATGCGGGACAGAGCCCCAGCGCTGGTTTCCAGCGATAGCCGGCGTGGACGTGATAACGAGAAAGAGAAAAAAGAAAAGAAGAAAGGAAGCAACGGAGATTGAGTTTAAGCAATGCTACAATCTTCAGCAGCTCCAACAGTATTTTCAAATGTTAATTAATTAGTTGTGGTTGTGGAGCAGGACCAGCATTGAGCCAGGCATTTTTATCAGCGATTTAATCTCCCAACTTATAATATGCTTGCCTGCATAGTGTGCGTTTGAAACAAGATTTGAATTTCGTCTCATTCAGTTGAAGTATGTGGGGAGTTATTTTATTGTAACATTTTAAACAGTACTCCATGAAATAGGAGTCTATTTTAGCCAGTCTCAAAGGTCCCTCGTCCATATGGAATGCAATAAAGAATTGAGTATTGTATTTCTAGTACTACAATTATGTCATTCTCTCTTTTACAAAAAATATATACATTTTTGATGATGTTTTCATAGATATATTGACAAGGTACCGTCATGATGTTAATATCCTTAAACAGTTCCCTTAATAAATCGCGCCTGCGGAGATTCTATATGGCTCTGAGGGCTTATTTTTTTTCTTTAGAATAAAAGTAATGGGTTTGTGCAGAATAAAAATAAATTTGATGTCTGCAGTCCGTCCTCAAAGTAAAATACCATAAGATATGATAGTATGAAAGTAATTAAAATCCTTGCGGTATCTGCATCAGAAAATTAACGGATTTTTCTCACAGCATATGCTGCTAAACTTAGCCGTCCTGCAAGGGATGTTAAATGAGGACCCCATTGTTGCCTTGAGTCAAGCGTGATCCCCAGGAAAACGGTTTTATAGACGAATTCTAGTTTATCTTGATACAATATACTTTCTCACAATCTCTACTTTTGACATTCGGTAAAGAAAACGTAACGACTGCCAAAGATCTACGAATGACAGCCGCGACCAACGGCTTAACATGCTTGTCGTGGCACGGAGGGGTCTCGATACGTAGGTAATGGACGGGCTGGTCACCCATCCACGAACCGACCGCGACAAGCGTAGCTTAACCTTCGATCGACCCGTGCGGCTGTTATTATTTAGAACGAGAGTTTTTAGTTTTAAAAAGTTATTTTTAAAATTACATACATACATAAACTCACGCCTTCTTCCCATGGGGATAGGCAGAAACTATAGAACGCCTCCTGCTACGATCCTTACATACTCCTTTTGCCTAGTTTACGTTCATACATCTGGTCATACACGCACGCCGGTTGCGAGTACTACGCGCCTGACCTTTCTGAAGAACATCACCAATAAGGTCACTATTGTCTTCCTAGGGCGTCCCCTCCCGGCGTTTCCACTCACATCTGCTTTGTAAATACCTTTTGTTAGTTGCCTTTCATTCATCATCTAAACATGACCAAACCATCTAACCATACGCTTTTAAATTGTTGTCACTACATCTTCTTTTAAACCGCACCGTTGCCTTATCACATCATTCCTCAGCCTATCATTCATAATCACACCACAGATGCTTCACAAATTTATAAGTTATAAACTATTTAATAATAAAAATATTGTTTCATTACTTATCTTTATATGGAAATTTAGTTTCTCAGTAAGAGAATTATTGTTAATTCTTAATTAGGAGTAATAAAGTTCTTAAACCATATTTTTTTTTTAACTTTTCCTTAAAAGTTTATTTGCACTGTAGGTTCGTTGAAAATCCTTAAAATGTACATCATTGACATTAAAACAAATAAATATACTGACAATAATACCAACCTAATGCAAAACTTTAAGCATACATCATAAAACTAACTCAACACTTGAATCTATTTCACCCCCAATTCAAAATAAAACCCTTAAAACAACCCATAAATCCATCAATGAAGTCTAAAACACAAAACCACCCTAAACTTACCTCTTAAAAACACCCACTTTCAATTAAAATAACCACTTCATTAGCATCTCTTAAAATTAACCACTTTCAAGTAAACCACTTTAGTTAAAGCCACTTGTACCTTTCACGACAGTTAGAACAGAACTGAGGAGAAACCTTAGGGACTCGTATTATATACTCCGGTATACCTATAATAGCTATTGTACTTGTACCAAATTATCTATCAATGGAGAGATTTTGCCTGAAATACGAAGATGTCTTTAAAAGATTGGATGTGACATCTGTCTCGATACGGGGTATTAGATGTTTTAACTGCAACAAGAAAATTTTAGTTAAGAAAAGGAAAATTCCGGAAAATAATCAATAGGTACTTTTATAAACACGGAGATGAGTTTTTTTTTTTAATAATAACAATCCTCTTTATATTGCAACACAAATTAATCAGAAAATTAGAAGTCTACAACGACATGTACCGTTTAATTAACAGCTTTAATAACGTCACATAATTAGCCAACAGTTCCCCGGCAAACAATAAATTAGGGTTGATTCATAAACTTTTAATACCTTTAATCGTTAAGCTTCTTAAGTTCTGAGTTGAGCTGCACGATTATTGACAAACGCGTGCACTGACTGGACAGGTCCACTCAATCTGTGTGGTTTTTCCTCAAAAGACTATTTCTGACACAAATCTACATGGTCTTCACATGATCTGACCAAGATTATGTCTGGACTTTAAAAGAGACGGTGACCTCTGAGTTTGTGTCGGCCTTTCTTCTCAGAGTAGTTATTTAAGAAACGCCGACCGCATCTAGTTTTTAAAATATGATTGACGTGTGAAAGGGTTTGTACAAACCTACTTACAGAAATAAAATCATTTATCATTTATTTATCATATTTAATTTAAAACTGCCATTATAAAGTACGCTCAAAATCCCGTAACAAGTACACTTATCCTTCAAACTTGCTTTTACCTCATCTATAACCAATACCTCGTTGGCAAGGATAACATACCCGGCACACGTGGGCGATACTTTATAAAGGTCTCGATTCTTCACTGTATCGTATTTGATCTACGTACATAAAAAACTTAAGATCAAGGCTTTTTGTCCGTGGAAAGAAAACTGACGAAAATTCTCGAATAAAATTACTGTTTGTATGCTCACCCACGGAGGCCTGTGGAAACATTAATAGCTGATAATGCCTATGCTCACCCACAGTTTCTGAATGCGTATTCATTCAATGTGATGGAAAATTTATTGCCAATTAATTTACTTAGTGTACTTAGTTAAGATTATTATTATTATGTACTAGCTTTTGCCCGCGGCTTCGCTCGCGTTAATTTAGACTTTGATTATCAATTCGGGTTATAATTCAATCATGATTCGAAAGACATGTGGCGCCATCTATTATCATAAGAACGTCATTGTTGTTTTCCTCGGGAACAGTACTTATTTGCGGAATGAAAGGTACTCTATGCCCGTTTCTGTACACCTGACAACGTATATGCAAAATTTCAGGATGATCGGTTCAGTGGTTTAGGCGTGAAAAGGTAACAAACAAACAAACTTACTTTGGCATTTATAATATTAGTTAGGAAGTTAGGATTTACAAATACGTTATAATCAGCCTATAATGTTCTCACTGCTGAGACACAGGCCTCCTCTCGGTGAGAGGGAGTGGGCCCAAATCCACCACGCTGGCCCAGTTCTGGGTGGTAGATGTCACAATGTCTTGGAATTTTTGGTTCTAGGACATGCCGATTTCCTCACGATGTTTTCCTTCACCATTTTTGAGAGCAGTGGTGATGAAATAATTTACAAAAAGTAAAGCGCCTGTCAAGGTTCGAAGATACGACCTACAACTCGTAAGTCACAATACGTTATGCCGTGGTATTATCCTGTGTATGTTGGAAGCTGGGCTGATTGCCCGTGTTGTAACGTAAAAAGGCGGTACTTAGTTAATTGACTTCCTTTTCGTCCCTTGTGGAAGCTTTTAGCTCCTTAAGTTCTGAGTTGGGCTGCACGATTAAGTACTGACAAATGCGTGCACTGACTGGACAGGTCCACTCAATCTGTGTGGTTCTTTCCTCAAAAGACCATTTCAGACACCAATCTACATTGTCTTCACATGATCTGATCAAGATTATGTCTGGACTTTAAAAGAGACTGTGACCTCTGAGTTTGTTTCGGCCTTTCTTCTCAGAGTCGTCGGATAGGAAACGCCGACATCATCTAGTTTAAAAAATATGATTCACTTGTAAAAGTGTTTGTACAAACCTACTTACAGAAATAAAATCAATTATCTTTAGCAATTATCATTATTATTATACTAGCTGCGCCCCGCGGTTTCACCCGCAGAAATCTCAATCCCGTGGGAATATCGGGATAAAAAGTATCCTATGTCGTAATCCAGGTCATAGTCTACGCATGTGCCAAATTTTATCCAAATCCGTTCAGCCGTTTTAGCGTGATTGAGTAACAAACATCCAAACATCCACACTTTCACATTTCTAATATTAGTAGGATATATAATATATATATAATATAGTAGTATAGTAGGATTAATACGTGAAGCAAAAACTTTGTACCCCTTTTTACGAAATATGCGCGGACGGAGGAGAATGAGATTTCGCACACTTAGTTTATATAGAGAAGGAGTTTAGAATGCAATTTTATTTATTTAATATTGCATAAAAAAATCATTAAATCAATAAAAAAACATTACACACACTACCATGTATTCGACACACACGCATGTAATACCATGTAAACAAACGGTTACTATGGATTCAGTTGACCAAAGTAAAGGTTTATAAAAAATTAAACGTAGAATGAAACGTATTTTGTTTATCCTACAATTTGTCTGGTAGATATTTGTGCTTTATTTATAATGAATTAAGGACGAATTTCGACCAATGGGCGACCTCTAGTTTATAAAATTTTGCACAAGGTTTCCTTATACAACGAAAGTGAGCATTAAGGAGTTTTGAAAATTCAACCCGTAAAGGTGTTAATTATGGGATAAAAGTTTGTATGGAAGTTCGTCATTTTTGCCATCCATTTGGGTTCACTATTTTTTTACAAAATATTTATCCATTTCTATTTAACTTTACATCAGAAAACCCCGAGTAACTCACGTACACGTAGCAGATTACACTTTTCATTTCGCCAACGAACAAATTTTGAAAGCGCAGTAAGTCATATTCTGCAATTTAACTTGAAATATTTATTACAGTACCTACTAAGTTTGCGAACTGTAATTTTAGAACTAGGTCGGCCATTTTGGATTGAAATGTCAAATTTTATTGCGTTATCGATACTAGCTAAGAGATATCACGCCTGTGTTAACCAGGGGTAGGCAGAGATGTTTGTAACTGAACTAAAACTACTTACTCGGAGAAACTGTATATATGTACAGTTTTTTTTTTTTTGTGTGTGTTGCGGCAAAGGTTATATACCTTCCCTTCTTCACGAGTGGTGTTTAAATAAGGTGCCTAAAAAACATAGTTCTTCTTTTCAACACTGGACGTTTGCCAATATGAATCACAACTTTTTCTTAGGAATTCTGAGGCAGACCTAGAAGTCTACCAATGGTAATTCTTTCGATTAAACACTACCAATTGAATATTAGTCACATTCAGTCATATTACATTTTAAAAGGTTTAATTCACAACTGCACATGGATCTACATTGATAGCAACAATAAACGGCCACAAATCCTGGCCATTTATACCAAACTTAGAAAATAAATTGGAAATCGTAATTTTTCGCAAAGGGCTCAAACCCACAGCTTTTATTACAATTCAACCATTTAAGCGGTCAGGAGGCGACTGACTGCTCAGTCTTAATGGTCACCACGCTTATGGACAACTTCTTAATAGCTGTGTATTATTTTGCGGTACTCCCCTATCGACTAAATATAACCCAGCAGGCTTAGCACGATCATAGTTTTGTCGACGGAAGAATAGACAAAAATGACGGTCCGTGAAGACAGTACGACGGCAGCAAAATTGAAAAAGTCAACTGTACTTTTTACGAAATTCAGTAGTTTGTTCACTTTTTCTTTTATTTTGCTTTATCTCGAAAATGGTGTGTCCTATCGCAAAAATAATGAAAATTTCGACCCACTTTAAGAAACCCTTAAACCCCTAAAACTCAACATGTAGGTAATAATTTGTCACATTTTCCATACAAAAAGTGAAAATTAAAATTTTTCCATTCCATTTTTATACTTTGCGGCCGTCGAATAAAAAGTTTTCTACTGTCTTTAACACGGCGATTACAAAATCAAATTGTCTACACTACTTTACACAGTTGTCAGTGTGTTTTTGACAGTTTGGAATAGAAAACTTTCTTCTTAAATAGTCTACATAAAAAAGGACCTAGACAATGATCGGTAGAAACGAAAGACAAAATGACAGATTGTAGAAGGATTTTTACGATGCGATGTCAAAGATGGAGAAACGAAATGTCACTTTGTATAGAAACAGCTATGTCTTGTCTTCCAAGAAATAGAAAGCGTCATGCTAAGATATCCGGATAGATTAATTATTCCTCCAATGAAAAGCCATTTATATCACAGAAGTTGCTTTCCAATGGTTATACGAATATTTAATAAACTACCAAAATCGTATAGGGAACTATCAATCAATCGATTTAAAGCGGCGTTATTCAAATGGCTATATCATTCTATTCCGTCAGTGAGTATTTAGAGTTCAAAGATTTACACTGAAATTGACATCTTACTGACATAATTTGACAAATACTTGACATTTTAAATTGAATAATTATGATTTATGTACCAATTTTATTAGCTTCATTTATTTAATTAATGTAACAATAATTTTGCATGCTAGTTCTAGCGAATTGTTTTAGAAACTGTTTAAAAAAACCCGATCATCTGTATGTACTACAATTCTTGCGAAATAATTTCATTTCATAAGCCTGCTGGTATTTCCAAGAAATCACCCAGCACGATTATCACAAGCAAACCCGTACTAAAAGCTTAGTGCAAAGAACTCATTACTCTAAAATGTTATAAGGGTACGCCCACCCCCGGTGTGCCCCTGGGAGCAGATGATGCTAATGTGTTCAAGTAGCATCATTAGGAGAATTGCCTATTTAAGTTGTGCTAAGTTAACACCTACGTTTGTGTTCAAATAATATGTTTCGGTACCCAGGGAATCATATTAGATTAGGTCTGAGAATAGAACAGATACTCGTATACTTGCCCGTTCTTCTCCATAGGTACCTACTACGCTTTGGAATGGGCAACTAGCTTCATCTTTCTGACTGACCGACCCCTTGACAATTCAAAAGTGCCTGTAATTGGTTTATTTGAAATAAATGCTTTGAGTTTGAGTTTGAGTTTGAGTTTATAGGTATTTATTTGCTACTAGCTGCTGTCCGAGGCTTCGCCCGCGTAGATGTCGTAAATTATCCAACTGGGCCGTGCTGCCGGTACACAAAGCAGCCTATGTTACTCCTTATAACATCAGCTATCCGCCAGTGAAAGTCCTGTCAAAATCGTTCCAGCCGTTTCGGAGATTACCCGGAACAAACAGACAGACAGACAGACAGTTTTTTTTTTTATAAATTGGTATTTTGTTATATACTTTCAATAGCTAACCGGACAGACGTTGTCCTGTTTGCTAGAACTCGATCGCAGTACCACCTATCGGGCTAATTGTGAATCTAAACCATCCAGGGACCCACACAAACACACATTAAAAATTTCATCAAAATCGGTCCAGCCATTTAGGAGGAGTTCAGTGACATACACACGTATAGTAGAATTATATATATAAAGATATGCATTTAGTAAAAAGCTGTTATTTTGACATTACAAAGAGACACTTCAATTTTATTTATTTGTATAGATGTATAGATGAATGTAGGTACAAAAATGAATTGATACAAATATTAGAATCCTTGCACATTTGTCCCGTGTCACTGGGAACGTTTACTCTCATAATTTTGCCTATTTTACCCGAGAAGATAGTTACAAATTATAGAATGCTACGTGCTGCGATTTAGGCATATTCATTTTGCTTATAATTGGTTGCGAGTACCTATTAATAATGGAGTTTCTTGCCCGTTCTTCTCCAAAGGAACCTTTTTTTATTTTGTGTGGAAAATCATAAAATGACCTCTTCCGCTCTAGGCGGAGTGGACTGGCGTGTCAGACTCTTACTGACTAAACCCAACCCGTGTTCCTTCAGTTGCCTGTGCGCCAGGGCCACGGTAACTCTTTCGAACAATCCGCGACCCCGGCAGGCATCGGCCCTTTCGGACCCCGTCAATGATGCTGACGTCTCTTTGAGGCGCGCATAGAACACGACGCGCCGCCGCAGTCGACCTGGGCCTGGTCCTTACCGGACAGCGAGCTGCGGCAACTAGCTTACTTTTTTTGATTGATCGACCCATTGACAATAATTCAAAGTGGTTGTAAATGGTTTAATTGAAATAAATGGTTTGAGTTTAAATTTTAGTTTGAATCTACCTACCTGAACTTTTTGAAGGACCTCGCTAATAATATCGGGGTATATTTTCATAGCGGTTCTCTAATTAGATACTATGGGAGTTCTGTTAGATCTCTTGCGAAACCTTTTACGTTACTTATACTTTTCGTCGTCGTTATTTTTATTGTCAAACTGTATTTTTAACCGACTTCACAAAAAGGAGGAGGTTAACTATTTTTCTTTCTTTTTCTTTTCTTTTTCTTTCGTTATCAATTGGACTAAACTTTATTTTTTATTTTTTATGGGTGTTAGCTCAGAACTTTTTTCTGGGTGAACAGATTTGGATGATTCTTTTTTGTTTGAAAGCTGGTGCATCACATGTGGTCGCATTTAAATTTGATCGAGTACTGACCAGTAGTTTTTGAGTTATCCTTAATAATGCGTATTTTTTCCACTTAGTTTATATTGATGATTATAATAATTTAAAGAAGAAGAAGAGACTTTAATTTCGGAAGTCGGTGGCCAAAAACGAAAATACAAAACCAAAGACACCGACTTCCGGAATTAAAGTTATTTTTCACGATTTTTAGTGTTTTTTTTTTGGAAGTCAGTTGTTTTTTTGTAATAAAGATTTTTAATGGCCTTTTTTGGGTCGTTATTTAATTTGGAGCTAAATTTGTGAATATGGATCATAAAGTATACCAGCATACCTATAGAGTATTATTTTTCTGTGATTTATAGCTCTGGCCACACTGAAGCGAATGCCACGCGCGTCGTTTGTTTTATAAATGATAAATGATTTTATTTCTGTAAGTAGGTTTGTACAAACACTTTTACATGTCAATCATATTGTTTTAAACTAGTTGAGGTCGGCGTTTCCTATCTGAATATTTCTAATCTGAGAAGAAAGGCCGAAACAAACAATTTTAATGATTAGGAAGACACGCAATTATTCGCGTCAGTTTGAGAGCCTCAATACGAGCTAGTTGACAACTTGACAGAATCGGCGCGAGCAAATATCGCCCCGCATCCCACGCGGAATTTGCTTTAGTTTGACCAGGAGCTTAATTCATCTAATGGAAGATACAAACTAACAAAATACGGTCATCTCAACGAAATTTCGAACTAAAACTAAACTTCTATTTCCTCTACAATTTCACCAAAATATCGCAACCGCACAAAACTCTTGCTTACATTAAAATAACAGCACAAAAAGCAAATAAAACTATAATATGATTTACAACACAATAACGTTGAATCAGCTCGGTGCACTGCACGGGAATCGAACTCGGGACGTTATTCATGGAGTGGAAAGTTTCGACTCAAAACTGGGCCAATGAGAGTTCAATAACTTCGGTTATGTTAAAAAAATGTTCGCTCATTTGGGTAAGAAATGTGCTTGGAGGAAAATGTTCTTTCATACCCGGGTAGACATCAGGAAATATGTATATGACTTTAATAGACTTATGCACTGAGATGAGGCTGTTAAGAAGTATGTGTACATAATCAGCCCATAACTTTCCCACTGCTGGGACACAGGCCTCCTCTCTTTAAGAGCGAGTGGGCCGTATTCTACCACGCGGGCCCAGTGCGAGTTGGTAGATGTCACAAGTCTTCCATTTTTTTTTGGTTCTAGGACATGCCGGTTTCCTCCCAATGTTTTCTTCACCGTTTTGAGAGCAGTGGTGATGAAATTAAATATACAAAGTAAAGTGCCTGCCTCTTTTTTTTTTTTTTTGGGTTGGAAATCATCAAATGACCTCTCCCGCTCTGGGCGGAGCGGAAGGGCGTGTCAGACTCTTACTGACTAAAACCCACCCGTGTTCCTTCAGTTGCCTGTGCGCCAGGGCCACGGTAACTCTTTCGAACAATCCGCAGCCCCGGCAGGCATCGGTCCTGTCGGACCCCGTCAATTTTGCTGACATCTCTTTGAGGCGCGCGTGGAACACGACGCGCCGTCGACCCGGGCCTGGTCCTTACCGGACGGCGAGCTGCCCATTGCTCGCCGTCCGCAAGCCCGCGCCTACGGTGGCCGGGAGTCGGCAATCGACTCCCGACGCCCAGGGTGTCTCCTCCTCCTGCGGCGGCTAGGGGCGCGAGGGCGCAGAGAATGCCTCTCCCTTTCGCGCTCCGCCTCCTCCTTCGAGAGCATTACTGCTTCGCAGAAGGAGGTGACGGCTTCCCATTCCCTCTCGCTCCGTACCATGGCCTGAACCAGGGCCGGACGCGAGAGGTCGCCGCCGCCGATCGCCGCCACGAGGACACGGCGGTGCTCCGCCCAAGCCGGGCAGACCTCCACCGTATGCTCCACCGTGTCCTCCGGTCGATCCACACAATGGTAACACCCGGGCGTTTCCTCCCGCCTTATCCGAAACAGGAACCTCCCGAAACAGCCATGTCCGGTGAGGACCTGCGTCAGGCGGAAGGTGAGGACGCCGTGGCGCCTCTCAAGCCACTCCTCAAAGAGGGGTCTTACCGCCGCAATTGTGGCGTGCCCTGCGCTGGGTTGCGACAGTCGCACTCTCCATGCCGCCATGAGATCCCGCCGGAGCTCTGTCCGCTGTGCCGCGATTTCTCGCGGCAGCGGAATTACGCCCCGGCGTTTCGCCTCCTCGCGCCACTCCCAAACGTGCGCGAGGACCCAAACGTGCGCGAGGACCTGCCTGCCTGGGTTCGAACTCGCAGCCTACAACTTGTTAGTCGAGGCCGATACTACTAGGCCACAACTAGTCTTAGAAGTATGTGTGATGTGACGAAAATGGATAGGATAAGGAATCCACACTTCTCTCTCTCTAAATATAAACAAAATCACTTTTTGTGTCTGTCTGTGTCACCGCGTTGTTCTTCTAAACTACTTAACGGATATTAATGCAGATTTCAACGTAATTTCGAAAAAATCCCTAAATGAGGAATCAGGAGAAGAATAGCTGATAGTCATGAATGAGAAGTATGGGACAAGAAAAGTGTTAAATGTGAATGTACATCATGGCTATAAGAAAAGAGGCAGGTTAAAGAAAAGTGTTTAGAGGGATGCGCTCAAGTAGCCCGCGAAATTCAAAAATACTTAAGTTTTTTGCAATTTGCCGGTCACTGTCAGGTTGTATGTTGATTAAAATATGATTCGCGGCCGTAACAAAAATAGTTTTACAGAATGATAATCATTAGAATCAGCAATACAACTCCTTAAGTTAGAATTGGCCTCAAAAGTCATGATTTCATGAAATAGTATAATTCAATAGGGTAATATGAACTTAGAGAGGTGTATTGAGGATTTTTATGATTATAATTCTATAAATAAATATTTGATATGGCCGCGAATCATATTTAGATCAACATACAACCTGATACTGACCTGCAAATTGCAAAAAACGTAAGAAAATTTTAATTTCGCGGCTGAGCCGGGCTGCGCTACAGTTTATACTTTTGCAGCTATCATCATTTTACTTTTTGTACCTATTCGTGTGTTTATTGTTCCAAAATATTTTTTTATTTTTTTATTACCTTGGCGCATCCCCCTTAAGTGTGAATGTATATAGTTACAAGAAAAGAGGCAGGTTAAAGAAAACCGAATGGACTTGTAAAAGATGATTTATGGATAATACTGAAATGACAGAGATGGCATAGTTATGGCAGTAAATGGCACGCTGCAACGTCCCTAGATTATTTTTGATAAGAGTACTAAGTAGGACAATGAGTTTGTAAACAAATGAGTTAAAAGTCTCACCGAATAGCACTACAACATCACACCTGCATTACCCGAAGGGTTAGGCAAAAGTGTGCCTATATAAGGTACACCCACATTTCGCCAGTTATGTTTATGTCAAATGGGCGCGAATCTATTGCCATCAGCCGGGCACAAATCCAAACTCCGGGCTCCTACTTAGAAATTCCATATGGAAGAACCCAATAAAACTTTGCCCGACCCGGGAACCGAACCCAGCAACACTACAACTTCAACGAAATTCACACGCCTATTTACTGACTTCTGAGATCAGTCATCAAAATAACATTTTGAATGATTGTACAGAGAAATATTAAACAAATGCAAAACTAAGCTTCAATATTAAAAATCAAAACAAAATCACTTCAAAAATTGAACCCGAAACCATCTTCAAACTTCAGAGCTTCTCTCCTCTAAACTTTTAGAGGTCGGTGAAAACGTGAAATGGAAAAAAATGACAAAAACATTTCACTGTTTTCTTCAATAATGGATGTTTTACTTTCAGTTATAATGGAGTATATTTGTCTATCGTTTCTTGTTTAATTGAGAAGTTGCTGTTTGTACCGACTTCGTCGAAGGTTGGGCTTGAAATTGGGAGCGAGTTCATAGTTTTAATGTTATTTGTATATTTTTTGTTGTTCGTTTAGTAGTAACACGTGAACCGTTAAGTATTAATGTTTTTGAAGACAATAATTTTGTGAATTTGTCATAACTTTGAAAGAAGCGAAATAAAAAAAATAGCTTTTCGAAGAATGCTTTGAATAATACTAAGATAATTAAAATTATGGATGAAGGAGGATTAATGGAAGGCGATTAACAAAAGGTATTTACAAGGCAGATCTGAGTGGAAACCCCGGGCGGGGACGCCCTAGGAAGACATAATATAGTGACCTTATTGGTGATGTTCGTCAGAAAGGTCAGGTGAGTAGTACTCGCAACCGGCGTGCGTGTATGACCAGATGTATGAACGTATACGAGGCAAAAGGAGTATGTAAGGATCATAGCAGGAGGCGTTCTGTAATTTCTGCCTGTCCCCACGGGAAGAAGGCATGAGTTTATCTATGTGTATGTAAAAAAAAATCTTGTAAAACAATCCAGTCACCGACTTTGCACGGGTAGCCTAAATTTGTATAGGTTACTCTATATATACAATATTCATATAGTTTTCTTCGTCACTATCCATTTTGATCTTCAAACGTGCCTAATAATGGTCTTATTGAAATAAATTTGGTTTTAGACTTTGGTAAAACTTAAGTAAATTCTGTAAAGCATTTTGATTGAGCACTTTCACGTAGACAGACCAGCATCCTAATTACGTAACACACTATCTATAACAATCTGAATCATTTTGAAGCCTATTGCTAATCCATTGCGTCATATGTTCGAAAAATTTGTCTGCTCAACAACGTAATAACGCAATGAATATTGTCGAACTGTCGAAATGAAACCCATTCCTACTGTTAGTGTGTTACGTAATTACCCCGCAGCACCCTAATTACGTAACACACTATCAATCACAATCTGAATAATTTTGAAGCCTATTGCTAATCCATTGTTTCATACGTTCGAAAAATTTGTCTGCTCAACAACGTAAATAACGCAATGAATGTTGTTGAACTGTCAAAATGAAAGCCATTCCTACTGTTAGTGTGTTACGCAATTAGCCCGCACGTGAATGTGCTTGTCAATGATTAATTGTTTTAACCTATCCTGTCCCACTGCTGGGCTAAGGTCTACCTAATAATTTTCTAATTTTGTTGTTGATTATTTGTTATGAAACCATAAAACCTTTCAAGTTGGATCGTAGTTTCTAGAAACAAACATCTGACAAGAAATCTCGGCGTAAGCGTCTGGATGCTTTATAAGATTCCTTCCTCCTTATTTGTAACCAACAACCCAATCAAACATCCAAACGGGAAGTCCCATGGAAAAATAAAGGCCTTTCCATCATAGTAAGTCAAAGTAACTGCACCATTACTTGTGTACAAAAAGCCTATTCATAAAGTAGTTAGAAGAGTAACGGGCCCCGAAGTTTTCCCTTAGCAACACCATAAAATGTAGGGCAGGGGAACTGAGATACATGTGAAGAATAGGACGGTTTGAGGAAGAATAGAATTCAAAACGGTGTGGCAAGAATTTGGGAAAGCAATTAACATAACATGTTATGTACTTGTTGCCTGTATGCCGTAAAGGTGTAGGCTGCGGTGTATCAATACTACAGCATTTCACATTGCGCTAATCCAGTCTCGAAAGTGGTTGAGACAAATTATTTTTTATTGTTATTCACAAAAATACATAATTTTTTGTTCTTACAATTTTACTCGCCAAACTTTCTAGTTGGAAGGCGAGAAGCGCTTGTTAATTAACACAAAATTTAAGAAAATGTAGTAAACAATCTACTAACTAACTATGTTAAAAGTAAATGTATGGTAAATTTAAAGTGTCTCCAAATGGTTTGTGTTTATAACACACGGCTAGGGCTGCAGCGTCGCGTCGCGCGTCGCGCGTCGTCAGTTCCTTTTTGTTTGAACTTGGCTTGACACGCTGCCACGTGTCTAGATTATAATACTACAAGGTGTGAATTTATGTCTCGGTTAAGGCTATCCTTGTTATCGAGAAATAAACTCCTTAATTTTGATTTTAACATACCTTTACTTAATTTAGGGGTTTGTATTAACATACCTATTTTATTAAATACTTTTGGCACTAAATATCTTGAAATTCTTTCCCCATAATAATTTGTTATTAAATAGTCGTTTCTCTCTTAAGGCAAAAGCGTTGGGGTAGCCCGCGAAATTAAAATTTTCTTACGTTTTTTGTAATTTGCAGGTCAGTATCACGTCTTATGTCGATCTAAATATGATTCGCTGCCGTAACAAATATTTATTTATAGAATTATAATCACAAAAATTATCAATAAATCTCTATAAGTTCATATTATCCTATTGAACGACTATTTAATGAAATTATGACCTTTGAAGCCAACTCTTACTTAGGGAGTTGTATTGCTGAATATAATGATTATAATTCTGTAAAGCCATACTTGTTACGGCCGCGAATCATATTTTAATCAACATACAACACAACCTTACACTGACCTGCAAATTACAAGAAAAGTAAGTAAATTTTAATTTCGCGGGCTACCTTAGCGCATCCCCCTTAAACATCTTGTATTTTTTTTTCTTCTTTTTTAGCAGCAATCGCTTTCAAGGCGTTTCTAACAAAGGATTGACATAGGCTTTTCGGTAACTTTGTCAGTCCGATATATTTAATTACTTTTCCGTCATCGTTATCGCTGATAGATAGAATGTCACTTTGTCTGCCGCAGGTCACTACGGAGACCTTCCAAATGGAAAAACGCAATAACACCTCCCAACCTAGGGATTGAACCCAGTACGGAAGACTTGTGATGCCTGTTCACTCTTACTTTTAAATTTGACGGATTATGGATGGAAGCGGAATACAGATGCTGGAATAGAGTTCCACACTGTGACAGGATAATGATAAATGTTGAGAAAAAGAGTTGAGTCAGACTTATCGGTATATCAACGAAATGGAGATGTTATCAAGGCCCTGGCCCTGCAGTCTCGACATGAATAGCGACTAAAATCCGTCGCTAAGTCGTATCGTTGTCAAATTCCTTTAATAGATTTTCAACCTTATTTCCAAAGCATAAGATTGAAAATCTATTAAAGAAATTTGACATCGATACGACTTACCGACAGATTTTTGTCGCTATCTAATGTCGAGACTGCCGGCCCTGCAGAGTTTTTGTTAACTGGCTAGGTAGGTACTTACAGTCCGGTCGTCGAGAGAATGCGTTCCTATCAATTCGTTTGAGTGACACTGTCAGGTGTCAAGAACGCATTCTCTTACGTCTGAAACTGTTTGAAAAGTCTTAATTCCTTATTCCACAGTACATGTTTAACCAGCATAGACTCAACTAAAAGTACTAGAATTCAACACCCTACGTTAGAGTGTCACTTAATTAAGCTAATGCATAATCAGTCTACGTTACGTACGTTGAGCTCCTTAAGAGCGGCCAATCCGTCATACTTTTCATACAAACGCTCGTACGTGATTATGGCGTTGTAACACATCCTTAATTTTTTTTTTTTAACAAATTGGTAACTTGTGCACTTTATCTAGGTTTCTATGCAAGCAAAAAATCTAAATTTGGGGAAAAAAAATCAGTATAAGCCTCCAAAAATCTGCTTTTTTGCACAAATTTTACCTAAACTTTGGCCGTTCATAATGTACTCATAAATTGTAAACGTGAAAAAAAAATTACATAGAAACCTCGCACATGTAATGAATATTCTAAATGACAAGCATTTTTTCCAAAACCTTGTAAGGCTTTTTCAAAAACACGTATTTCCTGGAACAAGTTTTGTGAAATCTCTGCGCGCAAATTTTCATTCGATGTTATCGCGTTCTCACTCTTACTCCTTTTTCAAACATTACGTTGGATGAAACAACAAGCTTTTCAACCGTACTCGCATTGAAGATAGACCGACCGGAAAAGGGCCCTCTTAAGTTCCGAGTTGAGCTGCACGATTACTGATAAATGCGTCCACTGACTGGACAGGTCCGCTCAATCTGTGTGGTTCTGTCTTCAAAAGACCATTTCAGAAACTAATCTACATGGTCTTCACATAATCTGACCAAGATTATGTCTGGACTTTAAAAGAGACTGTGACCTCTGAGTTTGTTTCGGCCTTTCTTCTCAGAGTAGTCAGATAGGAAACCCCGACATCATCTAGCTTAAAAAATATGATTGACGTGTAAAAGTGTTTGTACAAACCTACTTACAGAAATAAAATCATTTATCATTTAATGTTCCGACTGCTGGGACACAATGTCATTTGCACATCCTAAAACGACAAGGTCGATTTTGTCTATGTGACAGTTAGATTATTGCAACCTGGGTGAAATTTTAAGATACTGGGAATCGTTGTCAAAACTGGTAAACCAATTACGAGGTATACCAGTCACAAAAAAGGTCAATGACCTCTAAACCTTTTCAATCTAGATTAGGATCGAGTTGATGGATCGTCTGCTAATTGATAACACGATATTGTGTACTTTGTACACTTTTTGAGCTATAAGATATCAAGTTACCTATTGGTGGTTTTAACTCTGATTTTATGTTAAAGGAAGTGAAGGATGTAAGTTATTTTTTGTTCAAATTACCGCACCCTAATTGCGTAATACACTATCAGTCATAATCTGAATCATTTTGAAGCGTTTTGCTAATCCATTGCTTTTTAAGTTCGAAAAATTTGTCTGCTCAACAACGTACTCGTACGCAATGAATGTTGTTGAAACGTCAAAATGAAAGCCATTCTTATTGTAAGTGTGTAATGCAATTACCCGGTAGCTACTGAGTCTACAGACAGATGTGGTCTTGGGGAGTTAGTTACTAGGTAATAGTGAAGTGCGGGCGTTTCGGTTTGCCTTAAGTAATTTTTAAACGACTTCAAAAACGAGGAGGTTCTCAATTCGTCTGTTTCTCTTTTTGTATGTTTGTTACGCGATATCTCCGGCAACTGTGGATCGATTTCGAAAATTATTTTTTAATGGTTATGGTATGCCTTGGGGGTGGTTCCGTATGAGTTTTATTAACTTTGCTTTGGTAGTTTTGCAGTTAACTTCAATAATACGTATTTTTTCCACTTAATGTACATTGACGATGTTTTAGTAATTTTGTCACTGTTATTTACACAGCAAGTAGTGGTATATGAATGTGTGGGGTAGGTACCACAACTAAAAAAGTCAAAAAAAAAACTTAAAAAAAAAACAATTGACTTCCAAAAAAATAACTACAAAGTTAAAAGTAACTTTAATTTCGAAATACGGTGGCAAAAAAAGAAAATACAATACCAAAGACACCGATTTCCGAAATTAAAGTAACTTTTCACATTGTAGTGTTATTTTTGGAAGCCGATTGTTTTTTTTTTTTTCGTAAAAACGTTTTTTATGACATACAAATGATAAATGATAAATGATTTTATTTCTGTAAGTAGGTTTGAACAAACACTTTTACACGTCAATCATATTTTAAAAACTAGATGAGGTCGGCGTTTCCTATCTGACTACTCTGAGAAGAAAGGCCGAAACAAACTCAGAGCTCACAGTCTCTTTTAAAGTCCAGACATAATCTTGGTCAGATCATGTGAAGACCATGTAGATTTGTGTCTGAGATGGTCTTTTGAGGAAAAACCACACAGATTGAGTGGACCTGTCCAGTCAGTGCACGCATTTGTCAGTAATCGTGTAGCTCAACTCAGAATTTAAGGAGCTCAACGATTCGACGAACAATACCAAAGAAAAGACATTTGGGTAGGCCACAAAAATTATTCAAACTGCCAGACCATGGTTAAAATTAACTGAGGAGAGAAAAAAAAGCAACAATGACCGACATAGTCTTCACATTCACAATATTAAAATGATAATCAATGTAGCCTGAATGCTACTCACATTCACAGACAGTTTTCTCTTTAAAAGTCATCAACAATACCATAAGTTATTATATAAGGACATCATTAATTCTAAAACACTCCTTCACAGTATAAAATGGATTGTTGCTTGGGGGTACATTGAAGTGACTTAGTTATTCCCAAGCCTTTTTGTCATCCAAGTAATCTTTAACTTTATAGAAACCTTTTTGACAGAGTTTCTGTTTAATAAAGGATTTAAATTTATTGAGGCTCAGTTCTTTAACAAGACTTGGGAGTTTGTTGTAAAAACGTATACTTTGGCACTTAAATGAATTACTAATTTATTGGAGCCTAGTCGAGGGCACAATAAGTAAATCTTTGTTTCTAGTATTTATGTTATGAACGTCGCTGTGTTTGGAATATAGATTAATATTCTTTTTTACATAAATCAGGTTCTCATATACATATTGAGATGCGACTGTCATTATGTTTATTTCCTTAAATTTATCCCTCAGTGAATGCCTACAACTAAGGTTATAAATTGCTCGAATGGCTCTTTTCTGCAGCACAAATATAGCCTGAATGTCGGCTGCATTTCCCCACAGCAAAATGCCGTACGACATTACACTATGGAAATAACTAAAAACTGCTAATTCTCGGCTTTATTTGAATAAATGATTTTGATTCTATTTATTTTTTTAACAATGAGGCGCGGTTTGTAATTTGGCTGTTTTTGTGACCATGATTATTAAATCCGCTCTTCATTCATTTTAATTTATAACAAACTATTTTGGAAGTGAATTGCGTGATAGCCTGTTACTGAATTTCACGAAAGATGTAGTACTTACCTATTATATTGTTGATAATTTTGTGATCACTTGCGAGTTTAACCCCGATTCATGGGTTCAATAAAGTACTCACCATTATTGATAAATATGAAAGTAAATTGTGTAGTTAAATATCAAAACCTGACACACTCTAAGTAAGAATTGGGAAATGAAAGAAATATATTTTTGGCTATTAATCGATTATTAAGTTATGAGGTTTTTTATTTAACGATCACTCATGTAGGAGATTGTGTTTATTAGAATAGAAATAAAAATAAAATATAAATAACAGATTAAGCTAAAAAATCAGGTTAAAGTATGGACATAACGTTGTTTGATATGTACTAGTGAAACGTACCGGAGTTTGAAAAAAATCACTTTGAACTTGCCGACTTCACTCCCGATAACTCATGCAAATGGCAGTCATCTTTGACCTCATACTTTACGCTGATTGGTCGTCACGAACGTCCTTGACTTTGATTAACACGTCATGTCAATGGACGTAGCGGGATATGAAATAAATTATCGATTTTAACCGTTATTTTATTATCTACCTAGTTTTTTTAGTGATTTGGAAAACACAAACATATGCATTTTTGAATTTCAAATATGACATCCATTAACAGTTCCATTTTTGAGTAGGGGTGTGACTTACTGGGCCTTAACTACAAAATTATTATCCTTCACCTATTAAGGCCCGCTTGAAACAGCATTCTGTCCCCGTCATCTTGAAGCGATTGAAAGAAACAGAAATAAGTTTTAAATACATTTAGCGCTAAACACATTCAGTGATTTGTAGTGCAAGCGGACCTAAATATAATGTTCTAAGACACTCCCCAAAACACTTCATTTAACCATTTTACTTTAATTTCTCATCGATAAATATTATTGATCAAGACAGAACACGACTCGCTTTACACGTGTCTTCAAATCTTAATTCAACATAATATTCAACATCACTTCACAAACGAATAACACTTCATTTTCTTTAACCTACCCGACTACTTAAATAATAGTCACTTAATTACACGTAATAGAAAGGTTGTGTTGTGTTGTGACGTGGTGTTGTCACCTAATAAACGGCTTGTGCGCCCCTGGTTATGGCGGGCACAGACAAGCGATTGTTATTCGTGCTTGTATGATTTTAATCAATAATGTAATCGGTGAGAATAACGAATATATGACCTGTGTCTCGATGAGTACCCACGTTGGGTCAACTGCACT
This sequence comes from Dryobotodes eremita, assembly GCA_917490735.1. Lineage (NCBI taxonomy): Eukaryota > Metazoa > Arthropoda > Insecta > Lepidoptera > Noctuidae > Dryobotodes > Dryobotodes eremita. Next base: position 16,619,958 of record OU823266.1, read on the forward strand.
GAAAATTAGAGTCCGACCAAATTTCATTTTCGTTTTCGGTTTTCAGCAATATTCGGTCGAAATAATGCACTGTCGGCAATTTTAGTTTTCGGCTGAATAATATTTTGGCAGCGGCCGAATAAAATATAGTGCCGGCAAATCAATACTTTTAATTCATTTATTCGGAGAAAAACGATAGTTACAATAACTAATTAAGCACAATAACTGAATTATTAGATTATTTTCTATTACCTATATTTTTGAGAAAACTATAAAAGTTCGTGTGATTTAAGTTTGAACGATTTTGTTGAAAATTTTGTCACTGTATTTTTTTAATTTTACCAAATAATCCAGAAAACCTATCAACGAACAAAACATTTTATATTAATATCTGAAGCATAACTAAGTCGGTTTGAGAGGTGTACGGAAAATATGTGCAACTGTACTCATAATTTACTCTTCAGTTAATAGTTATATTAAATGATTCAAATTGATTTTGAGATGTTATTTCATATGGACTTGAATTTCACCGCCACCCTTAACTCTTCTAACATACCATGGCAGAATATGACATTACATTATACCATTACGTCACATTACTAAAACATAGTCTGGCCGTCGAGAGAATGCGTTCCGAACACCTGTTAGTGTGACAATATCCCCAATCACACACAACACACCAACACACACACACGCACATATACATACACACGCACACACAACACACCAACACACACACACACGCACATATATACACACGCACGCACACACACACACACGCACACACACACACACACACACACACACACACACACACACACACACACACTCACACATCACGTATAACATATATGCTACCACTTAGATTAACTTAACTTAAATTAGCTTTATATTCATAATCGCTCAGGTAGATCGACACAGTCTACTATTATACTTATACCATCACTTTTTAAGCTGAATCACTGTCTCTCAAGATACAGGTTACCTAGTTTGAGAGGCAGGGGTTTCCATATTGTGTACAGATTTCAGTTCCTAGATTGTATTGCATTAAATGATAAATGATAAATGATAAATGATAAATGATTTTATTTCTGTAAGTAGGTTTGAACAAACACTTTTACACGTCAATCATATTTTAAAAACTAGATGAGGTCGGCGTTTCCTATCTGACTACTCTGAGAAGAAAGGCCGAAACAAACTCAGAGGTCACAGTCTCTTTTAAAGTCCAGACATAATCTTGGTCAGATCATGTGAAGACCATGTAGATTTGTGTCTGAGATGGTCTTTTGAGGAAAAACCACACAGATTGAGTGGACCTGTCCAGCCAGTGCACGCATTTGTCAGTAATCGTGTAGCTCAACTCAGAACTTAAGGAGCTCAACGATTCGACGAACAATACCAAAGAAAAGACATTTGGGTAGGCCACAAAAATTACTCAAACTGCCAGACCATGATTAAAATTAACTAAGGAGAGAAAAAAAAGCAACAATGACCCACATAAACTTCACATTCACAATATTAAAATGATAATCAATGTAGCCTGAATGCTACTCACATTCACACACAGTTTACTCTTTAAAAGTCATCAAAAATACCATAAGTTATTATATAAGGACATCATCAATTCTAAAACACTCATTCACAGTATAAAAATGGATTGTTGCTTGGGGGTACATTGAAGTGGCTTAGTTAATCCCAAGCCTTTTTGTCATCCAAGTAATCTTTAACTTTATAGAAACCTTTTTGACAGAGTTTCTGTTTAATAAATGATTTAAATTTATTGAGGCTCAGTTCTTTAACAAGACTTGGGAGTTTGTTGTAAAAACGAATCGACATTGTGTTACTACCTAAGCTCATTCAAATTGTGTTTACTTGAAACATTTTAAATCTGTGTTTTTGTGAAATAAAGTTTTATTATTATTATTATTAATTCTAATGGCTAATAAAGATCATATTCGCAAAACACATAACCGTTTGTATGAAACTGACACGTGTCAAGAACGCATTCTCTCGTCGGCCGCACTATAGAGTAGGGTGCTCTATTAATACATAATTTAATCGACAGTGACACTGTGACACATTAAAATCAGCCGCCCGTGTTACACCTCGCATAGACAATGGCCTGATCGATACATGCATTCAATTTAGACATCAGTTCTAAGGAATTAGGTGACTAAGAATGATTAATTTATTGGTGACCCGCCCTTGTTTCGCAAGGTTTTTACGATTTGACAAAATATTGAGATTACGTAGAGTTTGATTACGCTTTAGGCTGGGCGTTGTCTGTCAGTATATGAATGAATTTGGGATTTTTTTGGCCATTTTTGTCGAAGGACCGATGTGATGGCCGGTGGAGTAGACGAGTCCTAGAGTGGAGAGCGCGTAACGGCAAGCGTAGTGTGGGACGCTGCCCAGCTCGATGGACTAACAACCTTAAGATGGTGGCTTGGACATACTGGATGCGGAAGACGGAAGACAGGGTGTTGTGGCACAGCCTGGGCAGACGTATGTCCAGCAGTAGACTACCATAGGCTGAGTTGATTGATTGATTGAGTATTTTTATTACGTAGATTTATGTTAGTTTAATATTGATGTATCATACACATAAGCCTTCCGAAATACATTTATAGAGGTATCAGGAACAGGGTGTAAAGTTCACTCATCCTCCATAGAAAAGGGAGGATCCTCCGACCAGACGGGTGTTGTGTCTGGTGGAGGACTGCCCGATGTTTTCAGTAGAATTCGCGACGCCTCCGTAAGGGGGCGTGGCGAGCGGTTCCAGGGCTTCGCTCCCGGCCGCGGATGCAATACGGTGGCCCGTAAATACGTGCCCCTCATTGTGTGTGCATCTATATGGCTAGTAGCCTATTTGAGCGCGCGTAATGTTTGGCGCGCCCATGTGAGCGATTGCTTGCCCGACGATTAATGTCGGGACGTTGTATATATGCTAGTTGCGCGGTAAACTCTGCTTGCGCGATGCAGGATTTTGCGTAACGTCAGTCAGTATGACACGTATCTCGCATGTGGCTTGGTAGATGCCGCTACACATTCACTAAATGACGGTGAACAACACTTCACAATCTGTTGCGTAGTTTAGAAGAACAACGCGGGCACACAGACAGACACGAAAATCGACTTTAATTTATAATATGTTTAGAGTAAGTAAGTTTAATATTATTGGATTATAGATACACGTAAACCGTCCGGAATAACTTCTCTTATGCTCGGTTCCTATAAACAAAAACGAATCGTTTTGCTTAGCATTTTTTATTGCCAAACTAGGCATATAAATAATTTGTAAGCTAATTTTACCTGTGATAGCTACTTCCATATGGGCGGGTCTACTATGCAAAGCTAAGAGGTATTTGCTGCATTATTGGTAAAGATACAAGAGTTTTAATTTTAACCAATAACGGTACGTAAATTATAGGATTCGGCCATAAATGATGGTCCACCGCTGGTTCAGCACTTTCTTTTTTGGAAGAAGAAGTGGCGCAACAAACTCCCCAGCTTTAATTTACAATATGTATATATATAAGAGTATTTGTTCAGATAGTTAGGTGAGGTGATACCGTCAATCAAACACGATTGAGTTTCTCTGTAATAAAAGATTTATGTTTGTTATTTACATGTTTGTTTAACACTAACTACAAAATATAACATTCAAAGAACTATATAAACCTTACCTGTAATAAAAGAACCGACATTTAATGCTATTAATTACAATATATATCTCCTAACAAACGGGTACCAAACTATAGTTTTCACGACTACGGTTCTTATTTGACCACAGATTAAATAAATGCTGACGACGTTGAAGTCCGCACAGTAATGGCGCTAGTAGCGGCCTTTAATCTAATTTAGAGAAAATATATTTTCTTTACATAATATATATAGATGGTGGATATGTAGATGAAGAATTAGAGCAATTTTGTTGTTGTTGCGAATGTATGATGTAAGCTCTGATTCAGCAAAGTTATATTTATTGGAGAATTTCTACCGAAACAAGTGAGGTCATGGATTAATTAACATTACACAACGCTTGTGCTCCACGAAGAGGTAAGCAAAGATGTATGTTTAAGTCCCATGGTGTTAACACAGGGCGAGACTGTTACCGTTAAAAAACAATATACGGGTCGACTTGAGAACCTCCTCCTTTTTTTTCGTCGGTTAAAAATGGCACGAATCAAACGAGTTTTAAATTATATTTTTTTTAGGATGTGTTTTGACATACATAGGTAGTCAGTCAGTCAGTCATTCGGTCAAAGCACTATTTTATATGCTTATACTGAGAAAGACGTTTCCTTCTCTATGAGAACGATTTCAGACCAATTATTAAAGTAATTATTTTCATTTGCAAGAGACTTACGTAGGTAAAATGTTTGTTAATCAAAGGTTAACTTAGTTACTAGCCCCTAAAGTTGCAATTTGCAAATGCAATGCAGTGGTAGCTGTGTTTTCTTCTTTAAATTATATTTTTCTAAGCACAGTGAAAAAAAAGTTATGTTTTAAATGAGAGACAGAGAATGAAAGGCGATTTCAGACCAGTTATTTTATCATTTTCATTTGTAACAGACCAAAATCACTACTACCAGTTTTTGTCATACAAAATTTAACTTAGTTACCATCTCCTAAAGTTGACATTTGCAAATGCAATGAATGGAAATATTTTCGTCTTTAAATGATAATTTTCTTAGCACAGTTTAAAGGCTATGTTTTAAATTAGAATAAGTAAAATTTTAAGTTAGTTATTAAGTCAGTTCGAAAACGAAAGGCGAGTTCAAACCAATCGTTAAAATTATCGTTTTCATTTTCACTAGACTCAAATCACTACTTGCTTAAGTAAAGTTTTTGTCATTCAAAAGTTAACTTAGTTACCAGCCAGCTATGTTTTCTTCTTGATAACCTTTTCAATCAACCCAATCACAGTTATTTCTTCGAAGGTTGCCTACCGGACCTACCGATGACGTCACCACAGTGTTAACATGTATCTAAGTATACAGAAGGCATTCGATTCGAAGCGATTCTATTTCTATAATCGCTATCGCTTTCGCTAATGTTTCCATCAATTGAAAACTAGCGATAACGCTTGTCAAAAAGTGCCACTTGGCTACGCATCTCTATGCGAGTAATCGTTCGATGCTGTCGATTCGTTTCATAGAATTGAATGATGTTAACATTGTCTAGCTAATTTATATTAATGACCTATGATCACTTGACATTTCGATAGCTTATGTCAACCCTATAATTTTTTTGGCTTTTCTACTAGCGTCATCGCTAATCGAATGTTACTTTCTGTAGGCCCTCAGGTCTCACTGAGGTCATATCTATAGTACGTTGCCTAAATTGATGAGCAGAGTTGGTTCAGTGATTAATTCTAAAAGCCGGGTTATGATTATTTTAATTGGCAACCCTGGTAGACTATTAAGTGTTACCAAGCGGAAACTGACAATTTGAAAATAGGATATCACTCTATTTCGAGTAGCCAAAGACATTGAACGCTCGCATTTCACATTTTGAAGTCCGACACTTAATTGTAATAAAAAAATATTATTATGAAACATGCCTTAAACGGAGAGAGATTAAGTTGTTCTTTATTTTCTGAATACGCCTAAAGCAGACTGGCTTAGAATTTAACGGCAATGTCGTAACCAAATAGCTAATTTACTTAAAATTATAACCACTTCCGCCTCTCTCTAAGAATAAATAATTAGAAATGGCTGGAATATGCCTGAGCCCAGTAGAGGACAGTGTCAATTGCAGAGGCCAATTCTCAGAAGTAAACTCCTCCAGGCTGGAGATGACAAACCTAAGACAGATAGGCCATATTTATCCGGCCAGGACACGTCAAAACAAACCGCGAGAAACATACTTTAATCTCCCACAAAATAAACCACGACCATACCCCATTGTTGAAAGATATCCTATTAAAATTTACAACGCTGATGCCAAATTTTCCAGATTAATGTTTTTACTGCATTCGAGGAAATGCTGGCTATTCTTTAGCGTACTATTAAAATGATGTAGTGTTGCCAGTAGACATATAGGCTGGGATAACGTTGCTACTTAGACTTATTGCTAGGCACACATTTCAAGGGGTATCAGGGAGGGGGGAGGCATTTGAGTGCAAAGCCTTGTTGTTTATTTTGCACGATGTAGGGTTAATTTTATTTTGGGATGGTTTTGTCACCTAAAGACTGTTGATTTTTTTAATTTAATTATCAAATTAATTGCATAATAAATTAACAGTGACGTGCCTGTTTGTTAATACAAACTAAGGATAAGAATTTAAAACCAAAAGAGGGATGAAAGGCTACTCATATTCAAAAAGATTGTAACAATGTAACGAACAGGATGTTGAGTACTTCAGGCTTTTTTACTGACTCAAAAATCTCACAAGAAAAGGCACCTTGATCTGGCAGAATTAGCTGTAGGTAGGTTATACAAACATTTGATACAACATCAAACTCAAACTCAAATCATTTATTTCAAATAAACCAATTACAGGCACTTTTGAATTGTTAAGGGGTCGGTCAGTCAGAAAGATGAAGCTAGTTGCCCATTCCAAAGCATAGTCGGTACCTATTGAGAAGAACGGGCAAGAAACTCCATGGACACTCTTTTAAATCAAAATATTGATGCAAGAAATTTGGTTACATCATTCATGTTGAAATTATATATGTGAGAAAGATTTAGAAAGACGTGCACGTTAAAAGCGACCGTAATTAAAAAGATAAAAACAATTAAGAAATTAAAATAAGCCGTGGTAGCTAAGAGATGACCAGTCCCAACTGACGGCGCCTGTTTACGAACATGACGTATGGAGCAGCACCATTCAGCTCAACCATTTTGAAGGGAACTTAATGATCCACCACACACGCCACCACCAGCGAGACATTTGAGTGAGCATGACGTACTCTCAGCCGCCAGGGCACATTCAAGTCAATGTTAGACGAACCCAGTAAATGGTAGCTTTATAGTAGGTATATAGTGGTTACACATGTTCTATGCACGTGGATTAGAGCCTGTGATTCGTATTGGAATGCAGATCGCTCAGTCACCGTGTTATTTGAGCACAATCACCACCCACATCAAAAATCCACTTATAACATGAGACTTATACAGAGTGGCGATTAAGCTATCACATTAAATAGTATAGCGGTTATTACAAGTTGTTATCAGTCCGTTAAAATAACAAAATAAACAATTTTACTAAAAATAGAAAACTAGCGTAAAAATTGTCTCGAAATAAATCACCCTTGGTAATAAGGCACTAGACACGCGCGGGGCGATGGTATCAACAATTCAACACAAACTTTATGGTGTTGTTACCAAATAATCACAAATTAAGTTTAATGTTGTTAAATACTAAAACATAAAAAAGGTCCCACGGCTAGAATGTTAATTGTTATTAATTATTTTAATTATGTATGTTTAAAATAAGTAATGCAGATAGGGTTAAAAAAATCCATCTCTAAAATTTGGCAACCAGGATAAGACGTATGAAAACCCCGAATTTTAGAGCCCAGAACCCGGAACTGTCAACAGGTTTTTTTAAACATAGTCAGTGTAATAAAAAACAGTTGTAAATATCATTAATCTTTTTTATTTTTGGGTGAGAACTATTAAATTTTGTCATCTTTTATCATAATTTTAAATGTACCTAACAAAACAGAATCTTATTTTAATAATCAGTTAGAAATTTTTTATTCTTAAAATAAAACACAAATTATTAATATACTCTGTTATGAAAACAAAACCTTATTAAAATATCAAACCTAACAAAATTCAATGATTTTTTTTTTTTTATCTAAAATTACTGAGACCATTTTAGTATTCAGTCTTACAATTTTTGAGGTTACTCTTTTAACTCAATAATAATTATCTTCTTTAAATTTAAAACCCGGACTACAAATGAAGCCCCGCCCAGACGCTCCCCGGATGCCCTCTAAACTAGGAGAAATCCGGGGAAACCCGGACGGATGGCAACCCTAAATGTAGAAGACGTGATTTCAACTAATGTGATAACCTAATCGCCACCCTGTATACCTAACTAAATATTGGCTTATGTAATTAGTTAAATGTAGGTTTTCTGTACAGCACTACCCTTCAGGAAATACTTACAAGAGTGATGCTGTGTAAGTCTCTGATCCTTGCCCGTTCTTCTCCATAGGAACCTCCTACGCTTTGGAATGGGCAACTAGCTTCATCTTTCTGACTGACCGACCCCTTGACAATTCAAAATGACCTGTAATTGGTTTATTTGAAATAAACGCTTTGAGTTTGAGTTTGATTCTTATGAACGAAGAATTAACCTTACATAACCAAATTCATTCCCTCGCTAGACACAATACTACCGAAAAAACAGCTTCATCTTTCTGACTGACCGACCTATTGACAATTCAAAAGGACCAGCGGGGTAATTGCGTAACACACTAACAGTAGGAACGGCTTTCATTTTGACAGTTAAACAACATTCATTGCGTTATTTACGTTGTTGAACAGATACATTTTTCAAACCTATGAAACAATGTATTAGCAATAGGCTTCAAAATGATTTAGATTGTGATTAATAGTTTGTTAAGCAATTAGGGTGCTGTAATTGGTTTATTTGAAATAAATGCTTTGAGTTTGAGTTTGATTCTTATGAACGAAGAACTAACCTTACATAATCAAATTCATTCCCTGGCTAAACACAATACTACCGAAAAAACTATTACATAATCTCAGCACCAAAAACTTTTACCTACAATACACAATACGTTGCTTCTACACAATACTAGGTACCAAAAAAAACTATTACTTAATCACACCACCACAAAAGTTTAACCTACACAATACATAATACATTGCTTTTACAGAATAAAAGCCGTATTTTAGGAGAAAACAGACGAGGACCGTCCTGTTTCTATATATAAATAGCCTTTCTATACAATATCCGGGCTATTTGTGGCCACTGGGGCTATACGGCCTTTGTCATGATAATTGTTCGGTTTAGTACTATTGAAAAGAATTTGGGGATTTTTCTGAATTATTTATAGTGTCTGGGTCGTGGGTCGGTTTTTAGGTTAATTTAACTCGTGCAAAACACTGTTTTTATGGTTGATAAGTTTCTATTGAACTGTTATAAATATTTTCTGTCTATTGTATCCTAACCTAATAATCTCTGTCCTGAAAATGAAAAATTAATAAAATAAAGTGTATAAGTATACATAATATTTGCACGCCATACTTGGCAGAATGTGATGCTACCATTGACTAATCTTAAGACCATATAAAATGTATCTTATTCTGACAAATAAATGATTATGATTGAGTCATAACAAGTACACTTTTCGTCCAACAAATTAAACCTGAAAAACTGCGGATAACTGGTCTAGACGTAATAGCCGGGAAATCTTTAAACCTTTGATCACTACAATTATTCAATAGCTGTCAATTTAGGAGGCCATACACACAGGTGTTTTTGGCACAGATTTAAGGCTCTTAATCAGCTGTTTAGGTGGGAAATCAAGTGAAGTTTGAACGTCTGGTCAAAGGGACGTCCTACGCAAAGAGATTTTACATTTTATACCGATAAGTATAACTTATAGTATAAAAATGTCATTCTGGAAATTTCCCTTCAACTCCCGTCAACAGTTACTGTTATATTTCATCAAAAAATCATGCATCCAATCATGTATCTTCCTTCAAAGTCTATTGGGGAACTTGCCCCATATGCCTCCATCACATCAACAGACAAAAATGTACAGCAATCTTCATTAATAAGGAAATATATGAACATTTTGATGAGAGGACCCATCGTCCACCGTTACATAAACCGAATATATCAATATATGGAAAGAAAGTAAAGGAAGAAAAACTGTTTATAAACGAATAACTGCAAGGAAACTGCGAGGACTTCAAGTTTTTTTCTGTCAATGCAAATTCCATCATGTTCTCCAGAACATAAGAGTTATTTTTCAATGGCAGCATGATACAAGAGTTTGCAAGTATTCTTGCTTCATCATTTGAAGGGGAATGGATGAGAACTGCGTGCATAACTTTGTAATATAAGTTCAGGCTGTTTCGAGGCGATTTCGCTTATAGTGAAGTATTTAAATGAAGTATTGATAAAACAATTTTGTAACATCCTAGAACCTAAACTTTTTATATATTTATTTATTTATTTATTATATATTTATTTATTATAACATTTACATTTACATTAACTCATTACATAGTTAGAACAGTAGTAGTATTATGTAGTTTGTGTAGTTGTGTATGTATGTTAGTTTGTGTGTTAGGTATTTATTATTTTACATTTTTTTTTTAATAATTTTAACTTTTATATTCATTTATTATTCCATTTTTTTTAATTTATCTTTTGTTTTTTTAAATTATGTCTCAACATTGTACATAGATAGTAACCCATGGGAAGTTGCGAGGTAACCCCATCACAAGGTATCCTTATAACTTACCGGGGCTGTCTCAATTTTGTGCTGTAGAACAATAATATAAGAATAAATAAACACTTTTTATTCTTATTTATTTTATTATGGACCTACTGAATTTCGGCGCCGAAAGGTTTCAAGAACTTGATTAACGATTTTTAAAATGCACGGCTGCTATGTCTTTACAGGTTCAAAAGCCGATTTATAAATTTTCGGATAACTTGGTATCTTCTGAGGAATACAATTACTGGTTTGACAGCTTTTGGGGCTCGGACTCGCTTATTAACTGTTAACTGTTGTTTTCACGTTAAGTTCTGATACTACAACAGCCAATCATAATGATGTATGAAATCACATATCAACCTACTCGTATGAGATTTGAATGATTTGAATATTTTGTTTCATTGAAAAGGCTTTCATAAACATTCTAAAAGCCGTTTCAATGAAACAAAATATTCAAGCGTAGCATGACCACCGTCGAAACGGAAGATACGAAAGATAAAATGTAAATTTTAGAAAGATTTCGACGGCTAATGTCCAAAAAAACCGACCAAGTACAAGTCGGATTCGCACACGAAGGGTTCCGAACCACAAGGCAAAAAGCGCCGAAAAAACTAGTTTATGGTATGGACACCCCCTTTAATTTTTTACGTTATTTTTATTATTTGTTGTTATAGCGGCACACACACACTCTGTGAAAATTTCAACTCTCTACCTATTACGGTTCATGAGATACATTCCGCTGATATACAGACGGTCGGACGGATAGCGTAGGGTTCCGTGTGCACCCTTTGGGACCGGAACCCTAATAAAGAAAAGAAATTTCACTTTGTATAGGAAGAAATTCAAAGAGATTAGGTAGGTATGCCTATTCTACATTGAGCAGAGATAAAAGCAGCATAGAAAGAAAGATCGAAAAATATAGTGGTTGTAGTTGATAGGTAATTTAAAAGGGATACCTTTTTTCGCATATTTTTTTTACTAATATATTTTGGCATAACCGTTTTCGTATAACTTTTATTAGCATAATGATACTGTGGCATAATAATACTTTGGCATAATGCAATGGTTAGGTTAAATTATGGCAATAAACATTATGGCAAAACATTTATGCATAATGATCATTATGCTGAATTTCGTTATGCCAATGTTATAAGTCTTAAAAGTTTATGCAAATGGATTGGGAACCAATTTAAAATGGTCAAACCTAAGCAAATGTCGAAATCGATGCTCGTTCATTCTCTATATGAGAAAAGCCCTTTGCCCTGCTCTACGACAATAACAGCCTCATATTATTCACGTGTGAACATCCAAATTCCACTATTTTCTAGTATTTACTATTCTGCCGACGAATGAGTCATGTTTCACCACAATTTGTTTACTACAAGATACTTCGAAGGTCACCTCGATCGCCTGAGACACATTATTATAATATATATGGGTTTTAGAGTACTATGTACTATTTTAGAGTACTCTGTACTATTTTAGAGTACTATGTACTATTTTAGAGTACCATGTACTATTTTAGAGTATTGTGTACTATAAAGGTTTAATGGTGGAGATCGATCTTTGTTCGAAGTTAAAAGTCTAAAGACGGAGATCACCAATGAAACTGGCCGCGGTCAGCACATCTAAACTGCGTTCAAGAGCTGTTAGTGTCAATAGTATTGTGGAATATTGACCCTGACAGCTCTTGGACTCGGTTGAAATTCGCCCTAAAGATGTTCTCTATTTCGCGAAAATACTTGAAACGCTTTTGTGCTTTCGAATAGGGGTATCGTGAAACCATAGAAATTAATTACTTACGAGTAAATACTCAATATATACAAATGATCTAGGACGTTGCATGTCTCAGATTAATTCAAGGCTTCGAATAAAAAGTATAGGTACCACATAATATCACGCCTGTAATCCCTAAAGGGCGAGGCTGAGGTGTAGGTACCTACAGTAACACACTTCGCCAGTTATGATTAAGTCTCATGTAACAGCCGGCGAGCCTATTTCCATCAACCGGGCACAAATCCAGACTCCGGACTTCTACGGCGAAATTTCTGATGGAAAAACCCAATAACACTTTTCCGACCTAAGTATCGAACCTAGAGCCTCATGCTCAGCAGTAGAGCATAAACAAAAAATAATTGAAAATAGTACAAAAGCACGGCTTAATTAAAAAATGACAGGCCACATTAAAAATTAAATGACAATCACAAGCTTCAAATGAGTGCGATTATGTTCAATTTGTTACGTTTATTTAATTACTAGCAAGGTCCATAATTACTATCATAGTAGGTAAATGGGTCGACATATCGTATGTGATTAATTCAATCAAAGAAATACACTTGACGTGACTTTACATTTTCACAACAGATGACATTGAATTACTTACTCAAATGGGAGGTTTTACTACAGGCTAGCCATATTTTCAGTAAATATGTTTCATAAGCTTAAAAGCTCCTTCATACAGGCACGACACGCGACGCGAATCGCGTGCGACACAAAGGCACCGTTCGTCGCGCAACACGCGGTGTCTTTGTGTCTCGTGCGATTCGCATCGCATGTCGCGCCTGTTTACGGTTTGCAAATCAAAAAGAGAGTCCTTTACGGGAAGTTTTATGCTAATAAATGGATATAATATTACGAATACATGTTTTGTGTTTTGTAGAAGCATCTATCTGTAGTATTCAATAAAATGTATTGACAAACGTAAAGTTAAGGCTCCAGCAGACAGGCGCGACGCGATAGCGCGGTGCAACTCTTGTAGAACAATTTCCATTATAGTTTTCATAGAAATTGTTCTACTAGATTCGCGTCGCGTCTGTTTGCAGGAGCCTTAAACTTGTTTACTTATGGGCAGTTGTAATAAACTCTTTGATCACTCCACGTGTCTTTGATATGACATACATGTATCGCAGGTATGTGGGTATGATTAAGACACTTGAGATTAAACACGTTTTGTCTATATGCCCATGAAAAAGGTCAATAGGATTCAAGAAGTCGAGAGAATGGCTATTGACAAATCACGTGATAGAATCTCAACCTGAGTTTTTGTAAACACTCAATACTTAATCATTTATTGCATTCCACAATGTGCTTAGGTGGTAGGTAAACATTAGTTGTATCGATCGTGGACCCTGTCGGGCACAGCAAAATAAAAATTTGAAGGAAGAGGACTTATTTATACATGTAAAAAAAAAACTTATGCTAAGTAAAATTAAAGGTAACATTTTATTAAATATTAATTAAATTCATTAAATCTAAATTTTTATTATTCATTTATATTATTGTGCCAGTTCTATGGATTTTTCAATTAAATATTCATTTATACTCTAATAAGATTTATTTAGTAATTTTTTTTTTCACTGTCCGTGTCTAACTTGAAAGATTAACAAACGAAGTCGAGATAGGTAGACCTTAATCAATATATATAAAACACAATAATTGTTTCTACCTATGTCCGTTTTAGACTTGAAACCATCCAACCGATGTGCTCCAAACCGGTTTAATTAGAAAGGCAATAATGCGGTGCGGTTTAAAAGAAGATGTAGTGACAAAAATTTAAAAGAGTATGCCTTGATGGTTTGGTCATGTTGAGAGGATGAATGAAGGGCGACTAACAAAAGGTATTTACAAGGCAGATGTGAGTGGAAACACCGGGAGGGGACGTCCTAGGAAGACATATAGTGACCTTATTGGTGATGTTCGTCAGAAAGGTCAGGTGCGTAGTACTTGCAACCGGCGGCGTGCGTGTATGACCAGATGTATGAACGTGAACGAGGCGAAAGGAGTATTTAAGGATCGTAGCAGGTGGCGTTCAGTAGTTTCTGCCTACCTCCATGGGAAGAAGGCGTGAGTTTATGTGCAATAATGCGAAGATGGTTTTAAATTACTAAAACAATGGAAAGAAAAAACTAAAACTTCATGAATGGACCGAATGTGCCTCAAGCATTGTTTTATCGTAGTAGCACAAGCTGGGTATCCACTAGTAGAATAGATAACACGATGGCTGTTGACAGGTCACGTGTGAAAATATAAAGTACAGCCGATCTTTTCTGTAAAAGTCTCGTCGTGAAAACTTAGGTGAAGTGAGAGCCTGTCAATAGTGTCAATCCCTAAGGTCACATCACCTCAGATTTCACGGTGAGATTTTATAGAATACCCCGGCTGTATTTCCGTACCTTTCGAAAGCATATTATTTTTATTAAACGGTTTTTTTATTCATTGAGAATGATTTATTTTCATTTCAATTTCAGATAAAAAAGTTATTCGACGTCAATGGATCGAACGTAGAGTGAAACGCGGAATAATTTTGTAATGAGTTCCAAATTACAGACTTATGAACGTAAATGAAGTAAAGGAGTAAGTATTTAAGGGTCGTAGTAGGTGACTTTCTATAGTTTCTGCCTACCCCCTCAAGAAAAAGGGCTGATTGTATGTATGTATGAGTCCACAAATAATATCCATTTCATCATAAGTATTAATTTTCGGAAAATAGGATCCATTTTACATTTCTAAAGTAGAAGTCATTTATAGTGACACATTTTTGGTATTTATATCTCTGCTGTAGTAAAAACGTGTCACCTGAACGCTACAAAACTTTAATTTTCTAAAATTCCTACCCAGACAATCGTACGTTCAATCTATGAGCCATAACCAACTAGGAAAATAACAATATCCATCACCGACTCCATTCTACCCAGAGAATTTTAACCAAAAAAACCGTCAGGACCTATAAACCTAATCAATCTGCAGGCCGGCCAGTCCTTAACCTTAGACAGACAGCCTTGTGTGGCGCCGCGGAGTCTGGGCGCGGGGCGGCGCGGGCGGCGCGGGCGGCGGCGCGTCGCTCCCGAGAACTATGAAAACTTGTGTTTGGGTGTCCGTCCTAATGATGTTGTACGAGAAGTTTTTTTGGCTATGTTTTTTGGGGTTTTTGGGAACTTGTGGACTTGAGTTTTAGGATTTTATCTAGAAAGCTTATCACAAACCCGTACACACTTCTTCCAACCATAGCTAATGTCAGTGTTACGTCAAACTCCGTGCTTAACAGTTGATAAGGCGGGTATCACATCTCCGCCGCGAAACCATACCAGCGAAACCGGAGTAGTTCCGCAACGACTTGTCCGTTGTACGACTAGCAAAACGGAAGCGAAACTGCCTGTTCTAACGCACAGATTCGATTATAATTATATTTCTTTTCCAGGTAATCTCGCTGATCTGCTAGGAAGCCAGTTACAACTCCGCGCTCAGCTCGCTATTTTGTTGCGGTGCCACGTTTGATTCGCACGTATCTGTGGCAGTCGAGAAGTTTATAAAGCAAAACTTTTTTTTTTTTGTTAAAATGATGTTGATTTTATGGAAAAACTAATCTAAGAGGTCCGAATTAGACCTATACTGAATTGATTAAGTCGAAAGTGACGACATTTTGCTACAATGCAACTGACTCTCATGATGATCCGCTATTCGAATCACGACATAATGTAGTAATGTTTCACAGTGGAATTCGTTAAGCGGTTTTCCATAATTATTTTCGCGTCGGAGGTGTGCTAAGGCCCTTAGTCAAAACAACTATTAATTACGGTGTTGTGGTAGTAAGGTAAATTATTAATCTAGATTTTAAAATATAGTCATAATTTTTTTAGTTTAGTTTTTGAAATGACAGATTTCATGCTCACCTGAACTTGAATCTTGGTCTAAGAGTAAGTTATGTTACTGAGTCAAATGAGACTTCTAGAATACGCGCTTAAATATTGGTAAAGTGATACTTATGGTGTTAACGAAATAGAATATTTGGCAGTCATTCGTTACTTCTGTAGTGTTTAATGTCCCTGTAATTGTCTCAATAAAAAATAACTGTGTTACACTTGGAGTTATTTTTTTAGTTTACCCATAGCCCAATTCTGCGCCCACAAGGTACCTTTAATTGACGCTATGTCTAATTAATATCCTATGTAGAGGGGGGTGTTACATAATTGAAATTTTTTGTTGTAAAACATTAGTGTAATCTATGATAGTCTATTAAAGCACAACTTAGAAGAGTTACTGGGTATTACGCTTTGAGTTTAATTGCCCATTATTTCATACATAGTTAAACATGACCATTAGTCAATTTAACAATTAGTCACTTGAGAATGGTCAATAGCTGTCAAAGTTTAACTACTCTGTCTGCGCATGGTTAACTTTTATAGCAAATTGTCAATTTTTTTAACCGTAGTTAGCTTAACCATTTGTCAAAAAACATACTTCTGTAATTTTTAACAAATTGTTAGTTTAACTAACACATTTTAACTATTAGTATGTTTGACTACTGATCAAACAACGGGCTCAAATGTGGCAAAAATGGTACTCATGAAACGAATTAGCTAGATAATTAAAATTTCGTTCTCATTCAGTTAATTTCATACGGCTTTGTACTTCGTAGGTTATATTGTACAGTGCTCATTATGTGGATAAAAGTGAATTAATCTGTATTAACATAACTTTAAGAAGGACATTCCGTTAATTTAATATCTTAAAATATTTTTATCTAACTTTATATATTTCAATGTCAATTTGGATCTTGATTTTGATAAGCCATGACTGTATACATTTTGCACGCTTTACGGTAGAATCACTTGAAACATGTACTTTTAATAACACCATTGTAACAGTGTTTTCTGCAAAAATAAATAATTTGATTTGATGGTATTTCATTCATGTTCATTCTGTTGATGCAATTTTATGAAGTTATCTAAAAATATATTTTCGTAACTTATGGAAAAGTGTATTCCACATTAAACACTCTTTCCTCCCACATTTTCATGGGCATACCCATTGTTTGTTACAAGCAAGGACGTAAATACTTGAAGTCAATAAACTGTTCTCGTGTATCGTAAAATACTACAAATTACTTCAGTCACGCTTTCATTCAATAGAAAGACTTAAATTTATTTGAAGGGTAAAGCCGTTTTGATAAATGATAAATGATTTTATTTCTGTAAGTAGGTTTGTACAAACACTTTTACACGTCAATCATATTTTAAAACTAGATGAAGTCGGCGTTTCCTATCTGACTACTCTGAGAAGAAAGGCCGAAACAAACTCAGAGGTCACAGTCTCTTTTAAAGTCCAGACATAATTTTGGTCAGAAAATGTGAAGACCATGTAGATTTGAGTCTGAAATGGTCTTTTAAGGAAAAAGAAACACACAGAATGAGTGGACCTGTCCAGTCAGTGCACGCATTTGTCAGTAATCGTGCAGCTCAACTCAAAACTTAAGGAGCTCAACGATTCGACGGACATGATTTTTGATTCTATAACATGGGCTATTAGCATACTATACTATAACATCTCTAGATGCTTGTAATTATATTCTAACTCTATCGAACTTCCTGTTTCTATTAGGTTTTCAATGTGTATTTCCCATGTTTCGACATGTGTGAGGTTTGCCAAGATGGCGCGCTTTTTCTTTTTTAAATAAACCAATTACAGGTACTTTTGAATTGTCAAGGGGTCGGTCAATCAGAAAGATGAAGCTAGTTGCCCATTCCAAAGCGTAGTAGGTATCTATGGAGAAGAACGGGCAAGAAACTCCACGGACACTCTTTTAAATAAAAATATTCTTACAACAAATTGGTTACATTATTCATGTTGAAATTATACACGTGAGAACGATTAAGAAAACGTGCACGTTAAAAGCGACCGTAATTAAAAAGATAAAAACAAAAAAAAAGAAGTTAAAATAAGCCGTGGCAGCTAAGAGATGACCAGTCCCTACTGACGGCGCCCGTTCACGAACATGACGTATGGATCAGCACCATTCGTCTCAACCATTTTGAAGGGAACTTAATGATCCAACACACACGCCACCACCAGCGAGACATTTGCGTGTATTTATTTAATTGACACCTAAAATTACGCGACTATTTACACCTTAGACAAAATTGCTGCGTATTATCTCAAGATTTTGTTAATTAAAAAATGAAGGGAAACCCTTTGCCCTGCAGTGGGACCCCTCAGGCAATATACGTACCAATGTCCAAGAAAAAAATAACACTAAAATAAATTCTACCTAAGTATAACCCGATATTCTTATTAAAAAGCTATAATAGAGACGGAAAAACAGCTGAAAACCAGTCCGTGGCATTTTTGATTAACACTTTCTTACGCAAGCATATTATAATTTACGAATAGCTTAGTTGGAAACATTACGACAACTTACATTCCTAAAACATTTTGATCCTACATCCAACCATAATATCCATATTTTATTTAATATTATAAATGCGAATGTAACTCTGTCTGTCTGTTACGATTTCACGCCTAAACCACTGAACCGATGGTTATGAAATTTTACAGATAGGGAGCGTCTTTTTTTTTGGGTGGGAAATTCTCGAATGACTTCCCCCGCTCTGGGTGGAGCGGAAGCGCGTGTCAGATTCTTACTGACTAAAACCCACCCGTAGTTCCTTCAGTTGCCTTTGCGCCAGGGCCACGGTAATTATTTCGAGCAATCCGCGACCCCGGCAGGCATCGGCCCTGTCGGACCCCGTCAATGGTGCTGAGGGAGCCTGGGAACTGGAGAATGACATAGGATACTTTTCCACCCGGATAATTATATTGTGTAAAAAATAAAGATGCTTAATATAAAATGCATGCAGACGCAGTCGCAGGCAGCAGCTAGTGAGAAATAAATCGTCTAGTTTATAAAGTATCTGAAAGTGATTTAAACGCCCGTGTACCGAAAGACACAAATCTTACATTTACACACCTTAAAGGCACACACAGAGTCGGAACCCGCTCGTTAGATGTTGCTCAGATTAGTCTAAAAGTCTGTAGTCTGGGAGAACTCGAAAACATCCTGTTTCTTGTCTAGATCCCGATAATGTATCCTTGTGCCTTTTACTATTACGAGTGGTTAAGCTGGTCTTTTGAGACGCTTTCGTAAAGGTATAATGACCAAAAGTTGAAAAATTATTTGGCTTGAAGAGTTTGGTAGATAATTACCGAAATATGAAGATTTTAATACGGTTTTATTGGGCTATAAAGTGTGCCCTAAGGGATTTCCTATTGGAAAAAAGGACGAACTTCCATACAAACTTTCATATCCTCCATCCTTCCTTAGTGCTCAAATAAGTTATACAGGCTGTCCCAGAAATCGACCGACGTACTGTAGGTGGTGATAACTTTGGTCAAGCCCTCCCAAAATAACACAACATAATTATTATGTTCCGCAAAATCTTATAATTTCGAGTTATACTAAATTTTCAGCAAAAAAACAAAATAACCGACATGCGTCATTCTTTTGACTCTCATGTGTAAATAAAATCTGTTTATTACCTAATAACTTTTGATCAAAATATTATTAAATAGTTACTCTATCCATACCTTTGATTATCCATAAAAACTTACAAATTCAACATAATTTCACTATTATTTGATATATTTTCTCGAATAGTTTTTGTTAATAAATTATATTAATGTTAAAAACTATAAGATTTTGCGGAACATATGTTTTGTTGTCGGTCGATTTCTGGGACACCCTGTATAAGGAACTATTGTGCAAAATTTCAAGCTTCCTGACCCAACGGTTTAGGCTGTCCATTTTTTTTTTGTCAGTGAATGAATTTAAGACTTATAATAAGTAACAAGATGGCTCCCAGGTTTAGTCCCTATGAGAAAATATTAGTTACAAAGTAAGAAATAACGTTTATTTAATAAACCGTTGTTTCGTGTGTGTGTCTGTGATATTTCTGAGACGTGTTAGTACATACACACGATATAGCTGACATTCTAAGTTTTTCCAAATATTTTAAGGCCATGCATGCCTACAAAGTGACGACATTTCTATCAGCGCTAACAATGATAGAAAACTCAACAATGTATGATATTGACATAAGCTACCGAAAAGCAATGTCAATACTGCTGAAAATCGTAGAAATACAAAACGCTTTGAAATCGATTGCCAATTATTTTGGCTCTCATGTCTTTTATTTTGCAACCTTCTGCCCGCAACTTCGTCCGTATGTTTTTTTTGTTTTAAGGGGACTACAGGACTTAAACGTAAGTTTTATAATGCCTAAAAGTATACGATCCACTGCACTAAACAACATCAGAAAAATATATGTTATTCTTCAGGATATTTGCTAATTAGATAGTGTGTTGAAAACATAATACAACTAATTTGATACGATACAAAAAAATCATGAAGATACCTCTAAAAATTTATTTTAACGATTAAAAACCATACTACTATGCATTAAATCATTCTGGTTTTTTGTCAGATTAATCTACAAGCAACATACTAACGTAATAGTGTTTTAATTTTTTAATCCAATCAATAGATTTTTTGTAAATAGATAATTGCTTCGGATTTTGCAATAAATTACCAGCCTTGTGTCATCGCGCTTCTCTTTCTTTTCTATGCAGTCCGACAGTGACCGCGCTTTAGCTGTTGTCAGCCCCTTAACATCTATTATCTATTATTATTATTATTACTTATAATTAAGCTGAAGACTTTGTTTGTTTGTTTGAACACGCTAATCTCTGGAACTACCCGTGGGATTTGGTAATTTCTGTTTGCATTTGATAGCACAATTCTTAAAGAAGGCTATAGGCTATTTAACATTACGCTAAGACCTTTAGGAGTCGAGTAAAAATAAAACATGTCAGAAAGAACGCTAAGCGAAAACGAAGTAATAGCGCGGGCAGGCGATGCGATGCGACGCGGTGGGTCGGCGGAACAAGAAATTTCACGTAGACGAAGTCGTGGGTAGAAGCTAGTATAATATAATATCCTATGACACTCGACAATACTATAGCTTCCCATTAGTGAAGAATTTTCGGAATCAGATCAGAAGTTCCATAGATTACCCCCTACGTACAAACTCACAAATATTACCTCTTTATAACATTAGTACATTTATAGAAAGAAATAACGTTTATTTAATAAACCGTTTTTTTCTTTGTGTCTTTCATATTTCTGAGATGTGTAAGTGAACACTCACGATATATCGGAAATCTTAAGTTCTTTTAATTTTTTTAAGGCCATCGGGGTAATTGCGTAACACACTAACAGTAGGAATGGCTTTCATTTTGACAGTTCAACAACATTCATTGCGTTAGACAAAATCAAACTGGTTGCTAATTTAATTGTATAATTTATAATTTTTATGACATTGATTGTTACATTATGTACTTAACTACTTTAACTCACACACTAAATTATTACTTGTTAAAATTTTGGAAACATCATGTACTTTTCAATATTTGTAAATATGTGAGCACCATGTATCTATCACATAATTAATGTACCTGCCTTTGCATTATATTTAATTCTTTTTACCTATTGTGGTATAGTAATTTTATTGTAGGTGCATCGTCTTCACATATGATTACATAATTAATGTGAACTTACATAATATTGTAAAACATTTTAAAAGAGTAACGGTGGAGTTTCTTGCCCATTCTTCTCCATACGAAACTACCTTTTGGAAGGGGCAACTAGAATCAATTCTATTTTTTTGTAAATTATGACGTTCAAAAGTGCCTTTTATGTGCCTATTTGAAATAAATGATTTGACTTTGACTTTGTTATTTACGTTGTTGAGCAAACAAATTTTTCGAACATATGAAGCAATGGACTAGCAATAGGCTTCAAAATGATTCAGATTGTGATTGATAGTGTGTTACGTAATTAGGGAGCTGGTCTGGTTTACTGACAAATGCGTGCACTGACTGGACAGGTCCACTCAAACTGTGTGGTTCTTTCCTCAAAAGACCATTTCAGATACCAATCTGCATGGTCTTCGCATGACCTGACCAAGATTATGTCTGGACTTTAAAAGAGACTGTGACCTCTGAATTTATTTCGGCCTTTCTTCTCAGAGTAGTCAGATAGGAAACGCCGACCTCATCTAGTTTAAAAAACATGATTGACGTGTAAAAGTGTTTGTACAAACCTACTTACAGAAATAAAATCATTTATCATTTTTTTAACATGCAACTCCAAAAATACCATCTATCATATTCCACAAAATAAGCCTTTACGAACCAAAATATACGCATTCTCTTGCCCTTACTCGTATCTAAATTTTTTGCCGACGCAGCGTGTGTTCTTCAATATATCACTATTAGTTGTCATTTCAGTATTCACCCTTTTCTTTTGGCAGAATGTCGACATCGGCAAAATTGCCTTAGAGAAATAGCCATCTCGTCTTTCCCAAGGTCCATCAATCGTTTCTTTGGATTTCCCCTACTCTGATAGCCATTCATACCCAAAACTTTCCTCACGACATTTTAACCGAAATAAACACAGTCACAAAACTATTTCAAGTACCTATTCTATGTATGGATCTAAATCCTTCTTTACCTAATTTAGACATTATGCCAGACTAGGTTAAGTTTGACCTCAATTAACCCCAGGTAGGTAGGGCGTGACGTCAGACATGCTTAAAATAGATACTGAGGTCATTAATTTCGTGTAAGTTAAATCTAGGCCCGCGTGGTGGATTACGGCCCATTCCCTATCACACAGAGAGGAGGCCTGTGTCCCAGCACTAGGGAACGTGATAGGCTGATTAAGCTTAATTACGCTAAGTATTATACCAGGCATGTATTGTTTTACGGATTACCTAAAGGGGTTCGAACTTTTTTCTATATAAGCTGGCGTATCCACGCGCCGCCATTTTGTTTTTTTTTTTCAAAGTTTCCGCGCACCTCGAACGTAGTTTATATGGGTAGGGGGACACTTATACAAAAAAATGTCAAGTAATAGAATAGAATAGAAGACTTTTATTTCAGACATGAATCCATAGGGTTAGTAACAGTTTTACTTAACTTCTAGTGTTAGTAGGTTACAGACACAAATCAACATACTACAATTAAAAATCAGAGTGGAGCTGTATTCACCTCCACAACATCGGGGAATCCCACCGATCTGCGAATAATCTGAGAACACGCGTCATCAGGGATGCACATCTATTCCTAATAATGGCGGCAAAACCATTAATATTATTATCCGCAAACATCCCTGACGCAGTACAACGCCACGGCAGCCGCAGCAGCACTCTCAGTGTATTATTATATTGAACGCGTAGGTCGCTGTATGCCCGCTGAGTGAAGTTGACCCACAGGCTGCACGTGTAGAAGGACTG
This sequence comes from Dryobotodes eremita, assembly GCA_917490735.1. Classification (NCBI taxonomy): domain Eukaryota; kingdom Metazoa; phylum Arthropoda; class Insecta; order Lepidoptera; family Noctuidae; genus Dryobotodes; species Dryobotodes eremita. The sequence continues at coordinate 16,643,500 of OU823266.1, forward strand.
ACAGTAAGCTTTGAAAAGCGTTACTTTAACTGGCTTCGTACTTCGTACAAACCTGCGGCCCAGCCTGTTATAACGGACAGCCAGCGACCTACGTTCCCTTTCAATGTCACAATTATCTCTTAGATCTTCAGAAACCCAGTGGCCCAGATATTTAAACTTGTTCACCCTCCTCAGTGGTTCTCCACAAAGTGCGACATGTGGAATATATGGGTATGTCACACTGCCTGCTTTAAAAACCATGAGCTCGCTCTTAGTGACATTATATTTGAGCCCGTGATTTACCGCATAATATTCACATATAGCGATAAGTCGCCTCAGAGTACCGATCAAAGGGCTCAGCAACACCATATCGTCAGCATAATTAATATTGTTAATGCACATCCCGTCAATATGACATCCGACATTGGTAAATGATAAATGATAAATGATTTTATTTCTGTAAGTAGGTTTGTACAAACACTTTTACACGTCAAACATGGTTTTTTAAACTAGATGAGGTCGGCGTTTCCTATCTGACTACTCTGAGAAGAAAGGCCGAAACAAACTCAGAGGTCACAGTCTCTTTTAAAGTCCAGACATAATCTTGGTCAGGTCATGCGAAGACCATGCAGATTGGTATCTGAAATGGTCTTTTGAGGAAAGAACCACACAGTTTGAGTGGACCTGTCCAGTCAGTGCACGCATTTATCAGTAATCGTGCAGCTCGACTCAGGAAGTCAGGACTTAAGGAGCTCAACGATTCGACGAACAATACCAAAGAAAGGACATTTGGGTAGGCCGCATAAATTACTCAAACTGCCAGATCATAATTAAAATTAAATTAGAAAGAAAAAAAAGCAATTACCCACATAGTCTTCACATTCACAAAATTAAAATAATATAATACTTTACAAGTAAATACTCATGTCATTGTATTTATAAAATTTATCAATGTCAATGTGTATGTATAAATTCGGTAATAATGTTTGAAGACCATGTAGATCGGTGTCTGAAATGGTCTTTTGAGGAAAGAACCACACAGATTAAGTCGACCTGTCCAGTCAGTGCACGCATTTGTCAGTAACCGTGCAGCTCAACTCAGAACTTAAGGAGCTCAACGATTCGACGAACAATACCAAAGAAAGGACATTTGGGTAGGCCGCATAGACTACTTAAACTGCCAGACCAAGAATAAAACTGAAAAAAATGACCCAGATAGTCCTCATATTCATAATAATGAAAATAACATAATACTTTTTATAGTAAATATTCATGTCTAAAAAGAGTTAGCAAACTAAAATCAACATTCACTGTGTAAATTTATTGGAGCAGCTCAATCCCAAGCCTTTTTGTCCTCAATATAGTCTTTCACAGTATAGTAGGCTTTCTGGCATAATTTCCGCTTTATAAAAGATTTGAATTTATTAAAGCTTAGATCTTGAATGTGGCTAGGAAGTGTATTATAAAAACGTATACATTGGCATCTAAAGGAGCCACCAATTTTCTTGAGCCTGGTTGTAGGAACAAGAAATTTGTGTTTGTTCCTAGTATTTATATTGTGGATATCACTGTATTTTTTAAACAGATTAATATTTTTATGTGCATACAAAAGATTTTCATAAATATACTGAGAAGGCACAGTAACAATATTAATCTCTTTAAATTTATCTCTGAGGGAGTGTCTGGGACTTAATTTATAAATTGAACGAATTGCCCTTTTTTGTAAAACAAAAATTGGCTGAATATCGGCGGCATTTCCCCACAACAGAATACCGTACGACATCACACTATGAAAATAACTAAAGTATACTAAACGGGCAGTCTCTAAATCAGTTAAATCACGAATTTTTCTAACGGCGTATGCTGCAGAGCTAAGCTTTTTCGACAATTTGTCTATATGGGGGCCCCATTGAAGCTTGGCATCCAAAGTTATGCCTAAGAATACTGTGGTATCTTCGGGTTTCAACACTTCACCCTTTATGAGAACACTAGTTTCTACTTGTCTAACATGAGGTATCGTAAACTTAATACATTTCGTTTTTTTCTCGTTAAGAAGTAGGTTATTAACATTAAACCAGTTAACTACTATTGCGAGAGCACTATTTACATTGTCAGTAACCAGCTGCTGACGTTTGAGTTTAAATAAAAGTGAAGTGTCGTCTGCAAACAACACTATATCATGTTTATCCTTTATGAGGTAAGGCAAGTCATTTATATAAATAAGAAATAAAAAGGGCCAAGAATTGAGCCCTGGGGGACCCCCATTCTTACTACAGATCCGGGTGCTGGTGCTGCTGAGCTTAAGGATCAGCTTGTTCATGTTAAGGTTGAGGACCCGGGGTGAGCTGAGCCCCCCCTGCCACACCCCACACTCCAACCGGTACACGTCCGAGTGCGAGCCTACTCACTTCACGCTATTGCTTTGACTACTATACCAGTACTTAAATATTGATACTATTTCAGGTGGTAACGTAGTTTCACATTCTAGTTTGCGCCACAAAACATCGTAACATACGAAATCGAATGCCCTTGACAGATCCAGAAAACAAGCAAAAATGGGAGTCTTCCTGTCTGTGTAGTATTGAACAGTCTGCTTGACGCACAAGATTGCACTCTCAGTTGACAGCCCAGGCCTAAAACCTAACTGGGCATCAAAGTCAAAGTCAAAGTCAAATCATTTATTTCAAATAGGCACATAAAAGGCACTTTTGAACGTCAAAGTTTTGAACATCAAGTAATATGGTACCCTAAAGTGTCAGTTTTCCGATATATATTTGGATGTAAACATCGCCATATGAGAACTAAGAAAATCTTTAAAAATGCAGTAATTACGTGTGTATACGCATTTAATTATATCCAAATAATAGTTCCCGGGTTGATTTTACTATTTATTAAAAGACAGTATAAATATTTGCACGAAAAAATTTAAAAACTTCGAGTTACATACCAACTTTGATAAAACAACATTTGCGATGTGATGCGATTTAGTAAAAAACAAAATGGCGGTGGGTCGGATATGCCGCTAAAGTTAGAATGGTCTTTAAGAAAGTGATAAAAAAAAATTGGGAGAAGAGTTATTGTCTCAATAAAAAAAACATTTTAAGATGTTTGGTTTTACCAGAATTCTTAATATGTATTTTAGAAAACTTTATTCGAATTTTTATCCGAATGCATTCTACGTAAAACTGCAAATATAAACAAAAGAAGCTCAGCAGCTAAAGGCGTCGGACTGGCGAGCCTGAGGTCGTAAAGTCGAACCCTGACCGATGCACTATTGACGCGAACCCGCTTCTAGCACAGGTACACATATTAGCTAAGTTCGTGAGGTTCACGGAAATACTACTGCTGTGTAGGTGACTATTTTTTAAATCTTTTTTTTAAATTTAATCTCTCCTACACGCACTTCTTGATGAACTCAGTTTTACGTAACAAATCAACTTAATCGAATTACCTAAAGGGGATGAAAATAAACCACATTTGACTGTTCTTTAGTAATTATCATCCTCATTTCAGCCGAAAGATGTCTACTGTTGGACATAATTCTACTACATATTAATATTATAAATGTGAAAGTTTGTGAGGATGGATGGATGGATGTTTGTTACTTCTTTCACGCAAAAACTGCTGAACGGAAATGGATGAAATTTGGAACTCAGATAGTTTATAACCTGGATTAACACGTAGGATACTTTTTATTCCGGTAATACGTTCCCGTGGGATAATTTTCAACCTCCACGCAGGCGAAGCCATCGGCAAAAGTTAGTAATATATAATACATAAAGTTGTATCTCAATTGCGTGGCACATTTTCTATCACAACCCGAAGTATTTTGAAGGAAATTATGAATCCATTGCTTCATATGTTTTGAAAAATTCGTGTGCTCGGTGACGTACACACGGCTACACATCAAGCTATAATTTCCAGTTTAAGCTGATCTCGCATTGTATAGGATTTCGGTACAACGAGAGGTCAGCTTACACTGGAAATGTATAGCTTGATAGGTAGCCGTGTGTACAGTCACCAAAAGAGTTAAGTAACCAGGGTCGTCGGATATAGTTGAAGTTTAGTAACAAACCGATGGATGTTTTCAAATGAAATTTAATTTGATAAATGAACTGTTTGTTTTCTATTAATTAAATTAAATTATATTCGAAAATATCCATCGGTTTCTTACTAAACTTCAGCTATATCCGACAACCCTGTTTACTTAACTCTTTTGGTGACTGTACATAAATAACGCAAAATATGTCATTGAATTGTCAAAATGAAAGGCATTGCCATTGTAAGTGTGTAACGCAATTACCTTGCAAATACAGGTCCTAATCGAAAATTTAAAAAATAATCAAAGATGCACTTTATTTTACAAATATGTTAAAAAAAATCTGCTTTACACTACAATAATAAAGCTAAATAATCTAAGTGTAGTTATGTCATTATTGCCATAAAGATATTATGAAATTTAGTTCGTGTCAGTACTCAATACTCAATATCTTTATTGCTTTACCATAATGTGTACTTAGGTGGTAACTATAGGTATAATTGAGATAATTATGGACCCTAGAGGGCACAGCAAAAGGGCAGGAGAGAGGGAGCCCTGTTTTAGGAGATCATTAAGTTGTTATATAAAATCAAAGTCCTGACTTTGCGAAATGTTAGCATGTATAACATTTTTCTCTTGCTTAAGTATTATTTTATCTGCAAATGTACATAAATATTTTAAATTATTTTTATATACCTGTACATAATGTATTATAATACTGTTTATTCATTTGTATAAATTTGTTTTTCTTTGAATAATTATTATTGTTATATTATTTATTTATTATTATTGTTATTAAATTTAATTATTATTATTATTGTTATATTATTAATTAATTATTATAATATTATTTATTAATTATTACTGTATCATTAATATATTTTAAACATACCTATAAATTACGTGATTATCATTAATTATTGTTATCAATTATTATTATTATTATATTATTTATTATTATATAAGTAATTTCTTTAGCATATACTCCCAGCTGTTTCACTCCCACGCACACTTGTAAGAGGGGTGCTGACTAGGTTATCGTATTACGATTGTCTACCTGGCTGAATACTGCGCTAGAATTGATGCGATTTAATGTTATTATTGGTATAAGTAATTTTTATAATATACTAGCTTCAGCCCGTGACTTCGATCGTGTGGAAGTCGTAAGACACCACAATATACTACAACACCAACCATATATTTTTTTAACTTACCGTTTGTAGTTTTGGTGTTAGCAGCCAATATATGTATAAAGAGAGTTAGGACTGGCGACGCGGCGGCAAGCGACGTACTGGGTTGTGTACTGTTGTACTGTTGTCCGTGGGAGAAGCAGCTCGTCCTAAGGTCGACGCCCGCAGCCTTCAGTAACTATTTCAAATTGCTTGCGAAGTTTTTCGTTTTTAGTGAATTAATAGACGCCTGCGTTCCTGCGTATACTATCTAATGGCACAACACTGACTGTTGCAATCTTACAGATTACTCCTGACGAACAGCTATCACTAAAATAATATAACAGTAGATTGTAAACACACGGGATTCCTTATTAACCTAACCACAGCTATTTATTTATGCTTATTATAACCATAGATAACAGAAAAGGCCTAAACTTAATGTTTCTCTGTGTACTTTTTACGAATAATCAGATAATAGTATTACAAAACGTAAAAAAGAAGCACAAAATATATCAACTATTCGTAATCGAACGTTTACAATGCAGTCGCCGAACCGCTAAGTTCTTTGCTTTGTTGAAAGTTGACTAAAATAGCCATTCTTATATAAATTATATGGTTGACTGCTGAGCTCCATAAAGGTATTATAATCATTTAAAAGGTTAAATCTGTAACTATCTACAATATTTTAACCTTTTTGTTCGTCTTTTTACAATTTGCGATAAGGCAGGGGAAAAAAAGAATAAAAAGCAAAATTGCTCATCCCCCATAGCAAAAAGTGTAATAGTTTATAGCCTACAGACTGACCAGACTTAGAGGGACTATCTATGCAAAATTTGTATAAAATCTATTCCGTAGTTTTTGCGTGATTTGCACATACATTCAGATAAATAGATAAAAATTTTAAAAATCTATTTTCGGCATTAGAATACAGACCAGACCAGCACCCTAATTGCGTAACACACTATCACAATCTAAATCCTTTTGAAGCCTATTGCTAATCCATTGCTTCGTATGTTCGAAAAATTTGTCTGCTCAACAACGTATATAACGCAATTAATGTTGTTGAACTGTCAAAATGAAAGCTATTCTTACTGTTATTGTGTTACGCAATTACCTCGCTGACCAGACTTTGCAAAACGTACCCAAAAAAGATATTCAAGGTATAGTTTTGACTTTGCTACGATTTTATTATTTTATATGTGTAGATTTCTGTTGTGTTTAACGTGCCTTGGCTTACCAAGGCACGTTAAACATTTAAACACAGCACACTTGGTTGGTTTTGGTGTTCAATAAAGCATATACTATCTATCTAAGCCATTGATCGGATACCCAATAACCCCTTCTGGAGGAAATATCTAATAAGACAAGAAGGACCAAAAGTAATGTGCGAGGTAACGTCGATCTTCGATACACTTGCAAAAAACAAAATATATGACCATTATTCTTGGGCGATGGTCAAGCATTAATCACTATTATAAATTGACCGTTCTCAGAAAGCAATAATTAAACAAACTAAACCTCAAAGCATTTATTTCAAATAAACCAATTACAAGCACTTTTGAATTGCCAAGGGGTCGGTCGGTCAGAAAGATGAAGCTAGTTGCCCATTCCAAAGCGTAGTAGGTACCTATGGAGAAGAGCGGGCAAGAAACTCCACAGACACTCTTTTAAAACAAAATATGGTTACAAAATATTGGTTATATCATTCATGATGAAATTATGCATGTGAGAACGATGCAGAAAGTTAAAAGTGTTCGTAAAAAAAGACAAAAATAATTCAAATATTAAATTAAATTAAAATAAGCCGTGGCCGTGCCGAGTCGTAGGTCGTGGGTTCGAACCCAGGCATGCACTTTACTTTGTGTAAATAATTTCATCACCACTGCTCTCAAACCGGTGAAGGAAAACGTCGTGAGGAAAACTGGCATGTCCTGGAACCAAAACTTCGAAGACATGTGACATCTACCAACCCGCACTGGGCCCGCGTGGTGGATTACAGCCCATGCCCTCTCAAAGAGAAGAGGCCTGTGTCCCAGCAGTGGGAACATTATAGGTTAATTATGCTGTTATGCTGCTGTAAGCCGTGACAGCTAAGAGATGACCAGTCCCTACTGACGGCACCCGTTCACGAATATGACGCATGGGTTAGCACCATTCAGCGCAACCAATTTGAAGGGAACTTAATAATCCAACATACATACGCCACCACCAGCGAGACATTTGAGGGAGCATGACACAAAAAAACAACCTAATCTATTTAATGTATCATTTAAGATTCGAGTCACAGACTCAGCGACAAAATTCCTAAACCACAATGATTTAACCAATCATCTTCGCACTTCGAAATACAGGAAAAGATAACAAGGACCAAATAAGTTGCTCCTTCAGAAATACAAAACCAAATCTAAGCAAAAGGACCAACGTGCAAAAAACATCCTAATACCACATAAAAATATGTTCCCCTGCCATGAATAACACGTTGCGTGTGCCATACGTTGTTAATAATAAAATTATTACGGTGTACCATCACGTTTCACCCCGGCTTCACCCGCGCTCTGCCGATGAATCGATAGTAATTTGCCGATTGTCAGAACCCTGATAACCGTTATCATTACCCCATCCATAACTCCGTCTGGGTATATATAAAAAAATCGTAAAACCTTGGATCGTAAACTGACATCGTAAACCCCGTGGCATGGGAAAAAATATATTTCTAATATGGTAGAGTTGCTAAAAAATCCCTTTTTGATTTTTTTAGGGGCATCATTTTAGTTTAGTTCACAAGGGGGCCGATCGTGGAAATGGGTAATTGGTTATAAAAAAAACGATTCCGATCGTGACGCCACCTGGTGGCTTTTGGGAAAATTTGGGTTTTTTATGAGATAAATGGTACTAACATTACCCCAGTTTTATCTTCAATGCTCGCGTATAAAGTCGTTATCTGATGTTGTATAAAGAATTATTGTATCGAGATTTTTAAAGTCGTAAATGTTTTTATTGGTATGTTTATAGATATTTTATTGTGGCTAGAACTTTATTTACTTAGGTTTCGTGATCATCTATAAGTCTGTAAAATATGAATAGGTAACTACTGTACTGCTATTATGAAATTCAATAGATGATTTATAGATCGTGTTAAAATATTTTCCTAGTGACCGGGCATTTTTACCTAAATAATACTATTTTAAGAACTACAATAAAATGATTTTTGCTATAAATTGGCCGCAAACGCAAAATCTGCGTCCTCTGCTACCACATGAGAAAGAAAGAAAGAAAAATAGGTTTAAGAGCGATGGTTATGGCAATTTATACAATTGATCTTGATACTTAAACGTGCAAATAATAAAAAAATGCAAATAATTATGAGCCCTTTAAGGGGCTCATGATGACAATTATTTGCATTTCAAACTTGGGAATCGATTATATCGTCTCACCATTTTAGCGGCCTATGTGTAGCTGTGGAGTATATGTAGTCAGGGAAATAAATTGTTAAACAAATTGACACTACGTAAATTTGCCGTCTCAAAACTATTTCATACAACTGTCAGAGAATGACAGTTGTGATTTTAATATACGGGCAATTTAAGTTGGTAGTCAATTTGCTTAACAATATATCCTGACTTTAGAATACTGATAATGATGATGATGGATAAAATCAAAAACAATAACAAAATAGCAACACACATAAATGTTTTATAGGAAAAGTTTCTTTTGCTTGTGTTTAACTTGCGAAGAAAGAAATTCTTTGTTTTATTAATATTGATCTCAGTACCCAATTATCAATAAATGCTATATAAATTTGTAACCATCTAATCCGAACAACTATTTGTCCTTATTTTATTGTTAAATTAATTTAAATACCTAGATTTTTTAAGCTATTGCACAGCTTTTATCGCGGGCTTTGAGCGCGGCAACCGAATCAAGAAATTCCGTAACGAAAATAAAACCTAACACCCCCCACTCCGCCTACCATGTAGCTCGGCCGAGCGTTCGCTTAACGTGTATGTAATATGGCACGACTGTACTTGAATTAATATCAAATAAAAAAAATACTGCATACATAAAAAATAAATAAATAATTATAATTGCATAAGTTGATAAAAAATGCTATTCAATAGCTTTACCGCGGCAGTCCCCGAGTGCCACACGTGTTGCTTTTTTTATTTTTTAAGGTAGCAGTTTTTTTTTTTTTTTGTAACTTTATTATTATCGTTTTGCTGTATCCTTCCAGGGTCCACATTTTTGTACCCAGCTTTAAGTCTTTTGTAACATCTTTTCTACAATATGGAATGCAATAAATGAATAGGAATATGTTTATTCCAGTTTAGGAAAGCGCAAGTACCAAAAATAACTAACTTTCTGAATCTTATAGTCTCGGACATGCACAAGGTTTACGACTAATCAGACGGTTGAGGAAAAATCTCGAGAAAATCAAAAGTTTTATAGTGAAACGTTACGGGAACATCAAGAGTTTACTTCGTGTATAACCAGAAATGTGCCGTCTTATCATGCTGAAGGAATCTCTCGTGTTTGGGAGAACATGTTGGTCCTTTGATACGCACTATTTTTTATGCAAAATATAATCAGATATGATTAATCTTGGAACTTATTGAGCAACACCATGTATTGAAATTTTAATTGATTTCACTAATAAAATAGTCGAATTTCATAACCGTGAAAATGTTGTTGATGTGTCGAAACGAAAAGTTATTGAATTATGCAAGGTTTTAAGTTTTTAATCATCGTAATTCCGTGAGCACATGACTGAAAGATAAATTAATTGGAAAGGTAACATTGTGTGCTTCCTAAAAATCTCAAATTCGTTCACTCTTTCTCTGACATACAACGCTCAGCCTAAACCACTAGGTCTAGAAGTATACAAATTTACGCAAGAGTTCCTTATACAGGGTGTCCCTGGAAGTATGGATCAAATCGAATAGAGGCGTGGGCAAGGTCATTTCCAAACTTTTTAACCCAGAAAATGTCGTTGCAATGTTTTTCGGTTCAAAAGTTATGACCAATTTTAGTTTTCTTCAATCACTTCACATAGAACTCAAAGAGAAATAAAACAAACTGTCAGGGCTATTTTTTTTTTTTTTTTCAGAACGTTATAGAAGAGTGGGCCTTTCCTATAGTAATAGTTTTACGCAGCTAGAAAACATGTGTTCAATAAGAAAACAAACATTTACTGCAAGGGCTTCGCTCGGAAAAAATGTTACTCAATTTTCGAGCGTTTTTCATGGGAATAAGTTACATTAGCGAAAGTTGTCCACGTATTAGAAAAACTTGCCCAAGTCATAGAGATTCTTTGGAGGTATGGATCAACAAGGTAATCACAACATTCTGAAAAAAAAATGATTAATGATTATTTTCTTTGAGCACTATGCAAAGTGATTGAAGAAAACAAAAATTGGTCATAAATTGGTTTAATAAAACCATCCCACACAACTTTGTCATACGAATATTACAAATTTTAAAAAAGATCTTCACGACAATATTTTCCTAATGATGATTTTAATTACCAAAGTCTTTAAAAGAAAACCGAGACAAAAAAAAAAAAAAAAACACAATATTAAAGAAGATGGATGTACCAGTGTGAACAGATTAAAAATGGTGCCCCTAATGGGTAGTAGATACTTGAAAGTTTGACCCAAATTTTAAGTTCTAGCTGTTGTATGAGTAATACGCGTGTCCAAACATGAGGCATGTCGTATGTTCGGACAACTATTATGTGTGTTATCTACGATAAGTGCTGAGTTTTATGTAATTGATTAGGTCAGTATGTTTTTATGTGTGTTTTCTGATGGTCATAAGTTTAGATTTCGTTTTTAAGGCGTAGTTTTTGTACTTACTTGAGTATATTTCTTTTATGTTCTTGGGGCAATCGTTTAAGTAAGTGATTCAACAGCAATTAAAACTAATTTACATCGTGTCCTGTTTCTCTTCGGGTTAAGAGGGAAATATTTAAAATGTGGATATCTGTCCGGCGCATTTAGCTGCATAATTTCATATTTACTGCAAAAATATTCTCAATACACACTCTCAAAAAGACTACCCCTGGATATATTTCAGTTTATAGTTTTTTCGGCACATAATGTTATATAAATATTTTACACTGTAGGTACTGTGGAAGAGACTCTTAACATTTTAAATTAAAATAATTAAAAAATCTCTTTCGTTGCTTATAAAACTGATTAAATAAATAAAATACGTTTATTTCGACCAACAGGGATCATATGCACAAAATGTTTTACCAAATAAAAAAATTAAAAATAAAATAAAAACACACAATTAAAAATACCACATAAACACATCACTGACCTTGATTGCTCAGTATGTGAACCATACAGCAATGGTTCAGGTACTGACAATCGAACCTCTGCGCGAAAGTCCTCAGGATTTAGTAAGGATTAAGTACCGTTTACTATACTACTCTTTTTATTCTGAAACTCACTATTCGTAAAAGAATCAGCTTCGTGTAAAATTTCTTACGGACGACCGCAGTGACCATGGGGACATTGAGAGGGAGCGTAGGGCACTGGCGGTCAGGGGTAATATGTTGGCATGAAGATTTGCTCGGTGTACTGATCAAGTAAAGATTACGCTTTTTAAAGCTTATTGTCAGAGTTTTTACACCGTTAATATTTGGGTCAACTACTCGAAGAGGTCGCTGGATGTTCTACGCGTGCAATACAATCATGTTTATAGGATGCTGTAGCGACTGCCTCGTGTTTTCAGTGCCTCAGAAATGTTCGCGGTAACCCATACCGGTGGATTTTATGCCATTCCGTAAAAAACAGCCTCACTCCTGAGCAGAATAAGAGGCAGTCACAATAGCATCCTGAAGGCTGTGGCGGCAGACACTTCGACTGCCATTAAAAGGCAATTTGTGTGAAGACTTAAACCCTAGTTTCCATTTCTTGTTGTGTCTAGTTGTTGGGTGGTTTTCTCATTAATTCGTCTTTAGTTTAAGTTACTAACAATAGTATAAGTGGACATAGTTAAACGAAAAGGATCCAACCCACAAATGGCCTACAATGAACAATGATACCAAAACACACACACAAATTGGTATCACAATTCATTATCGGCTATTTGTGGGTTGGATCCTTTTCTTTTAACTACGTCCAAGTGCAAACCTGTTACTAACAACTTATGGATCTTTTAGTACCACGTAATAAAATGATTTAATTTATTACTTTTTATTTAAAATGTAAATAAAACTTCTATCAATACTCAATCTAGTCAGTTTCGCAACAATTTACACAACAATAACATAAAATAACTTAAAAAGACACTGGCATTTAACAACAATTTAACAACAAACTGCATATTAAATCGAAAACTTGCAATTTTTTATACCAAATAAATATCTCTATATTAGAACGACAAACATTGAAAAAATGAGGCGGTGTCATTTTTATAAAAAAGTAGTTTAATTATCCAGTGCTGGGGAACCTGTGACCTCGCGGTAAACTCAGTTAACTTAAACCTAATTATTATAAGTTTAGTAATGGTTTATTGCAACTTTATATTTAGTAAAATTTTAGGTGAAACTGTTTTATTGTAGTAAGCGCTACAGCCATCAAATACGCATGTTTAAAGAGTTTATATAACTTGCACTGACAGACAAACAGAGTTTTTATTTACTTTTTAAATTTTATATGTAAGGATACAGAGCGAAAATAAATCACACTCTTTCTAAAAAGTAATTAAATCTCTGTTTCACCGTAGCAGACAGCTACGGCGTAGGCCAGGCTACGGCGTAGGTCAGGCTACTACGTAAGTTGTTCTACGACGTAGGCTGTGCTACGGCGTAGGTCGCTACACGGAAATGATTAGGGAGCTTTCTGTGAACAATGCTATTATTATCATGGGTATAGAATTAGATCTAGTATAGGTTAGGTCAAGGACTGTCTGAAAACAATGTACCCTTTAGCATGAATGTATTAGATAGTTTGAGGTATTTACATAAATATCGGAAGTTTTCCGGGCATAAACCATAAATGTACCAAGGTTCTTCCTAAACGCATCGATTAGCCTAATTATGCGATTTATCAGAACTAACAATGCCAAGGTTCCAGTTTTGGTTATTGAAATTTGTGCCCATATTTTTGCAGCGTAAATCTAAGGACAAAAATGTATAACATCAGCCTAGCAAGGCTTTTTTCAGGTTACACCGTTTATAATTTTAGTACTTGAGAACGCTATTACAATTCAATGGACTCAACGTTTTTGGGCAAAACTTAGGCAGAAAATATTTCTGTTTGATTTTTTTTTGCTGTAGAATAAAATCCCACAATTGGCTGATCACCAAACGATACCGATTAAATCGCAGTCACCACTTAACTTCAACTGATTTTCACCAAAAACGAACAATAAATCTTTTGTAAGACTGCCCATAAATCCATAAGGCACTCAAACGCATTACACTACTGTGTTGCAGCCAAATCTGTCAAACACTAGTGGTTTTGCCTTGTATATATATATAAACTGGTGTTAAAATGCGTATACTGTACATACTGTAATACATAACGGGTATATATACTGCGGAGCTTGCCAAGGAGGGGTATGGAAGGGGGGAACGCACACAGCCGCACCCTGTAGATATTTAGTCACACAGATGAAGTTAGGGTTGACAGGTTTGGGTTCGATTTTAATTTAGTTTTTTTTGTTATGACATGTGTATGTCAAAATTCTTGTTTTTAATTAACTGGGCTGTGACGTTTTGCGGTACTAATTATTTACATTTTAGTAAACTCCAAATCAAAATCAAAAGTAATTTATTCAAACAGCATTTATTGAACGTCAAAGTTATAAGACAGTCCAAAACATCCGCCCTTAACCACTTCCTAGTGCTTAATCTGGGGAGAAGAAGTGGCGCAACAAACTCCCCTGCAGGACAGCTGTCCGTTAAATGAAATCACTATATTAATAATTCTCTAAACATTACATGAGGCGCCAAGTAGGTAAAGAGCTTATGAAATGTATCACGTGGATAGGAAACAGCAACTACCTGTGTAATTCATAAGGTTTGCGAATGTCAGGTGACGTCACGAGGTAGACTTTCAGAGGGGGAAATCTCGGCGTAGAAGTTAGGTACGTATTTTTGAGGAAATTGGCGTTGCAATGGTTCATATTGTTTGTTTGGTATACTTTCTCAGGCATTTACTACAATGTTAAAGAGTTTTGTGCGTGTAATTTTTCCGCCACCCATTCCTTTCAAACGAGTAAAGTGAGCTTTTCGAAGTAAAATATTAAACTTAAAAGGAACTTGTGGTCATTTCTCAAAAAAAATATGACTACGCCACTTCCAAAAATACTACGCAACTTTACGCAAAAATTCAATATACTTACAATTTTCTATCCGCGCGCCAGCCCTAACCATCGTGAAATCACAACGACTCAGCGTTGCAATTGCATCGCATTATTACGAATTTAATGGTCTTTGGACAAACATATATACATCAGTTGTCACTATCGGTACCAATAGTACCGCCAGTCTGCATGCAGTGGTACCGAATAGTGCCAGTTTGTATTGTCAAAGTTATATGGGGGATCGTAACGCATGAGCAAACATGATTTTAAGGGTTTTAGGTACTGTGTGAGGAGTTTGATGTGGTCTGTTTGTGAACGATGGTTGGGTGTTGAAATGATTCGAGAATATTATTTTAATTGTTTGAAAATACAATAATATTATGAAGAAGGATCACATGGGACTTAAACATATTTGGCGAAAATGTGGGTACACCTCTACCTCGCCCTTCGGGAATTGCAAGCGTGATGTTTTGCTCTGTTATTAAACAACATCAGTATGAACTACCATGTAAAATCAGATTTCACCTTCACGCAGGTGTGATTTGATTATACATTTAAAAGTGAAGAGTTTGCAGTCGATCAACCTTTTGTAATTAGCGGGATTCACGAAGTTAACAAAAACAATGCTGACAAGGAATGAAAATGGATGAGATAAGTCTCCCCGATGAATGAAAAAAGTCAACCTAAGCCGCTTAAATTCAATTATACTCCAAAAACATCATGTACACACATTCAATCAACTACAAATCAGCTTTTCGTCTACCCAGCAAACAATTTGGCGTGACAAGACAAGACAAGACAAGACCTATCATATCAGAAATTCAATTACTTTCCATCTATCAAAATGATTTGAAGCAAAATATAAAAAAAAATGAAATAACAAAAAAGAAAATTGGCCCCTTTGGGGCTGTTTGTCAATTATCTGATGAGGCATCCAATGTCGCGGCGGTCACCTTGAGTATATTTTTGATTCTAAGCTTTAATACTGTCTCAACTTTTGCTCCTTGCGTGACAAGGGAACTAATAGAACTAAGTACCTATGTCTATATATATTCAAGCAAAATGTCTGTGTTCCGGTGAAGGTATGGCTGTAACTAAGGGCACTAGCAATATGTTAGGTTTGCCTCTGAAATTACAATGCAATAATGAATTTTAATCGTGATCGTTGTATTGTAGAAATTGGCAGGGGGAGGCAGTCACTTACCATCAGGTGGTTTGCCTATGTTTTGACCACTCTTTTATATATGCAAAAGGGTTATAAAACCAACAAAAATCTTTACTAATATAATTATCTACTAACACATACAGTATCTCGACTAAATTTCTCGAAGGGGTAGAAAGATCTGTATTATTCCCTCATTTCGTCAGTTATTTTGTCCATAAGTATCTTGTAATAGGGGTTAAATGTTTTGTTATTAACGGGGCACAAATGTAGAATAATAGTTGGTAAAAAAAAAAACTATACAGAAGCTTAGAACCGCACACTAGGCGAAATAAAAGAGTCACTGCTACCTACAATAAAAAACCTACCTATATATTTTTTACTACTCGTAGTAGTAAAATAAATCAAGTATCTACATTTAAATAGTATTTTTCTGTCGCGAACAAAATCGTGGGACATTCAAGTAAATAATATATTAAGTTCCAATCGTTTGATGGTCTGTTCCAATGTCAACCCGGTCA
This sequence comes from Dryobotodes eremita, assembly GCA_917490735.1. Taxonomy (NCBI): domain Eukaryota; kingdom Metazoa; phylum Arthropoda; class Insecta; order Lepidoptera; family Noctuidae; genus Dryobotodes; species Dryobotodes eremita. The sequence continues at coordinate 16,659,691 of OU823266.1, forward strand.
CCTTGGTTCGCTGTTTCTCAGAAATAATCTTATTTTGTTTCTTTTTCTTTTAGCTGAAATTGGAGAAAATTGTGAATACCGTTGATTGCAGTGGCTGATATGATAAGCCGGATCGAGATAGTTTAGAAGAGAATATAGAAGGATTATTTTGAGAAACTAAATTGAATGATGGATTGAAATGGTTTTGGATGATTTGATTGTGTTTTGTTTGGTAAAAACAGAAATATAAGCTTTTGGTATTGGACTCAAAATGCCTCTTTCAAAGTGAATGATAACTAATTCGGATTATGATAAGATGGTCTTTTAACAATAAAGCGTGATGAAGTTTATTAAAGTAACGCTTTCGTTCCTAATATTATTATGAAGTTAAATCAAATGATTATCCGAAATGCGTTCTTCACATCGTTTCATGTGCTAAAGTCCTAGTAAAAAAAAAACAAGTGTAGACACAACTTTTACGACGTGAATTTTACCTAAAACTACTACAAGTAGTTCAGTAAGTGTGTAGTATTTACTAGTCAAGAGAACTCACGAACGGAATGAAAATTGGTCTGGGTCGCTGTCGCCGGATACGGTGAAGAGGATACTAGACTATACCGGGTGGCAAGGATATCGACACGCAACCTGTTACCAAGGGTTCAGTACATAATTCTTGACGCCCTCGCGTTGAAATTTTCAGCTTATTATTAAAAAAAAAAACAGCTGTTTCCTACAAATGTGTAATACCTAAGGGATATTATTAATTGCACATCAAATAAATAATCACATAGCAATTTATTTCCATCATTTAAATACTGACTGCACAGCAAATCAACCAGAATGAACTAAGTTTCCGAAAACATAATAAATGTTCCCGAAAATACTAACCCTAGATGGTCGACGTCAGTGGCATCCCGAGGTTCGGTTGGTTAGGTTTCTTTAAACCCTTTAGACAGAAATAGGAGCCCCGCATAGCGGGGCTCCGTCGACCAGCTTATTAACCCTAATCCTATATTTAGATTACCCTAGATTTCGGTAAAACGCAATTAAAAAAATGTGGTACTCGTTGGGAATAGAAAATAAATTGATGAAAAAGCTTTTGCTTTAGGAAAAATCGCTGTACGCTGCGAAAATAAATTGTAGTGTGTTTAGTGATATTTTGAGTTGAATATTTTGCTGTGCAATCAGTAATTTTGATGGGAATTCGGAATCTTATTGCATAGAAAAAGGATATTTTTTGATTTGCGTTTAAATACTACCCAATACCTAAATGTAAAAATGTATGGAACAGCAAATTTCTTTTTAATTACTGTCGAAAACTCAACACAGATGGGTCCAGAATCATGTATTCAGCATGGTAACAGGTTGCGCATCCGATGTCCTGCCACCCTGTTTAGTATTCTATACTAGTATTTACTATGTAAACGACAACTTTTACAACACGCTACCTAAATACCATAAAATTTGTCATACCTACTCGTACGCCGATGTTTTTCTACCACGTCTTTTTATCGGCGGTAATAAATAACATATATGCTGATGTCTTCAGTACCAGTTCACGCCCAGGATCCGAACTTGAGATAGTACGGTGTTTCAAGGTTACGTCCACTCCTGCGGGGTAAGGTTCATCTTTGTGGTTAGATGTAGGTGTACCCACTAAAGTGTGAAAGGCCTGTTTTGAAGGACTGTATCATGTAATTTTGACATTCAAAAAGGGCTGATACTCAGCCTAGTTAGAAATCAAATCAAATCAAATCATATTTATTTCAGGAATAAACCCATATTAAAATTAAACCACATTACAAACTAATCATTAAAAATAAATTAATATAAAACAATAATACAAAATAAAATAAATAAAATATTACATTACATTACAACAAAGCAATAGATAAGTATTATTTTAACTGAAATATTAATTGCCTTAAACGAAGAAATAGTTTACCTCGTATATGGCCCCCAATATTCCATTGTCAGATTTATGAATTCGGTTCAAAAAGGAGGCCTGCGTCTTTCTCATGACTGCGTAAAAACCCTGTCTAATCTACCCTGCTTTCGACAAACATTCCGTAAGCACTACACCGCCAAGGCAGACCAAGCATGCATCTGAATGCGTTACTATATTGAACACGCAGAGTGTTGTAAGCACGTTGCGTGTATTTGTACTAGAGGGCACAGGTGTAAAGGCTCCGGCAGTATGCTGACGCATACTGAACAGCATGATTTTCACTTGATTTGAACCTTTCGCTAATCGTCGTGCCAGCATATTACTTTTGGCAGCGAGCGAACGTCGAAATAAATAATTTTAATTTCGATTTTTATACTCGTCTGGGTACTGATTCACCTCTGCTAACCCAATTGGGGAATAGGCATGATGTTGTTAGCTTAGGTTAATTCTACTTTTCTGGTATCGGTACGAGAATATCTCGCTGTGATTCAATATCAGTCGGGGAGTTAGTTGGTAGTGGAGCTGACTGTCCGTATTGGTGCCTATGTCACTGCACCGCAGCTCGACAAGCTGCATTATGCTGATGATTATGAAGGTTTTCACGCGTCGACCTAGATTTCATGTCTTCAGTAATTGTATGATGAGACAAGCCGTGTGCCCGATGGAATTTCCCATCGGCAAAAATGACTCACTTCCATACAAACTTTCACTCCTTTTTTAACCCCTTTCGGGGGTATATTTTAAAGCATCCTTCCTTAGTGCACATTTTTTTTAAATAAGGCTCCTCTTGTGCAATATTTCATGCTTCTAGAACTAGCGATTTGGGAAGTGCATTGTCTGTCAGAGAGTGAATGAATAAAGGAATAAATTTAAGATTTTTATTAAGTAGGTTATGAAGCTTTTACTTACGTCGACCTTGATTCTATGAGTCGAGGAGATTTCTATAAAATTATTACTTCGATTTTGCTTGGAATGACCTATATTCAGTAACTAGAAATAATCGTATGATGAGTCGAATATTGAAGCGATGAGAAAGGAGTAGTCAATACACAATGTATTTATATATGTTTATATTTATTTATTCAATGGACACTTGGGCTTGAAATTGAGGAAACTGAAAAGATAGAGATAGGAACTACTAAACTGAGGAACCATTTAGTTATATCAATCAAATTAAAACCGTTTAAGTGTTTAATTGAATTTAGTATATGAATACATAAGCCCTGATAGATTTAAAATATTTAAATCAACTTATAGTAAAACATTTATTAACGTATCTCAAAATCGGAAAAGACAGATACATTTTTGTAACCATTACTCGACTTACCTGTCTACCTTAAAACAAATTTATTCTCATATAGAACTATTACAGTTTGTTGACATTGAAAAAACTTTACATAAAGTTTGTAAAAGTTGGAAACTTCGGGATCCAATGGCTCGCGAAGAGTTCACAAGTTTCTTAATGAGATCAGGTTTTAAGGTATGGAAAGGTGTGACGTCACGTGAGAAATGGGGTAGGTAGAGATGCAGGTAACATTGGCTGCTGGTATAGAAAAATTGTTTTTCCTTTTCGGAAATTACTGCTGGAGTAAAAAGCAAATATCCTTTAATATTTCAACTATGAAGGTATCAAGAGTAAGCATCACTTTTTTATAAGCAAGCATATTTTGAATTAATAAGATATTTTTTTTCAGTTATGTTATTACAACTCAAATATTCTTAATCCCCAGTAGGTTGAAAACCATTAAATGATTATGTAAAATGATGTTTGACAGATTTAATGGTTCCAATTTAACGAAAGTTTTCCAAAGAGAGTGGGAGTTAATTTTAATTACTTGTAAGCGGGAGAAGTCGCGAGCAATATCTAGTTAAGGATAAGCCACCCAATTACATCTCAGGTAATAAAAAGCAGGAAAGAACCGTCATATATCCACTCATTTTAAGCCGCAAGTTTTCAGACACAAATATTATCTCGCAACTATATCATCCTAGAAAAAGTCTAGGAAAATTATTATTTAGGCTAACTATAAGGAAGCCAGTGTGTCTATCGATATGTATATTTCCAGTCTAGACATTATAATCAGGTCGGGCGCAGTCGAGCGATCTCCTCGGGCCACTAGTTCTTGAGATATCCATATCAATAAGAATTGGCAACGACGAGTTGTTTGAGATATTAGGCTAGATTTTGTGGTGGTTTATATCATTATAATGTTCTTAAATAATTACCTATACTTCCATACTAATATTATAAATGTGAAAGTAACTCTGTCTGTCTGTCTGCCTGAATGTCTGTTACCTTTTCACGCCTTAACACCTGAATGAATTTCGATGAAATGATGGGTGAGAACCAAGGATACTTTCTGTCCCGGTAGTAATGATAAATGATTTTATTTCTGTAAGTAGGTTTGTGGAAACAGTTTTACACATCAATCATATTTTATAACTAGATGAGGTCGGCGTTTCCTATCTGACTACTCTGAGAAGAAAGGCCGAAACAAACTCAGAGGTCACGGTCTCTTTTAAAGTGTCGACAAAATCTTGGTCAGATCATGTGAAGACCATGTAGATTAGTGTCTGAAATGGTATTTCGAGGAAAGAACCACACATACCTAATGAGTGGACCTGTCCAGTCAGTGCACGCATTTGTCAGCAATCGTGCAATACAACTCGGCACTTAAGGAGCTCAATGATTCGACGAACGTTCCCGTGGGATAATTTCCAACCTCCACACGGTCGAGGCCGCGGGCAAAAGCTAGTAATGTCATACGTATAATGTCATACGTGTAATGTCATACGTATAATGTCATACGTGTAATGTCATACGTGTAATGCAGTCTGCCGGGGCGTCAACATCGATGTTTTCAGTAATAGCATTCCAAAATTAAAAAGGACTCGTCGTACTATCTTCTTTGACAACGTAAACTAATATTGATATTACAATTTACGCTGTTTGAAACACATTTATTTATACACATACCTACTGTTTTTACTTAAAATAAACACCTTCTCAAGTATTTTTATTTTTGTTTGTATGCTCTCTTCTATGTGTGAAAACTTTTAATTGGCCTTATTTTTGTTACTTTTATTCGTGTGAAAATGTTTAGCTGTAAGTTTTACTAAAACTGTAAAATAAATTATATAAATAAAATAGGCTGTGAGTAAAGTCTTGTTTGCTTCAGCAGTCAATTATAGCTTTGAATTTATGACTGCTGAAGACACTGACTATTAGCTTTTTTTTATTAGAAATTGACGATTTTATAATCCATGAGAATGGTAACTCTACTTGATAAAATGCGGTTTTAAATATTTCCCTAATAAACAATTGTAGACCATCGTTAATGTAAACAGGATTGTAAGTACTGGGTACTACGTTACCTATCTAGAACCCTTTCTGTTTACGTTACCTACCTAGAGCTCTTTCTATTTAAGTTACATACCTAGAGCCCTTTCTGTTTAATTTCGGTCCAATTAATGGATAAACCTAAAGAAACCTTTAGAGTATTTGCTGGATAATCTTAACCCCAAATGTATGTTATAAAACAATAATTTAATTTACGTTTTTTTTTTTTTTTTGTTGAAAAATATAACATTTTGATTTTTACCTCATTGTCCCCATACTAATAAACACATGTCTAAACTTAATCGAACGTGAAATACGACCGTCTCTTCTGCTGACGAAATATTGTTGTGTAATTGTATCGTTATGATGTATTTTGTTTCACTTCAATAGGTTTATGATGTCTGGGCAATAAAATATGGTGGCGCTGACCTAAACTAGGTGAAACCCAATATTGATATAATATAAATCATAGTTTTGTCCGACTGTCACTATTCATTCACTTACATATGCCATGAAGTCAGTTACTAAAACAGCCCTAAAAGACCACTTAAAACTTATATTCAGGTTTAAGTTACAATGGTGTCGATTCTCTTGTACACCGACCTACATAAAATAACTAAACTATCACTAAAATTCCTTACTTTTGGCTATGAGAATCTTAACGCTATTCTGCAAAAAAATCTCTAAATTTAAAAAAAAAAATTATACAACTAAATCGTTTGCCCTACCCCGTGATATTTTTTTAGAGCCGGAGGCGCGCATGGCGTGCAGCCTCGACGTGTTTTATATTTTTTGTTTTTAACTTTTTGTATGGAAAATATGAAAAATTATTACCTACATGTTGAGTTTTAGGGGTTTATGTGATTATTATATGGGGGTCGAAATTGTCATTATTTTTGCGATTGGACACACCATTTTCGAAATATAAGCAAAAAAAAGATGTTGAAGTTTTTTCATCTGAAGTTGGGGGGTTGATGTGAATTTTAGTTCATGACAACTAATTTTATTTCACACCTTTTTAATTGCGATTAAAATTGTCAGATTTAGTTAGACATTCAAAATTTTTGGTAAAAAACGTCAAATGCAGAATACCAAAATTTCGATTGTCACTAAATTAATAACTCAGTGCCATCTTAGTGCTGTCAAAGTAAAATATGGTTAAGTTGTGTCACTTTAGTCTATTTCAGAATGGGAAATTGTCGTTTGACAGGAATAAACTCAATTTTAGTGATTTTTAGTCTAGTTTAGAGGCATTTGTGATGAGAGAATCGGCACCATTGCCTTCTTAGATACAACTATCTTGGTTTAGAGACACATTATCAACAATTGCCTAGATAAGTCAGGTTCGTATTTTAAACAAAATATGATTCGCAACCGTAAAATTGCCTAGATTGATCTAATTTTGCCTTTTTACGGAACATTCAAATATTAACAGTCTTTTAATCAAAAAAATATCGTCATCATACACATTCACATTTCGGTAACCGTCTTTGAACTCAAACAGGAAGGTCTTGTCTAGTACATTTTATTTATCAGAACTCCTTCGTTAAAAATCAAAATTCATTAGCGCTATCTAGTTTTAAAACATTGATCAAAAATTTTTTTCGTGTAAAATTGTCTTAAAAGATCTGCTTATAGAAATAAACACCATTATATCTTTTCATTTAACTTATTAACTCTAAGATAACAACCATCTAACCTACAGATTCCCATTTTCCTGCTACACCACTCAACAGTTCCCATAACGCTACGGAAGAGAATATACTACCGTGAAAATTTTCAACCAAATAATTTGGGACCAACAACCGTCAGATCCCAAATAATACCGGGAAGGAAGTAAGGATTGTTGATGAGGCCATTAATACACCATCAAAAGAGCCTTGACCCTTTAAATTAGGTAAATGGGATTGTCCTGTGATGCTGATGAAGGGAAATGTAACGGTGGATGTTCACGGATGTTCGTGGAGGCTGCAGATTGGCGACGATAAATAGGTTTCGGTTTTTGGTTTTCGTCAAAATGTTGTTATGGCTGTGTGTGTAAATATTTGTTGACATAGTTCGTATGTGATGTAATTTCTAATGTGGGTTTTTTTCACCCACTCCTTTAAAGAGATTCCGTCAATGTAGCCGTCAAAATTCTATAAAAAAATATTTGGTGCAAATCGTTATATTTCCACGAAATAGTCTTAATTGCAGCGATTATAATTTTAAGACCAATGCCTATAATTTAATAATTATTCTAATTGCCGTACATATTGAATTTTGATCAACATACAACGCAAAATAGCGCCGTAATTTGCAAAAAACATTGAAGGCATCTCCATAAAAAATAATGTTCTGGGACGTGTTATCGTATATGTTTCACATGTAATTGTACCACATTTTATTTCTTACTACTTAGATTTCTCGAGTAATCGAATGTATCCTCTTTAGAAGTATTTCATACAAAGAATTGACTGGACAAAAAAACGAATCATAGTTTGGAGCATTTTCCAATTTAAATCGAAAATGCATAATCTAATGAATAATCATCTGTGCACATAATATCTAAGAATCTTCTAATCATGAAACAATTAACGTGTTTTTGAAATCTAAATAAAAATAACATTGTCTTTAAAATATCACTTTTAACGATAACACCGCCCATTGTGTAATCCTATGAAAAATGTCTACATTAATATCTGTATTTTTATGGTGAACATAATAAAAAGTATTTTATTCTATTCTTTTCTAATCCTTACTAATCAATTAGATACCAACTTTCTTCTGTTCTAATATTCAGTCAAGCATTGGTCGAAATTGGGACATTAGTTATCGGAAAATATAGTAAGATAGAAATAAAAAGAGCCCAGAATATAAAGCATCTTATATTCAAGCATATTGTAAGTCAATATACTAATCATTTATCTGCCGAAATCTTTTCTTAATACAAGCTGTCTTTCGTTATAAGAGACCTAGGTGAAGGAATTAGAGTCGAAATGCTTGGGTCCATTAATAATAGCGGAAAACGTAACATAATTAAGTTAGTTCAGGTAGGTATTAATTAGGTATCCTTTGATATTATAATCAGCTACAAATACATTGGTTTCAGCATCCATCATTAATTTAAATGGCAAAATTTTATTGTGAACATTATTGGATGCAGGTACGAAATATGTAAATTCTGTATACGTGCAACGTAGCATTCATCTTTTAATTATCAATATGTTTAATTATAAAAATAATTTAAGTACAAAATTATGACAAGTGTGTACGTGCAATCTTGCACGAAGTGCTACATTTGATCAACCGTGTTATCTCAAGTTATCCCCATCGCCTATAGGATTTTCATGCATTCTAATAAATATTGAAAAAGTTTACTACAATTTCTGAAGTTACCGAATTTTATAAAGATTACCATTTATTTCATTAACAGTCATATAATGCAAATATTTTGACTTTAAAAGTAAGTATTATTAATAATCGTGAATTTAAGTTGTCTTTGGATCTCATTACCACCAAAATTTCATAACTAAACTCGACTCAACTCAAAGCATTTATTTCAAGTAAACCAATTACAGTCACTTTAGAATTGTCAAGGAGTCAGCCAGTCAGAAAGATGAAGCTAGTTGCCCATTCCAAAGCGTAGTAGGTACATATGGAGAAGAACGGGCAAGAAACTCCACGATACTCTTTTAAGTCAAAATAATTATGGTTATAAAATATTGGTTACATCATTTAAGTTGAAATTATGCATGTGAGAACGATGCAGAACGTTAAAAGCGTCCGTAATAAAAATATAAAAACAATTCAAATATTAAATTAAAATAAGCCGTGAAAGTTAAGAGATGACCAGTTCCTACTGACGGCACCCGTTCACAAACATGACCCATGGATTAACACCATTCAGCTCAATCTTCTTTTTCTTGAAGGGAACTAAATGATCCAACACATGCGCCATCACCAGCGAGACATTAGAACGAATTTATCATAACTATTATCGAAAGTCATTTGTGGCATATTAAGTGCCTCTAAAATTAAAAAAGAATAACCCCAAACAATTCCAATACCCAAAGAAACAAGAATGCAATCAACAAACCAATGAAAATTTAATAAATAAAACATAATTGCTAATCGACATGACATAAGAAAATAACCTCTCAATAAAAACCATGTGAGAATCACGTGCTCCCTACACTATAATACAAATGATCTGACGGGATCCGTCGGGATCCTGGACTCTGTAGGTCATCGAAGGAATCCGGGGAGAGGGGAGAAGAGCTGTGGCACGCAAATGATACGCGGGCAACGCGCCCCGCATCGATCGCCCATGTGCCGGCCCGCAACCCCCCCTCCGCGCCGCCGGGGGCCTTACACACCCCCACAACCCTCGCACACCCATCCACCCCGCCAGACACAAACACCCTCACGCACAGACGCACACACACCACGTATCTAATGTGTTCTACCAAATGATCCGAATAGAATATTAATTCATCTATGTAGATGAAATTGGTGGTCATAGCTTTGGTTGAAATTTGGTGGGTTTTAGTCACCTGATTTGTCAATTCGAATTTATTTTGTAAGTTTCTGTTTTTAGAAAATATTAGGTAACACTTGTCAAAGTAAATAAAATGTATTATGATCTGGTAGTATCCGCTTAACAAATCCGGAAAGGTCTAAAACCGCATTCGAATTCAACTGAACCGAATCCAATACCAAAACTGTTAATAGAAAACCTAATCAACCCCAACAACAGTAATTAGTGACACCGAATGGAGGGTGACGTCAGTAATGGTTGTATTTATAACAACAGTTAGTTGTACAGGTTTTCCATCAGTGAAAGTGTGCGTGCCGACCCCACGGGGAGGTTAATTGAGCTCACAGCCACGTGGGAGCAATTATTTACCTTCAGGTAGCCACGTGCATCGCTCACGGTGCTCCAATACAACGTCACTCCAACCTCAAACTACACAAACTACACTCTCCAAAAACTACATATAGTGAAATGTATATAGCCACTAGCGAAGCATTGCGGAGGAGCTAAGTAAAAATGAAGAAATAAGATGGTGAATTTACAGACATTCGGGTTTAATGTTTCTATTCAGAGCTCCACACCCCAATCTAGACTCTAAATACTAGTAATAGGGCTCAAACTACAACGCTACCAGCTACGCCACATAAATATACGCAAAGACACTCAGTGCAAAAGACTGGCTGGTCTTCGGTAAACGGACGGGGGGTGATACTAAAAACATAAAACGAGTGTTTAAATGATTTATTGATCACAATTAATCGCATCAAGCTGATACATGAACACTACATAGTCCAAATCGCAAATGCTTTGCGAGATCGCATGCGTTCGATACAGATGACATCAACATTTTACGAGACGATACACTTTAATGACAGTAATAACACTAGAACTACTTAACTACGTATTAAGCTAGGCTAAACGACTATTACTACTGAAGCATTGCCTGATTTGTAAATAAACGTAAAAATGCAGCATTTGAGCGTTCCGGCGACGTCACCCAAATGTAGGGCACGTGATCCGCAGCCACACGCTCGCGATCTGAACTCACATTAGCCACAAACCGGTACAGTCCGAAACACTCTTATCCTAGATGATTAATTAATTAAAAATACAAAATGATCACAGTCAACAGTATCTGGCCGGTCGTCTCGTGGTGAACGGGGTTCGCGTTTGGTCTCGCGGAGTACTCATTTGGTAGTTTCTAGCGCGCCATTTACGTGCGGTGTGCGCGGCGGCCACGGCTCAACTGGGCGGCGCGCGCTCCCCCGCCGTCGCCCTCCCCGCCCCCCCAGTTGCATCCTTCAAACGCTCCCTGATAATCGGGAGAAAATACTACACACAGTTGCAATTGGAATGCCGCATCGTGTTCTTTTTTGGCTATGAGTCAGGCAGTAATCGCATCAGCGCTCATTGGCCGCTTGCCTGACTCGCTCGTCGAATGCAATTTAGTCAAACAGATTTCCGCTTAAAAGAACTTAATCAGATCATTTTGTGTATTTTCGTGTTTCGTGTCGATCGTGACGGTCTAAGTCGTCCTCGTATTTTAGAAGACTATAGAGCATGAATATAGATGTTTCATTTCGGCGACGGGCATGTTTTCATGTTAAATTATGACTAGTTGGGACGAGATGGAGAAAAAAACTATGTTCTCTATGTCCTAAGATAATAAGATCTTAGATATCATAAATTTAACCAACGCAATTTTATTTGCTTTGGCTTTCGTGAAAAAAATATGAATTTTCTTTTTTATTTTATGTAGAATTTTGATGAAATACATTATCAGACAACTTAAATGCGCATATTTAAGTTTGATTCTTCAATATTTTTTTTTAGTTTCGTCTGAGTTACCCTTCGTTTCTTCAATAAAGTCGTTTATATCATAAGATTATTGGTGTAAGATACCAGATTACCCAACACAAGCTAATGAAGTCAAAATGCTTTTCCTCATCCCGGGGAATTGAGTTGGGCTACTAAATCACACACTTATGGAATATATAAAGATATACTTTAGACGTTCGTTCCTCAGAAACTTGGCGAGAAATGCATAGAAATCTTTTAGCCACTTATCATGTACTACTCATAAAAAATGAATTAGGAAAAGGGTTATCATATATAAGACGGTAGTTTATTGTTTTATGAAACAAAAGACTTGCTGGGTGATTTAAGATATATGGATTATTAATATCAATAATAATAATTAATAATAATAAATCGGAACTATGGCCGCCATCTTGATATATACAGGGTGTTTGGCGCATGGAAGGACATAGTTTTTTGGGGGGTTGAGAGGGTCATTTGCGAGGTTTCACCCAAAGACCCCATGTCCTAAGTGTCACGGTAATCGAGATAAGATTTTGTTTGTCTTTTTGTTAAAATTACCCGAAATCTCGCCATTAAATCGTCATTACTTTTTTGTTTATGGTTGTAATAGAACGAAATAACTTTTATTGTATTATGCAATGTATTTTTATTCTTAATAAATCATTATTTGATACAATTGGTCTGTAAAAAAATACTTATGCCCTCTCAAAGTCTTAAAACTGTGTAAATGTATAAAAAATGGCAGCTTCTAAATTCATTCAAAATAAAACTGAAAGCTGTTTTGAACTTAACTTTATTTAAAAACGTTTTCTAGTGTATATCCTTTTAAACAGTTTGCTATATGTTATCGAAATGATTAATTATGTGATTAAAATAAGAGACACTAGTTGTCAAGATCGGGATAGACAAAACATTGATGAGATCAGATAAAATGTTTTTATTAAAAATTTCAATTACAAAATTTGTTCAAAGTGCCCTTCTGTACTAAACAAGTACGACACTTATTTCTTATTTCGACGGTTATTTTATGGAGTCGCATTTCTGCTTTCATCGTATCGAACGCGGCGCTAATTCTTTCAATTAATTTTTTCCTTGTGGGCACCTCCGTTGCGCAAACTAATTCCTTTGCACGTTCCCAGACGTAGAAATACAGCGGTGTCAGATCTGGGGATCGTGCGGGCCAAGGAATAGGACCTCCTCTGCCAATCCACGAGTTAGGAAAACAATTATTTAGGTACTCTCGTACTGATCGCTGGTAACGTGCAGGACAGCCGCCATTTGGAAAAATAATCGGCGCACCTTCTAAACTGCTTTCTAAACTTGGTAATACCAGATCTGGTCGTTTAATAAATAATCGAAATAAATATCTTCAATCAGGCGTTCTCGCAAAAAATAAGGGCCTATAAGATTTTGACCCATTACACCAGCCCAAACGATTACGGTGAACTTCCTATGAAAAAAAATCGGCCTTTTATTACGACGATTCTGGCCATTTTTTTCCCAATGGTAATTGTGGAAATTGACAAATCCTTCACGGCTAAAATTGTATTCATCAGTCCACAAAATTCTCTTCAAAAAGTCGCCATCTTCTAAATATGTATGCAGTATAAATTTGAAGAACTCCAGCTGTCAAGCATAATCACTCTCTTCGAGACCTGTTTTTTTTTTTTTAAATGCTTGAGCTTATGACAGTTACACAAATGCGTTACATTTTTTTTAGTAATCTGAGCAAGGAAGAAATAAAGTCAAAAGGTAATGAAAAAAAAATATTTTGCGGCAAAACTGAACACATAAAATCATACAATTTAGTGAAAGTAAAATTAATGTTTTCAGTACTTGAATAAATTACCAGTGAAAACCCGTCGAAAGACGTCGTAGAATGACATGACAATTTACTTTCTGAAGTATAACTTTATTATCAAATTATTGTGAATGTGAGGACTATGTGCGTCAGTATTTTTTGCTTTTTTTTTTTTTTTTTTTTTTTTTTTTTTTCACTTTCTCAGGTAGTTTCAATGATGATCTGGCAGTTTGAGTGCTTTATGCGGCCTACCCAAATGTCCTTTCTTTGGTATTGTTCGTCTAATGGTTAAGCTCCTTAAGTTCTGAGTTGAGCTTCCCGATTACTGACAAATGCGTGCACTGACTGGACAGGTCCACTCAAATCTGTATGGTTCTTTCCTTAAAAGACCATTTCAGACACCAATCTTACATGGTCCTCAAATGATCTGACCAAGATTATTTCAGGATTTTGTATACCTGTTGACATTGATGAATTTTTATAAATATATTGACATGAATATTTACTTTGTAAAATAGTATATTATTTTAATTATTGTGAATGTGAAGACTATGTAGATCATTGTTTTTTTTTTTTTTCTTTCTTGATTAGTTTTAATCAAAGTCTGGCAGTTTGAGTAATTAATGCGGCCTACCCAAATGTCCTTTCTTTGGTATTGTTCGTCGAATCGTTGAGCTCCTTAAGTTTTTGAGTTGAGCTGCACGATTACTGACAAATGCGTGCACTGACTGGACAGGTCCACTCATTCTGTGTGGTATTTTTTCCTCAAAATTACCATTTCAGACTCAAATCTACATGGTCTTCACATGATCTGACCAAGATTATGTCTGGACTTTAAAAGAGACTGTGACCTCTGAGTTTGTTTCGGCCTTTCTTCTCAGAGTAGTCAGATAGGAAACGCCGACCTCATCTAGTTTTAAAATATGATTGACGTGTAAAAGTGTTTGTACAAACCTACTTACAGAAATAAAATCATTTATCATCATTTATCATTAAAGAAAATTTTCAAACTAAAAATTATCAAATTTGAAATCATTTGAAAACTGTTTTTCGTCACATTCAATACTAAACAAGTTGTGTGTTAATTACCTTGAACAGGTGTATAATGAAACACATGCTTTCCATCCGCCCGAAGAACCGATCACACTTTCCACACGTATATTAAGTCTTTCAGCAACAACTCGTATGCTTGTTGTAGGATCTTCATTGAAAGCTTGTAGAATTCTTTCATCTACTACAATATTATGTTGTCTCACATTCACTCGATGCTCTTGAAATTGCAAATTTCCGGTCTCCCTCAGACGTCGATAGATTGTGGAGAAGGTCTCGTGGTGTGGTAAAGGTCGATCAGGATAGCGCTCCTGATACATTTTCCGCACTTCACGTGCATTGCAATTAGCCCTGCCATACGCCAGCAACATGTCAGCATACTATTGTTACTGAAGTTAGGCATTGTAACGACAATAGCCAAGACGAACAACGAAAAACAGTTCACAGATTTAACGAAAACAAGATTTAACAGTAATAAGATTTAACAATAACACGATTTAACCATAACAAGATTCAACAAGAAAACTAAACTACTAAGAGAACAAGGTGAAACGCACAGCGACTTCCAATAGCAGAGATAGTCAAATCTCGACGGTTACGTCTGTGATAGACAAGGACAAGAGTAATTTTACATGCACATGAAAGACACAGACTTTTTACCTGCTTACGTCGACTGCATTGTTCAAACTGGTTCAATTTTTGGAGTGCGTGATCGGCAGTCCCGGCAAACTAGTATCTCTAATTTTGACCACATAATCAGTTATTTCGATAATATAAACTAAAGGTAAAGGGTAAGCTAAAGGGTATAAACTAGAGAACTTTTTGAAATAAAGTTAAGTTCAAAATAACTTTTAGTTTTTATTTAAATGGATTTAGAAGTTGTAGTTTTTTATACATTTACACAGTTTTAAGACTTTGGAATCACGTAAGTCATTTTCTACAGATCAATTGCATAAAATAATAATTTATTTAGAATAACAATATGTTGCATACTATAATAAAAGTAATTTTGTTCCATTACAACCATAAACAACAAAGTAATGACGATTTAAAGGCGACATTTCAGGTAATTGAACGAAACATCTAAAAAAAAATATCCGAATTACCGTGCCACTTAGGACTTGGGGTCTTTGGGTGAAACCTAGCAAATGACTTCCCTAATCCCCCAAAAAATTGTGTCGGTCCATGCGCCAAATACCCTGTGATTATATGTCATATTACATTAATCATTTCGATTTTATCTCAAACGTCAAATGATGTGAATGCTGTGGATCAACCTCAGAGACAAAATCCACGAGTAAATTACTATGACGATGTATACTACTACTATGTACTAGGACATAGTACTAGTACTATGTAATATGTGTATGTATACTAGACGGCGAGCAATGGGCAGCTCGCCGTCCGGTAAGAACCAGGCCCGGGTCGACGGCGCGTCGTGTTCCACGTGCGCCTCAAAGAGATGTCAGCATCATTGACGGGGTCCGATAGGGCCGATGCCTGCCGGGGTCGCGGATTGTTCGAAAGAGTTACCGTGGCCCTGGCGCACAGGCAACTGAAGGAACAAGGGTGGGTTTTAGTCAGTAAGAGTCTGACACGCCCTCCCGCTCCGCCCAGAGCGGGAGAGGTCATTTAATGATTTCCCACCCAAAAAATAAAGGTACGCTAATTTGATTGTTTCCTTTAATGGAGATTGGAAGTGGCTGCCCACTTTCACAAAGTGCAGATAGGCACTATCTGCCAGATAAATACAAAAATGGAACAGAATACACTACTAAGGTTCCTCTGCTTCATTAAAATGTTTTCCTACACCGTATTGTATTAATTAATGAACTAAATGTTAATTAAACCTATTTATTAGTAACTACATACACAAACCAAAACCGACTTCAACTAATTCTCAACCAAAACGAATACCCCTGCTAAGTTTTCAAGAGCTTAATATCATGCACATAAGGCTCTACGTCGTAGACCCTCTACGACTCGCTACGAACGATACCACCGTCTCGTAGCACATTCATAGCGAACAGCTCCGAATTTAATGTGAGTGTAATAATTTCTCAAGCTACAATAAATATGTCTGTCAAGTATTTTAGTACCATATATAAAACAAACTGCATGGGGGTATTATCATGGGACTGTGGAGTTGATGCTCTGGTCATATTGTATGTATTTCATGAATGTAAAGTAAGAAAAGTTCTTTAAATTTTTAAATAGAGTTTTATTGTGGGGGATGAATGGAATTGGCTGTGGTTTGGGTATCGTGTGCGGTTGTGTAGTGATGGCAGGTGGATTAGAAGCATAATTATTTTTTAAATGTTTTTGACATGGTACTTTAAAATTGTTTGACATCATAATTATGTTATTTTTGAACTGTCTAGTAGTATTTTATAACTGTGTCGACATTGTATTTGAAACTGTTAGGCACTATATAATGAATTTCATGGAATGTTAATTAATAATTCATAGTTCTTATAATTTTATGTAAATTCTATGTATATTCAACACAATGTAAATTGTTCACGAATAAATTAAATGAAATGATACTAGGCTTGTTGATATACGTCGTTTTGGATATCCGTTGCAGCGTTTGCTTTGAAATTAATTGTGGTGTTGCAAATTGATATTTTGCATTGTTAAAGTAAAACATTTGGTTTAATATTGCCGCCGTACGGCAGCTATACGGTGAAATATGTCGACTTCTTTCTTGCTAATGAGTGTGTCGTGTCATAGCCATTTTATACAACTGTCAAAGAACTGACAGTTGTGATTTGAATATATGGACAGTTTCAGTTGGTAGTCAATTAGCTTACAAATGAATTTCCCTGCTATAGGTATGGGTTATCCGACTGGCTAAAGGCAGCTGTTTTTTTTTCGCTTTCTGCGTAAAAACTATCGAAAGGCAAAAGTGTTTGAGGATTTTTGTTGAAAGAAAGAAAATACGTTTATTTAGCACAACACAACATATACCTACAAGTAAAAAAAAAAAAAACAAACAAATAAAAAGTGTAAACTGCGTTGTGAGAAATTAGCAAGAAAGTGTGTGCGTGTGTGTGTGTCTTTCATAAATTGCAAATTAATGTGAACGAGGCTTAGGATCTAACGACGCGTTTTGTAGTTTATTCAACGGAATCTACCCCTATAGTGAGAGGCGTGAGTTAACGTGTGGTTATTCACATAAATATGTACTTACGACATTATGAGCACAGTTGTTCAAGCCTACTTTGTTAAGTATTAATTTAATTGCATCCCGATTACAACAATAAATTATCATTGTTTTGGCGGTAACCTGCTGTATTGGTGGTTAACCGATAATTTTGGTTGCGTGCGAATTACAGACAGGCAATATACGTATTGGGGTGACCGGTAGCTAAGCCAGCAATTTATTCATGCACATTGTTTACTTTTTGTAGGTTCAAAACAGAGGTATTTGCGTAAAGATAAAAAATATTAAAAGCTTCGTCTGGTATCTTGAACTTCGACTAATTAGTTTATCGGTTCATACATACATCAGCTTACGCGTTTCTCCCATAGGGGTAGGCAGAAACTACAAAACGCCACTAGCGCTATGATGCTTGCATGCTCTTTTTGCTTCGACCACCTTAATTGGTTTACTATTTGTCTACAAAAGATTTCCCTTCATTTACTCAGTTCGCAGGTTCTTCGATTTACTGCGAGAGAAATAGTTACGGTGGTACTTTCACGTATTCACTCTTAACTTAAACTAATATTAAAATTACAGAAAAAGTTCAAAGACAATTTTGCAAGTCAAAGTTTTAACAGATTATTTTAACTAGTTGGAGTATATTTTCTAACAGCAAAAATGTCATCGGTGGGGTAATTACGTAACACACTTTCAGTTGCAATGGCTTTCATTTTGACGGTTCAACAACATTGATTGCATTATTTACGTTGTTGAGCAGACAAATTTTTCGAACATATTATTATGAAGCAATGGATAAGCAATATCCTTCAAAACGATTTAGATTTTGATTGAAATTGTGTTACGCAATTAGGGTACAGGTCATGGAATCTTTTAACACCTCTTCGGAAAACACGAAACCATTCTGACAGTTATTTCATGGTCAAATACTGTAACGCCCGCTTGCACTGCTAATCACTAAATACGTTAACCGCTAAACGAATTTAAAACATCGTTCTGTCTGTATGCAGCAAGACCAGAGCAGTGGTGGCCCAGTGGTAATGGCCCCGATTTACGAGATATAGGTCGTGGGTTCGCACCCAGACAAGCGCTTTACTTTGTGTAATTTATTTCATCACCATTGCTCTCAAAACGGTGAAGGAAACCAGCATATCCCAGAACCAAAACTTCGAAGACATGTGACATCTACCAACCCGCACTAGGCCCGCGTGGTGGATTACGGCCCATTCCCTCTCACAGAGAGGAGGCCTGTGTCCCAGCAGTGGGAACATTATAGGCTGATGATGCATAATCTATGCTGTCTCTATCAACTTCAAACGAGTGACAGAAATGGAAAGATATTTTAAATACGTTAAGCGCTAAATGCATTAATTAATGGTTTGTGGTGCAATTGGGCCTAAAGTTCTTAATTAAACACTTATTCAAAGCATTAGGTAGTACTGCAGTGTCATACATGTTTATACTTGCCCGGACACGTAGAGAGTGCAGTGAATTATACCGCGGCGTCTCTCGGTCATTTTGTATGCATATGTTTATATTATCATTTTATATCCCAGGCAGGCTGTTGTACAGTTAAATAGTTTTTTAAAAGGCTTCTGTCAGCTTGGTAATGGGCTTTTCAATTATTTGTTATTGCTTTTTAGGAGTTACTCATAGGTTTATGGACCCGTCTTTTTTATTGCGAGTACAACACCAAGTTGTCGATAAAAAGACAGCTCTAAAAATCACATGCCTAACGTGCCTTACACGACGATTCATACATCTCAGAAATTCTAAATATTGTCATGGATATTGTCAGTTGTCAAAACCAGCAAGCATAGGTAATTGGGTATCACACTGTGTTCTTATTATGTTATAGTAGGACTCTGCTTCTCTTCTCTATGACAACCCATCCGTCTATGCGGTCTGATAATGCTTAGCCTAAGTCACAGCAGTCACCAATGTTATCAAATGTTGTTGTAGGCCTAGACAAAGTGGCATTCCACCAGAGATAACGATGGTGGAAAAAAACGTTTTTTACAAAAAAACAACCGACTTCCAAAAAAAACACTAAGAAACGTGAAAAATTACTTTAATTTCGGAAGTCGGTTGTTTTTTTGTAAAAACGTTTATATTTTTCACTTTTTAGTTGTGGTACCTATCCCACACACATTCGTATACCACTACTTGATATATAAATAGCCGTGACAGGAAATTATTATAACATCATCAATATAAACTAAGTGGAAAAATACGAATTATTAAGGATAACTCAAAAAAATCTGGTCAGTACTTGATCAAATTTAAATGGGACCACATTTGAAGCACCAGCTTTCAAATAAAAAAAGAATGATCCAAATCATTTCACCCAGAAAATAGTTCTGAGCTAACAAACATAAAAAAAAATACAGTCGAATTGAGAACCTCCTCCTTTTTTGGAAGTCGGTTAAAAATCAAAAAGGTATGGAACTGACATAAGCTACCAAAAAGCTTACCTATGTCATTAATGTTGAAAAATGCCGTATAAATACTAAACGTTTCGAAAGCGATTCCCACTTGCCTAGGCCTGTAGCTCTCCTTAAAGAACAGGACCTCCTTTTTGGCCCGTGTAAGTGGTAAAAAGTATCGAGATTTGTTTTCACCGATTCGTCTGCCAACTATGTGGTGATTAACGCAACAACCCTAAACACCATATTTACATCATCCAATGGGATGTATATTTCCAGAAGTGGGTCATAACTGGCTGTTAATTAACTCCTACATCAAATTAGATACCAAACACCAGTTTCCATAATCACCAACTAGTCTAACCCAGACCCAGTCCAATGACATGTGTCGTGACGAACCCCATGTGACCTTGAGCGCCCCTATCCCGCTATCCAGAATCGGGTGAAGTATATTTTAACCCTAAATTAAGTGGTGAGGTTTCCTTCGACCGCCCGCGCCGTCGGGTCTCGGCAATCGACGGGTTGACACGAAAAGACTTATGGGACAAAAAATGACGGTGGATTTTAGACTCTATTAAGAGCATGGAAGGTTGGTTTTGGTTATGGGGTGTAGCCAGTTGCAGTGGTGTGTAGTGGGCTCGCTCGAAGCGTCCTCTAAGAAAATGGAGACAATACGATTATAGTATTGCAGTAAATGGTAGGATTTCAGATGGTGAATATTATTTTTTTGCTGGGAAAACAGACGATAATTTATTACGAGATTTTAAAAATAATTGCTAATAAGAGTTTAATGTTTCAGGAGCCGTATGCAGGGCTTGAAATACCGGTATTTCTGGGAATCGGTACTCTTGGCCTTGGTGTGATACCGGTACCAGACGTAGCACCTGTACTATTGGTCTTTTTAATCAGTATCGGTACTGTACCGGTACCAAACAAATATTTCAGTTAGTTAGAGTGAGAAAGCAGATATAATAAGTTAAAAGGATAGTTCATAAGTCATAAGGGCTCCTACAAATAGGCGTGACACGCGACGCGAATCGCGCGCGACACAAAGGTACCGCTCGTCGCGCGATGAGCGGCGCCTTTATGTAGCGATGTCGCGTCGCACCTGTCTGCGGGATCCTTGAGGAAAATAACTTCAAGTTTGCCAACCGTACGAGGTTCCTCGTACAAATATGAGATTGGTGGTACGCGCCAGGTACCAGAATTTGGTACCGGTACTTGTTAGGTGGAGTACCGATACCCGTCTGGAACCGGTAGCCCGGTACCGAAATGGCATGAAAAGGTAAGGTGAATATTCTTAGTTGTATTCCACCAAATTCATATTTTTCTTTGGTTTTTTGCAAATTGCAGCTCTGTTTTACATCGTATGTTGATCAAAATGCGATTTGCGACTGAAGGAATAATATATTTACTGAATAATAATTATCAATTTCATATCCATCATCAAACTTTGGAAATTTGTTCCATCTAAGAATATATGAAATATTCTGAAAAATTGTTAGGTGGCAAAAAACTAAAGAAAATTTGAATTTGACGGGCTACAGCTGAGGATTCACCTTAAGTACCGATACAGAACCTGTTCTTTTGGTACCGGTTCCAAGCCCTGGCTGTATGCGATATACTTTTGCAGTTGCAAATTAAACTTTGATTTTTTTTAATTGATTAGTCTGTATTTAAGTAAAAGCTTCATTTGTCATACTGATTATCGTGCACCAATTTTTGTAACAAACATAATAATACGATGTTTGGTGGGATTAAAGAAAATATCAGTAGTTTGCAACCCACATTGGCAGCAATTGTTTATATTAGCATTACAGAAAGTAGATGTTACTCACTACAATTACAGGCACTTCTCAATTGTCAAGGGGTCGGTTAGTTACAAAGATGAATCTAGTGGTCCATTCCAGAGCGTAGTAAGTTCCTATGGAGATGAACGGCCAAGAAACTCCATGGAGACTCTTTAACATTATAATATTGTTACAAGTATTGGTAACATGACAATTAACCTAGCTCTATCAAAACTCAAAATCAAAATATTTTATTTCACATAAACCTACATGGGCACTGAAACGTCAGAAGCTAGGTGCACGGTTCGAATTGGTTGTTTCCTATGGAGAAGAGCCGGCAAGAAACTCCACGGTTACTCTTTCAAAAGTAAGGGGCTTTTACAATGTTTTCAAATTAATGTGTTAATAGGTATGGGAGGACAGTGTAGGTCTAATCTGTTGAATCAGGTAAAATACCTCACAGTGCAAACTCTTATGCTAACCAATCATTAACGAAAAGACGTAGGTACATAACTGAAATACTGCTGTAAATAAGAATAACTTAATCTGCCTACCCCACCACCAAAAACGCACAACTTAATTTAAATCAGTCTACCAATTTTGCTTCTTCAATTCAACCATATACATTAAACCACCCGAATATTATTATGTATAATACAATAATTTAGACTATCCTGTCTCCGTCTCATTCCCTCTTTCTATAAACACATCTTCGATCTCACTCTAAACCAGTCTACAGGCGGATTTCGCGACGGTTTTTTTCGATTTTTCACATTTGCGCTACAGTACTGATTGATAGGGAACGGGGGGGGGATGAGCGGGTGTGGAGGGGAGTGTACGTTGAGTGCATTCCTACAATAGATGTCGCCTCAGTCGCTACTACCATTTAGTACTTTTATTTTGTAGCTAAGCGTGAGAATAGAATGCGAGCAACTCCAATAAAATACGCATTGCGTATGCTTATTTTAAAATGGCGACTTCACGCTCTTTTTGCTTGGGGGCCGGGCAGAGGTCCAAGTAGGTTTTGTATGTTTGTTTATGAGTGTCGTGTTGGGTAAGGTTTAATTTGTAGAATATTATTTTGTTGTAGTACTCACATGATTCAGCTTTTAAGCAAGAAATACTGTCACATCATAATCTTTTCTCGACACATTATTTACCTATTACAGTATATTTATTTTACGATTTATACAAACACGCACCTGTTTATCCTGTTGCTCTCTGTCATCAAGGAAATGGAACATGTTGTCGTCTTGTCCAGCATATGGCAGTAAATAATTGTTCTGTGGCTGATTGCATGGTTATGCACAAATCATCTCCTGAGCCTTTTGCCAACTATATTGCGGTCGGCTTCCAGTCTAACCAAATGCAGCTGAATACTAGTATTTTATATGAAGCCACTACCTATCTGACCTCCCCAACCCAGTCACTGGGTATGAAATATGTTTTCGTTCCAGACGTATCACTTAAATTGCACCGGCCGCGGTCACGCGAATACTGGCGGTGATAGAGCGATGTCTTCTGACGCGAGTTTTTTTTTCACCTACCCTAATTTGGTCTCGATGTTTGTTGGTAATTCTATTACTCCTCAGAATTTATTTCATACTAAGGAATTTGACCTTCAGCTGTTTGACATAGACGAAGTAAAAAGAGTACGTGAATTAATATAGTATTTGGCGTTCTATAGTTTCTGCCACCCCCATGGGAAAAAAGCATATATTACTCATGAGTCAAAGGCCCGAATATTTATTAAGTACTAGTATATTTGCACGCGGCTTCGAACATGTGGAGGTCGGAGATAAACCCACGGGAACGTACTACTGGGATAAAAAAGAATCCTATGTCCTAACCCGGGTCATGGTCTACCTACCTGTGTGCCAAATTTCATGCGTCAGACACAGTCACTTTCGCTTTAATTTATAATATTCTGGTATCGAAGTATGGATTAATAAAAATAAGTAGCTAAATAAAAAATAAAACATATTATAAAAAAAAAATGTTTTTTTTTTGTTCATGTGGTCATGGACGACCAAAAAAAGTCGGACGGAACTCCGTTAAGACAAAACTGAGTGCCGTTTATGTCTGAATATATTTATGTACGAGTGTTGCCGTTTGCGCTCGTAATGGCTGACCGTCGTCGGCCGACTAATGTGTGAATGTGTGCGTACAACGGCTTATACCTATAGCGAGCTGGCCAACTTGAGTGACACAGTTTTTTGCTAGCGAGAATCTGTTCGACTTTTTTTGTTCATCCATGCAGGTGCTCAACAAATGTTTTAACATAGACGAAGCAAATTCGTAGCACGTGCGTTCTATAGTTTCTGACTACCCTACCCACTGGACAAAAATAGGTATGAGTTTATTCGTAGTTGTATGTAAATTAAAAGAGACCCAAATATTTATAAAATGCCTTCGGAATCAAGTCTTGATAATTATTACAAATCAGTTCCAAAACACAAATATGTAGTAAGTTTGCATCTTACTCATTCCTAGGGGTTATCAAGCATATGCTCAATATTGCTCAGCATCGCGTCCCTTAGCCCAAGGGTCGTTACCCGCAGCTAGAGTTTAATGGCCTGTATACAGTGGACACTTTTGGCCACACTTTTACATATATTACTAGCTCATACACGAGTGTATTTATGGCTTAATGTGTAATATCATGGGTCTAGTAATGTGGAGTTGTTTTGTAAGTACACACAATAAAATATGAGGTTTGTATTTTTGCAATTAAGGACTTACGGCTTGTTTTACCAGCCCCAAATAAGTTTTGGGCAACTTATCCATACTAATGTACATAACTCTATCTGTCTGTTACCTTTCACGTCTTAACGGCTGAACAGATTAGGTACACAGGTAGACCATGACACAAGTTAGGACATAGGATCCATAGGATATCCTGGTAATACATACGTTCCCGTGGGATAATTTCCAGCCTCCACGTGGGTGAAGCTGCGGGCAAAAGCGAGTCTTATATATACTTTCATACACTTTGGCTCTCTGGATTTATCAATTGGATAGTGCCTGCCTATTCCGATACTGTTTGCGACCAAGCTTATCAAGCGCTGACTAATGAGACACAATTAATTATTCTATTGATGCGAGAGCCAGGGCCCAACGCGCATCTATGGATAACTGTCGAGGTTGAAAAGTTCCATAGGCCTATAATTAGACCTAAACTCGTGAATAGACATAGTGGTCGATTCAAGGACTAACTTTACTACTTTTAATTAGGCCGAGATCTATAAACGCTACTTAGCATATGCTTTCACTTTGACATGTTCTCGTCCCTATCTTGCACTTCTAGTTTGACAATTGTGCGATAGTGACAGGAATAATGCTAAGCCAAAGTACGTGGTAAGTGAAATTTATAGACCATGGCTTTAATGAAAAAACGCTGAGATTTTAAAGACCCACATGTAGGACACTTCCTAAATCTTAAAGATCCATATGTAGGACACTTCCTAAATCTTAAAGATCCACATGTAGGACACTTCCTAAATCTTAAAGATCCACAGTTAGGACACTTCCTAAATCTTAAAGATCCACATGTAGGACACTTCCTAAATCTTAAATATCCTTATGTAGGACACTTCCTAAATCTTAAAGATCCACATGTAGGACACTTCCTAAATCTTAAATATCCTTATGTAGGACACTTCCTAAATCTTAAAGATCCACATGTAGGACACTTCCTAAATCTTAAATATCCTTATGTAGGACACTTCCTAAATCTTAAAGATCCACATGTAGGACACTTCCTAAATCTTAAATATCCTTATGTAGGACACTTCCTAAATCTTAAATATCCTTATGTAGGACACTTCCTAAATCTTAAAGATCCACATGTAGGACACTTCCTAAATCTTAAATATCCTTATGTAGGACACTTCCTAAATCTTAAAGATCCACATGTAGGACACTTCCTAAATCTTAAAGATCAACATGTAGGACACTTCCTAAATCTTAAAGATCCACATGTAGGACACTTCCTAATTCTCAACAAACACAATCATTAGCAACCATAGTAACGAAGTTTATCTCTCGACCAACAAACTCTTGACACCATTTTAACTCAATAAAGAGATCCAACAAACAGTATACAGTATACAACATACACTGCCAGTAAAAATAAACCTTTACGAGGATCCCTTGCGTCATAAAGCAAGCAGATAATAAAGTCAACTTGACCACGATAAATTAAAAATAATATTTTTGAGGATTTACATAGCTTGCGCGGTTGCCTAGCGCGTTCTAAGGCTATGTTCTCACCACGCGGGTCGAAAAGTGGCTTTTTTGTGACAAAGTCAAATCATTTACCTATTTCAAGTAGGCCATTTAAGGCACGTCAAAACAAGAAAATAGAATTGATTTTAGGTGCTATTTCCAGTTCCGATTCCGTATGGAGAAAAATGGATAAGAAATTTCATAGTCTGTTACTATAATCTTTATGTTTTGTATGTTTGTTTGTTATGCTTTCACGCTAAAACGTCTGAACGGACTTGGATGAAATTTAGCACATGGATAGACCATGACCGGAATATGATATTTTTTATCCCTTTTTTATGTGATCGAGACTTATGCAGGTGAAACCGCAGGGCGCAGCTAGTAATTTATAAAAATTGTACAGCACCCTTATTGCACGACTCATTTGTAATGATAATTGCAATGTAAAGTCTTGCGGTATATTTTCCGATAAGTCTAAAATTTGTTCAAGAGTATTCTAGAAAAACATCCCACCGCTCAATGAGGAAGAGCCCTTATACAAGGCCGCACGTAGCTGTCAATGAACATAGTTCGAATGGATGTGGTATTGGTCAAAAGGTTCGGATATTGAAGTTTCGAACGTTTAGTGTTAGGGTATTAAGTTTTACGGTAGAGGTCTGCCCGGCTTGGGCGGAGCACCGCCGTGTCCTCGTGGCGGCGATCGGCGGCGGCGACCTCTCGCGTCCGGCCCTGGTTCAGGCCATGGTACGGAGCGAGAGGGAATGGGAAGCCGTCACCTCCTTCTGCGAAGCAGTAATGCTCGCGAAGGAGGAGGCGGAGCGCGAGAGGGAGAGGCAATCACTGCGCTCTCGCGCCCCTAGTCGCCGCAGAAGGAGACACCCTGGGCGTCGGGAGTCGATTGCCGACTCCCGGCCACCGTAGGCGCGGGCTTGCGGACGGCGAGCAATGAGCAGCTCGCCGTCCGGTAAGGACCAGGGCTGGGTCCACGGCGCGTCGTGTTCCACGTGCGCCTCAAAGAGATTTCAGCAAAATTGACGGGGTCCGATAGGACCGATGCCTGCCGGGGCTGCGGATTGTTCGAAAGAGTTACCGTGGCCCTGGCGCACAGGCAACTGAAGGAACACGGGTGGGTTTTAGTCAGTAAGAGTCTGACACGCCCTTCCGCTCCGCCCAGAGCGGGAGAGGTCATTAATTAATTTATATTAATTAAGTAATTTCCAATAGTAGCCAAGTAATGTGTGTTGTGTATCATGTTATTTTATAAAAAAATAAAAATATTGCCAAATGGGCTTGCTCTTGACCTGGATATCACCTGGTGGAAAGTGATGAATGAAGGCGATGGAACAGCAAGCCCATTAGAGCCCTGTTCCTCTTGCTTTGATGGCTGACGGGTTATACGTGGAAGGGAATACAGACACTGGCAGAGAGTTGCACACTTTGGCCGTGCGCATAAGAAATGTGGAAGAGAAGCGCTTATTACGACCTTCCTTATTGCTTTCGTAGAACTCATAAAAATATATAGATATAATGCTTAAGACAACAAATATCTTGAAAAAATATAAATTTTCGCCTATTTCAGAAAAAAAACGACATGATATGTTGAATTCGCTTAGGTTTGTTTGTAAGTGTGGATTTGGCTACTTTTGAAAATAAGCGTCAGAATTTGACCCCTATTGATAATTGGCTCTCAGGTTTTTACCACATTGGGAAAAATAAAGCATGTGCCTCAATAGGGTTGTCAATATTACAACAAATTAAAAATAAATAAAGGGATACTAACACAGAAATCAACAGACTTGAATAATTATTACTTTTTTGAAAAAGATGGTTTTGGATTTGCCCATTTTTAAAAACAAACTCCTGAGTCAGAAATTGACACGTATCGAATTTTTTGTATTCACAACAAACTCTAACCTATAAAAGAATAATAATTTAAAATTCTGGAAGTGTTCATGAGTAACGAATAATAAACTAGTTATATATATTGTTAGTTTTAAACATGCCATTTTAATTTGAATAATGTCCAATAACACTAATTAATAGTGCCGTTCCTATAATTTCGATACATGCGAGATCGATAATTATGACAAAGATTGTGGGCTAATACTGTGTATGTATTTAGTTGGTAAGCCTATAAATATACCTAAATAAATATAAAATAAACTCATTCAAGAACTCTTCCAACTAATTACGACACCTGCAGTTAGTATTTTTTTGACACTAAATAGCCGCATCCATCCTTCCTCCATCCCTCTAACTGGATTGCGGCCAATGAATAGTCAAATGGGTAGCGGTGGTGGTAATTCGGTGCGACGTACGACGCGAGTGTACCGACCGACTCCTACCGACTTAAGTAACGATGTGGATCAGTTTCCTATATTGTTCCACTTACTTAATCGAAGTTTGAATGAAATGGTAAATACGGAAATAAGATAAAAATTATAAGATAAGATTATAAATTAGATTAGAGATTAGATTTTTAATTTTTTTATTTTTTTATTTAAGATTTTATGTATTTTGTTTTCCCTTCTACTACGAGTATTACACACGTTGTCTACAACTCTTTAATATACTCTCCTATCGCAGGTATGTATCACCTTTGTACGTATTTTTCTGTTCCTTTCTTCTTGTCTGTTTATACAGGGTTATTGGTAAAACACCAGCAACCTCTTAAGGGGTCATTGTACTCATCATTATAAACAACTTTTACTAAGGACAAAACCTGAAATCGCGAAAAAATTATCAGCTGTTCTCTACGTTTTGACGTGTTATGCGAATATAAATGTAGGGAAAATCTGTTTTTTTTTTCGCAATTTCTGGGTTGGTCCATAGTAAAAGTTATTTATAATGACGAGTACAATGTCCCCTTAAGAGTTTGCTGGTGTTTAACCAATAACCCTGTATATGTGCGTATATAAATGGTTAAATAAATAAATAAATATACTTGACGGAGAAGGTACGTTTCTCTCGTTATTATCAGCCATATTTTAACTACTGTGGGCGTATTATGGGTATTGTCGGTTATTGCGCAATAGGAAAACCGTTTGCAGTTCAAATCAAATTATAATTTACGATCAAAATAATCACACTAGCGAATCACACACTGTAGGTACACGACACAACTATACAGAACAAGCGACAGTTTCTAAACGTGTTCACTGCTTAACCGCCAACAACAAACTCTGCTTTTCTGGTCAAGCGTTAGCGTTAAGGCTCGTTCACACTGGCGCGACGCGACGCCCGACACAAAGGCACCGCGTGTCGCGCGACGAGCGGCGCCTTTGTGTAGCGCTGTCGCGTCGCGCCTGTCTGTGGGAGCCTTTATAGACTTTGTCGAGCGCCACCTGGTGGCGCTGGCGTCCCGATTAGTCAAAGTCAAACGATTTAATTAACGTATTTCCGACATACTTTTAATTAATTTAGGAGGGATTCGTGGCTATATAATAACATCCGCACGGGTCGTTGGAAGGTTAAGCTACGCTTGCCGAGGTCGGTCTTTGGATGGATGACCATCAATTTCATATCGAGATATAATAGAAACTATAAAAATGTGCCGGGTGTTAAAGAACTTCAAAGATAGAGAGCAATATATGCAAATAGAACATTTTAACCACGAACAAAAACGAATATTACTAGTAAGGTCAGATAAGAAGATTATAAATGCATCAATTCCCCAGGGCAGTGTCATTGGATGTCTCCTTTTTATTTTTTTCTCATTTACTTTTAATCTTAATTATGGTCTGGCAGTTTGAGTTTCAGCAATATATGCGGCCTACCCATATTTTTTTTTTTTTGGTATTGTTCGTCGAATCGTTGAGCTCCTTAAGTTTTGAGTTGAGCTACACGATTACTGACAAATGCGTGCACTGACTGGACAGGTCCACACAATCTGCGCGGTTCTTTCCTCAAAAGACTAATTCTTACACCAATCTACATGGTCTTCACATGATCTGACCAAGATTATGTCTGGACTTTAAAAGAGACTGTGACCTCTGAGTTTGTTTCGGCCTTTCTTCTCAGAGCAGTCAGATAAGAAACACCGACCTCATCTAGTTTTTAAAATATTATTGACGTGTAAAAGTGTTTGTACAAACCAATTTTAGAAATAAAATCATATATCATCTCCTATTAATTATCTACACCAATGACCCTCCCAAAATCATGAAAGAACCATGTATGCTATTCGCAGACGAAATATCTCTGCTTACCACATGCCAAACCAATAGTAATATTAACGAATAACTAAACACGATTTTAAATAACACAACAAACCGGATGGATGAGCACAAACTTGACATTAATAATTATAAAAAACCACACTAATGACTTCTTACCCTCAGCAAAAATCCCCATTGCCAATTAATTTCACAACAAACGGCACAAAAATTGAAGTAGTAGATGCGTTAAGGTAGCCCCTGAAATTCAAATTTACTTAGGTACGTTTTTTTAGGGTTCCGTAGCCAAATGGCAAAAAACGGAACCCGTATGGATTCGTCATGTCTGTCTGTCTGACTGTCCGTCCGTATGTCACAGCCACTTTTTTTCGAAACTATAAGAACTATGCTGTTGAAACTTGGTATGTAGATGTATTCTGTGAACCGCATTAAGATTTTTACACAAAAACAGAAAAAAATACAATAAATTTTGGGGGTTCCCCATACTTAGAACTGAAACTCAATTTTTTTTTTTCATCAAACCCATCCGTGTGGGGTATCTATGGATAGGTCTTCAAAAATAATATTGAGGTTTCTAATATCATTTTTTTCTAAACTGAATAGTTTGCGCGAGAGCCACTTCCAAAGTGGTAAAATGTGTGTGTGTTAGAAGTTAAAGGGGGGGGCCTGTAACTTCTAAAATAAGAGAATGATAAAACTAAAAAAATATATGATGTACATTACCATGTAAACTTCCACCGAAAATTGGTTTGAACGAGATCTAGTAAGTAGATTTTTTTAATACTTGTTAAATCGTACACCGCAATTTACCTTTCATTCAATCAACTCAAGTATAAAAATTTAAAATAACATTTAATTTCATAAACATAAACCTTGTGCATAAACTGTGAACCATTATTTTCTAATAATAAATCTGGAATAGGTGCCTAAGTAAATAATTATTATAATTCGCGCGGGGCGTGGCTTGATCGGTAGCGGGTGCGGAGCGCGCGGGGGGCAGGTTTCCGACTGCGCTTACCCGAGCGGGTAGACATAGACACGTGAGGGCAGACGTCGTTGACACTCGTGCGCGCGGAGCTAGTTAGGGTTCCGTACCCAAAGGGTAAAAACGGGACCCTATTACTAAGACTTCGCTGTCTGTCGGTCCGTCTGTCTGTCACCAGGCTGTATCTCAAGAACCGCGATAACTAGACAGTTGAAATTTTCACAAATTATGTATTTCTGTTGCCGCTGTAACAACAAAGACTAAAAACAAAATAAAATAAATATTTGAGAGGGGCTCACATACAACAACCGCCATTTTTGCCTATTTTTGCTCGATATCAATAAATGGTAACAGGTAGGCACCTAATTTGTGTACCTACTGTTGTTTACCTAGTCAATGGTACGGAACCCTTCGTGCGCGAGTCCGACTCGCACATGGCCGGTTTTTTTAATAATTGACAGGTCAGTGTCAGGTTGTATGTTATTAAAATATGATTCGCGACCGTAACAAATATGGCTTTACAGAATTATAATCCTTAGACTCAGAAATACAAGAATTGGCCTCAAATGTCATGATTTCATGAAATAGTCATTCAATAGGGTAACATGAACTTAGAGTAATGTATTGATCATTTTTTATGGATATAATTGTACAAATTAATATTTGATACGCTCGCAAATAATCTTTAGATCAACATGCAACCTGGGCATTCTGGGCAGTCTTGACATTAGATAGCGACAAAAATCTGTCGCTAAGTCGTTCGGATGTTAAATTACTTTAATAGATTTTCAAGTTTATATCGAAAGCATAAGGTTGAAAATCTATTAAAGAAATATGACACCGATAAGACTTAGCGACGGATTTTTGTCGCTCTCGAGACTGCAGGGCCTGATACTGACCTGCAATTTGCAAAAGACGTACGAAAATTTAAATTTCGCGGGCTACCCTGACGCTTTCGCCTCAACGACTTTACGCAGACTGACAATCGACACACACACTTTTTATAAACATAACGACTGATCCGTCAGATATAAAAACATGTTAATGTTACACCTTCGTGCATGAAACTTCAGTCAAATAGCCCCTACATAATGTCCATAAAAATATTTAATAAACTACTAGCAATAACAGATGAACTCAGCGACACGGCATTTATAAATAAGCTCAAGTAAATATTAATTAAAAAAAGCATACTAAACAATAAACGAATACATACATGACAAAAAAAAATATTACACACAAACTCAACTCAAAGCATTTATTTCAAATAAACCAATTACAGGCACTTTTAAACTGTCAAGGTCAGGTCAACCAGACACCGTACACAGTCAGTCGTATAGATTCATTTTTACATAGATAAATATTTTATTATAATTATAGTATGGTAAATTGACCCTATTAAATAATTTTTATTTACCACAAACTATAATTTATCTCAATAAAATAAATGTTCTATTAATGTTATCTCTTACAATTATCTATTCTTTGAATAGTATATATATGTCGCAGAGATATTGTAAAACTAGTGATATTATAATTTCACTAGTGAAATCAACTCCATTCACTTTGTCAACCGTCTCCATTTTTCACAATTTCACGGGTTCGTTTCAGTGACATTATAATTTCACTGGACCCACGCAGTGATATTGCAAGGCAGTAATATTTTGACAACTTCGCTGTATGTGCAAGCCCGGTATATTGTGAGTTGGTCAAAGATTGGTCCGTTTCTAATTTACCATTTCTATTATAAGGTGTAGTCGACGGAGCCCCGCTTAGCGAAGCTCCTACTTCTGGGTGGTTTAAAAAAAATAAGCACGAACCTAACCTAACCTGTCCGAGTCGGGGTGCCGCAAGTCTCGAGCTCGCTTCGCTCGCTCTTGCATCCTATCCCACCCTATGGCAGATGAACAACAGTTAACCAATCAAAACGCACGATGTCCCCACTACAAACTTGACTCCTAGTATACCTAGGGTTATTATAAAATCACTACAGCGTTCCCGTGAAATTACAGTAACACTAAAAAAAGTCCGTTAAATTGTAAGTAATGGTGGCGTATGACAAAGTTTCGTGCAATTATAATTTCAGTAGTGAAATTATAATATCCCTAGTTTGACAATATCCCTGCGACATATATAAGTAACAGACTTAAAATAACATTAATAGTATGTACATCTAAATAAAAAAAGGGAAAGAAACATAGGGCATCAAAAAATTCGTCCGCATCGCTATCGACTGGAAAAGTGCCCCAAAGGCTGGCAGCATTGCCACGTTGTATGGCGAATTAATTAATTTTAATTAATACTATATTTCAAATTTATTGGTTGTAGATTTGTTTCCTAATTTTATTTTTATTTTTTGAATTAATTTATACTTTTTGCTGTGTCCGTAATATAGGGTCCGTAATTGTACCTTAGTCGTATTTTTTTTTCCAATTTTTCTCGTGTATTTTACATCACCTCATGGTTTTCAACCAGAGCAACAATTTCATTCTCGAAAAGTTTTTCATTTTGGAAATATAGAGCATTTGATAAAATAAAAACAAAAGCTCCTAAATCGGAAAGGGCGCATCGTAAAGTCATGCTTCTCAGAACCTAAATGGTTTCTATAGTCAAGTTCAACCCAATACTGCAATAAAATCGGAAAATTTCCAAAAAAAAAAAACAAGAATGTTCTCGCTCCATAATGACCCTAAGGCTATACTCCAACTGAGTTTACTATTCATAATACCTTTAAACCTTTAAACATTATGGAATGCAAATAAAGTTATGAATATGAATATACAGTGATTTCCGTGTTACCCAGTAACTGGGTTGTGGAGGTCAGATAGGCGACTGCCTATCTGACCTCCCATTTGGTGCAACCACCTCAGTTTGGGTGTACCTTATTTGAATTTTCTCAGTAGTATAGTATCATAGGGTCACCTTCCACACCACACGCGCACGTTGGTTCTTCGTTATTTGAATTTATTTTTGTCACAATGTCACTTTTTTTTATTAAGTACCATTATTAATTTTCTAAGGTTGGGATCACGTCGGCAATTTGTGCATGTATTTTCAAAATTTATTTATTTATTTTTATATTACATTTATGGCGTTTATCATTTGATTGTGCTTTTTGTGTGCTGTGTGTATTTTTTGTGATGCACTAAATAAATTATTAATTTATCTATCTAAATAGGTCTTACTTCCAAATTCTCCGTTCATATTTTTATCTTTTTTTTTCTTATACGTAATAGTCATTCAGTACCTTCAAACTTATGTGACACCGTTATCTACGTAAAACACCTTACTAATTGCATAACATATTTAACATAATACAACAATATTTAACATAATAATGTATAAATTATATACATTTACGATTTACCAACGTTATCAGAGGATCTTTCACTTCCTCTCTCCTTAAACATCATCATTACATTTAGTTTCCTTGCTCTTGTTTCATGTTTATTATTGTATATATTATATGTAGATAAGTATATGTTTTATGTATGTATGTATTTGTTGTATATGTAAATGGTACACCACTGACTACCTGCATTATTGTCTCTCCTTCTCCCTTGAATCCATCCAAAGGTTGTCTGTAAAAGATCGCTTTTAGCGATAAGACCGCCCATTGTGTCACCCTGTGTAACATGTCTACATTTATATCTGTAATTTTTTATGGTGTACATAATAAAGAGTATTCTATTCTATTCTATTCTTTCATGAAGTCTTACTATTATGAAAACATTCAATCTGAGGACTATCAAAATAATTGGTTTTATGATTTAGTAATTTAATTTATTGCTTTATCATACCGCCTAATTTCCAAAGAAGTCTTTTTATCAAACTAGTTACACATCACGCTTGTATTTCCCGAAGGGGTAGACAGGAGTGGATGGTAAACCCATAATATATCGTCAGTTATGTTAAGACCCACGTTAACAGGCAACCACAGCAGTTTGTGCCTGGATGAAAACCAAAAGCACAACCTATATCTAAAGTCGGTCCTAAAAGTTTTTGTTGAAAGCGTAAACAAACCTTGTTCACGTTAAATTCTTACGTAATCACAAACTAAAGGGAATTAGTAACACTTTCGTCTGTATATAGAAGGTTTCAACTTTATATCTCACTACTTTATCCAACAATAATTACCTATTGATTGATTAACATTATTGAATAACTATGATTGACGAATATTGAGGTTGTAAATTAATCTCAATTGTCAAAAGAAAATTTCTCGTTGATTTCAAATTAGAATTAAGGTTTAAGTATTCAAATAATCAAATTAAAGCACTCAATTTGTAAGTACGTTTTCGGATGCATTTGTTTACATTTTCATAAGGTAGTTTTGGATGAGACCATACCTACCATTATCTCATTGTGTTTGTCTGGGCTCGAGGTTCGTTTGATTGTGATCAGGTGGTTTATTGACCTTTTGGCCATGCTTTGATGGCACAATTTGATGTTGTGGCTAGACGCGCCTACCGCTCTACGGGCTACAAGTTTAATTCCCGCAAAGAATAATAAATATATTCTAGTATGGCCAACAGATAATGTAAATTGGTCCGTGTCTGGGATTATTTATACATCATCCATACATATAATAAAATCGTAGTGAACTGAAAACTGTACCTACATTGTTTTTTGTTCTTAAGTAATATTTGCTAGGCCACACCTCGCAAAAACTACTTCAGCAAGAAAATGGGAGATTATTAGAAAAAAAATTGGATGCCAAATTGTTTCTCATAAGGATCAAAAAACTCTATCGGACCAACTGGGGTTTGATTACTAAAAAAGTTAGAAACACGAAAACATCCCATAATTTTCGTAGAAAATGAGACTCAGATGAGAGAGAACACAATATTCCAGTGTATGACAACAGTCGAATTATTCCATTACTACACTGGGCTGAATAGGGAACGAATATAGCAGATAGCTCCAGATTTAACATTTTAAATTATTATCATCCCGCTATACCTTTAAGGAGCTATGCAGTCAATCAAAATAATAATATAAGAATGACTATTTTATACTTAGTGCAGTGATGGCCTAGTCAGAACAATAGTGGCCCCGCGGTAACGGCCGCGACTAACGAGTTGTAGGTCGTAAGTTCGAACCCAGTCAGACGCTTTACTATGTGTGAATTATTTCATCACCACTGCTCTCAAAACGGTAAAGGAAAACATCCTGAGGAAACCGGCATGTCCTAGAACCAAAACTTCTAAGCCATGTAACATCGACCAACCCGCACTGGGTCCGCGTGGTTGATGCGGCCGACTCCCTCTAACAAAGAGGAAGCCTGTGTCCCAGCAGTGGGAACATGATAGGCTGATTATTGTGATAGTTCGTAAAACATACACAGAAAAGCATAAAGCTTAGGCCTCTTCTGTCATCTATGGTTCTTCATAATCTTTCGTTCCTTACAATAAAAATAATTATCTATGGTTCGGTGACTGTTACTGAGAAATCCCATGTGTTTACAATCTACTATTATATTATTTTAGTGATAGCTATTCGTCAGGAATAATATGTAAGAAAGCATCAGTCAGTGTATCAGGGTTGTGCCATTAGGTAGTATGTACAGGAACGCAGGCGTTCATTACTTTACTAAAAACGAAAAACTACGCAAACAATGGGAAATTACTACTGCAGGCTGCGGGTGTCGACCTCAGGACGAGCTCTTTCTCACGCGGACAACTGTACTTCCCTTGCTCCCACGTCACCAGTCCTGACTCTCTTCATATTTTGGCTGCTGAGACCAAAACTACAAACGTAGTATACAGGAAAGTTATAAAAATGTGGCTGTTATTTTAATGAATTGTGGTGTGTTACGACTTCCACACGAACGAAGTCGCGGGTAGACGTTAGTTTGGGGAATAAGATTTAAAGATAAAGACTTGGTACCAAAAAATCGGGTTAACAGGGTGTTTGTGTATTTCAGTTTTGTTTACTCAACGATAAAACAGGATCCATACGTACTATTGTGAGGCAATGATTTGGCAAAAAATACTCTAATACATAAATAAATATATGTATGCATGTATGTGGAGTGGTTAAAACATGTCTTCTGAGTGTCTTCGGTTCGATCTCCAGTTACTGTGGCCCTGGCGCAGAGGCAACTGAAGTAACACGGGTGGGTTTTAGTCACTAAGAGTCTGACACGCCCTTCCGCTCCGCCCTGAGCGGGAGAGGTCATTTGATGATATCCCAACCAAAAAAAAAAGGTTGCGCAAAGTGGTTTTCCTTAAGAAAATTATTAGTAGCAGTTCGGAGCCAGGATTTGTGACCAACTAATGAAATTAAACTCACCGTCTATTTAATGAGTTTAACCCTGCCAGGCACTTCTAGGAATACAAACGTATTATCATCATCAACAGTTGTCTAGCCTTTTGTCAACGATGTTGGAGTCGATTTCCCAGTCAAACCTGATGCAGATGAATACCAGTATTTTACATGTCGACTGCCTTTCTGACCTCCACAACCCAATTGCTGGCTAACACGATACCCCTTGAATACAAGACTGATTATACAGGGTATAAAAGACCCATAACACAGCCGCTATCTACGCATTCTGTACATCAAACTAAATAAAATTGAGCAAAAAATATTGCCGGGAAACGAGTTTTATTTTTGATGTGAAAAATCATTGTTCACGACAGTGCGTGATGCAATGCACGCAGACATTGTGTTTACGGATGCTTGCAACGGTACTTGAGTTTTAGGGGTATTTAAAATTAAGTTATAAAACTTGAAACTTGTTTTCGTGAAAAGGGGTAAAAATATAGTTGGAACTTTGACTTGCAATGTAACAAAATCTCCGTAACCAAAAGGTTCCCAGTTATGATGATGAGAATAATGAAACCACATTATTATTGCCCCACTGCAGAGCAAAGGCCTCTTCTCATACACAGAAGGCACGAGCATTGATCACCACGCTTGCTCAAGACGAGTTGGCGATTTCAGACTTATATTAACTACAAGTGTAGGTTTCACAATTATGGAGTCGACAGCCGACTCCCGGCCACCGTAGCCGCGGGCTTGCGGACGGCGAGCAATGGGAAGCAATGTATTATTTACACAGAAGCCGTTAGTGTACCTTTGTAAATAAATAATGATTGTTTGACTGCAATGTTTATTTATTTATTTATTTATTTTGTCCAACTTACATCTATCATTACAGGGGTAACCTAATGCGATAGTGTACTTATCTAAAGTCTCATCCTAAGTAATCATTAACTTATTATTATAATTAAATTTTGTAACTTATTACAAATAATGCATTCTTTGTGAATTCACTCAGAGAACAACAGAATAGGTCCGAGTCACTAGCTATGAGGTTGAGAGTGCGGAGTGCGCGCGTCAGTGGCGCCTCACTTAAAAGATTGCTGCTCGTGCGCGGCTCCGCTAGCAGCCGTGACTGTCGTCGTCGCCACACGTACCTGTCCGGAACACATAAACCTATGTGCCCTAAAATGTCCGCATTATGTAACTTCCCTCTAAGTACTTTGAATATGTACGAGATGAGTGCGAGATCCCTCCTGACCCTCAGTTCGTTA
This sequence comes from Dryobotodes eremita, assembly GCA_917490735.1. Lineage (NCBI taxonomy): Eukaryota > Metazoa > Arthropoda > Insecta > Lepidoptera > Noctuidae > Dryobotodes > Dryobotodes eremita. Next base: position 16,698,453 of record OU823266.1, read on the forward strand.
TATCCAACCATACCCAAAATAAATAAAGTTGGGTACATAAGCGGGTAAAATGGGTATACACCATACATGCGCAAGTACAAGTACCTAACAAACTTGTTTTGTACTCTCTCCAGCATGAGCCTATATTTAGATTCATGTGGAGCCCAAATGACTGCGTTACATTCTAATTGACTTCTAACTAAAGCATTATATAAGGCGATAACCGCTTTAATGTTAGAAAAACCACGCACCATACGGAGCATAAAACCTAAATTACGATAAGCTTTTCTGCAGCAGCTTGTGACGTGATCACGAAACGTTAGCCCAGTGTTGAATTTCACCCCTAAGTCCCTAACTTCCGTAGCCCTAGTCATTGGCAACCCGTCTATATTGTAAGTATTCACAATAGGAGTACGCGCGCGAGAGAAAGTGATTGTTACGCACTTTGAGATGTTGAACTGCAAGAGGTTGTTCTTGCTCCAGGTCACCACTCTGTCAATGTCTCTTTGAAGCCTGTCACAGTCCTCCAATTCACTTATCTCAAGCGATAGCTTGAGGTCATCCGCAAACAGTAAACATTTGGAGTCTTTAACAACTTCTGGCAAATCATTAATCATAATAATGAACTGCAAAGGCCCAAGGTTACTGCCCTGACTCACACCCGACCTGGTAAAATATGGCTCTGACTTGTGTCCCGCATATTCTACGTACTGTTGCCTACTGCTCAAATAACTTGCAAAAAACCTTAGCAGATGTGGAGTGAAACCAATGGCCGCTAACTTTTTGAGCAAAACATCATTATTTACTAGATCAAATGCTTTTTTAAAATCGAAGTAAGCGGCATCAGTTTGCCCCCCACTGTCAACTGTTGGCACCAGATTAGCCATGTAGCTAAGGAGATTGCTAGTAGTGCTTCTTGCTGGTCGAAACCCGTGCTGGACGTCTGAAAGCTGGCCGCTGACCTGTTGAAATATGCTCTTATGAATAGCCGCTTCAAAAACCTTCGCCGGAGTCGACAGCACTGCGACAGGCCTATAATTATCCACCGTCATCCCTGACCCTCCCTTTGGCACCGGAACGACGCGGGTAATCTTCCACTTCTCCGGAAACACAGCTCCATCCAGACATTTATTATAAATGTATTGCAGCGGTTTGGCTAGCACCGACCGACAATCCTTAAAGATGTAAGGCGGGATTCCGTCCGGCCCAGAAGACTTTTTCGGTTTAAGCTGTTGAAGCGCGCAACATACGTCCGACAGTTGTAAGTGATCAAGATGTACCCGCGCAGCTCCGTTCTCTCCGCCCGCTTCCGTCATAGCCGCACTTACGTCCAACTCAGCTTGCTCTGTACTATACACCGAATAAAAGTACTCAGCAAACTCCTGAACACACTGTTCATCAGTCAACGGCTCGCCATTCTTTAAAATCTTTTTCTGACTTCTACTACGACGTCTAGATTGTGCATAATTCCAAAACGATTTTGGATCTACCAGCATTTGGTCTTCAACACGGTGTTCATACTGTTCTCGAGCGCCTAAAATCAAATTTTTAACTACGGTTCTACACTGAGCAAACGCTTCGTAATCAGTCCTCAACCCACTGGTTTTATGTCGTTTATGTAGAACAGCCTTTAATTTTATGTTGCGAATTATTTCAACAGTGTACCACTCAGGGTAAATATACCTAGAGCTTACACGACTTCGCATTTTCTTTGGAACGCAGTCATCAAAAATCGAATTAATAATATTGTATAAATAATTTAAACTCATCTGCAAATCTAACTCATACATTGGAGCCCATTATTGATGATTAATATATTATTATTAGTCAGACGGTTTTCCTAGGAATCACGCTAGACGAGAAATTACAGTGAGTACCCTAGTATGATATAACATCTCTTGCGGGGTGGTTAAGCTCGGCTGCTTACGCTGTTAGAAAGATAAGACAGTTAACAGATGTAGAAACCGCGCGTTCGGTCTGAGTTAGCTACTTCCACAGCATTATGTCATATGGCATTTTACTGTGGAGTCGGGCTGCTGACATTTAAACCATTTTTATTTTGCAAAAGAGAGCTGTCAGGGCCATTTACAATCTACGTCACCGCGAATCTCGTAGGAAACTATTTAAAAAGATTAATATTATGACGGTACCTTGCACATTCATTTATGAAAATATTATGTATGTATGTAGAAATCTACATCTGTTTAATGAAATAAGGGATAGACATAATTGTAATACTAGAAATAAAGATAAAATAGATCAACCATTTTTCTGATTATCTAAAGTACATACATCTTTAATGGGGTACTGTGTTTAATGTTACATCAAAATACCTTGTGATTTATTGCGATTAAATGAAAGAAAATTTAAAATTCATATTAAAAGTACGCTTTGTAAACAAGCATATCTCGTCTCTAGTCTCCATACGAAACTAGCTTTTGGAAGGGGCAACTAGAATAAATTCTATTTTCATGTAAATTTGACGTTCAAAAGTCCCTTTAATGTGCCTATTTGAAATAAATAATTTGACTTCTTTGACTTTGATACTACATAATATTTAAATGTTACTTATTAAAATATTTGTATGCCAGTCCATGAAGAGCCACGTAGATTATAACCCTATTATTAAGACCATTATTGTACCATGAACTAATAAGCTTAAAAAAAATTACCTATGGTCTGTGTCTAAGCAAAAGCACAGTCAACCGCGAAAAAATCGATTCGTCTGTTCGATGTCATGATAGTGATTTATGCTGTCTGAGTCAGATAGAAATGAGATGACGCTTTTAGGCTTAGGCCAGTAATGTTCATTTAGCTGTCTGGGCCTACGCGTTACGAGGTCAGTGACCTGTCTAGTGACGGAACTGAGATGAACACGTGGCTGGTTGGTTTTTTGAGGTTGGACAATGTGGGTTATATTGGATGGGCGGATGTTTAGAATTTTCGAGGAGGCTGCCCGATTAATGTAGACTTTGAAATCATTATGCAATTATTCTAGCATTTGAAGTTTGTTTTTTTTTTCATTGTTGAAACGCGATGTGCCACAAATTGTGTTGCTGTCATTCACATGCTATTAATTTCTCTTGAAGGGTATACGTGTCATTATTTACAAAAAAAAAAATTACTTCATCTAGATCCTGTGTCTGTCCGCCTTGATTATGGCAGTGTCAATACCTTTTTTTTTTGGCTGGGAAATCATCAAATGACCTCTCCCGCTCTGGGCGGAGCGGAAGGGCGTGTCAGACTCTTACTGACTAAAACCCACCCGTGTTCCTTCAGTTGCCTGTGCGCCAGTGTCAATACCTGCGTACTCATTTATTAGTGTATTTAATAACATCGAGCCTGTACGTATTCCTGGAAGAGCTAGGGCAGAGGCACCCACATTTAGCTAGTTATTTTAACAGTCCCATACAAAATTGGGTAGGCCTAGCTACATATTGCCATACCGAACACATAATTGCGGAACCCGAAGTGAGCCTGCGTGCTGCAAAGCCGAACACACCGGTGTACATCTCCCGCCTGCACTACACCATTGAAGCGGAGGATATCGTGGAGTACGTGCGCCAAAAGACGAGGTACACGCCAAGGGTGCAGTTACTGGAATCGCACCGGAACGTCCACTTCAAGGCGGTCGTCGTACGTGTACCGAACTGTTTATCTGCCCCTCGTTATGGAAGAACACTTTTGGCCGCAGGATGTGGTGTTCCGTCGCTTCCGCGGACAAGTTCCATTGGACAGCACAAAGTCAAGCTAGTACAAAGTGAAGCGCTACTAACATAGTCTTAAGCCTTTTTATTAACCCAAGTATTGTTTATATGAAAATATGTATGTATAGGTTAAGGTATTTTTCTATGAGCCTGTGTCACCTGAAATAAATGGTATTATTAATAATAACGTTTATTTATTTCGATACATATAAGGTACATTTTTAAATATTTTTATAAAAACATTTAAAAAACATTTAAAAATATAAAAAAATAGTGATCCGCTGGTATCGGGAGCAGGATCCAAGCTACCGGTGGTTAACCTCCTTACGATGCGAGCCGTATCGAGGAGTACTGCCTTCTGGATCAGGCCCTTGATCCAACCGCCTAATGAGAGCCTCGAGAGATGCTGATCGAGGCTTTCGGCCATCAGGCAATTGGCCGATACGACCATCGGCACAGTGATAGCCGAGCTCACGTTCCACATGTCAACAACCTCGTGTGCTAAGACGAGATATTTAATTTGTTTCTCTTTGTCAGCTTTTACGATATTCTCGTCATGGCGAATGGTAACATCGATAATTATTGTACGACGCGCTAATCGATCTATTACCACTATATCAGGTTTATTGGCGACAATAGTCCTGTCAGTAATGATAGACCGATCCCAGTACAACGTGATATGGTAATTTTCGAGAACTGGGTCGGGCACATACTTGTAGTACGGTACCTCAGAATCCACTAGCTTATATTTCAAAGCAAGTTGCTGGTGAATAATCCTGGCTACTTGGTTATGCCTGTGCAAGTACGCGCCGTTAGCTAGACGAGAACAACCAGAGATAATATTTCTGATGGACTCACCCGGACGACGGCAAGCCCCACAATGTCTACCTTCCCATCTTTCATAACATGTCTCCGGTTGTTATTCGTCAAGATAACATCGTCCATAATTGCACAGACGAAACCTTCAGTTTCCCCGAAAAGGTCACCAAAACGTAGCCAGGATACGGACGCTAAGAAATCTACACCAGGCTCACGAAGAGCCCGATAGAAGCGTCCGTGAAGCTCCTTGCTTTGCCATTCGTCCTTGCGGTCATCGGTAATAAGTACCACAGGTTTGCGCCAGTTTTCTTTAGCCATGGAGAGCGGGGTGAGTCCCTTGTCCACTGCTACCACATCACGGTGCATACCCACTTCGGCTTTAAAAAAATATTCCCTGAGACTGCACACTTCGCGGTTGTGGAGGGTCTTTGCATTTAAAAAGCTTCGACCCGCGCACTTCCGCGGTAAGTATATACAGTCTCATCACCAATGATCGTGGTTGATGTATCCGGTTTGCGGTCAGCAGTGTACGGACCCTCCTATCCAGGGCATCGAGTTCAGTCTGGGTGTTTTTGAGTATGCCGAAAGAGTACATTAAAACCGGCATGACCCAACCGTTGAAGACGCGCACCTTGTTTCCGCCTGAAAGAAGACTAATTAATACTTTTTTCAGGCGACCAAAGGAGCGCCCCTTCAACGATTGCTTCATGTCAGCAACGTTGATGCCTAACGCTTTCGAAATTCCCAAATACTTATAGCTTTTGGATGAGACGGATCTAAGGTGTATGGAATCCGAAAGTTGAAATCCCTCGGATTCCATAATCTCACCTCGCTTTACATGCATGACTGCACATTTGTCTACACCAAATTCCATCCTGATGGCGCTACTGAATGTTTCAGTTACCTTCAGTAGTTCCATCAGTAGCAATTTGTTGGGGCTAAAGAGTTTCAAGTCATCCATGTAGAGGAGATGTGATATGACCTGACCACCTCTCCTCAACCGATAGCCTAGACCTGAATCCTCAAGCAGTGTGCTTAGAGGATTCAGGGCTAAGCAGAACCAAAGTGGACTCAAACTGTCGTATTGAAATATTCCCTGTTTAATCCATACAGGTTCATCGCTCCCCTGGATCTGTCGACATCCTGGATAGCGAAAAACCGTTCTCGATTGCCCCATACACGACCTAAGGAAGGTGCGTAGAGTTGTATCTATATTGTACAACTCCAGCACCATGTATGTGGCACCGAGTCATAGGCCTTCTTATAATCTATCCAGCATGTCGACAGATCCTTGCGGGATCGCGAACCTGTTGACTTATGGCCATATCGATGAGAAGTGGCTCTTTAGTACCGCGAGACCCGTTAATACATCCATTTTGAGAGGCTGACATAATCGAGTTACTTTCAATGTGCGTATTAATTTTCGCTCTCAAAATGGATGACAGAAGTTTATAGACCGTCGACAAACACGTGATCGGTCTATAATTCTTGGGATCCGTGGGACTACCTGACTTAGGGAGCAGGTGGGTAACGCCTGTTGTCAGAAACTGCGGAAGCGACCCAGACTCTAAAGATGACTGGAACTGAGATGCTAGGCGGGCGTGTGAACTAATTAGCCATTTCAACCAAAAGTTGTGCAATCCGTCCGGTCCCGGTCATTACCAATTCGGTAACGGACGGACTGCTCTGGCGACGTCTAATGACGTTAGTAGGACTGCTTCCATTTCTGGTACAGTTTCACACGCTCACCCGACATCCCGTATCCAGCCAGCCACAGCGAGACAGACGGGCACTGACCAGATGCTGAGTCAGAATGTACTCGTGGCGGCATCATCCGGGCGGCACTCGTCTGTCACATTTTGTTCAGGTCGCTCCCAAGCTCTATACACCCATCTCTCATCGCTCTGGAACATGCGATTCTGTGTGTACCGATCAACCCGCCGCTTATACCGCCGGCTCGCCCATGCACAAACTTTCTGCTTCAGGAAGTCGATGCGCTCTGTGACACGGGACATGTATTCTTGAGGGCTGATTCCAGTCCTCGAGAATGCCAGCCTTACAAAGCGCAGCACTCGTGGTCGTGTATTGCCTTCCCTGAAGCAGTATAGTTTGCCGATGAGTACCCTGACCCCATCGATACGACGCTGGATCCTGCACTGCCAGGCTGGTACGGCTGGTTTTGGTCGAATAGCCCCGTCACAGTTTGGAATCCCGACGTTAGCTAAACGACATGCCGCAACAGCCGCGCAATACAGGATCGAATGTGTATCGACGAGATTCTTGCTGCTCTCGAACACATTCCCAACCCTGGCAAGCGTAGCTTAACCTGATCGATCGACCCGTGCGGCTGTTATTACTTACCATGAGCCTCTCAAGAATACAATAATAGTTACTGCCGTGCTGAAAAGATTGGTCAGCCAGCAAGGTTGGTAGCAGACTGTCCAGAGGGCCTAGCCAAGTGGCAATCGCTTTCGAAGCGTTTCGTATTTTTACAAAGACAGTAGCTTATGTCAGTCCCATACATTTTGGTGGTTGCATATTAGAAAATCAAAACTTTCTCGAGCAAATTTCAAAAGAACAACGTACAAATCAACAAAGTTTAAAATAACGATGGTCATTTGATCAAAAGTTCAGCTGACCAAAGTCTGGAATATCAATGTTTAAATTATTTATTACACTATTGACCACATCGTTTAAAGGTAAAAATGGATTACTGGATAAATTATTAATTATCAAATGGATTAACTGAAAAAGGTAAAAATATAAGTACCTATACCTACATTTAAATTAATAATTCCTAATAAGAAATCATTTGTGATTATAAAATTTGATTAGTTATGATTTCTGCTAGCAACTTGAAAGTAGCGCTCGCCGACCGCTGCCGCGGCACCGCTCGCTACGCTCGCTCGGCTCGCGCGCGGTTGGTCACAGTTTTAACCAAACCTAACCTATTTCACTCAGTTCAAAATGACGAATCATACAATTTGCCTGCGAGTGGATAATTAGACAATGGTAAAAACATTTCTGCGGCAGATTGTATGATTCGTAATTTTGAACTGGGTGAAATAGGTTAGGTTAGGTTAAAACTGTGACCAACCGCGTGCAGCCGAACGAGTGCTAATTCCAAGTAGCTCGCAGAAATGTTTTGTTGTAATTTGATTAGTAATGATTTGATATTTTAAAATTACATCTAGCAACTTTTGATCAGTCGTTCATTTGATGTCACATACATTGGGATTTAAATTTTTTTCTAAATAAAACATTTGGTCATTTAAATTTTGTTATTTCGTTTATTGTTCTTTTGAAATTTGCTCGAGAAAGTTTTGATTTTCTAATATGCAACCATTTTGGTGACATGACTGTGACATCATCGTTACCAGCTGATAGAACATCAATTTGTCTAGGCCCTCAGGATGTGTCCTCTTTATCGGAGGATTTGTGATTGGGTAAACTATTAGGATGTTGAAAAGAAACAACAAACTGTACATTAATTAAATTTATTACACGTGACTTAAATTAATTTATTCGTTATTGCTTCAATATTATATTAATTATTGTACTTAGCTCTATAGAAGGGGTCATGAGCACTCATTTATATGTATCAACCTTAATTTTTTCGTTATTATCTGTTTTTCTTTAGGTATTACTAGTTCTGAAAATGTATTAATAGCTTTGAAAAGACTTTTAATACGAAATGTACAATTATGCCCGCTTGCACCACAAATCAAACATCATTCTGTTCTTGTCAATCATCTGAAGATGACAGAGACGGAATGATGTTTTAAATATGGTAAATGCTAAACAAATTTAGCGATCTGTGCAAGCGGGCCTTAGTACGCGTAAATAATACGTACGTAAAAGGTTGTGGCCACATCTAACAACTTGCGTCAAAAGCGCGTAAACTCGCATCGTAAGTCGCACGTTTGGTCGTAGGTGTTCGTAAGTCACATGTTTGAGTGACGTGAAGAGTGTTTAAGATACTTTTACACTCTAAAAATTAATAACTCAATTGGAAATGCATAACATTATTATAATAATTCATACGCTTTTAATGTTACTATGTAATCATACTTTCATTGTTTGAACTTTCACAAAACTCTGGGTATTTGAAAACTATTTGTAATATTATAGACGTGAGCTCATGACCTACCCTCTCACAGTGATTCGCAGATTGCAAGTGATATGAGAGCTTCTAGATTACTTTTAAAAAGAAAAACTCTATTTCAGTTTCCAGGAAAGATATTTTTTTGTAAAATAGATCGTTTATAATTTATTATTTTCATGTGAGATCATACTAAGTTTACATACAAGCATTATTTGACATGACAACATTCTGGCAATAATAATAATAATATTTTTATTTAATAATGAGGATTATTATTGTCAGATATTTTTCGTATATTGGTAACTCTATATGGACGTAAAAATGTTGTTTTAAAACATGAATTTATTTGAAAAGTACAGAATAGTGAATAGTATTTGGAAGAATATTTTTCAATGTTTATTAAGCATTTAATAACCCAATAGACGGAAGTGTTAATTTTAATATTATGATTTGACATTTAATATTTATGATTGTTTTTTTTTTAATAAAATTATTCATGTTTTAAAACAACAGTATTAAAGTGAAATTGTTAATAAAATTTTCCAATGACAAAAGGCTGTATGTCCAAAAATGTATCCTTTATCCCTACAAGAACACATCAAGCAGTTATTAGGGTTGATATTATTAATATTATAGTACCACGAATATGACCAGTTTCTGAAATTACCTTTAAAATTCTCACTTAAAACTAGTGTCTTAATTAATAACACTATTACACACACAAGTCAACAAGAAGGGTAATAGATAAATTACTTTATTAGCATTTAAAATATCTATTATTCCAATAACAATATCACATACATAAAAACTAGACAGTAATTGTATTATAATAATTATAATATAACAATCAACAATTACATTCGATGATACAATGGTGTAATTATTATTATTACTTATAATTAATTCGTATATTATTATTTATTACTTATGTGCGTAATGATTGAATAATGATCACGGTAGCGCGCGTAACTTATTTTATAATAATTATTATTATTGAAGATATTCTATTAATATTATTAAACATAGAAATTAATAACGACATTAAAATTTGTCCACACTTAATAGTTATTAGGAAATATACAGAGTCACATACTAACATGTATAGAATAGGATAGATATAGTCATATATTATATTTCTGCTACATACAGTATAAAGACAGCTTGATAAGTGACTTTAATAGTTTTCTAAATTCACTATTTAATAATAATATAATATTTTTTATGTGCCATACATACTAAACACTGGTCGATATATAAAAAGCCGTTTACTATGTCGCATAGCTTTTAAGAGGGTACCTTAAAAGTAGTTAACAATAAAAATATTGCTATGAAATATTTTCTATATTCAACAAATAATATTCTTTTATTTCGCGTTATACGTATCTCTAAAAAGGGTAAAACTATCGTAACAAAAAACGTTGGACTACAAATTTGTAAAGGTTTTATCAAAAATGTGTTCGTTTGGACAGTGACGCCACGATTTCATTATTAATTTTCAGTCCCAAGTTTTATTATTATTAAATTCAAATAATAATAACTATTATTTAATAATATTGTTAACATGTTATTCACCATTATGATGACAACAATTTTTCAGTCAGCCATCGTTTCTATTTTTTGTCAACTATTGGGTTATCTTAGTGAATCCCTTTTTTATGTAAATCTTCTAACAGCTTATATTTTTGTAAAATGAACATCGTAGAACTTTCGAAAATACTTTTATTATTTAACTCCTGAAGATAAGAGCAATAAATTGCTCTCCGATTATTTTTCAAGATTTCTAATTATTATTATTTTCTTTTAAAAAGATTATTTTAATTAAACCTTCCCCATCATAACGCCACTATACAAAACAAACAGCACGTTATACAATTCGAAAATTGGACAAAATTAATAAAACGTTCACAGGTGCCTTGTTTTTGGACAATCCTTAAACGATCACTAGAAGTAACTTATTATTTAAGTTATTAAGCTTTTTGCTGCGGACACCAGAGTTGAGAAAAGTTACAATTATTTTTTTATTAATATAGTAATAACTATTATTTTAAATACTTTTTTTTGGATATTTCAGTTTTTGTAAACATCGAGAGTTTTCTATAGAAGTAGATTTTGTTTTGCTCAATTGCGTAGATTTTAGAATAACCAGCATTATTATTATATATAAGTTAGGAATACGACTGCATACATAACCGCAATGTAACATTACACTTGAATTTACCTCACCCGTTTTAAATGTCTTACCCACTTACTCACTTTTGATAGTTTATACGGTCTATTAAACTGTACTCCATGATGGCGAAGATTCCAAATTTAAACCTTTTTATAATAAAGTTTCGCAAAATGTACGTAATCGAGCAAAACTTAAGACTTATTTTAGCATAACCACTAATCCTGTCTACCCGCTAAAGCAAATAATAAGTGGACGTAACGAACATCTCATGATGACCATTCTACGAAAATAACTACAAAGAAATCAACTGTATTGTCTTTGTCCCTGTATGTCATGAGTCAATGATGTGGACACGGTTAGGAAGGTTCTAGAGCCTTTTTATTATAAGAAGAGATAATAATATACAAGAATGGAGAAATAGGGAGATAATTTTTGTCGGAAATCTCTAGAATTTTATTAATTTTATCAGAAATATGAAAACAAAAATTTTGGGATCGGCATTCTTTATAAATATTTCGTCTGTGAATATTTCGAATCATCCAATAGAGCAATTTCTATAAAATTTGGAATTCCACGCTAATTCAATCTAAACAGGACTTTCTTCCCAGTATTTCACAAACAAAGTTTATATTTTTAGGATTAAACAAAGATAATTAGACAAAACCAAAAGACAATCCTGAAAATGTAAGCCTTAGAGAACAATAAAATACCATCATAGTTAAAATCGAACCAGTAGATAATCAGAATGAATATAAAAATACCGACAGTGATAGAGTGAGTGTCACTACTGCTATTGACAGCTTTCCCACTTAAGTTAATTATAACTACGGTTCACAAATGGCGACAGATAAGTCTTTAACAGAACTGGCTTTACTGCTTTCGATTAAAAGTCTCCACGCAAAATCTTTAGCAGAAATAGATGGAAAACCTGGAATACATCAATATGTACTATAACCATTTAGGTTCACGCTAACTTGCAAGGATAAAGATCTAATGGAGAGAGATCTTAGAGGTAATAGACCCAAGTGCCTTTAGTGAGATGATCGATTTGTCTCGAATAACGTTAATATCTTCAATTGAAGTCTCACAGACTGATACAGATTTTTGTTACAATTTCCTGAAATATGCTTGCTTAAAAATGTTAGAAATAATGGCCCAGTATCTAATAGCCCTCGTTTTAGGGTCTCCTGTTTCAAACATGATTGTTTACTTCCTTTAGATAAAATGAAGCTTTAAACTAAAGCCAGTCCCATTCAAGACAATTCACAATACTAAGCCGACCCTAAGATAAGTGACAATCTCAATAAATACACATTAATCTTCCTAACCTATAATTACATTAATATTGTCTAAATTACATTCGTCCACACAACTACAACCACCTAGCGAGAGATTATATACAATATAACAAAAATAACTAACTTTAGCGTAGTGATTCGTTATCCGATATGTTAGGCAGTATGTATCTAGGCCACGTATTATGTTCTTAGTGATAGTTTTTGGCGTAAATTCATACAAAATAGCTACCTGGTTTTCACGTGGTAACTCGGTAAAATCGTTGTTATTAAACAAATTTTCATATTTGTTTTCTTTATTTTTAACATCCTTTTGAAATGGTAACAGCTTCGTTAAGAACAGGCGATCTTCAATTTCGTTCAACTCGAAAAAAAAAGGATTTAATTAAAAGGAAGGTAGATGAAGAAGATAAAAGAACAACTTTAACATTCAAAAATGTCTCTCATGATACGATTCCTCGGAAAAAGTGTGTAGTTAATGCAATTGTACAAATATCAACTCATCTAATTTAATTTAATAAAATAAATCTGCTTTATGTTTATGCCTTTACGCCAAAAACTGTAAAAGCAATGAAAGTGATAAAGATAGACCTTAAATTTAGCTTGGATATAGACTCCTTGTACTCAAAACATCGATAGTGCAACATCGAAATATATACGATGAGTGCTAGTATGATTCACGCGATAATTAGTCCTTTGCTTCGATCCTTGAAGAAATTGGGAAACATACCGACAGACTGCGGCTAGTGATCTCTCAAATAGTTTGTCTGATGTTTGACTTCTCTTCTCTCATTCTAAAGCTGCCTTTTTTAGGACTCATCTTCCACGCTTCTCCATCTCCGCATCCCTTTACAAAGATATCACTGAGGACCCTTTCTTCAAATATTTAAAGCAAACAATCCACCACGTGAGCCAACATGATAGATTATGACACGACAATAGATTAGATATAAACTCTAGTTCTGAGGTAACACAAAGTCAAGGAACTCAAGTTACAAGCACACGAAGATACAAATGATATATTGAGCGAAGCATCGCATTAAGTACTATACTTAACATATACATATATTGTAAAAATCCAAGACGATAAATTGACAGCATTTCCAGTAACACTAATCGTATAATTATGATGTACAATAGTAATTGAGACGAAAGCCTTAAGACTAAAGGCAGAAGACCACATCGACAGTGCTCGGGTGAATGAACTTGCTGATAGAAAAGTTTAGCAAAAAGCAGTTAGTATCCTTAAGATATCAACAGAGGATGAGGAATAGCTTGCCAATAGAATATATTGAAGAATAATCTTACTCCAATGGCAAAAAATAAAGAGAACATGATTATATATTTCTAACCAGTGAGATCATCGAAAGATCTAATTATAAGAATGAAATATAAAAATTTGAGAAAGATGAAAATAGAGAAGCAAAATAAAAAGAAGTAGCAAATTCATTCACCACAGCATCACACAACTAGCAGCCATAAAAAGTGATAGAATACAATATCAAAATGATTAATATTAGTACAACAATTTTTACGTATAGAGATTTGTGATATACTAGTCTACACAGACGAGAAGATTATTGCACATTTCTGATTTTAAGGGAATATTTGTTTGGTCCTATTATTATTCTGGTACTATATGAAAACCCAATTGCATCAGAAAGAATTATAGCTCAGTAAGGTAAGCCACACACTCGAAAAACATTCACGACAAGACTAATAACTCGCGTGACACTGAAATTATCACATGTGCAAGAGACCTTATCTTTAAAGTATTTAAATTCTTCAATATTTATGTTAATTACGACGATGCAACGGGTCATGAGAATATGAAGGTTTGAAAGAATCTACTTCTGATCTTTTGAAATAAAACTATTGCTATCGTTTCCCAAATTATTCCGTATCACATATTTGACGATTTCATTGCTTTATGGGTTCGTTATAAGTCTATTGTTAATCACTTTGTGGAGAACAGAGTGCTGTTCGATCAATAACATTTAAAAACAATTTTTATTAGTGATTGCTTTTTTACCATGTTCAAGTAAGATTTCAATGATGATGTTTGCATTTGGTTTAGCACTTGCTTTTGCTTTTACAATAACATCTTAGAATTCTTTTCCTCGTCCATCTGTTTCGGATGTTTATCTTACTCAAACATGTCACAAGATAGCAAGTTTAATGTGTGCATAAAAACTGAGTTAACTCTTATTTCCAACACAACAATAACGGGTTTAGAAATGTGATATTCAAAATTTTAAATCCAACTTTGAATTTCACATTTCTTTATCACATCTTGGACCCCAGTTTATTTCAACAGCAACATGTAAAAACTAAATAATATTAAAAAATATTTTTGTTTTCTCTGTTCTAGATCATGAAGGTCATAGGCGTCTTGGGAATGAAACTAAAATCTGACTCTAAAAGTACTATTATTATCTTCAAACAAGGTCCCTCAAGTAGGCAAGCAGCCAATCGCCAAAGATTACTAAATGCTTCGCTAACTATTCCTTCTTCTATTGCTCATACAAGCAATTACATATGTAGTTCGATATATCTCTCTTACACCAATATCCACTTAATTACAAGTACTGATTATTCTACAAATTGATCTATCAAAATCTTTATTTCGATTTCCAGTTCCAAGACGCCTATGCACCAACATTGGGGTTTCCAAAAACAACTTACTCTAAGGATAAACCAAAATCCTTTTCAAGGATAACAAGCAATAACAAATCTGTCTTTTATCAGAGGTAACGTCATCTAAACCTAGCAACTAATCGATTTGTGCTTAATTCGTTGTGCACATATTGCACATATATGTTGTATTATTAAACAAAGTGTTAAAAAACTTGACCTGGATGCGGATACGAAAAACTAGATAGTTGAACTATTTTATTCGTTTCAAAAGACGAGTGTCAATTTGACGAGTAATACAATATTTAAAAAGTTTGGACATCCACAATAGAATTACTTTTAACGTTGATATATTTATAAAGACAGAGATATCCGCACCGAAGTTAGTTTCGATTTTTTAACACTAATAATGAGAATAGCTACAGATGTATCAAATGGATGTTACCTGGGCTTTTTACCAGATTACGCATTCACCATAAACCAACTTATTTAATAGGTGAATCTGCTAAAGATTTGGTTACATTATTTTGTATTCCAATTCCATGTACAGATATTTCGTACGTTTTACATAGATGTTTACAAGTAGGTACATGTTGAAAGTAGATTGTCATATATGGATTACATTATTATTTATTATAACATTGCAAGTCACGCCACGAAAATGACAAATGATTTTTATTTAAACAGCAATTTGATACATCAATAAGATTCACTATAATAATAACGATAGCACGAATCCACGGTTACTTAAATATACCAGTTTGAAGCTAAATATCTTAAATCTAATAAATAAAAGCGACCAGACATTCAGAGAAATCGAAACAAACCCGATAGTTAACTTGAACACTTGACCATCTCTCTGATTGACGTCCACTGATTAGTCACAGACAATCTCTCACAAATAGTTTCTTTATAGAGGAGAAGGTAATGTATTGAAGATGGGTGAGCATGAACTGGATTGGAAGACTTGAGCAATCAAGATGGAATACATCGAAGAAGCTGAATATAATTAGTAAATAAATCTTCTTCGCGAATGATTTTGGATGGAGAAATATATTAAAGACATTGATATCAGACCTATTATTTTAAAAAAAATGGATTCTAGATTTGACAGTGGAAAGAGAGTTTATTTATAAATACATTATAGGTATGTTATTATCATTTTGATGAATACAAACTACGTTTATCGTTGAACAAGATGCATCACCATTGTTACCTTATCTTGCTAAGATTTCATATCTTGCACTATTTTTAGATTTGAGTTTTCTATCAATCTGGTGTTTCATCAACTTTTAGCATCTGTTAATACTTCTACAATTACTTATCTCTTTGTTATTTCATCATTTCATTGTTCACAATTATTGCCAAATTGTTCTGACATACCATTAGTCAGTTTCTTAATTAGTATAATCACACTGAGTATCAGTAACTTCTGTATTTCTTTTGTCTTTAATATTACATACATATTGCTTTATATTGTCTGTACTTCCTCTTCCTTTTTGTCAGTTATAACTTTCTCCTATCCAATACTATCATTTATACCAACATCGGTACCTTCAACATCAGATGTTATTCAATGCCTTCAATATATTTCTTCAGGGGGTGAGTTTAGTAGATGAACGCGGGGTGCAGCGGGGGCGGCGGCACTCGGGGCTGTTTATCCAGGGGGGCGCAGCACGAGGGCTCACAGCATGGGGTGCTGTATGGAGCCGGTACCAGGGCGTACTGAGCTGGTGGCCCGTAGATCGCTGGGGTAGCTAGAGAGAAAGAAAATAATTAAGATTAGTAAACAGAAAGAAGTATTGATAACTAAGTAGATTTTTATGTTAAGGTTACTTTACTTTTTTTAAAGATGCATTTTCCTATGACCAAAATCATTTGTAATGTATGATACGTCCAATAAAGATGTAATCAGACCTTGGTCGATCATGTTGACCGGCGTTAAAACATGTCACCATGTCGTTGAGCGACCGCGGTCAAAGGGGAAGTTCCCGTGTGTTTAAGAATGTTCGCATTTTAATCTCGTCACGAAGCTGATATTTCAACTAGATTTTGTTTGACACATTAAGGGCTGATTTCACCAAAGTCATATCTTTTATCCGTGGAATAAAATTAACGTCTAACATTTAGTGTCCTTCAACCGATGAATTACGGGAATTGTTGCAACCTAAAAAAACACCTTTAAATCTAAATCAGTCTAAGCCGCTGACTATAGTGAAGTACCAGATAATGTTGCTACTTCTAGAACAGTAAGTTTGAGCAGTACTTACTATCATACGGCATCGGATACACAGCGTATGGTGGAGGCGGCATTTCGCAAGGCGCACACGGCTGCATCGGGGCGAGAGGAGGGGCACATAACAGCTGATAGCACAGTGGAGCCTGAAGAGGAGCCGCCTCTGTGCCCAGAACCGGCAGCTGACTCATCTGGAAGTAGACGAACTATGCTTAAAGTCAACCTGTTGAAGTATTTAACATTATTCACGGAGATGACGTCGAGTGTGCTGTGATGACAGGGTTTATTGGTAGCCTTTTCTTTTTTCGAAACTGTATTTTTGTCTCGTCTTTGCAAAACACGTATGAATTTTTGTGCTAAATAAAACACATATAATGTAACCGTCCCTTCCTACCCTTCAACTACTTTTAATACGGAATTTTATTAAAATACCTACACCATTTTACTTTTCAAACTTCTACTACTTTTTCTGATTGATCTAACGACTTCATTTCTATGGTATATTTAAATTATTTCTCATGTGAACAAAAAGTATTTAAGAGCGGCCAACCCGTCATACTTTTCTTACAAACGGTCGTACATGATTATGGCATTGTAACACATCTTTCATTGAAATTTTTGAACTAATAGGTATCTTTTGCACTTTATCTAGGTTTCTATGCGTTTAAAAAATCTAAATTTGGAAAAACAAATTCAGTATAAGCCTACAAAAATCTCCTGTTTTGCGCAAATTTTACCTGAATTTTGGCCATTCATAATTTACTCATAAATTATAAAAGTAAAGAAAACATCTTCATAGAAACCTCGCACATGTAATGGTGATTCAAAATGAGAAATATTTTTTCCAAAAACTTGTAAGGCTTTTTAAAAAACACGAATCTCCTGGAACAAGTTTGTGAAATCTTTGCGCGCCAATTTTCGTTCGATGTTATCGCATTCTCACTCTTGCTTCTTTTTCAAACATTGGGTTGGGTGAAACAACAAGCTTTTCAATCATGCTCGCGTTGACGATAGACGGACCGGGAAGGGCCCTCTTAATTTGGTTGAACAAATTGTCATACCAAGACCGGGGATCAATACCCAAAACTTACAAATACGAGTACAACCTATTAAATCCAATGTTATAATTATGAAATTTCATCTCCTAATTTTCTTAAATTTCCTCTTCCTTCTAATTCCTCTGATGATCACGTCAACGTCATTCCATTCCCATCTAATGACAGGTAATTTCTCCTTTTGTTATCAGACCATCTTTCCTAATTAATCCGACAGTAACTGATTAATATTCACCTGTTTTCTGACAGCCTGCGCCACTCGCAGACGTCCCAAGGGAGAAAACATCACGCCACCGCTCTGCAAGAAACGAGAAACATTCATTATAAATATAATCTCTTAAGGTACGTTATTAATGGCTTTGTCACTCGCTGCGAGATGAGATCGTTGTCGAGGATGTGTGCAGGGTGTGACGTATCTCGTCTCGAGTAATTATGATGATGATATATTTTGGCAGTGTGTAATAAGGGTCTTTTTTTTTTTTTAATCGCCAGTCTTAGTAAAACCAAGTTTTAAGATTAGCCAATATTCGCCTTCTAAAGCCCATAAGTCCATCATTGTTTTACTTTGCACTTGTTACATGATACTACAATCAATGTTTAATCTTCTATTGATATATGTAAAAATCAGACCGATAAAATCTTTTACATCCTCACTATACTAACCATCAGCCTTTTAAGATTTTGTGTCACACAAGATAGGCAGAGCCTGCAACAGTAAATTGAACTGCTATGTGCGGCAAAGATAAATGTTCCGTTTAAATCACAAACGACCTGGGAGTCTGCTCCACAGTCCACACCCATTTTCGAAATAACAAGCTCTGCAAAACCCTGATTAGATGGATGTCCGTGACACACTACCCTAAACGAATGACACAAACCCTTTCGAGATAGACGACCGTACATATCCGGCTAAGTGACATTCATAAATAAATAGGGTTCGGCTAAAATTTGCCGAGAGTCCCAAATTTGGACGATTTGCAAGTCTAATTTGTTGCAAAAACATTGCCTTTAAGACCTTCTGTGATCTGCCGGTAATTGGCTTTCTCAAAGTGTGGAAACATGAAATTAAAAGAGTAGCTGATTAGCTGGAAAAGCACAGTAATCTTGATCTGTAAAAGTAATGGTTTAAAGCTGAGTCATTGGCGCGTTTGAAAGGGCAAGAGTTCAAAGTTCTAAACACCATTTTAGGAAGGTGTATGTTAAAGCTGTTTGTAGTTTAGTCATGAACAGTTAGGTTAAGTATTAGAACCAATTCAGCAGGGACTGAGCAATCGAAACCCGTATAGGCTCCCAAGAAAGTTACAATCAGTAGGTAAATAATTATCTCATTAGTCGAGGCTTGGAGGAAATCTACTCACACAAAACAAAGCAATCTGTAAGGCGTGAGTAATATAGAGGGTGACTGGATCTGGACCCGCCACAGCAAATTCGCATATACATAGAGGAGGTCATTTGCTAATTATTGCAACTTACTTTCCATAGCTAAAGTTTTATAGTTAAGGAGATATGTCAATTTTTATAGTTTATAGAGATTTTTCCAAAATTTGACCTTCAAGCATTCACAACTTTTTTTAATAGGTGGTCACCCATCCACGGATCGACCTTGGCAAGAGTAGATTAACCTTCGATTGTCCCGTGCGGCTGTTATTACTTAGCCACGAGCCCCTTTGTGTTATTTTAGTCACAGTATAAAAAACTACCAATAAATTATCCGATAAAACATTTCTCCGCCCAATATCAGCCCGTCACAGTCGTTACAAGGCACTCCTAAATTCCGGGACCCCTGACGATAACCTTTCCCCCATTTCACCCCAAACGGAACGAAAAAAATATCAACACAGTATATTTATTGTCTCGATTTCATATTCTACCTGTTCGACCTTGGCTCGTTCGTAGGTATCGTCGGCTTCGTAATTCCCTTACCACTTTTGGCAACAATTCCCAGTAAATTGATGTTTCACTAAGGTTAAAATAAAACTACCTGAGTGGCACACAGACGAATAGACCTAGTCGTTTTATGACGTGCAAGTAACATTCAACGTGGATGACCGCGGGATGAGATCTATTTTATTTTATTTTTCATATTTTTGTATGCACGTGTTCCTGTGGCAAATAAGCGTATTTTTCTATCTTTCTTTCTAATACTGTTAATATAATATTTTTTGTAATTTATAATCTATATTTTATTTTTCATATTTTTGTAATGCACATGTTCCTGTGACAAATAAACCTATTTTACAAGCTTTTATTTTTCTTTCTTTCTTTCTAATGCTGTTAATAATAATATTTTTGATTATTTATACACAGACTGTTTTTAACTGGGTCACTACGGTACTCTAACTTAATATACCTATAACACTACATAATTTAAGTTCTTTGGTGATGCATCGTCGCGAACATCTCTCCCACCGCGCGCCGCGCAGTGCAGTGACAACTCGTAGCGACGTCAGCGCGGCGCTGCATCACATCGGTGAGCGACGATCGTAGTCGCGACGCTTGCCGCCAAACCACCCACCGTCGCCGCCTCGACGCCTCGACTCCTGGATTACTTCGGTAGTGGTACGACCCTCTTTACCGGATGCTTCAAGGTGCCGCCGCAGGAAGTGCGCAACTCAGCGGTCCGGAGTCCGTCGTCCCCGGGGAACACAGCAACTATACGGCCTCGCGGCCATGTGCTGAAACGCAGCTGGCCGTCGGCGATGGGAATGGGGTCACCGACTTGCAGTCCGGGCCCACGGCTGTGCGGCTCCCGCCAGTTTTGAAGCTCCGCGGCAGGTACTCTCTGACCCAGCGACGCCAGAACATATCGGCTAGTTTCTGTGAGCGCCGCCATTGTCTTTTGCTGTCTATACCTGATAGCGGTGATAGCAGTCTGGCCGACCCACCGAGCGAGAACTGGTTCGGTGTGATTCGTCGTCTACTGAACATGTGTTAGCGGCCGCCTGTTTACAGTGTGCTCTGCCTTACAGAACAGCGTGGACAACACCTCTTCGTGCGGGTGTTTTTCGAGGAGCACAGTGTACAACGCGGACTTCACGCAGCGAACGAGACATACATAATTTTTACTTGCCAAACTTTCTAGTTTAATGGCGAGAAGCGCTTGATAAATATACTAAATTATTTCTCTCTATATATCTAACCACGGGATGGTAAAACAATTTCGAGGTCGACTACACAAAGGGGTGAAACCGGTGAGAGTGCTTTCCACTGTCAATGATTTGCCCTTCCCGGTTATGAATGGCGCTAACCGGAAGTATACGAATGGTATTCGACCTAAATAGTACCTTTTAAGGGTAATAATATACTTTGGTAGAGGTCATGATGTTCTTATAAGTGTAATAATAATAAAAGAGTATAAAGAGGTGTGGGTCGAGGAAAAGGGTTCTGTATTGAAGTTATGAATTTTCATTTGCGTGTAAGGTTACTTAAATAACTTATCATAACATCGTGCCTGTAATCCCCGAGGCGTTGGGCAGAGGTCTACCTATAGTACACCCACATTTCGCCAGTTATGTTTAAGTCCCATGTACTCGTAATAGGCCTAATAGGCTAGCTTATTGGCATCAACCGGGCACAAGTTCAGACTCCGACCTGCTACTGAGAAATTCCTGATGGAAAAACTCTATAACTGTTTGCTTGACCCGAACGGGAATCGAACCAAGGACCTTATGCTCAGCAGTAAGTAGGACTTGTGACCACTAGAGCAACGAGGCAGTATGTTACTGTAAATATCTATGGAAATATGCGTTTGGGGAATGTTGTATCGAAATTTGTGTTCGTAGAAACATTTGTGAACTATTTCATGTTGCAAAACAATGCAGTAATAAATAATAATAATATTAATAATAACAAAATGTATTCAAGTATAAAATAAAATTATGATTTACATTAATTACCGTCGAGGAAAAATTTTATTCTAACTGTAATGTAGACCTGCCTGGTCTAGGTTTAAAAAACCCGTATTTCAGGGCATCAATTTACATCAAACATTTAAAAAAAAGACAACAATAAATTTATTAGGAGCTAAATTAAAAAGAAGATAATTATAATATTTTTAATGACTTAAAGAGTATCTAATTGATTTTATTATTATAAAACTAGATTATGTAAGATATGTTTAAAAAAATAACGAATAATATTAAAGTAGATAAAGTGGAGACTATTATTAAAATAAAAAATTCATGATAAAAAAATAAAAATAAAAATTTCATGATAAAAAATAAAAAATCTTGTTATTATATTTTTTTTCTATTATTAGTAGAAAATAACTGGAAGGTTTTTTTTTTTTAAATGCAGTGTTGCAATTAAGAAATGTTTATATTTTCACTTCACCAGTATAGATAATTTATAAGCACAGATAAGTATGAATTGAAGCAATCAATCCTACTCAAATTATTCATTTAGAAGTTTGTATGTTTGGATGTTTAGATGTTTGGATGTTTGTTACTCAATCACGCAAAAACGGCTGAACGGATTTCAAAATATCAAAATATTTTATTTCACATAAACCAACATGGGCACTTATGAAACGTCAGAGGCTAGGTGCTGAACGGATTTGGATTTGGTTGCCCAAAACTTACACGTACTGGCGGAAAACAATAAATCGTACAATATCGTCTATCGAAATATATTCACCAACTCTGGAGTACACGCAGACGAATTCGCGGGCAGAACCTTATTTAAAAAAAAGGAAAAATTAACTCTGTCTGTTAACCTTTCGGATTTGGATGAAAGGGATATACCATGACCTGGTTAGGACATAGAATACTTTTAATTCCGGTAGTACATCCCCGTGAGATAATTTCCGACAACCACGCGGGCAGCCGCGGGCAAAAGCTAGTCTTACTAATATCCTACTTCCTACTATATATATACATATATATATATCCTACTAATAAGTGTGGATGTTTGGATGTTTGTTACTCAATCACGCTAAAACAGCTGAACGGATTTGGATAAAATTTGGCACATGGGTAGACTATGACCTGGATTAGGATATAGGATACTTTTTATCTCGATATTCCCACGGGATCGAGATTTCTGCGGGTGAAACCGCGGGGCGCAGCTAGTATTAAATAAAAATAAGTATAGATTGAAGACACTAGTACAGTAGGTTTATAAAAACAATATCAAAAATGAAATAAAGAATTAGTCCACAAAAGATGATGCGATTTCATCTGTAATCGATGAGAATCTGTACAAAAGTGTCTACATCAACCCCAAACAAAAAACATTTGGGCCTTTCACGATTGAGCATAAAATCGAGTCGACTACAACATTTTTCGTATCCATACCTTCTCTTTGAAGAGATATTTAATTAGATTTACACGTAATTAATTAAACAAACACAGACGAACACACACACACACACACACATAGCGGTCAAACTTATAACACCCCTCTTTGGGCGTCGGGGATTAAAAAGAGAAATCTTTTAGAACAAAATTCCAGTTATGTCTATTCCTGAGGGATTATTTTAGAATTAGCTTCTGCGCGCGACTTCGTCCGCATGAAATTTTGGCCCCAACCCACCGCGTTACACCCCATCGCCTGACCACGCTTTGACTTCGTTTTCACTTAGCGATCTTTTTGACTTTTTTTTTTCTTTTTGCTCAGCTCCTAAGGATCGTAGCCTGATGTTGAATAGCCTATACCCATGTTCAAGAATTGTACTAACAAATGAAAATAGATGTTTTCTAATCCGACTGGTAGTTCCAGAGATTAGCGCGTTCAAACAAACAAAATAACAAACAAATCCTTCGGTTTCATTAGTAGTAGTATTAGTGTAGACGGATAAGTATAGATTTAGTAGTCCCAGCTTACTTCAATAACTTATTCAGAGAAATAATAAGGACACAAATAACGCTGAAAGACTCGTATCGATTTTCATTAAGAGATTTCTTCTCAATATTTGACCTCATTTCGACGATTTGTTCCGCAAGACATTCGTTACAATCTTTAGAGCCGTCTGAGTTATTAACTACGAAAATATTAACGTTTGCTACGCTTTGATTTTCATTTGTTTCTGCTTCCTCTTTAGGTTTTTCGTGAATTCTATTTTGACAGTATTTACTAGTCATCTTTTCAGCCGAAAGACGTCCACTACTGGACATAGGCCTCCCCCAAGCAACGACACTTCGACTGGTTCTATGCTTCTCGTATCCAGCGGCTTCTTGCGGCCTTCACAATCGACTATGTGATGAATGAAAGGCGACTAACAAAAGGTATTTACAAAGCAGGTGTGAGTTAAAACGGCCTAGACGTACATGTAGTAACCTTATTGGTGATGTTCTTCAGAAAGGTCAGGTGCGTAGTTCACGCAACCGGAATGCGTGTATGACCTGCACCCTAATTACTTAACACATTATCTATCACAGTCTGAATAATTTTGAAGCCTATTGCTAATCCATTGCTTCATATGTTCGATAAGTTTGTCTGTTCAACAACGTAAATAACGCAATGAATGTTGTTGAATTGTCAAAATGAAACCCATTCCAACTGTTAGTGTGTTACGTAATTACCCCGCAGATGTATGAACGTAAACGAAGCAAAGGGAGTATGCGAGGATCGTAGCAGGTGGCGTTCTGTAGTTTCTGCCTACAACCATGGGAAGAAGGCGTGAGTTTATGGATGGATGTGTATTTGTGTACACTAACATGCCACACTGGGGCCGCGTGGCGGATTACTGCCCACACCCTCTCACAGAGAGGAGGCCTGTGTCCCAGCAGTTACTACCCTATAGGCTGGTTATGCTAATTAATGTACTTGTGTTATTTATGATCAAATACAGTAAACCTTTTAAGTTAGTCTTTAATTCCAATATTGTTTATAATACATAGCATCACGCCTGTATTCCCCGAATGTTAGGTAGAGATGTACAGTAGCGGCCATAAGTCCAGTAGCAGTTACAAAAATCTATCGCATCAAAACAAGTCGTACTTACGACCTTTTTCTTCAACAAACATTTTGCACACATACACGATCTCGTATATCGCACTCTTTCTTTATTATCTAGTCAGAATGAGTGCAACATAATGATCATTTGCCTTAGTGACAAGCCTATCATGTCACGACGACGTAATATGATACTGCTATTTAATTTCAATTAGAAAAATATGTGTCTGTGTGGCTTAGCGGTTAACGTTTTGACATAGTCCGCACGTTGTAGCCTGCGTTCGAACCCCAGTGATATTACACTTTTTGTGTTTTAATTATGAATTCTAAACGTCTACGATAAGTTAGACACGATGAGATGTGTATTAGTTAAACTTATTATTAACAAAAAAGAAAAAAATGAGGGTGAATGTGAAACAAAATAAGCTACTCGATTGAATAAAGTAACGACGTTGTTGGTAGGTGAACTTTGTTACGAGCGTTTGTGTTATTATTGCGATTAGCATGTTGTTTGAATATCTTTAATCAAGATGCAAGCAAATATTAGTATTGATGCCAGGGCAAATATTGTCGCTTTGCGTAAAAATGGGCTTAATATTTCTCAAATTTCAACTGAAACCGGCTTATGTGTAAGTTATTTTGAAAGATTATAATTATGATGATAGTTGTGGTGTATGATTTTCTTATTAAATAAATCGCTAGTTGCAAGTGTGTAATAAAAATTATATTTTCGTTTTTTAGAGAAATACTGTGAGCCGTTGGATAAAGAGGTTTGAGGAAGAAGATAGTCTGAAGAGTCTTGTAAGAAGTGGAAGGCCGCCGCTTATTAACTCGATTCAGCGACGTTTCATGGTGGAAGAATATGAAAAAAATGGTTTCATTCCAACTAGAATGTTTGCAGATCAATTTGATACATCATTGCGAACTGTTCGCCGTGCACTCCATGCTGAAGGCTTACATCATCGGAAACCAGCTAAAAAACCATTTTTGACACAAAAACACAAGGAGGAATGACTACGTTTTGCTCGGGAATATTTAGATTTTAACTGGGAGACGACCATATTTTCTGACGAGAAGACTTTCAAATCATGCTAAAAAGGAAGACTTCATTTATGGCGAAAAGACAATACTCGCTGGTCTGAGAAAAACATTATTCCGAATACAGAGTCAGGTAGAATAAGTGTGAATATGTGGGGGTGGATTAGTGCACAAGGGCCGGGCGAGTTGGAATTCATACCTACGCGTGCCAACAGCTCTAATTACGTCGAAGTTTTAAGTGACATAATGCTACCTACTGTGCGTAATGTTTACCCATCGGAAGACTTTAGTGAACTACATTTTGTTCAAGATAATTGTCCAATACATCGTGCCAGTGTTGTAAAAGAGTGGTTTAGTCAGCATGCTGATATTAAAGTTATTCCGTGGCCAGCACGATCCCCTGATCTAAACCCCATCGAAAATATGTGGGGTTTCATGGTTCAAAGATGGGAAGCACGAGATGAGAGGTGTCCTGAGCAGCTTAAATCCCATTGCATTCAATTGTGGGATGATTTACGTGGCACAAATATATGTGCAAACATTGTGGCCTCCATACGTCGACGTCTGCTTAGCTGCATTGACAATAATGGAGGTCATACCAAATATTGATACGTTGTTTTTTACAGGGGATGTGCTGGTCGCACGCAAATACGCATACGTAAGTTAGTTTATGATTGTAAGATTGGGGTTAAGCTTCAATCTTCTTTTCTCTTTGAGAAAATGAATAATTAAGCTATAATCTCAATACTAAAGTTAAAAGCATAAGAACAATTGTATTTTCATATCAACAAACTTGATACAAATTTTGGTTTTTCAACTTATTATAATAATATAAATAAATGTTTCTTCAAATTACCTACCTACTATTATTTTATTTCAACCTAAAATATTATTCACTTTTGTAATTTTCTTCGTTCTTCTTAATTCTTATCGTATCAATTTTAACTAAGTATATATAACGAAATATATAAATAATATTAATATCACATATAAAGTAAGTATATAAGATTACTTATATATAATAATATAAACAATATTCATATATATAAAGTATATAAATATTACTTATTATAATAACTATATAAAACATTCATTTAAATATTAAAAATATATATATTTGTTGTTTATAATCAAAAAGTAAAGAATAATAACAAAATCGACCTAGCCAACCGAGCGGGGTTCGAACTGACAGTCACTCGTATCCAAGTCATACATTGCTGCACTTAACTACATGAACTGGTTATATTGAGTTTAAATTTTCGCTTTAGTTTCGGATTGACTCGGTGCGAACACTAATGTGAAGAAAACAAAAGTATATTGTTATCTTTGTCTAGTATTGACCCCACACACTATCACCTCGTAGTTATACCTGTATGACAGGTAAATGTTTGCGTTGAAATCACTCACACATGTATTTATACGCGCAGTACCGTGCAGGCGAATACGATCGTTGATGTGCTACTGGACTTATGGCCCCTGACTGTACATATCTATAGTACACCCACATTTCGCCAGACATGTTTAAGTCCCATGTAATAGGGGGCGAGCCTATTGCCATCAACCGGACACAAGTTATTTATTCATGTGCTGCTACTGAGAAATACCTATTGAAAAACCCAACAACACGACAATACTGCTTATAGTTGATTAATTATTCAAAAAGAACAATAAGTCAGTAGGTACATGGTAATTTTTCAATGGTTTCTGAGGCTTAAATCGTAGATTATCAACGTCTTTAGTCAAATTGTTGTCGGACATAAATAATTTATTATTCTGAATCAAGACATACAACAAACTTACTACTTCATTTGACTGACCAAACCAAAAGAGTCCATCCTCAACTCCAAAAAAACATTGTATGACTTATTCTTTTCCAAAAAACATTCATCACTTGGTCCTAAAAACTTTGACAATATCATATTCATACATAATATCGAATGAGGCGACAATAGTCGAGTGCACAGTCCACAAATTTGGCAGCACTTTTCACCCTTACGACCTTTGTAATAAGGTTGAAAGCGGTCAACCGTAACTGTACCGACACTACTTCAGATTCTACATTGTGTGGCGTGTAATATACCCTTAACGTCTTACAAAAAACTTTGGTCAACAATGTCTTCTCTGCAATCTTCACTCGGACTTTTACAAGGAGCTGATTCAGTGATTTCGTTATTAAAAAATCGGTCAAGCGGAAACGAATTCTTTCCGTAAGGTTCGGGGAGTTTTTTTTTTATTACCTTAAATATGGATTTTTTGAGTGAAATTAAAATTCATGAGTATATAAGTTTTTAAGTAATTTTTACTGCTTTCTATAACAGCCATACTTTAATATTTCCTAGGAATATTTTGCTCGTAACAATCGGTCGTGAACAAACATTATCAGAGAATTTAAAGTAATTTCTTCTACATATTACACGGAACAGTACCTGCCTAATGGATTTATCAGTGTGTTAATTTCTGGGAAATCCTGTTAATGAAAACATGATAATTGCAATGAAGTCACGACGTTCGACCTTACCAAACACAGCTTTTCGCAGAACAGAAAATTCTAGATTTTATTCCTTATCATTTCTTCCTTTTCTCGTGCCATTCTAAAGACCCTTTTAAAAAAAATTAACCCTATAAAAAAATAATTACCCTATACATTTTCACAGGCACTTTCTCAATTATTTTTAGCTCAAATTTTTTAAAGAGCGGAACCCTAGAAGGCTTTCTCATGAAAAGGTCATCGTTTCTTATTGTTACAAGGATATTTAAGGAAACCTTTTGAGGATGTTTTTCGCAGAATTTTACGGGAAGGATTTTAATACTTATAACGATTATAATACTTTGTTGTTGAGATTGTGGCCGTCGTTAAAATAAGAAACAAATTTATTGGGATTTTTATTAATATGTTTTGCTTGTAAAAGTTGGTAGTCAAAGGTCAATAGTAGGCGGATAGATCAGTAACATTAAAATATTAAGTACCTCATAAATAAACCTCACAAATACCTCACAAGTACCTCATAAATACCTCGTAAATGGTAACTCAAACTCAAACTAAAAGCATTTATTTCATATATACCATTTACAGGCACTTTTGAATTGTCAAGGGGTCGGTCAGTCAGAAAGATGAAGCTAGTTGCCCATTCCAAAGCGTAGTAAGTACCTATGGAGAAGAACGGGCAAGAAACTCCATGGACACACTTTGAAATCAAAATATGGTTACAAAATATTGGTTACATCACTCATGTTGAAATTATGCATGTGAGAACGATAAAGAAAGTTAAAAGCGTCCGTAATAAAAAGACAAAAACAATTCAAATCTTAAATTAAAATAAGCCGTGGCAGCTAAGAGATGACCAGTCCCTACTGTTCGTGAACGGGCGCCGTGCCCGTTCAAGAACATGACGTTCATGAAAATAAAATAAAACCAGAATGAGCAAAGCTCTGCTTTCTGCCTAGCACTATCAGGAGATCAGTAACGTCTCTACTAAGCGTGATGATTTTGGCAAAATAAAGACTTGCATCTAGAATGTATAGAGATTGGTTAGACTTGTCAAGCAGTGGGAACCGGAAGACGGGCCTCGTCGCCGAGGGAGGCCCAGGAAACGCTAGCGTGATGACTGTACAGGTTGTGAAGGACATCGACGCGCAGCCTGTTATCATGGATTCAGTACATGATTCTGAAATCCCCTGCATTAAAAATTTTCGTCGGATATCAAAGAAATAAAAATTTGCTGCTCCATACATTTTCACCGATAACCGATGAAGTCTACGCTAGGTGATCTAGAATCATAGGGCACGCCACAATTGCGGCGGTAAGGCCCTCTTTGAGGAGTGGCTTGAGAGGCGCCACGGCGTCCTCACCTTCCGCCTGACGCAGGTCTTCACCGGACTTGGCTGTTTCGGGAGGTTCCTGTTTCGGATAAGGCGGGAGGAAACGCCCGGGTGTTATCATTGTGTGGATCGACCGGAGGACACGGTGGAGCATACGGTGGAGGTCTGCCCGGCTTGGGCGGAGCACCGCCGTGTCCTCGTGGCGGCGATCGGCGGCGGCGACCTCTCGCGTCCGGCCCTGGTTCAGGCCATGGTACGGAGCGAGAGGGAATGGGAAGCCGTCACCTCCTTCTGCGAAGCAGTAATGCTCGCGAAGGAGGAGGCGGAGCGCGAAAGGGAGAGGCATTCTCTGCGCCCCCGCGCCCCTAGCCGCCGCAGGAGGAGGAGACGCCCTGGGTGCGGGCTTGCGGATGGCGAGTAATGGGCAGCTCGCCGTCCGGTAAGGACCAGGCCCGGGTCGACGGCGCGTCGTGTTCCACGCACGCCTCAAAGAGATGTCAGCAAAATTGACGGGGTCCGAGAGGACCGATGCCTGCCGGGGCTGCGGATTGTTCGAAAGAGTTACCGTGGCCCTGGCGCACAGGCAACTGAAGGAACACGGGTGGGTTTTAGTCAGTAAGAGTCTGACACGCCCTTCCGCTCCGCCCAGAGCGGGAGAGGTCATTTGATGATTTCCCAACCAAAAAAAAAAAAAAAAGGGGTTCTAGAATCATGCGCTGAATTCATGGTTACAGTTTGCGCGTCGATGTCCAAACCATTGTAGGTGTTTATGGAAGATTGGCAGGAGATGGCAACATACAGGGAAGAGTGGAAAGCTGTGGGGGAGACCTTTGCCCAGCAGCGGGACAATAAAGGTTGGGAATAATAGACATTGACGTATTTCAAGGGGAGACTTTAAACAGCATTAATTTCGAGTAGGTTGGTATTATTAAAAGAGGTCTAAAGCCTTTTGAATCTAAAGGATTGTTAGAATTTTCGCAAGTATTTTAATATAACGTACATCGTACAAAGTTTTACTTTGATTGGTCTATTTTGAAATTTTTAAGTACTCTTGGTTTATATCTTCAAATAATTTATTACAGAACATTCTTCATTCTTTTAAAGGTATTCGTAAAATGAACAACTCAAGAAAGTTAAGAAACCTAAATCTACCGTAAGTATTTAATTTACTTACGATTTTTACAAATTTTTCTGAGAGTTATTTTATACAGTTTCTGTCCGCGATTTCATTCGCGTGGTAATCGTAAGTTACATACTATACTAAAATTAAAACTCCCTCGGCCCCTACCCACCGCGTCGCATCGCATCGCCCGCGCGCGCTATCACTTTGTTTTCGCTTAGCATTATCTCCGACTTATTTTCTTTTTGCTCGGCTCCTTAGGTCGTAGCGTGGTGTGAAGTACCTTGTGTAGCCTTCCTTAAGAATTGGCCTATCAAATGCAAAACAATTTTTCAAATCCGACTGGTAGTTCCCGATATTAGCGCGTTCAAACAAACAAACAAACTCTTCAGCTTTATTATTAGTTTATAGAGAAGCCAGTCAGTAGGGTTGGTAGCTCAAGTAACTAACCAGATCGTAGAGAAAAAATAGAGGAATTCGAAAATAATTGTATTTTTATCCTTAAATAATTTAAAACGACATAATAAATTATTTTTTATGCATGTACAATTGCGTCACATTTGGTTGACACTCGGGTTGACATTATTTCGTAAATGCCATTCACTTGTCATTCCGTTCGTTTGTGATAGAACAGTGGCTGAAGCCGACAGCAGACAGCTGTCAACTTGACAGTTTTTCTTTTAATAAGTAAGGTAGTCGTGCTTCTGCCGATGGTATGGTGGTGGATGCCGAAGTAACTGAAAATCGTGGAGATTTTTGCATCATACAAGAAAGAATTGATAGCTTTTATTATTCTATGACGAGAAAATACAGTGATAGTTGTTGAGACCTAATGATATCGTGGTTGGAGAAGGTGGTAAATGAAATTCCAGTGTACAGTATAAAGTCTATTGAATGATAACCTAGAACAATAAGCACAGTGACGCTTGTTACTGATTCTATATAGAACACAAGTTATTAATAATAATTATTATTATTTATTTATTTGTCAGATAACATGATCCATTATGGTTAGTAACAATAGGAGTTTATAAACTATGTTAGTAGGTAAAGAATTTAAATATAAATAAAAATTAGAACAGTTTTTTTATTGCTACGGCGCGGGGAAGACGACTAGCCGCTAAACTGTATGCGCGAGGAACAATGCATTTTGCCTTGTTAGCGTTATTGTTACCAGTAGTTCCTACAATAGTCTTCTTTGGATGGAAGAAAACGTTTTTTTCTGTAACGCGTAGTGCGTGTTGAGAAATGGAAGTCTCACTCAAAACTTAAATTCATTAATTCATTCATTCATTCACTGACAGACAACGCATAACCTAAGCCGCTAGGTCTAGAAGCATGACATTTCGAAATAACGAAAATGAGCATTACGGCAGGATTTTTTAAAAGACATCCCCTAAAGGGGTTAAATAGCAGAATGAAAGTTTGTATGGAAGTTCGACTTTTTTAGGGTTCCGTAGTGAACAAGGAACCCTAATAGTTTCTCCATGTCCATCTGTCCGTACATCCGTAGCTTAGCTCAGACTCTTAGTACTAGAAACATGGATGGCAGGCATGGATATACATATTAATCACGCCGACAAAGTGCTAAAATAAAATCATAAAAATAATATTTTTGGGGTACCGCCTGTACACTTGTGGGGATGTTTTTTTCTCGTCTATCCCATGGTGTGGGGTATCGTTGGATAGACCGTTCAAAAATATTACGGGTCTGTGAAAACCATTTTTCGACTCAGGGACCCGTTCGCGTAAAATCAAGCTTTAAATTGCTAATTTTTGTTAGAGTCAAGTGATCCCCCTCCCGCTACCAGCTAAATGGTTGCTTTTGGATATGTGAAAAATTTCACGGCAGTAGTATATATAACGAAATTAAAAGGAAAACCATCACAGCTAAGTAGGCTTTACAAGGTTACGAATAATAGTCAACCAACTTACATTTGCAGTTGGAACGTATGTGTGAACATGTTTTTCAACTACAATGTTGTGACTGTCCCCGGCGGACCCCAGACTGATAAAATTTTCGTTTTTCCTAATTATGCTAATATTTGTATTTAGGTCGGTTTCCCCCTTAGGGGAAAAGGCCGCACTCCACCTCCGTACGGCCCTGTAGAGCTCGTCTCCAGACTGGACACTCTCCCACCGATTGAGATTAAATGAATTCCCAAATAGAAAGAAGTCCGATGCCTTGTCCCATTAATAAGGCAAGGAAAGGATTGAAACTAATAGTAAATAAGACTTAGGAATTCATAATTATGAAAATACATTGAATGTGGTTTTAGAAGTGTAAATAATAGAGGGATGCTAAGTATATTATTATATAAATTTGTAAGTAACCCATACGCTAGCGTAACAGGTATTTGGTCAGTCGTAACTCACACGATACCTCACATCTACACTCGGTGTACTCAGAGCAACAATTCCATAAAGTGACGCAAGTAGCTTTTCAGCGACATTGCGTCAGCATCATGCTCTTATGGAGACATGGTCCCTAGCAGTTCTTTCGAACTGATAATCGTGACGAAGCGGCTTTCCCTGCGGTAACCGTGCGACCGTCCTTGTCTAGCAACGGGGCGGCCAGTTCCAGCGGCATTCGTCGGCATCATGCTCTTTTGGAGACATGGTCCCTAGCAGTCCTTAGACTGGATATGAAATAGATGTGGTCCCCCAATCCCCTGGAATGTCATTTTTTGCACAACAAGCATATCTGCAAGACACGGGTTTACGTCAGTCTGACCGAAATTATTGGTCTGAGATAAAGAATACAACATTCTAGAATTACTAGATAATAGAGTTGAGAATCGAAACTCAAGAATCATTTAATAGAGTTTTGGATAATCTCTTTTAAAGCCCTGATTATTGGTCGGAGCCAAAGAATACAAAATTCAAGAGTTAGGTACAAGATAAGGTTAGAGAATCAAAACTCAAGAATTGTTAATTAATAGAGTTGTAGATCAACTCTCTTGAAGGTCTATAGACAGTCCCAAGGCGCCCACCCTTCATCACTTCCTAGTGTTTGAGCTGGGGAGAAGAAGTGGTGCAACAAACTCCCCAGCAACAGTCTCTGTCTGATAAGTTATAAGAACCAATTAACTACTAACTCCATCAGCCTAGGATAATTATCATAATGAAAGACTCACCCAGTCGCACCAACAAACACACACACACACTGC
This sequence comes from Dryobotodes eremita, assembly GCA_917490735.1. NCBI lineage: Eukaryota > Metazoa > Arthropoda > Insecta > Lepidoptera > Noctuidae > Dryobotodes > Dryobotodes eremita. The sequence goes on from OU823266.1 coordinate 16,732,494, forward strand.
TAAAATACTAGATTAGGTTAATCTGGGCTTCAACCCAACCATATTTAACTTATTTGATATTAATCGCTCTCACGAGAGCCCACTCAGACATCGCCTTTTCACATTCACCAAATCTCCTAACTGAACTAGCCCAGCCTATCGTGTCTATCACTTCTCGGGGTCCTAAGTCGACTCCTAGAGTATTGTGTCTATCACTTCCCGCGGTGCTAAGTCGACTCCTAGAGTATCGTGTCTATCACTTCCCGCGGTGCTAAGTCGACTCCTAGAGTATCGTGTCTATCACTTCCCGCGGTGCTAAGTCGACTCCTAGAGTATCGTGTCTATCACTTCCCGCGGTGCTAAGTCGACTCCTAGAGTATCGTGTCTATCACTTCCCGCGGTGCTAAGTCGACTCCTAGAGTATCGTGTCTATCACTTCCCGCGGTGCTAAGTCGACTCCTAGAGTATCGTGTCTATCACTTCCCGCGGTGCTAAGTCGACTGCCATACCATTCGTTCCTTTTCATCTTCTAGCATCCGCATCACTACACCAGCCTCCTGTTTTTTTGTAACATAAACCCAAATTCTCGCAAGTTCGCAGAATACGTTGCTGTAGAATTCCTCCTTTGTTTTAAGTGTTCGTTTGGTATCAAGTTTTGGCGGCCAGATGACAATAATCGCCTTCTTTCTTTAGAAATAGTTGAATTATTGCATCCTAACTGACGTCAAATATTGCCCTTCGACTAATGGCTGGCATAAGTGCCACCCATTACACAATTTCAAGGATATAAGTGTTTTGTTATTAATTAGGGTAACATGTCAAACTGACAGATCATAAAATAGAGATTTAATGTGTCTCTAAGAGTCCCGAAATCGTGGGAAAGTTTTAAAACAAATATAATATTTTGTTATTAATTAGGAATAGGTGACAGACAGTCACAATGTTAAGTTTGTTCTTGGGATAAAGTCATCCCAACTACGGAACCCTCCATTGTGCGTGGTCCAACACGCACTTGGCCGGTTTTTAAAGTTAGAAACGTACGCTGGTATTTAGACTTCTGTTTTTAAGTAAAACAAAGAATTATGATCGTTTTATGGAAACTCTTCCCATAAGGCTCCTGAGAAATTGCTTATAGGAAATCCCATCGGGCACACGGCTTGTAGCAGTATATTTTGCGTTTGTGAGTTTGTCCAAATATGAAACATCGAGTTTCAAAAGAAGAGCGTCTGGTTCGACTTTGTAAAGCACTCGGCCACTCAATAACTGAGAGGCTGTCTCTTTTTTAACCGACGAAAAAGAGAAGGAGGTTCTCAACTCGAGGCGTATACAGGCCGGTCCAAATAGTGACGTCTAATCAAAATAGATTCCTCATGCTCAGGGGTACCCAAAAATACCCCATGTATGTTCGGCGATTCTCGATAGCTTTCGAGTTATAATTATTATTTTAAATTTCTTGAAAATTTTATGGAAATCGCTTTAAAAAAATATTATCTTTATTTTTGCACGACTTTTTCACGTTCTTTTTTTCGCAATTTTCATTGTTGTAGAATATGGCAAGACCTGTTCCACACCCAAGTACAGGTCAGGACTTGTGTTCAGTAATTTATTAAATTGTATAATTTAATTATACATTTTGCGTGCCTGAATTGGTACAACACAGTGGACTGCGCATTCACTTGACATCTGGAAATGTATGGTTATATACTTTGTTGAGCAATAAACTTTTGAATTTGAATTTGAATTCACCCTTAAAGGATGTCACCAAAATCAGCCCAAACGAAGTACCGAGGTATACTTAGTGGCATAAAATACACTAAATTACACTAAATAGTATTGCATTTATATAATTTTCGTATGGTTACCTGGGGACGAGAATAAAATAACTTTTAACATAATAAAAAGCACTTCATTTTGGCACCCAATCACGACTACCTTACTTATTAAAAGAAAAACTGTCAAGTTGACAGCTGTCTGCTGCCGGCTTCAGCCAGTGTTCTATCACAAACGAACGGAATGACAAGTGAATGGCATTTACAAAATAATGTCAACCCGAGTGTCAACCAAATGTAACGCAATTTGTACATGCATAAAAAATAATTTATTATGTAGTTTTAAATTATTTAAGGATAAAAATACAATTATTTTCGAATTCCTCTATTTTTTCTCTACGATTTGTTGCACGTATACCTCGAGGTACATATTTGGGCAAAGTTATATGGGCTTTTGTGACCTTTGACCATACCTTTCTAATACATACTGTATAATTCCACTAACGACTGTTCTACCCATTTCAAATCAATCTAAATTATATCAAAATAATTTTTTTCACATAAAGTTACATGGCACTTATGAAACGTCAAAACCTAGGTGCATGGTTCCAATTGGACGTTTCCTATGGAGAAGAGCCGGCAAGAAACTCCACGGTTACTCTTTTAAAAATAAGTGGTTTTTACAATGTTTTCAAATAACAGTGTTACTAGGTATGGAAGATCAGTGTAGCCCTGTCGACAAGTAACATTTAACATGCAAAACAAACAAGTAATGAGCCTTTTCTCTAAACAACAACAATCCTGTAAAGTGGTCTATTTTACCATCGGCCTTGTTCACATAGGATTGAAAGCAATGTTATATCATACCTACTAAATTATGTAGGCAGCGCGAAAGTACGGTTTTGTGGTTTTAGCGAACGCCACAGGGAATAGGCAAAAACATTTCTATTTGACAGCCTTGTTATTGAGAGAGAGCGAGATAGTGGTATAGTATATTGATAGAGTTGTATAAGAGTAAGGGAGACAGTAAAACGGGGTGTTCACACCTTTCCTACCTTAACCACATTTTGGTGTATTATAAATGGGTAATATTATTATCGTCAAATCTGCGGGGTAATTACGTAACACACTAACAGTAGAAATGGGTTTCATTTTGACAGTTCAACAACATTCATTGCGTTATTTGCGTCGTTGAGCAGACAAATTCTGGAACAAAGAAGCAGTGGATTAGCAATAGGCTTCAAAATGATTCAGAATGTGATAGATAGTGTGTTACGTAATTAGGGTGCTGGTCAGAATTATAATCGTATTATTGTTTTAGAATCTATTGATAGTTTGTTTACAAAATTAACAAGATCCGTTTTCAATCTCAGCAGTTTCATAACCAAAGTATATTTTCGTCTAAAATAAATGGTACTTATTATTCTTTTAGACGACGAAAAGTTTTATTATAGGATTTTTTAGAAGTGGTCCCAAGTCTGCTATAACAACATACCGTCAAAAGGAGTGAATAGGGATAATAATAATATAGTTTGTTGCCAAAAAGGATTCTAATGTGTTTACTGCATTATAATTAACGATTAAGGCGGAACCTTCAGAGTAGCCCGCGAAATTCAAATTTTCTTACGTTTTTTTTGCACATTGCAGGTCCCTGTCAGGTTGTATTTTGATTAAAATATGATTCGCGACATTAACAAATATGGCTTTACAGAATTATAATCGTTAGAATCAGCAATACAACTAAACTAATCTAGTGACACTTTTTTACCTAATCTTAATTTTGTTAACATGCGGATAATGTAGTGGTCTGCAATATTGTTAATACTACTTATGAGCCGATATTATTGCTATTTGTAAACATATTATATTGTAGCCGTTTATTGTCCCATAATAAATAAAAGTAAAATAAAATAGGGGTGGGGGGTGGGGGTAGGGGTGGGTAAAATAGGGGGGAGGGTGTGAGCTTGTGCGGCGGGCATAAACCTATATAGTATTTTTTGTCATTGGCAGGCTTATGTAAACCATTGGACCTTTACATCCTAAATATAAAGATGACCTTACAAACTGTGAAGCATTTTCCAAATTTAAAGATGACAATTCTTATAGAAGGTACACCCAACTTTAATTACAAAGCCACACAAAAAAACCCTTTCAAATAAAAATGTGTAAAATATAAACTTTGGACAGATTTATGCTCTCTGTTGAAAGAGAAAATAAAAGAACATAACAATAGATACCTAAATGAACGTTACAGGTGCTCGTACTGTCGTTTTTATTTTAATAACAGGCTTGAAACAGGGCTGGTAGCAAGATGAAAATGAATCCAGATTTATAAAACATTTTTAACGGACTTTTCTTTTATATTTTAGACTTTGTAATAATCTCCCTCTCTCTCTCTCTTGCAGAGACTGCAGGAAAGAAAAGGATAATATTACTGCGGTCTGTTGTTGGTGGCATGAGAAATAAGAAAATAGCTCATGTCCGTGGTGAAGGGGTCAGCCATGAGAATAATTTTTCTTTCTCTCTCTTGGCACCTCTCTCATGTCGGCACGTTCTATACCTACACGAAATTAATGCCTGTTGTAAAACCATTAGCCGGTCAACAACCTCATGCAAGTAAGCGCTTGATGTCTAGGAATAAACATGTTACGTATGTATATTAATTATTAGGGTTAATTTTCTTGCACTAAGCGCAAGCGCTAATCTTGAACACGAGGTCCTGCGTTCGATTCCCAGGTCGAGCAATGTGTTATTGAGATTTTCTATCTAGAATTTCGCAGTAGTATCCCGGAATCTGGCTTTGTGACCGGTCGAGGGCAATAGGCTCGCCCCCTATTACATGGGACTCAAATATAACTGGCGAAATGTGGATGTACTATATGTAGGTACCAAACCTTTCGGAGAAACAAGGCGTTATGTTATGTTAATTTTTACTTGTATTTTCTTATTTTTTCGACTACGTCATTGCGACCATTTTGAATCAAAATGACAGTTCGCAAAGATGACATGGGCCCGCTATTTGGTAACGGAATTTGTTTGAAATTTGCTTAACACTGTCGCTACTTGACCGTACCTATCAGTTTATAGAGACAGTTATCGACTTATCAGTATGTACTATGTAGGTATCTACCCTTTTTTTTCCGTGGGAAATCATCAAATGACCTCTCCTGCTCTCGGCGGAGCGGACGGGCGTGTCAGACTCTTACTGACTAAAGCCCACCCGTGTTCCTTCAGTTGCCTGTGCGCCAGGGCCACGGTAACTCTTTCGAACAATCCGCGACCCCGGCAGGCATCGGCCCTATCGGACCCCGTCAATTATGCTGTTATCTCTTTGAGGCGCGCGTGGAACACGACGCGCCGTCGACCCGAGCCTGGTCCTTACCGGACGGCGAGCTGCCCATTGCACCTACCTAACAAAGACCGAACCATTTATCCTTTTACTATTTTAATGATACTTTGACATCCTAATTGAAATTATTGTACTTAATGTCATCTTACTCTTTGATACTCTGACATTGAATGATACTTTGACATCTTAAAAAAAATGTGTGTGTTTATGATTATTATTTTTAACTGACGTGCCTCAAATTGTAATAATTTAAATTCGTAATTATGCAATAAATAATGTTAATATTTACCTAATAATTTGTCCTGTAGTAAATGTATGTACTTAAAATTTGCACGCCACACTTGGCAGATTGTGATGATACCCTTGACTAATCTTGAGACTATAATAGTGTACCATATTCTGTTAAATAAATGATTATGATCCGCAAATCCGCATCAGAAGAAATCCGGGAAGAAAAATCTAAAAACATTTTCACTCCTTTCAAAATAGAAGTCAGCGAGTTACGAAGATACATAAAAACGAACTTATCCCATTTTTGATAGTTCGAGGTGGTCTCTAAGTTTCGTGATGTGAATATATTGGTTATGTGATCCCGCATAAACATAATATGAATAAAGTTAAGTTAGTTTGTGGATAAACAAGCTCATAGCGATACTAACAATAATGTTTGTCGAGTTATATCTGAAAATGGAAGGATAATAATAGTGAAAGTTTTTCGGTTATGGTTCCTACACTTTTGTTATTAAATCAGTCAGTTTGTTTTAAAATAAAACTCACTGTATTGAATTGAGCGTTGTACCCGCAAAACATTTATTAATTTTCCAATAATCTCTTTCTTACAATCAAAATCACCATCGATCTCGTTATTGGTCAAAAATCCCTCCCTCGTCCGGTCTTGCCATGTTTCAAATAATATATTATCCATTTAGTAATCGACTAACTCAGCTCGATATGAATGAACACAATATGAACATAAATATTTTGGAAATAATACAAATTCTTAACATTTGTGTCTTGAAGTGCATTTGTTTATTGGATCGCCAACAGAGGCTACACATTTACATGCAAGAATACAAGAATCAGAACAAAAATCAGTGTGCGCTTCAAATTATAGAAGACCACATCGTTCACTTATAAGTAATCTAGGTATAGGTACAATAAGTTTGACAAATTAATTTAAAAAAATACATTAGGTACACGAAAATCATACGAATTTAAAGAACTTTCACGGTTGACAATGCCTCACTACCTAATATTTGTGGTGTATAATATGTATAACACATGTAGGTTTATGTGAATTAAATATTTTGTTTTTTTTTATGTGTAACTTTATTGATGCACATTATGAAATTAGTTTGTTCAGAATCGTTTTCTGTAATTTTTATTATACTTAAGTAATGTTTATCCCAAATATAATTAAAACTACGTAAATTATCGTCACACTTCCGCTGTACAGTCAAAACAAACCAAAATTGACGAAGTATCTACTACGCTAGACCCTTATACGTGTGCGACTGTGTGCGTGCGTAGATTTGTAATGTCACCACAATTTTCTCCCACAATCAGGATATCTAATTTAATTAAAAAAAAACAATGTTTAATACATAATAATAAAAATTCAATGTATGTATTATGACTACAAAATAATATTCTAATTAGGGTATTTGGTGGTGTGCGTTAATTTCAGGACATGTTGTATAGATCTGATCAGGTTTGCCTACACTTTCAAGGATAACAGGCTGACGATGTCTTAAATAACATAAAAAAATCTGAAACCTCAAAATTCCTCACAAAAGACATTAAAAAGCTACGAAAATGAAGTCTACATCCAAAATTCCACCACCTAAAACCGCCATTTTGTAAATCCGCGACTATATTAGCCAGCCCTGAAGTACACTCGAGAGCAATGAATCCGGGTCACTTAAAGAATCCTAAAAATCTCGGAAGCTAAAAATGCTAGGTTAATGCAATAAATTGTATTTAATAGACAATGTAATACTCCTTAAATGAAGGTATTAAAACTTCTTAGTTATTGTAAAGTTATATCATAAAAAAATCAAATTTGAAAAAGGGCCACTTTCGAAGATGGAACTACGAAATTACAGCATTTGGTTTTGCTTTTGTTTGTAATCTGTCATTTATGTGGGTACATAAACCATGTTGATAGTGCTCTATATTCATTATTCAAGCTGAAATTATGTCGCTTACGCCTGAAGAATGCACCAGAATACTTACAATGCTGGAAACCGGCCGGAGTCAGCGCGATACAGCCAGGACTGTCGGTGTGTCGCTGTCAACAGTACAAAGAGTTCTCCGACGTTACGAAGAAACTGGTTCTAACCTACGCAGACCAGGAACGGGCAGAACCAGGTGTACCACAGCACGAGAAGACCGATACTTGGTGAACAAGTGCATGGACAGTAAGACGTCGGCTTGCTGAATCTAACTTAAAACCCCTTAGACCTGCAAACGGCCCTAAACTGGAGCGTGGGCATCGTATTTCAAGACTAAGATATGCCCAGAGCCACGTAAATTGGAGTATTGAAGATTGGTCAAAAGTTATGTTCTCCGACGAATCAAAATTTATGCTCTACAAGCACGATGGAAGACACAGAGTGTATCGAAGACCAGGGGAAAGATTCAAGCAAGCATGCATCGAAGAAAAAGTAGCCTACGGTGGTGGGTCTGTACTTGTGTGGGCCGGAATTTCTTCTGAAAGTCGCACAGAGCTGGTGATCATAGAAAACGGCTCTTTAACTAGCGTAAGATATGTGGAAGAAATCCTCAATGATCACGTTGGTCCATTTATTGTCAATTTAGGTGAGGATGCTATATTTATGCATGACAATGCCCGACCTCATACAGGTAGGATTGTGAATGACTACCTTCAAGAGATGAACATTACTCGTATGGAGTGGCCAGCGCGCAGCCCGGATATCAACCCGATCGAGCATGCTTGGGACGAGCTAGGCAGATGCGTAAAACAACGAAACCCTCCCCCAATCACGCTTCGTGAGCTCAAAATTGCTCTCACAGAGGAATGGGAGAATATTCCCCAAAATCGTATAAGGAACTTGGTGTACAGCATGCCAAACCGCGTAAACGCAGTAATGGAAGCACGAGGAGGCAATACGAAGTATTAAAATTCAAGAAAATCGTAATAAAGTTCAAAAATTTCATGTTTCCTATTTTTGTTTTAAGGAGAGATCAGCAGTTTTTTTCTTTATGTAATTTTGTGTTAATAAAATGTATGGTGACTCATATTTTTTTTACTTTCATTTAAGGAGTATTACATTGTCTATTAAATACAATTTATTGCATTAACCTATCATTTTTAGTTTCCGAGATTTTTAACATTCTTTAAGTGACCCGGATTCATTGCTCTCGAGTGTATTTGCTTTGTTTCAGAAAGCTACTGTGTCCGCGTTAAACTTTTAGTTTCATTTTTATTACTGTTCTACCTGGTATTCGTACTCAATACTGATATAATGGAAATGTTGCTTTTGATTTAAGTAATATTAGATGGTGGAAAAAAGTGCCAAGTACGTTGGTAAAGGCTCCTTCAAACAGACGCTACACGCGACGCGAATCACATGCGACACAAAGGCACCGCTCGTCGCGCGACAGGCGGTGCCTTTGTGTCGCGTCGCGTGTCGTGCCTGTTTATAGGAGCCTTTATGGTTCTATATTTTTCTATTTTGGGAGAATATTGGCTAAGTGAAGACACTAAACTGAACCTTCCGTGGTCAGTCTAAGGAAGGGAAACCATTTGGTACACATAGAAAGCCAGCACCCTAATTACGTAACACACTGTCTATCACAATCTGAATCATTTTGAAGCCTATTGGTAATCCAGTGCTTCATATGTTCGAAAAATTTGTCTGCTCAACAACGTAAATAACGCAATGAATGTTGTTGAACTGTCAAAATGAAACAACCCATTCCTACTGTTAGTGTGTTACGTAATTACCCCGCTGGTTGCCATAAATAATTTATGTCTCACCAATCTATACAGGGTTATTGGTTATATGTCTGCAATATATTAAGGGGATGTAGGAGAGGTTATTTGCAACAAAATGACCCCACTGCAAATGTCAACCATTTTCGAGTAATTTGACATTTTTTTTTGCGGTACACAACTTTGAAAATTTATTTAAAAAACAATGCATGTTTTTTAAATTACTGTTATCTGCTTCTACTTCAATACATAATAATCAACCATAAAATGACAATTATCTTTAATAGTTTTACAAATCGTTACAATTTTCTATCATTTTGAGCAGGTTATTTGACTAACAGTCGATTGTTGGAAAAAATACACGGAAGTACTTCATCGGCAGAACATTCCAAAAACATGTACAACTTCTCAGCTATCCAACGAGATACAATAATATTATCAGAAGAAATTATCCCACAGGAACGTACTAACGGTATTAAAATGTATCCTACGTGTTAATCCAGGTTATAAATTATCTGTGTTCCAAATTTCATCCAAATCCGTTCAGTAGTTTTTGCGTGAAAGAGTAACAAACATCCATCCATCCATCCTCACAATCTTTCACATTTATAATATTAGTAGGTTATTCCTTATATTTAGCATATTTGCAATTATTAACTAACCCCGTCACGCCTAGTGGCAAAATGTTACACGACATATGGAAAGTAAGTAGGCACTTTGCATTTCAGTTTGAATGAGATGTCTCTTTTTTTTTGGTAAGTATTTTATGTTGTAACAGAAAAAGGTATATTTATTTGTTAAAAAGTCGGCTCAGAATAATTAGAGAAATAATAAAAGTGGTTGATTTCTTATATTTTTTATTAACACCCCTTGTTAAACTATACGCATATTTAGATACACTATTCTGCCTGGTAGGGTCACACTTTACCAAGCATGTCGAGGGTTAAATTTGTACCGGTAATTAAAGAAGGTCTGTCAAACGGTCTAATTATCAGAAATGTGGCGTGGCTTAGTTAAATAATAATGATGTTTGCAAGCAGGACGCTATTGTTATCGATTTTCATCACCAATCCACACATTTAAATTTAAAATCGATACAAAATACGTCAGGAAAAGCCTAACCACCCACAGAAAATAACCAAACTCAAATACCTCAAAATCAGTTACCCACAAAAGGCTTACCAAACATTTAGCTCACAGAAACTTGGTAAAAATCCTTTAGAAATAAGACGGAGGGTCTAATACAGGGAGATTTATCACAGGGTCCACTTCATAGGGCAAAGGGTTCAGGGGTATTAGTTTAACTTTGTGATTACTTTGCCCAAAGTGATCGGTGGCCTAGCACGCACGCGCGGAGTAAACGTACCTAACGTAAATTCGAACGATTTTAAAATTGGAAATACTCGTTTCACACAAAATATTTTAGGACTTAATTCATATATATATGGTTGTATAAATGTAATGCACGTAATAACCAACATGCTATAGGAGTCATATTTTCGATTAAAATATCGTCCGAATTTACGTTACAATGACGTCACGCGTTCGTGCTAGGGCTTCGGGTTGCTAAGTGTGGTTTTTTAAAGATGTTATGAGACTTGTGTTCTAGCAATATGCTAAGACTTTTTGATGATGTTTTTGATGACAGTAAGAACGAAAATAGCTGAATGAATAATCATTTCACATGACATGAGCATAACACAAAGTTGTAGTAGAACAAAATTTCGGCAGTAACGATGTTATTATGTTATCTTAATCTAAACTACACACCTCAAGTGTCTAGGGCTAAAAAGTATTAAGAAAAAAATGCCCTATTGAAATTAAATAAAAAAATCTATTTAGATTGATTAAATAAAATGTTTTTGTATGTGTTGATCGATAAAGTACTCTCTGCTTTTGCATTAATAAAGACTTCGCGATTTTTACTTATGCTGGGATTTTTCACCTTAGTTAATCCTGCCATTAAAATGTGCTGAAACGATAAAAATAAAAGGTTTTTAATGCGTAAAATAAACAATTAGTAGTCTGTATTTCCGCCGTTAACGCGTATAACACAATCGCAGCGATTCGGCATACTCATTGAGTTCATCCAAATCACGTTGCGGAATGGCCACGTCCGTTGTAACAGGCGAAAACGATTTTTCTGGTGTGTGTACGGCATCCATATTTGGCAGAGCTCTTCTTTGAAGCATACCCTAAGTGTGCTCAATGGGATTCAAGTCTGGGGATTGAGCAGGCCATGGCAGGACGTTGATATTAGCTGCGGCAAGTGTGTTTGACGACTCTGGCAGTGTGTGAAAGTGCATTATCATGCCTAAGCAGAAATGAAGTACCAATTTGGGTTCACAAAGGAATGAAATCATCTGATACAAGCATTTCAGCGTAAATCTGTGCATTGAGATTGCCTCTGATTCAAATCGGTTCGGTACTTTCGCCGATCCAAATATACCCGCCCATATATCATGATTGTTCCACCACTGTTCGTTCTTAGCGTCCAGGGGTCCTCCAAAACCGTGTAGGTACTTCTAGTATCTGGCATACACCAAAGCGAGATTCGTCAGAAAAACACACAAAACGCCACTCTTCTTCAGCCCAATTTCTGTGTTCACGAGTCCATTGTAAACTGACTCTGCGATTGCGGGACTCAATAGGTGGTACACGTAGCAGCCTTCAGGAACGGAGATTAACTTCATGCAAGTAAGTTCTTTTGTTTTAATCGCTTATTAAAACCCCAAAGAGCTAGGAAGCCTCGTAACCAACCTTATCGCGGTTATTGTACGATTTCGTCGAGCAGTAATTTGTATGTAACGATCTTGTCTGCGTGTGGTGACGCAAGCTCGTCCTCCATATCGCTCTGCCACGCTGCCAGTGATGCGGTAACGTTTACAAAGACACTCTGCGTAGTGCCCAGAGCGTTTGCCACAGCACGTTGCCGAGAACCAGCTTCCAACATTCCCACGGCTCTGATAATTTCTTCTCTGGTCAACTGACGTCGTCTCTCCATAATAATGTCCTTTTGTATTGATTCCACCCAGAAGTATGGTAGAAATTTAACTGGTTTGGCCTCAAACCCATTGCAGGATTATATAGGAATACGAAATGACAGAAGATTTTCATCTTTTAACCGAAATTCAAAAACTATTCCCTTTTGAAATGATGAAATTTACTAAATAGAAGTTACAAAAAATATAATAAAAAATCTAGATTTTTTGTAACTAGCCAAACCGTGCTTGATCCCTAGACACTTGATGTGTGTAATATTATAAAGAGAATAGATTTGTTTTTTTTTATAAGTTTGTTTGTTACTCTTTCACGCTAAAACGGCGCAACGGATTTGAATGGAATTTAGCACATGGGTAGACCATGACCCCAATTGCGTAACACACTATTAATCACAATCTTTATCCTTTTGAAGCATATTGCTAATCCATTGCTTCATAAGTTCGGAAAATATCTCTGCTCAATAACGTAAATAACGCAATTAATGTTATTGAACTGTCAAAATTAAAGCCATTCCTACTGTTAGTGTGTTACGCAATTACCCCGCTGGATTAGGACATAGGATACTTTTTATCCCGATATTCCTACGGGATCGAGACTAATGCGGGTGAAACCGCGGGGAGCAGCTAGTATATAGTAATTTGAATGATCAATTAATTGCTAAATGCTTTTTTTTTTTATAATGTAGTAGTGACATACCATTAAACGTAATATTGGTTCTAAGAAAGATGTAATTATTATTGAAATCACTTTAATATTGTAAGAGACATAAAAAAACGTAAAATATTATGTTTGTTGTGTCACAACAATACTCATGAAGTAAGTGTAAATAGTTAGGTAAGTCCTTTAGTTTTGTTCTTTGATTGTTGTGCAAAATAACTATTTTCCTTTCTTTACTTTCTTAAAGTATAGCTGTAGGTACAGGATTCCTTAAAATAAATGACTTAATAAGCAAGGTGCCCAAAACCATTCTTAGTTAAAAAAAAACATTAAAACGATAGAGGGTGCGCACCCATTTATTTGTACCAGCAAGCGTCTTTCTATGCACGCAAGAACCTCATTACCCTTGCATGTATCGCGAATCGCGATAAAAAGCGCTGTAAACGTGACGTCATAATGAAAACGTGCTGCTTGCACGTACGGGGAGGGTTCCCATTATAAACGCATCATACGGGTGTATACACATTGATAATGACGCGAGTTTTCTTGATGGGGTCTGATGTCAATGGCGCTATTGGGCGACTCGATAAAAATACATTTATCTAGGTATTAATTGATATAGGCTGATTGGTTAAATGAAGCTACATATTGAAGGAGACTTTAATACTTCTGTTTCAAAACATGTAAAAAGTAAAGGATTATATTTTTTGACCTCATTTTAAGCCATTAAAAGGAACTTTTGAACGTCAAAATTTATGAAAATTTTAGAAAATTTAATTTTTTCTAGGTGCCCCTTCCAAAAGGTAGTTTCTTATGGAGAAGAATAGGTAAGGAACTCCATAGTTACAATTTTAAAATGTTGTACAGTATTTTGTGTGCAAAGTGAATAAAATCCATTGAATACTCTCTATGTACCTATAGGGGCATTTTTTTTTTACAATATATCTCGTAGTCCCTTACACCTAGAGGAGGACCATAAGAAAAACATAGTCACGAGTCGAAAACAAAAAAATCGCGTCAATAAACTACACCTTTCTTTTGGAAGTCGGTAAAAACACATTCAAGGAGCGTTCCATGTACATATAGAATGCTCTTTGAATGTGGTAAGGATGTGTAGACATTGATAATGACGCGAGTTTTCTTTATGCCTGCACAATGGCGCTGTTGGGCGAGTGGATTAAAATCCATCTATGTATCTAGGTATTAATTAATATAGGCTGATTGGTTAAACGAGGCTTAATGAAGGAGAAGCCTTCAACATGGATGATGTAACCAATATTTTGTACTTGACAATATTTTTGATTTCGTAAAAGAGTTTTCTTGTCCGTTCTTCGCCATAGGTACCTACTACGCTTTGGAATGGGTAACTAGCTTCATTTTTCTGACTGACCGAATCCTTGATAGTTCAAAAGTGCATGTAAATGGTTTAATTGAAATAAATGCTTTTAGTTTGAGTTTGAAGAAAAGGAGAGATTATTCTAAGAAGTACTTATTTATAACACCGTTTTTTATAGATATTTTGATAGAGACAAGAAGTAAAAAAAAGCAATAAATATATTCAGTATAGGACAGATCGTTACTTTGGTACATGAGAGAAAATCGTTATTTTAAGCTAGACTCTAGATATTCTTTTACCAGTAGAAATATTTTTGGATTAGGTATAGTTTTAGCCGTTTTAGCAGTTTTGGAACATTGTTACTGATTTTAATTTTGATATTTACATTTTTTGGTTGAGTATTGAGTATTTTATTATACTATATATTAAACATAGAGGTCCAATTTTTTATATATAATATAATACAATACTTATTACAATTTCGGCCTTTCCAATGAAAAAATTTCGACAGATACATCGTCGCTTGTAGTTTTAGCTGTCCTGTGTGAAGTATAGAAACACGACATTTGGGAGATACAAGTATGTAACTTGAAAAGTTTCTAAAAATATCTGAGGGAGGGACGTATAGGCTAATTTCCAATCGAAAATTAACGCAAAATGAATAACGCTGTTTTTTTTGTGTTCGTTTCATAGCCCCTTACACCTTGAAAAGGACCATAAGAAAAAGATAATCGCGAGAAGCCAAAAAAAGATGGCGTCGATACACCTTCCTTTTTCGAAATCTGTAAAATTAAGCATTCAAACGGCTTTATCGAGAAACTTAAAGTAGGACGCCCTCAGGCTAGGTGGAGCGACGATCTTCGCAGGGTGGCTGGTAGCAGCTGGATGAAGAGTTGCCGAGAATCGAACTGAATGGCGTGCAATTGGAGAGGCCTATGTCCAGCAGTGGACTGCTGTAGGTTGATGATGATGATGAAGCATTCAAAGACTCTTATTCAACGAAAATTAAAGCTCCTATTCAACGAAAGAATATCTCTTAACGGTAACGAGTAGCTATTATAGCAGCATTTAGCAAACTCAATGGTATTTATACTCACCTTTCAAATGTCAAACGGGCTCTAAAAGGTTAAGTCTGAAAGTGGAAGGTGGTGGAGGCCATATTTTTATACAACGGCTATTTCAGATGATAGCCTAATGACGGCTGTTTCGGTCTGGATTTTAGGATTATGTCTGTTTTTAGCTTTGAGGATATACGTAATTATGCTCCGTTCTGGGTTGTTTTATTTTCAAGCTCTGTTTGATATGTTTCTTTGACATATTTTTCGCTTTTTGTTTTCAGGCTGGCTTGTGCAGCCTCAAAGGGTAATTTTTTTGTTTTAGTTTTAAAAACAAACTGGAGTTTCAAATAAAGGAAAGTAGTTAGTGCTTTGCTAGTAATAAAGATGAGAATTTTCATTCAACCTGTAAGTCGCTGAAAGTTCAGTAAAACACAATTGTGCTGTAGGTACCCATGATAGTAGAAATAGGTATATCACCGAACGACCACTTAATTTTTTTAAATATCTATTGTATATATTATATATTCTTTATTACGGACACACAATCGCAATCCATATAGTATTAGTAACAATTACTTAAAAAACTATGTTAATAAACTTTCACAAAACTAAAAATAACTAACAAAAAGACGTGGCCCAACACACTTTGACACGTGCCTTCGTACCCAGTGCTCTATAAAGGAACTGTCCACTTGGCTAATAAAGTTTTTAGGATGCTGTTGGAGCTTCCGTGCAACCTACTCATTATAGACGCTGTTCTCTTCCTCATAATACCATAAAATCGGACTTCCTCGAACATCTGCGAAGCGCTGCAGAAGCGCAGAAGCCCCATCATCATCCTAAATCCATTATTATACTGTACGCGAAGGACGCTGTAGGTTTCCTGCGAATATTTCACCCACAAGCTGCACGCGTAGAAGAATTGGCAGTATGCCTTGAAAAGCGCGACTTGTAACATCCTTACTACAACGCGCAAACGCCACTATACGTACGGTTACATAACATCAATCCTTTATATTTCGAAGGTGTAGACAGGGCGGTATAGAACACCTACGTTTCCCTTGTAATAGAAAATGACGTAAAACTAAGGGTATTTAATGACACTTTTCCCGACATTGGCATCTCACCTACTGCCGTCCACTAACTAAAAGGCAGCTAAGTGCAAAAAGTAGTTTTCGAGAAAACGCAAAAATAAGTGGGAATTGATGTCTCTTGAAAAGTATGCTACCTAGGAACAAGGTTGCAAGTTATATACGTAGGCATAGTCTTTTTGCACAATATGTGATATATTTCATTCATTTATATTAATCACATTTTATTTAAATTCATTTTCTAACTTTTAGCTAAGCATTTTTTTTTCATTTTTACATAATATACTGCACTATAAGGTCGCTAACCATACCTTAACTGCTTTATAGTATTTATTGTATCGCTAAAACTATAAATCATAGAAAAATGATTCTTACACCAAAATATAGAGCATCGAAAGTTGTTTAAGACTACATTACAAAGTGAAAAACGACCAACTGTGGCTTAACGGCCTTTTAGTTAGTGGGCGGCAGCCTAGGACTTTGCGCTCAGCAGTCGCGCTAACAACCACAAGATCGATGAGGCTTAGGCTATTATCCTAAGATTAAAAACTAGTAAACATAACATAACCTAACTGTATTCCTCGAAAGGTAGGTGAACCCACGTTTCACCAGCTATGTTTAAGTCCCATGTAACAGGGGGCGAGCCTATTGCCATCGACCGGGCACAAATCCAGATTGCGGGCTGCTATTGAAAAATTCCATCTTTATGGAAAAACCCAATATCAACTTGCCCGACCCGGGAATTGAACCTAAGTCCTCATGCTCAGCGGTACCGCTTGCAACCACTAAACCAAAGGGGCCGTCTAAAACGAATACTAACTAGTTCATCATCATCACTCTCCTGCACTTATCCCAATTAATTAGAGCTCGGTGTAACATTTCTTTTCCTTCCATACTTCTCTATTAGTCGTCAAAGTCTCCGTCCAGTAAGGACCAGGCCCGGGTCGACAGCGCATTGTGTTCCACGCGTGCCTCAAAGAGATGTCAGCACAAATTGACGGACTCCACTAGGGCCGATTCCTACCAAGGTCGCGGATTGTTCGAAAGAGTTACCGGGGCCCTGGCGCACAGGCAACTGAAGGAACACGGGTGGATTTTAGTCAGTAAGAGTCTGACACGCCCTTCCGCTCCGCCCAGAGCGGGAGAAGTTATTATATATATTTGATGATGTCCCACCCAAAAAAAAAAGTCGTCAAAAACGAATAATTGGTTATAAACATAAAATGAACGATCAAAGAAACTTAGTAGCGACATATCGAGTTTCTGAAACGTGGACTACATAGGAATATAATATTGCTACAGCAAACAATTTGAGAGAGACAAATATTTACTTCGGTAGAGGGCGAGCGAGTGCTGGCTTTTGTACATTTTTATTGTTTACTTTTAATAAATAATTTAGTCGACGTTTTGTATTTCAAAGGAAGAGGGAATGTTGTTAAAGTGGCTATAATTGGCAAGGTATTTAAATTACCTACAATGTACCTGCATTAAACATAAATAGTACCAGTAACATAATTATTTACCTGTAACATTAAGAAATTAACGATGATTTAATTTATACAAATTAACGGGTTTTGTGCTTAATGGCTTGTATAAGGTTGTGGGGTTCAAAATGTATCGTGCACTAATATGTCAATATGATGTAATAATTGTGTGTCGTACTAATTGATTTTCATGGTTAATAAATAACAAAATATTTATAAGTAACTACTAACTTAAATTGGACAAAAACATTATGAGTAAACCTTGCCTAATGGTCTGAAATCAGAAGCTATGGGCAGGCGTGGCAATCAATGCCCGTTCTTTTCAATGACTTGTACGTGTACCATGTAGTGGGACATAGGCTGAAAAGAGTATGTACAGCACCTGAAGGTCGAGGGTGTCGGTCGTTTAGCAAAATCAGCCTATAATTTTCCCACTGCTGGGACACAGGCCTCCTCTTTTTGAGAGGGAGTGGGCCGTAAACTACCACGCGGGCCCAATGCGGGTTGGTAGATGTCACATGTCTTCGAATTTTTGATTCTAGGACATGCCGGTTTCCTCACGATGTTTTTCCTTCAACTATAAATATTCTGTCATAGTACTTAGACTTAAAAGATATGATTGAATACTGAATATTTCCATAAGACTAGTGTGTGTAAACTATAAGTCTACAGAATAGTTTGATGAAAATATTTTGTCTTAGTCAGACTTACAAAATAAAGGAAAAAGTGTAGCTGTCGCTTCGGCGCCTCCAAAGAGATTTATGTTATTATCTGAAAAGGTTCATTTCCCTGTCTGAGTCTCAAGGACGAACCTAGACAAACGCAAGATCAATCAAATATTCAACATGGCAGAAGTGATACGGAGATATTTTTTGTAATGTGTTAATTATGAAATTATATATGATAGTGTAAAAGCCCGAACTTAGGTAAATCCTAAGATTTTCCAGTAAAACCTAAGATTTACCAACTCTTAATGGTAAACGTCCGAACTGTTCTGTGATCATCGTTCATTTCGAACTTTTACCACATTTAACTCGGTAAATCTTTGGTTTTACCTTAGAGACACGGTAAATTTTAATGTAGAAAAAGTTGTTAAACATAATAAAGAAGAAATGAGTATTCGAGAAGTTGTCGAAAAATTGTCTTTGACCGGAGGAGAAGGATTCCAAAAATCTAACTGCCTCAAAAAATGCTTGACGAAAAAATGCGTTTGCAAGTCAGCAGGATTACTTTGTAATTCTGAATGCCACAATAGCTCTCCGTGATGTAAAACCTTTTTTTTAAACTATAGATGACAATTTATTATTTGCCTTTTTCAATTTGTTTATTAAATACCATATTTATAAGAAATATACTGATTCAGTTAGCTTGGCCAACGCAAGCGTTATGTTTGTGAGAAGATAATTTTATTTTTTTATTTGTTTTTTACTGTTCAAAAAGTATTTTGAAAGTGTT
This sequence comes from Dryobotodes eremita, assembly GCA_917490735.1. Taxonomy (NCBI): domain Eukaryota; kingdom Metazoa; phylum Arthropoda; class Insecta; order Lepidoptera; family Noctuidae; genus Dryobotodes; species Dryobotodes eremita. Next base: position 16,751,633 of record OU823266.1, read on the forward strand.
TAATTTTTAAACTAGTAACTAGTTACTAATAAACATTCCAAATTATAATAATCAAGACTATGTAAGGATTTGACTGATAGGTAATTATATTGTAATATGATAAATAAAAATAATGATAACTGAAAATCTATCATACAAGCTACTACCTAATTAAAGCTAACACCTAAAAAGCTATGTGGTGCTGGTGATGTTGGTATATAACTGCCCCCGAGCGAGTATTTTCCATGGAAATGTTTTGATATAAATTACCTACAATAATATTACAATTAGAGGACGACAGGTCAGGCATTCGGGTCAAGGGTTTGATGCAGAAAGCGGTACTTCTGACAAGAAGGCTCGCCTGAGGACTTTCGAGACGAAATAAACAATTAAAAAATAAGAAAAGAAAATATAAAGAGTATTATATTCTATTGTATTCCTTCGTACTATAAGAGGGGCTCGTGGCTAAGTAATAACAGCCGCACGGCACGACGCACGGTTCGATCGATCAGGTAAAGCTGCGCTTGCCGCCGTCGGTCCGTGGATGGGTGACCATCTTTATACCAAGACTCCTCCATGCCTCAGAAAGCACGTAAAGCCGGCTGTCATTCTTGGATCTTTGACAGTCGATACGGGTTGTCAAAAGCCTGAAAGTCTGACAACCAGTCTTATCAAGGAGTATCGTGTTACCCAGATATTGGGTTGTGGAAGTCAGATAGGCAGTCACTCCATTTTAAATACTGGTATTCCGCTGCATCCGGTTGGACTGGAAGCCGACGCCAACGTAGTTGGGAAAAGCTAGGCAGATTGTTTTTTTTTATTCCGTCGTTCAATCTAACTAAACACCGTATCAATAATCCACATCTACATATGTAAGAGCACACATTATCTAGGCTAAGACTTAGACTAATAGACCTATCCGGAAAAAGGAAACGCCTAATAACCAATGCCTACGCACTAAAACCAGACAAATCCAGACATGATTTGGCAAAAGAGTGCGGCCTTCCGATCGATAATATTGCCAGGCTGGCTATGAAGCTTTTGCCAGTCACCTCTGTATTGAGAAAATAATTAGGCCAACGACCGGAACCGAATTTATGAGAAAACACACAACAACATACTGGCAAATGCGTGGATAGGGGTATACAGGAAAATATTGAAGACGGATGATAAAAACAGCATGTGTTTGAATTATAATTTTATTATTTATTCATTTCACTGTTTCTAAACCATTACTGCAATGGTGGCCTAGTGGTAACGGCCGCGACTTACAAGTTGTTGGTCATGGGTGCGAACCCAGACAGGCGCTTTAATTTGTATAAATTATTTCATCACCAATGCACTCAAAACGGTGAAGAAAAACATCGTGAGGAAACCGGCATGTCCTAGAACCAAAAATTCGAAGACATGTGACATCTACCAACCCGCACTGGGCCCGCGTGGTAGATTACGGCCCACTCCCTCTCAAAAAGAGGAGGCCTGTGTCCCAACAGTGGGAACATTATAAGCTGATTATGCTAAACCATTACTTCGCGGGCATTAATGTGGGTTACACGCAAACCCAGTTTTAAATTTATTATGTCACGATTAAATTGTAATGTGTAACTGTTATATGCCCCAATAAAGTAAAATATAATAATTATTATTACAGTTCTTAGCATAATTTTCATTGAATTTTTAATAGTTTTATTTGTCTAGTAAATAAAAATAAAAAACAAGGATAAGAATCATAGGGCATCAAAAAATTCTTCCGCATCGCTGTCAAAAGGAAAAGTACCCAAAATGCTGGCAGCATTGCCAAGTTGTATGGTGATACTGATTCTTTGACTAAAAAATAGGCCATCCCTCTGGTCACGTGAAGAGTCGACCAACCGCTGTGCGATGTCTCGAATAAGCAAGTGGGCACTCGGACCCCACGGCTCTAGTGTTTCAACCCCAAACGGCTCGAGCATGTAACGCCCAATAAGATTAGAATATTTTCGCCATTTTAGGTTTTCCGTTTGGTTTTTTTGTCTGGTAGCTTTTTCCCGCGACTTTATTAGTGTAAAAATCTATACCTGTTCAAAGATTGAGTTTCAGAACTAAGGAATGAAAAACCAGTGCACGAAGAAAATCACAGTCAAGTAACGAATCAGTGCTCTGAGTGGAATACCTCCGCTACTCGTGCTTGAGTGCGCATAAGTCTGAACAATGGAGTTTGTAACAGACAAAGTTGGAAAGTCACATGTGGTGTAATGTCACGACACGACACGACATCCTTCAAACCGGAACACAGCAACGTTGCTTGGCGGTAGAAATAGGTATGTTTATAGAAATAGGTATGTTTATAGAAATAAGTATGTATATAGAAATGGGTAGGTATGTTTATAAGTACTGAAGTAGCTATTACGTAAATAACGGGTGTAAAACGCGTGTGGAAACCGGCACGCCTTAGTACAAAAAATTCGAAGACTTGTGACATCTACCAACCTGCACTGTGCTCGCGTGGTGGATTACGGCGCACTCCCTCTCACAGAGAGGAGGCCTGTGTCCCAGCAGTGGGAACATTATAGGCTGACTATGTGCGTGTAAAAAGACGCTTCCAAGAGTCACGTATAATCCCCGTCATGGTGATCATTTGTACTAGACCATTAACCATATCTGGGCACCTTCTGGTTACGGAGATATTGCATGTCAAAGTTACAATTTTTTTCACGAAAACAAATTTTTATGTTACAACTTATTTTTAAATACCCCCACAACTCCTGTACCGTTGCTTACACCCATAAACACATAGTTTTGCATGCGTCACATAGCGCGCTGCCGTAAAGACCGATTTTTCACACCAAAAATAAAAATTGTTACCCAGGAATAATATTTGCTCAATGTTACGTTTGATGTATAGAAGGCGTAGATCACGGCTGTGTGATGGGTCTTGTTACAGTCTGTATAATGAGCTCTTTTTCTCCACTTACGTCTACGTGAACTATTAAGATAACTCACGCCGCGATATAAAATATTACTAGTTAGCAAGGCGACGTCAGGCGCTTTCTGGGCACTCAGCTCCGGAGCTGAGTGCCCAGAAAGCGCCTGACGTACATTAAAGTTACTATCAGCACTCGTTGAGAACATTTTTAATGCAATCCCTAAGAACATGATTACCTTTTATAGCATTTTAATGGATTCTCTCTCTCTTTCAAAGTATAAAAGCAGGTACTTCACAAAGTAAAGCGTAGTTTTCGGCATTTTTATTTTATTTTTGAAATTGAACGCATAGTTTTGCTCGTGCAAATCGGATAGTCAGAATTCATCGAGCGGCGAACATTGCAGTATGGAGAGAACTATTTATATTGCAGGGAGATAAATAGTAGCGTTTTATGTTCGTTTTGGTTTAAAATGTTGAATGTTTTGTACAAATAAATGTTGTTTACTGATCTATTTTAACCACTATACCCAAAATCCTACATATTTGTGTGATTTGCATTTGCATTTTTAAATTTTAAATTGTTATTGAAGAAACTTAACAATTAAAGCAATAAGTAATTTAATTTAAAAATAATTAAATCTGAGGATTTTATCAGTTAATCCTGAGATTTAATTATTTTTAAATTAAATTACTTAGGCAGGAATATACTAATTATACTAACATATTTGAGTCCATGGTCAATTGTTAATTAAATATAAATAAAAAATATACAACATTGTCTACAAAATAAGTCCTACGCAAGCAGTTAGTTAAGATTAAGAAAATCTTATTTAAAAAAAAACAAGTCCGTTACATTACAAAGTTCAGGCAGGAACAAGGCTCGATGCGTAGCGGTATCAGCGATCTGCTACAAAAGTTTAGTTAGCGTAGCCGTGACATCATCACAACTGCTACGGCGTAGTAACTGTACCGTAGTCTACGCTACGCTATACGCGTATTTATTTTAAGCCTATGCTGTTCGAAAAAGAGGTTATTTATTTTTCTACTATTTTCGGTCTTCAGCTTATGCGTACCATTACTGGTGCCAAGCTTGTCCCGCCATTTTGTTTTCTGGACCTAATTTCTAATAGCTCTAAATCAAAAACCTTCCATCTCAAAATTGGAAACATGAATCGACTGCTCATATGAACATTTCAGTAAGGAAGGTTCGATATAATTCTTCCTATTTTCTCCGTACGCAGCTAAAAGCCTACTGAAATATGAGACAGAAACAAATGTAGCGGTCCCAGTACCTGCTGAGACATTTTTTACAATGCCAATAAAACAAATCTGAGATTTCATTTAACTAAGCTGGTTTACCGACCTTCCTATCTAGGGCTAGGTAAGGGTTGGGTGCGACCGCGAGCAATGACCGAGTTGATTATAAGTAGGTTTGCGTATTTTATACTTTTAGTACTATATAGGTATGAAGAAAAGGGTGTAAACTTCACTCAAACCTCCATAGAAATGGGAGGATACTCCGACCAGATGGGTGTCGTGTCTGTTGGGCAACTGCCCTACCGTTGATGTCGGGCAGTTGTATGTTAGTTGCGCGTTAAACTCTGCTTGCGCGATGCAGGATTTTGCGTGACGTCAGTGTGACGCGTAGCTCGCATGTGGCTATGTAGCTGCCGCTATAGTACCTTTCCAATAATTTATAAGCAGAGATCGGGTATTCGGATGCATATTTACCTAAAGTAATTTTTTAGCTTTGAAAGTATGGAAACGGCTTCTTAAAATATTATTTTTGTAAAAAAATCTCGGGTTGCCAGGAACACCGGGAATGTTTAACTAGTTAAGTGTATAGTATGGAAGAGAATTCTAAAAAAAAACCCGTGATTCTTGGATTGCATAACTATTTTGATGCATATTTATTTAAAATTAATGTTTATCCCCCGATGCAAATATGTGCATGTAGGGTGTAAGAGGAGGCGTGGTGTGTGTTAGTTAAAGTTAAGATCTTTTCGATACAAAAGCGCATTCTATGTTAGCCAACATCTCAAGTTTAGGTGAATATGCATCCGAATAACCGATCTATGTTTATAAACTAACTGTCTATTCTATGTTTCTTTATAAGTATTAGTGCCTATGTCTACAATTCTACATTGACAAATAGACGTTGTCGTTTTTTGACGAGTAAGTGACATTAAACCTTAGGGTGATAAGCAATTACGACGTCGCCTATACATGTCTAGGCTCCATTTGATTCCTGCCAAAGGAAAGACCAAGCCTCATCTTTCCAAGTATTGTACAGACGATAAGAAATTGTAGTAGAGAATAACTTCTGGACAAATTAACTAACACTATTTCTATTTCTGCTGTATATCTGCGTTGATGTATTCCATATTGACAAATACTAGGATACGAATTAGGACAAAATAATGAAATACTAATTTTTGTAGCAGAGAGACTGTTGCAATGCAAATATACAGAAGGCACGATGCCTTACATCAGGTGACCTATTTGAAATTGAATTTATGTATTTATATCTATATCTATACTAATAATAAAACTGAAGGGTTTGTTTATTTTTTTGTTGGTTTGTGCTTATCTCTGAAACTCCCAGTCGGATTTGAAATCGTATGTTTACATTTGATAGCCCAATTGTCAGAGAAGATTATAGGCTATTTAACATCACGCTACAATCTTTAGCATCCGAGCACTGTTACCGTTACTGTGCCTACACTGTCGTCCCATACCTATCAACACTGTAATTTGAAACATTGTAAAAGCCCCTTATTTTTAAGAGAGTTAGCGTGGAGTTTCTTGCCGGCTCTTCTCCATAGGAAACAACCAATTGGAACCGTACTCCTAGCTTCTGACGTATTATAAATGAGCATGTAGGTTAATGTAAAATAAAATATTTTGATTTGATTGACTTGATTTGAGCAAAAATAAAAAAAAGTCAGAAGAACACTAAGCGAAAACAAAGTAATAGCCCGAGCGGGCGATGCGATGCGTTGAGTTGGGTCTGGGGCCGAAATTTAACACGGACGAAGTCGCGGGCGGAGGCTAGTCACTTAATAAAATGTAATATCGTTTTATAATCCCCAAACCTTCTTTTTCTTTACTGTGGCACCTAGTCCTAAAAATATTTACCTATCACACCCATTTCTCACAAGTCAACACGATCATCAACCAACACGATATAAAATCCAATAAAAAAGCGATTTATTTATGTATAACAGGCAGTTTATGAATAATCAAGGTATTTATGATTACAGATTGACAAATTAATGATTGTTTTAGAGGTTTGGCATAATATTATCGAACGCTTTTGTTTTGTTTTATTGATTACCATACTTCACTTCATGGAAAATAAATAAATAATTTATGTTCCTTTATTGTACCAGCATCGCAATAATATTAATTATTAATTCAAATATTTCGAAAACAGGTATATTCTGAACGATAAAATGTATCGGGACTATTTATAAAAAAAACATCCTATCTGTATACCTACGTGTACATTGAGCAAATAAATGATTTCTGTTTTTATTTCAATCGTATAAAACTGTAAATAACATTAATAATAAGTAGTGTCTGTGTGAAGTTGCTTGTTCAGGGAAGTACTAACACCATACTATTTACTACTTCGCCGTCAAGCAACGTTGCTGTGTTCTAAGTTGAAATATTTATGTTCGCTGGTATAATAAAGGCAATTCACATATTTCAGCTTAGCCCAGGTACGCCCGGGCGTGTTTTTCCCGCGGCCATTTTTTTCGCATACTGGATTTTCAACGCTATGCTTAGCGCCGAGAGTTGAAAATCCAGCGCGTGATAAAATCCCGCCACGATATTTCTACGTCTGTGAGAACGTGGGCTTAGGCTCTGAATTGGCTCAGCTCATCGTCCGGTAAGGACCAGGTCGACGGCGCGTCGTGTTCCACGCGCGCCTCAAGGAGATGTCAGCATCATTGACGGGGTCCGATAGGGCCGATGCCTGCCGGGGTCGTGGATTGTTCGAAAGAGTTACCGTGGCCCTGGCGCACAGGCAACTGAAGGAACACGGGTTGGTTTTAGTCAGTAAGAGTCTGACAAGCCCTTCGGCTCCGCCCAGTGCGGGAGACGTCATTTGATGATTACCCACCCAAAAAGAAAAGGCTCTGAATTGGCTAAGCAGCTACGATGACCCTGGCATTGCATATTAACATTGGCGATGGTACCAAAATTTTAGCTTGTTCGTCATAAAAAGACCAACATAATTGTGTAAAACGCTGTTATCAAATCGCTTCTCGCTCTCAATGAGACCTATCCCAGCGCACCTATATTATTTACCCGTCGCACGCGACCGGTAACAAATGGATTTCATTTCGGACGATATCAGGAGCCACATCTACGTTTAAGTGTTCGACCACGAAAATGATTAGGATTTATTTTTTATTATAAAATATTGTGGGGAGCGGTCTGTTATGGTTCCCTTATCAAGATTAATACGAAGGATTTGAGTATTTTTGTTATGGTGGTATGCAAGTTACAATGTTTATAAATAGAAATACGTTTCATTGTGATATTGCTTTTTTTTCGTGACGTTGACGAATTAAGATTTAGGAGGGGCTCGTGTCAAAGTCAAAGTCGAATCATTTATTTCAAACAGGCACATGAAAAGCACGTTAGAACGTAAGAAAATTGAATTGATTCTAGTGGCCCCTTCCAAAAGGTAGTTTCGTATGGAGAAGAATGGGGATGAAACTCCACCGTTACTCTTTTAAAATGGCTTACAATATTTTGTATACATTAATTATATAATTATATGCGAATAGGATTCACCTCGTTTAAAATTACTATACCACAACAGGTAAAAAGAATAAAATATAAAGCAATGACAGGTAAATTAATTATGTAATAGATACATGGTGCTCACATATTTACAAATATTGTAAAAGTAGATGATTTTTCAAAAATATTAACATGCAATAATTTTGTGCGTGAGTTAAAGTAATTTCAGAATGTAAAATCAATGTTATAAAATTATACAGTTAAATTAGCAACCAGTTTGATTTTGTCTAGTCTCTACACTTTAGGCCATATAAGTTCAAATAGATTTTCCCTGCTTTTACGAATACCTGGAGTCGCCAAATCACTAAATAAAAACGTTTCGTAAATACTTTTAGTCTTTAGTGGAAAAGTGTCATTAAATTAGTGAACAGAACTCGGCGTAGAACAAATTGGGGTCACATATATTATTAACACTCTGATTACATAATGTAATGGCTAAAGAATTATTTGATTTCTCTTAATTTTTACATGTAATTGGCCTAAACCTTTTTTGAATTTCTTGTAAAGGCATGTAGGAGCAAAATGTTATTGTTTGGCCACTGTGATCAGATGGCAACTTATTTACAATTTGTTTGCGTAAGTAATCACAATTACAAAAAATATTATCTATACAAGTGGCAGAAGAAGCTGTCACTCGGGTTGGTTCAATAAAATGACTCAAGAAGACTTTATAATCTGACAGTATTCGAGTTATTTTCTAATAAATTAATATTAAAACCAAAATCACAGCCGCATGGCTAAGTAATAACAGCCGCACGGGTCCATCGATCAAGTTAAGCTACGCTTGCCGCGGTTAGTCCATGGATGGGTGAGCATCTTTAAAGAGACCCCTCCGTGCGACGGAAAGCACGTCCCCGCTGTCATTCGTGGATCTTTGACAGTCGTTACGGGTCGTCAGAAGCCCGAAAGCCTGACAACCAGTCTTATCAAGGGGAATCGTGTTACCCAGTAACTGGGTTGCAGAGGTCAGATAGGCAGTCGCTCCATGTAAAATACTGATATTAAGCTGTATGCAGTTAGACTAGAAGCCTACCCGAACATAGTTGGTAAAAGGTTAGGTAGATTGATTGATGACGAATTAAGATTTCTTTATGATACTTTACACCAAAATTCTTTATAGATGTTGTTGAAAGTAAAAATTATTATGATGATTTAGTAAAATTTAATGTTGTAACCAATTTTTTTTCTAACTATATTTGGATTTAAAAGAGTGTCCTTGGAGTTTCTTGCCCGTTCTTCTCCATAGGTACCTACTACGCTTTGGAATGGGCAACTAGCTTCATCTTGCTGACTGACAGGCCCCTTGACAATTCAAAAGGGCTTGTAATTGGTTTATTTAATATAAATGCTTTGAGTTATATTTGTTTGAAATTTTTTGTAACTGATTGTTACGATTGCCTGTTAGGTACTTCGCACGGAAAATGTGTTATCTTCCGTTATGCCTAGGAAAAATAACAAAATTGACTCATAATAAAGGTCATGATACATTTACATACAAAATTATCTTCACAAATGAGTTCTATCAAAATACAGTGTCATATGAATTAAAACATTTTATTACAATAACCTAAAAACCGATCACCAACACCGCTCTACAAAAATACCCTCTCAAATAAAAATCTACAACCCTCTACAAAATAAATACATCTATATAACTCAGTCATTGTCTCGAGAGCTGTAGACATTCCACTTCATCTCGAGGACCAAACCCTCACTCTTGATAAGCCGAGTCTTAGAGTGTCACTCGCGGCTTTTGAAGGCGTTGGTCTTGATCCCTCCCTTTGGTGGAAAAAGTTGTTTGATCTATGTATTTTAGTGGTTTATGATGGGTGGGAGATGGCGGATTGATTAGGAGTTCGATGTGGAACATCATGCCTGTATTTCCCGCAAGGGTAAGCAGTATAGTGAAGCAACATTTTACAAAAGTAATGTTTAGGTATGGTCAGCAACAAGTCTATTATCATTGTCAATTACATATTATCGTCAAAATTGACACAAAATGTTTCGATAGCCAATAGTTAACATTAATTAAGTTTGACTTCAGCTCCGATTTTAATTAAAATAATATTTTGAACAATAACTAAGGTTTTAAAAACTGAAGAGCTAATCGACATTTAATTTTGTTGCTGAATGTACCATATAATACAGGGGACCAGCGCATTGCCCTGTAGATATTTGGCACATATCCTGATTCTGGGTAGCTACTGTCAATTTTCTTATGTTAAAACAATACTGCCTCTTTGGTCTAGTAGTCGTTGTCACAAGCGCGCATGAATTCCTGGGTTCGGTTTCCAGGTCGTGCAGTATTATTGGGGTTTTCCTTCAGGATTTCTCAGTAGCAGCCCGGAGTCTGAATTTGTGCCCGGTTGATGACAATAAGCTCGCCACCATGGGACTTAAACATAGCTGACTAAATGTGGGTCTACTGGTAACACCTCTGCCTTACCTTACGGGGATGACAGGCGTGATGTTATGTTATGTATGTAAAACAATAGAACAATTTTTCTGATCCAGTTACTATCCCGACACTGCTTAGCAGTCGCGGATGTGTACATTAGACTAGGAACATAGTCAAATAAATGTAGGATCGAAGATTTAAATCGTGAGATTCTCACGTCCTCATCAAAAGATGGTCACGTTTCTCTTTCGTTAACAATGACATTTGAATAGTATTGTCTCGCTCACTCATACTGAATATCGTTCCACGCGGGTTGTGTGAGGTCACTCTTCTCAGTATGGACACTTTTTCACGTGATCTAAGTACGGTGAGGGCGAATCTAACTACATAACATAACTTCACGCCTGTATTTCCCGAATGCTTAGGCAGAGGTGTACCTATAGTACCTTCACTCACATTTCGCCAGTTAGGTTCAAGTCCCATCTAATAGGACGAGCCTAATGTAACCAACCGGGCACAAATCCAGACTCCAGACTGCTACTGAGGCCTCAAAGAGATGTCAGCATCATTGACGGGGTCCGAAAGGGCCGATGCCTGCCGGTCGCGGATTATTCGAAAGACTTACCGTGGCCCTGGCGCACAGGCAACTGAAGGAACACGGGTGGGTTTTAGCCAGTAAGAGTCTGACACGCCCTTGTGCTCCGCCCAGAGCTGGAGAAGTCATTTGATGATTACCCAGACAAAAAAAGAAAAAGGGCTGCTACTGAGAAATTCCTCATGGAAAAATCCAATAACACTTTGCCCGAACTGGAAATCGAACCCAGAACCTCACTCTCAGCAGGAGGGCTTGCGAATACTAGACAACGGGGCAGTCGAAGCATTCAAACTATTTAAATCTTTATTTACCTAGGACGTTATAAACAGACTAAAGGTACAGCAAGGTCATTAATTCCGGGGGGTATTAAAGTCACCCGTTTCAAAGCGAGCAAGTTGTAATTCTGGATTGCGACCAATTCTGGGTAGTTTTTACACCGAAACGGTTCTTGGCTAAGGACTTGCTCTTATATCTTTTGGCAAACTTAGGATTGTTCCAGTCTTGTATTACTAAGATTATTTCTTCTTTCTGTAGAAATTAAAAGATAACACTTTAAGGAGCTTGCTTTCTGAGGTTTGTGCTAAATATTTTTGGGTTGTCCTTAGTAACGCGTCTGCCTAACCCTTCGGAAAATACAGGCGTGATGCTATGTATGTGTGTTTATTGTATGGAGGTTCAATACAACTGTATTTGATCTCACTTTAACATGCGTCGAGCACATTAAACTTTTAAAATAAATTATCCGAAGCCCAAATGTGAAATTGCTACATTTTAATTGCAAAAATGTTTCATCAAAGTAATGAAAAAAATTCTCAGCAATAAAAAACTGTTGTAATATTTTTCTGCCAACGCAGAAACGATTTCCATGCCCACTTACATATCTTTACATAGCTATAATTCTATAGGTACACAAGCGAATCAAAAGTTTTTAGAAGGGGTCAGCCCCTTCTAAAAACTTCTGCTTCGCTTCGAAACGGGCCCAAAAAAACATGTCCAACCTCATTTCGTAAAAAGTTCTGTACTTTTTTAATATGACGTCACGGTTGACAATGACGTGGGTTGCGACTTGCCACCTGTCTGACGTTCTAATCTCTCCCGTTTTTCGGGGTAAAAATATCTTTGACATCAGCGTGTTATATGTACCTATAGATAGATACCGTCGCCATTTTAGAGGGTGAAGAGAATCTGTTGAGGAACGAAAGCAAAACAATTTAACCTAGATTTGCTTTTCCCAAAAATACGAAGCGAATTCTCATCCCGAGGATTTTATTTCTACTTTTCTGGTTTCTATCTACCAAGATCTGTACTTTAAAACTTGAGCCTTGTAAAGGCAAATGAAACAAAAAATAGCTCTTCTCTGAGTGTCGTGAAACAGCTGCTAAGACCACTAGACGTGCGATGTAAATACGCTATGTTACCCATATCTGACCCCACCTTTAATCCGCAGCAGTACGGTCTTCTTTCAGCTTATTACAACATACTATGATCATCAATATCATCTGCCAGGCATGGTAATTAAGTCCTCTCGCACATTTGGGAGTGGCGCGAGGAGGCGAAACGCCCTGGCGCACAGGCAACTGAAGGAACACGGGTGGGTTTTAGTCAGTAAGAGTCTGACACGCCCTTCCGCTCCGCCCAGAGCGGAAGAGGTCATTTGATGATATCCCAACCAAAACAAAAAGGCATGCTAATGAATAAATTACAACTATTATAAATGTCTGATAATAATCTTTTATTTCGGACCCATAATGTATAGTCCATTTGGTTAGTGTACACATAACTTAGATAATGGTGTTAGTACTTACATCTACCAGAAAAACAACAGGAACTATTAATTACTAATTCATTTGTATTCATTGCACCGGGTGTATTGTTTTTGTCAGTATGGGTAAGTTCTAAACTAGAGGCTAGAGAAAAACGCTAAAAGGAATTATGAACTCAACAAATATGAATTCTTGAAAAAAGGTACCTATATCTTCGAAGATATTTTACTTTTTTTTATCGACTTCTTAAAAAAGGAGGAACTTCTCAATTCGTATATATACATATACTAGCTTTTGGCCGCGGCTTCGTTCGCGTTAATTTAGGCTTTGATTATTATCAATTCGGGTTATAATTCAATCATGATTCGAAACACACGTGGCGCATCTATTATCATAAGAACGTTATTGTTGTTTTCTTCGGGAACAGTACTTTTTTGCGGGATTAAAAGTACCCTATGTCCGTTTCTGTACACCTGACAACGTTTATGCAAAATTTCAGGATGATCGGTTCAGTGGTTTAGGCGTGAAAAGGTAACAAACAAACAAACTTACTTTCGCATTTATAATATTAGTTAGGAAGTTAGGATTAGGATTAGGATAGTTAGGATTAGGATATTTTTTATATACAATTTGTATTAATGTAAATTATGAAAGTACACTGACGTGCAATATAAAAAAGCCACTTGCAGTGTCTAAAGAAATCTACATATCTTTTAAACCACACAAGTTAGTTTCATGAAGTAAAAATAAATCTTGAATACAGTATGTATATATTGCACATTTAGAAAAGAGTTAAAAAAAAATTGGCACGTTGCATAATTTTGGATTATATTTTAATATTTTTATTTTCACGTTGATTTAATTATTGTTTTTACCTTTGCGTATCGATTTTTTAACTAAAAGTGATTGCGGCAGGTGTTGACTTGTAAATAAAGGTATCAACATGCCTCTTACGCCCGAGGAATATACCAGGATCATCACTATGGTGCAATTGGAGAGATCCCAGAGACAAACGGCCAGAACAATGGGTGTGTGACATTCTACTGTCCAACCGCTGTATAGTCAAAACAAACCAAAATGGACGGAGTACTTACTACGTAGACCTTGTAAGTGTGCGACTGTGTGCGTGCGTAGATTTTTAATGTGACCACAAGTTTCTCCCACAATCAGTATAACTAATTTAATAAATAAACAATGTTTTATTCTTAATAGTAAAAACTAAGTGTTTGTTATAGATTATAACATAATAACGGGTATAAAATGACACTTTAACGAAGTCGAAAGTCATTGGTACTCCCCGTCATTGTTGTAATTTTTTTGTACTGGACCATATCAGGGAACCTTCTGGACGGAGATATTGAAGTTCAAAAATCCAACTTTTACTGACGGATTTTTACGAAAACAAGTTTTTAATGTATAACACAACTTTAAATACCCACACGACCCCAGTACCGTTACATGCACCCATAAGCACCGTGTTTTGCGTGCGTTACTGCGCACTACCGTAAACAGAGATTTTTCATACATAAAATAAAATTCGTTTCCCAGCAATTATTTTTGTGCAATGTTACTTAGTTTGATGTACAGAATGTGTAGTTGACGGCTATGTGATGTGTCTTTTTACACCCTGTATTCTTATTGGCGCGCCCCAATTCCGTGAGATTTTGTATACAACGTGTTCCTTCCCATAACTCTAGGGTATTAATGAGACCATGTTAAAGAATCAGGTGCATAACATAAATAACAAAAAAAAAAAAAATACGTTTTAATTTTTCATACAAGATAATTCGACAAAATCACGATTATTTATGTAAAACACCTTTACGTGAAAATAAGACAACGTCGCATTTTCTTTGCTTTAAATTACGAATGATTGGTTTGAATGAAAAAAAAAAAATCGTACTTATAGAGGTATGAGGAACAGGGTGTGAAGTTCACTCAAACCTCCATAGAAAAGGGAGGATCCTCCGACCAGACGGGTGTTGTGTCTGGTGGGCAACTGCCCGACGATTGATGTCGGGATGTTGTATATTTGCTAGTTGCGGTAAACTCTGCTTGTGCGATGCAGGATTTTGCGTGACGTCAGTATGACGCGTAGCTCGCATGTGGCGATTGTAGATGCCGCTACATCACTCCCCCCCGGAGACCGGAGGTCGATAGTGGGCTGAGTCTTGTATCTTGCGATGCTTGCCAGGGCCAGTTGAGGTTCCAGTGAGTCGGGACCGGGTGTCGCATAGTTCGCGGTGAGTCGGAACTGTCTGCGAAAATTCCCCAGTGAGTCGGGGTGGCGCTGCGTTATGCTCCAGTGCGTCGAATGTGGTACAGCGCCGAGTTGAGGCTGACTGCTGGCGTCGACCAGGAGAGGGTTTGAAGGCTCTGCTTGTGGACCGGCCGAGAGTGCAGTGTGCTGTGCCAAGGTTGCTGATGAGGCTGAGGGTGATGACCAGGTATGCGCGGTCGCTGCATGCTGGTGGTCAGGATACCCGTTGAAGCCGTGGGTGCTGGCTGGCTGTGTGACTCGCCGCTCGAAAGCTTGAAGGAAGTGATGATGACGTCACGCTGATGTACTTGCACGAAGGCTGCGCTGACGTTCATGTTCGGGGTCACCAGTTTAGAGGTATGAGGAACAGGGTGTAAAGTTCACTCACACCTCCATAGAAAAGGGAGGATCCTCCGACCAGACGGGTGTCGTGTCTGGTGGGCAACTGCCCGTCGGTTGATGTCGGGATGTTGTATATATGCTAGTTGCGCGGTAAACTCTGCTTGCGCGATGCAGGATTTTGCGTGACGTCATTGTGACGTGTAGCTCCCATGTGGCGATGTAGATACCGCTACATCACTCCCCCCCGGAGACCGGAGGTCGATAGTGGGCTGAGTCTTGTATCTTACGATGCTTGCCAGGGCCAGTTGAGGTTCCAGTGAGTCGGAACCGGGTGCCGCATAGTTCACGGTGAGTCGGAACTGTCTGCGGTGGTACCCCAGTGAGTCGGGGTGGCGCTGCGTTATTCTCCAGTGCGTCGGATGTGGTACAGCGCCGGGTTGAGACTGACTGCTGGCGTCGACCAGGAGAGGGATTAAGAGCTCCTCTTGTTGACCGGCCGAAAGTGCAGTGTGCTGTGCCAAGGTTGCTTGTTGAGGCTGAGGGTGATGACCAGATATGCGCGGTCGCTGCATGCTGGTGGTCAGGACACCCGTGGAAGCCGTGGGTGCTGGCTGGCTGTGTGACTCGCCGCTCGAAAGCTTGAAGGAAGTGATGATGACGTCACGCTGATGTACTTGCACGAAGGCTGCGCTGACGTTCATGTTCGGGGTCACCAGTTTAGAGGTATGAGGAACAGGGTGTAAAGTTCACTCACACCTCCATAGAAAAGGGAGGATCCTCCGACCAGACGGGTGTCGTGTCTGGTGGGCAACTGCCCAACGTTTGATGTCGGGATGTTGTATATATGCTAGTTGCGCGGTAAACTCTGATTGCGCGATGCAGGATTTTGCGTGACGTCAGTCTGACGCGTAGCTTGCATGTGGCGATTGTAGATGCCGCTACATACTTATCAATGAAACTTAGATACCTACACACATCGAGAGTCTAGTGTTAGTATTTTGTGATTGTACAGTTAGCAAACAAAAATAGGTGAACTTTCTAAGAACATTTTTGTTCTCATCAAATTCAGGTTTTAGTAATAGATTTTTTTAGGGGTCGGTCGTTGGGAACAATCACGGCCTCCGAAAAGACGCAACCAGGATATCGCTAGGGTAATGATGGATTTAAAACAAATTTTGTAAAAACATATTGGCCTACATTTTATCACTCCATTTTTCAACTTAGCTAACATAGGCAGGTATAAGGTACGTGTTGTAAGAACAAAGGAAACCTGCATGGGATTTCTTTGAAAATTTGGTTTTATTTACACTGGCTTCATTTTTCCTAATTTTGTTACTTCATTTTTAAACTAAACTAATAAATTTAATTTAAATTTAATATTAACGCTGAATTGAACTTTCTCTCATAAAATAAATATCGTTTAGGCCCGGTTTGCACCAAAGCGGAGCGGAGTGGAGATTTGCACAAATCTCGCGTAGAACCGACCACTCACAAAAGAGACGGCAATCGAGGTATGGATTAGGGATTACAACATGATTGGTCGATTTTGCACATCTCCGCTCCGCTTCGTTTTGGTGGAAACTAGGCCTTAATAGTGACGTGATTTTTAATGTACAGTCACCGTCACATCGACCTACCCAAATATGTCAAAATGTGCCAGCGTTCGATATTAAACTGAAAATTGGTTGCGGGAATTTGACAAATTTGGGTAGGGGGGAATACCCAAATCTGTCAAATCCCGCAATCAATTTTCAGCTTCCATGAAATTTCCATTGCAATATCCATACACAAAATGAATATCCGTTTGATGTTCTGGCGGATAGTTGTGCCGTGGTATTGTAACTGAGTTAACACCCAACAGTTCAACGTAAAAAGTTCAACAAAAACAAATTAACAACAGAACTTAACAAGAAAACTTAATAACAAAACAACAATAAAACTTAACAGCAGAACAGTAACAATTTGACGCGGCACCGAAACTTGTTAGTAAGACGAAGGTCAGGAAACAAGTGTTAAATAAATGGCAAGTCAACGTAAAACAAATTTTACTTTTTGCTAACGCTATTTTCGACGTGTGCCGGCCGAGTCCCATGCGTGCGATCATTGTTTATAACCGGCCGGTGTCAGACGCAGTCTCTTATCCGAGGAACACAAAATATTAGCAGGGTTGTCAATAAACATTCTACGTCAAACCCGATATTATGACTAAAAATAATAAAGGGATTAAGGTATTTAATGTTAGTCAACAATTCAACATCGTACGATAGTGGTGCCGATTCTCTTGTAGACCGAACTAAACTAATTAAACTATCACTAAAATTACTTTATTTTGGCTATGAGAATCTTAAAAAAATATCTCTTTTAATTTAAAAATAATTTTGACGCAACTAAAATTTAATTTGACAATCGCGACTCCACGTGGTACTCCGTGAATGTTTTTTAGAGCCAGAGGCGCGCACGGGGGGCAGTCTCGACGTGTTTTTATGGGATTTTTCACTTTTTGTATGGAAAATATGAAAAATTATTACCTACATGTAGAGTTTTAGGGGTTTACAGATTTCATAAAGGGGGTCGAAATTTTCATTATTTTTGCGATAGGACACACCATTTTCGAAATATAAGCAAAATAAAAGAAAAAAAAGATACAGTACTGTTTTTGCACCTGAAGTCGAGGTGTTGTGGTGAATTTTAGTTCATGGCAACTAATTTTATTTCACACCTTTTAAATCGCGATTAAAAATAGTCAATTTAGTTAGATATCCAAAGTTTTAGGTGAAAAACGTCAAATTCAGAATAGCAAAATTGCCATTTTCTCTAAATTACTAACTCAGTGCCATCTTAGTGCTGTCAAACTAAAATACTTATAGTTAAGTTGTGTCACTTTAGTCTATTTTAGAATGGGAAATCGTCATTTGACAGGAATAAACTAAATTTTAGTGATTTTTAGTCTAGTTCAGAGATTTTTTTTTTTTTTTTTGAAAGATCTATCAGGAAAAAGCAAATGATTCTTAAAGGATGAAAGAAAAAAAATCCACGTTCTGTTACGTACGCTTTATTTCATTTCGATGTGATGACAATCCTGATCCTGATGTTCCGAGTGTCCGTGACGCATGAACCCTAACTTAATAACTCTATCTTACTTACCCAAAGCGACAAGCGCCAATGAGAAAGTGAAAAATCCGTGTCGTAGTAGGAGCACTGCACATGAGTGTTGTTGGTTGATTCAACTCTTGCGCCGCGCGCCTGCGCGCTGGGGTATGTTGTGTTGTAGTAAGAAACTTTGTAGTGGTATCGATATCGATTAAATCCCGACTTTTAGTCTTTTAACTTATTAATTAATCAAAAACTTTGATTTAACGGACATAATTACCAAATGACGATTTCAAATTTCCTAGTCCAGCAAAAGTGCGGATATTTCGAACGTAGAGATTACTAGTACTCAGATTAATAATAACCTTCAACCAGTAATTAATTAATTTAAATCTAGGCAAACCTTATTTAATTTTATGCTGGGGCGTCCATTAATTACGTGAGGCGATTTTGGCAATTCTTGACCCCCCTCCCCCTTTGGTGAGATGTCGTGAGATTTGGCTTTAATCCCCCTGTGACATTTTTCAAAATTTGTATTTTTTGTTTAATTATATGTTCATCGGTGCTTTATTACGATGGATTTATTGAAAAAAAAAAAAATTGCTTTATTATTTTTATATAAGTTTAGTATTTATGACTACTAAGAACGTAGTCTAGAATCACAATGAGAAAATCGAACAATAAAATACTTAAATAGGAACTACTAAAATTCGTAAAAGACACACACTCTAATTCAGTCCACGGGGACTCATGTGTGGTCTCTGGAACCAACATGTCGACGTGATTTTCAGTAAAAATCATCTGCTCCTTCAACCTCGCTCTGATTTAGCCACTCTACTAAAACGTTGTAGCTTGAACACAGAAGCTCAGCAGCTATAGTGAGAAACATGGTTTACTTAATTTACCCAGTTTTCTCGCAATTTTACACGGTCCTAGCGAAAAGAAAAATACGTCATATTTACCGAGACCCCCCTCTCCACCACGTTAGATTGTATGAGATTCGGCTCGACCCCGTTAGCCCCTAAACGCCTCACGTAATGAATGCAAGTCCCCTTATTCGTAATTAATGTAAGGTACAACAACCGAAGGAAAAAATTGGTAAATGATCTTATTATAATAATTATAATTACCCCGCTGGTGATTCTACCGCGGTTACCAATTAGTTTTTGCACCATTTTAACGACGACATAGCAAAAGCGTGTGTAACCTATGGCTAAAGTTTAAAGTTACCTTTTGTCTATGGTGATGAAAGTGTGCCTAGTTTTATTACGCGACTACGGCAAAGCAAAGGAAGGATAACGTTTTTTTTTAAAGTTAATGACATATCGCTCACTTGGAGAAACATTGACGTAAATGTATTTTGTCCCAAAAATTTGTAGGTAGTCGATATTTGTGCTCGAACAAATTTTTAGAGGAGCAGAGGCGTCAAATATTTAATATGTATTGGTACTCGTATTTATCAACATTTCAGAACGAGACGGGAACTCATTACAAAAAAATAATTCACTCTTAATCACTCTCCTGTAAAATTTTAAAAGCATCAGTTACGTCGATGTTTCTCCAAATGAGCGATATATAAAATATAAGTTACAATGACGTTTTTGCCATGATGCAACGCAAAATTGCTTTCTTTGCTAAAGTTAACTTTTGCAATTACCATACGCGGCCATTTTGGTGCAGTAGTAGTTATCAAAACTGTCTGTATAACTCAGTAAGACTCAGTATTGTCATTCGAAATCCGCTTCGTAATTTACACGAAGTAATTTAGATTTAATCGATGACGATGGGGTGGCTTTCCCTTCACTACTTGATGCGCGTAAATGTTTTTTACAAATTGCGCTATCCCGCTACTTTACTACTACTACTTTGCTACTGCGTCAGTTTGGCAACGTCGCAAAATAAAGATTCGTCATACGGGTGACAATTTCTTAACTAATTTATTATGATTGATGTTATCTTCGAAACTATGTATTTTTGGAACAATTGTTCTAGGGCTTTTTTGTATTATTTTCACTTATAGCATAATATAACCTTAAGAGTTATGAGACATCAAAAGGAACACGTTGTATACATATACAACGTGTTCCTTTTGATGTCTCATAACTCTAGGGTACATACATATGTTCATCGATATTTTCGTCAATTGTAGACCAATTTTTTTTTTTAATCGTTTGTTGGCTTGCGTGGTGGTCCCGTATAAATTGTTTTAATTAAGATTGGGTAGTTTTTCAGTTAGCTTCAATAATACTTACGTCTCTTTTCCACTTAGTCTATGTTGATGATGTTATAATATTAACATCCTGTCACTGTTATTTACATAGCAAGTACTGGTATACGAATTCGTGTGGGGTATTAGGTACCACAACTAGAAAATGCAAAATAAAACTTTTTTACAAAAAAAAACAATAGACTTCCAAGAAAACACACAAAGTGAAAAATAACTTTAAGCATTCCGAAATTAAAGTTATTTTTCACTTTGTAGAGCTTTTTTTGGAAGTCGTTTTTTTTTTTACATTCAATATTTTCCCTTTACATCACATTACAAACTAAAGCAGGTATGAAACAATCATACGTCTATAGTTGCTAAAAAACCGTATAAATAAAAAAAAAAACACGTGTGGCACTCGGGGACTGCCGCGGTAAAGCTATTGCATAGCATTTTTTATCAACTTATGCAATTATAATTATTTTTTATTTTTTTATTTATGCAGTATTGATATTAATTCAAGTACAGTCGTACCATATACATACACGTTAAGCGAACGCTCGGCCGAGCTACATGGTAGGCGGAGTGGGGGTGTTAGGTTTTATTTTCGTTACGGAATTTCTTAATTCGGTCGCCGCGCTCAAAGCCCGCGATAAAAGCTATGCAATAGCTTAAAAATAAAATATCCTGTATTTCATAATCATCGTTTTTACCGGACCATGGTTAGCAGATTCCTCGATGCTGTCGTAGCACTCATAAAAGCACGGTTTTATTAAAAAAAAAGTACCTATAGGACCTCTTATTTGCATTGAGAAAAAAAATGCAGTGTTTGTTGTAATTATATTTGCCCCATTTTTTTTGGAAAATGTAAATTTATCGGAGTTAGAAAAATTTCCATTGTAACTTCAGGATACGAAATCTCGTTACATTTTTGCACCGTGGGTTTGTTTTAATTCTCATTTTTGTCAGGGTGTTTTTTAATCCATCTGCTTATTTTTTGACGATAACACATTTTTTCGTAACTGAAAATCGGTTTTGAGACTGCCTCGTTGGTCTGGCAGTCTTAAGCGCTACTGCTGAGCATGATGTTCTGGGTGCGATTCCCAAGTCAGGCAAAGTGTTATTGGATTTTTCTATCAGGAATTTCTCAGTAGCAGCCCGGAGTCTGGATTTGTGCCCGGTTAGTTGCATAAGGTTTGCCCCTTATTACATGGGACTTAAAAACATAACTTGCGAATTGTGGGTGTACTAAAGGTAAATCTCTGCCTATCCCTTTGGGGACTAACAAGCCTGATATTATGTTATTTATGTAAAATCGGTAACCGTCTCAAAATGTAATTATATTGCTATGACACACGTTACACGTAGGTTTATTATTAAAGATTATTTGTTATTCATTACGACAGCTGTTTGTAAATCATTAGTTTATTACTCATTAACTTTTACGACCGAGTCATAAGGAACATTATAACTTCCAAGACATTTTAAGAGAACACTTATTATTTTTAAAGCTTAACAATATTTATTTTGGACAAGTTGGATATCTAGTTGTAGTTCAAATGCCAGAATCAGGCAGAAATCTGAGAACCAGTCTTACTTGAGGACCTAGAAAAATACTGGTATCCAGCTGGATCTTGTTAGAATGGAAACCATCCCCTACATGGTTGAGAAGAGGTTACGAGGGTTGGGTTGGTTGGATGACGGTGGTAGTTGGGCAGTTTTCTGGTTTGAGGTTCATTTATACGCAGAGTTGAATAGCTGACAAGTATTGTCTAGGCTCATTCTGGACTCAAAACTTCTCTCCGTGTACAAGGCCCTTACGCTTTTTATATATTGGACTTTGAAGTTAGTAAAGTGATACATTTTAGTTAATCCCCATCGTGTCTTACAAACTATTAAGAAACAATATCTCTAGGTTAGCTATTAGTTAATTAGACTGGCTCAATAATAGACACATTCGATCCGTGCCAAAACTTATAAATGGTAACACTCGCGGTATGTCGGATGAATCATTATTTCAATAGATCCTATCACGTATCTACTTAATCTTTCCATCTTCATCAAATATTTCACCCAGGTATCCTAAAAAATATATTGAGGGAAAATCTATATCTTCTCTTATATATAAAAATAAATTGCTGTTCGTTAGTCTCGCTAAAACTCAAAAACTAAATTTTGTTTTATTTTATTCGCTATAATACAGGGATGCTTTGAAACAAAAGGCGTTGCATCGCATGCCAGGCATTATAAATAAAAATCAATTGCCAAAAATGTTTGTCCGCTCATCACTTCAAAGCGTTTGCACCTATTTGGTTAATACTTTTTTGTTGTTCTTTAATTGTCTGGAAAAGGTTTGTATGAAAGAATTTTTTTGGAAAATCCACCGACAAAGTCGGAAATTTCGAAGCTATTTTTGTATGAAATTCACTCTGGCCGATGCCGAGCACGAACCGCTTTTTTATAATAAAGAACATAGGGAGTAAATGTTGCAACATTTCAGAACTTCGAACAGGTAGATGGGTACTAGGTAGAAATGAAGAAGGATTGTAGTTTTTCAGTCAGATTCTAAGGGCCTATCCAATTTAGCCCACCGATAAGTATAAAAAATCTGCGATACTTGATAAAACTTTTAAATACATTCGGTAGGTAGCTAACTAAAGTGATGATTTTGGAAAGCCTACCTGTCAATGGGTTTCTTTCGGACTAATATTATTTCGACGGTTTAATCTTCTGCACGCTACAGTAAATAGACCACTAATTTGATTTTCATACTAATTTTATCTAATTATGTTTCCAGAAACATATTACTACCACTAATCAATATTTCGGGTAGCTGGCCGCACTAAAATTTTATTACCTGATAAAATTGACATTGGTGCCGATTCTCTTGTACACCGAACTAAACTAACTAAACTATCACTAAAATTCCTTACTTTTGGCTATGAGAATCCTAAAACTATTCTGCAAAAAAATATTTCTTAATTTAAAAATAATTTTGACGCTACTAAATTTCTTTTTGACAATCGCGACTCCACGCGGTACTTGTTTGCTCTACACCGTGGATTTTTTTTTAGAGCCGGAGACACGCGTGTGGGCAGCCTCGACGTGTTTTTTATGGAATTTTTCACTTTTTGTATGGACAATATGAAAAATTATTACCTACAGGTTGAGTTTTAGGGGCTTATGAGTTTTATAAAAGGGGGTCGAAATTTTCATTATTTTTGCGATAGGACACACCATTTTAGAAATATAAGCAAAATAAAAGAAAAAAAAAATACAGTACTGTTTTTGCACCTGAAGTCGAGGTGCTGTGGTGAATTTCATAAGAAAAAAAATATTCCACACCATTTTAATCGCGATTAAAAATAGACAGATTTAGTTAGACAACCAAAATTTTAGATGAAAATCGTCAAATTCAAAATATCAAAATTGCCATTTTCACTAAATTACTAACTCAGTGCCATTTTAGTGCTGTCAAACTAAAATATAGTCAAGTTGTGTCACTTTAGTCTATTTCCGAATGGAAAATCGTCGTTTAACAGGAGTAAACTAAATTTTGGTGATTTTTAGTCTAGTTTAGAGAATTTTGTGACAAGAGAATCGGCACCACTGACCGCCAGCCAGCAATATAATTAGGAACGCATTCAAAAATAAATTTCGCTTATTCAATCGAAAATAGTGATCCCGGCAAAATTCAGTAGGAATACTAACATCAAAAGTAAATTATGATTATTTCATTTCAATTAATGGAAATGAGCTAATAATATTATTTTGTACATAATTTTACAGGTAACCTACCTAGATAATCTTAAATTTAAAAGTAGTTAATTGTTTCTAAATACTATTAGTAGAGCAATTATTTTTTATCAGTTAAGTGGCTCGTGACTAAATAATAACAGTCGCATGGTTCGATCTTCGAGGTTAAGCAACGCTTGCCGAGGTCGGTCCGTGGATGGGTGACCATCCATTACATATCGAGACCCCTCCGTGCCTCGGCAAGCACGTGAAGTCGTTGGTCCCGGCTGTCATTTGTAGATCATTGGTAGTCATTACAGGTAGTCAGAAGCCCGAAAGTCTGAAAACCAGTCTTATTAAGGGGTGTTACACAGTAACTGGGCTGTGCAGGTCAGATAGGCAGTCGCTCCATGTAAAATACTGGTACTCAGCTGCATCCGGTTAGACTGGAAGCCGACTCTAACATAGTTGTTCGTGGTCATGTTCGTGAACGGGCGCCGTCGGTTGAGACTGGTCATGTCTTAACTGCCACGGCTTATTTTTATTTTTAATCTTATATTTTGAATTGTTTCTTAATATTTTTTACATTCTTCTCAAATATAGAAGCAACAAGAATAATTTACCCAGGATTTTGTAATATCTTGATTTAAAAAGAGTGTCCTAGGAGTTTCTTGCCCGTTCTTTTCCATAGAGATCTACGTTTTGGAATGGGCAAGTAGCTTCAACTTTCTGACTAACTGACCGATTCTTTGACAGTCCAAAAGTGCCTGTAAATGGTTTAATTTAAATAAATGCTTTGAGTTTGAGTTGGGGTAAGGCTAGGCAGACAACAATAGTGGTGTAATTCTTTTTTAACAGTTTTTTTCAAGCAGTAAATGTTTTCGCCCTCAGAAATAAATAAGATAAACGCAAAATAACGTCTTAACTAGCAACCGGAAATGTGCCCAGAAGGCTGGCAACACCGCCACCCCCACTGCCGATACCTGACACTGAATAAGGTAAATAAGATTTGTTAGAAAAACAAATAATTATTTTCGCTAACAGAAAGTGCCTTTAGACAATACCGTCCAGGGTTTCAGGTTCGGGACTATTATACTAATTGGGAGATGGGGGAATATGCTTCACAATAATTTCAGTAAAGTTAAGATTTTTTTGTGTAATACCAAGTGCCGCTTTATATGTGAGTTGCTCCATAAATTTTTCGACTAATAATATTTTTATTTGCATTAAAACAAGGTACAATAATGGTCTTAATAGCTTTTCCAATTTCTTTAGTGTTCCTATCCGGCTCGAAGGACCATAATTATGTTTTGGTGACCATGTAAGATTTGCTTGATGGGAATATCGTAAAAAAAAACACGGGTGTTCTGTGCGAAATTGTATTGAACACTAAATCTATGAATTCTAGAATGAGCAAGTACAAATTATTTTGATAAGTTTGGGCATTACAGTTTTAAATCGAACAAGGATTCTGATGTATATAATGTGGGATTAGTTCAATGTAAGTTTAAGAAAACCACTGATTCCTTCTTAATTTTTGGATTTTTTTTATATTTCCCAATCCCGTTCCCTTTCCACTTATTCTACATTTAAAACATTCATTCACCATCTCTTTCAATCCTTGACTATTTCGTACCTTCATCTCTGTCACTCGTTTATGCTTCACATGTGTCATCCATCTTCGTATCTCGTTTCACTGTCCTAACATAACGTTCCGTTCCTACAATATTGTCTCACCATGGACTGGCATACGAATATTTTAAAGAAAACAAATTGTAATAGTTATTTAGAATAATTAATAATGTTACCTACCTACATTCAAACAATCAATATACCATTCATCATCATATCTCTGCCCTCGTCCCCTGTTTCTTGTGGTCGGCTCAACACGTTATCTTCTTCGATTCTCCCCTGTCCGTCTTTATACTATTACAACATGTATTTAGGCCTTAAGAATCGTTTAAATCGTTATTATGTAAAATAGCACCCATTTTAGGAAAGGGCTCTAAGCAGTAAAATGATACTGCCTAGAGAAGCCAAGCCAGCCTATCGATCGAAACGTCGTGGGTTCAAATCTTATCCCTTTGCAACTGTGATCGAACTCATAGATGCTGTTTAAGCTTAGTTACGACTAGCAGTAAATCTTACATTTACTATCTTCATTATCTTACTTATTAACCTCTGAGACTGGTACTTACTACCAGTCTCAGAGTTTAATAAGTATTTTTTGGTAGATGGGTACCAATTCGGCTTGAAAACTGAAAACTCCAAGGAACATTGTCCACGAAGCTACTCAAAATAACGTGTTACAAGTGCTGTCACATTCAGGTTACTCATTGGTCATTTGAGTTTGCTGCACGTTACTTTTGAGAAGTGTCGTGGACGATAGGCCTAACAGTAATTAAGTGCTTAGTTTTTAGTCACAAAGGTTACCTTATAAGTATTTTGGTAGATGTAACTTATTAGTTTTAAAACCTGTTCAATGGTCTGAACACTCATAAATTGAGCAATCACGAACATCAATTCAATGCTGGACTCTTCTTCGTGTGAGAAGATGCCTTATTCCTTTCAGTGGGTCAGTAATAAACTCATAATGTTCAACAAAATAAATAGTGTTTCTACTAGGTAGGTACCAACCGTTGCCAGTTTCAACGAAAAATAAGACATTTTTTTTGTGTCATTTTATACTGTAGGTACCTATTCTATCTTGCGTCGCCCTTGAGCTTTCCGGAATATTGCCAAAGCTCGGCCCAAAAGGTCATGTATGAAGGAGTAAGCTTTATTATTTTCCGGTACAGAATAGGTCACTCATTGTTCGCTTTGGTGTCGTAAAATGGAGTAGGCAAGGGATGTTAGGAGGATGGGCTGAAGTGCCGACACAGGGGTGAACTTAAATAGATTCTACCCCCGTGGCCACCAGCTCCACGCTCAAGCGACACGCGTCTTGCGGCAGCGAATGCGGAAAAAACAAATGAAAGAAGTTGTTTAGAGCATGCTGCGAGTCAACGCGACGCGACTTGCGGAGCGACCCGCGACGAACGGAAACAGGAGACGCGTGTGCGTGTCGCTTGACGCATATCGCATCGCTCGAGGCCGTGGACGCGGCTTTTGAGTGGCGATAGTTAAACGTATAGTCAAACATAATATTTGGTATACAGGCAGCTAACTTGCAATTACTTTTAAACGAAGTTGTAATGAGTTGAAACGAAGTATCTGCATGGTCCTATTTATGACCTGACCAAGATAATGTTTGGACATTAAAATAGACTGTGACTGTGAGTTTCTTTTGGTGTTTCTTTTCAAACACCAACCTTATCTACTTAAAAACATAATTTTATTTTTGACGCATAAAGGTGTTTTTTTAACCAATTTACAGAAATAAATATAATTTGTTAATTATTTTACATCACTCCCTTGAGTACCTATGCAATAAGCTTGAATTATGCTCACAATAAAAAATATGAAGTACTGGCGGTGTAGAAATATGAATATTTTGCCTGTATACCAAATAATTTATTCGTCTGTATTTCCGTGCGCAATTTGGGCACGGCATGAGATAATATCTCATATTATACATAGTTTTTTACCCATACATTATTTTAAGTTACTTCCGAACTATCTATCCCGCATGTCGCACATGCCATGTTTGGTCTCTGCATCACCCTAAGGTTGACTGGTAGAAAATGCCTCAGCCATTAAGTCCACCTTTGTACAGTTTTCTTTTACTCCTGCATAAAGTTTTAATAGATTTTTTTCCATCTTAGGAAATTAAGCAGTTTTATGTTATAGTTGTTCGTTGTAACGCAATTAACATGTATACATTTTTGGGGTATAAACTCCGTAACCGGCGTGCGTGTATGACCAAAGCAAAAGCAATATATATAAACAAAGCAAAAGGAGCATGCAACGATCGTAGCAGGCGGCGCCGGCGTTCTGTAGTTTCTGCTTACCCCCATGGGAAGAAAGCGTGAGTTTATGTATGTAAACCCATCCTGGCAGTTCATCTCCGGAAATAAACATCTAGGTCTTCACAAAATAACCAAAAGCACACGCAATATTCCTGATCAGTAATCAAAACCGCGTCCCCGAGCACGGAAGCCTTCACGCCGTTATTCGGTTCGTCAATCACCGTGAATATTCGGGAAATGTCGGAGCATTTCGAGGCCCGACGATTTTCATTTTGATAGCAGCTTGTGTGAGCTTGGCTGTTATTACCGAAGTATGATTAAAAGTGGGACTTTATGAAAGGACTAATTACTTTTTTCGTTTTCATGAAATAGATGATGATTTTCGACCTTTAAAAGATAATTATGGATAATGTATTTAACTTTAAAAGGAAAGAAGTAGATCGTAAAAAAGATACTCGTAGAAAGATATTTACAGTTATTAGCTAGTAAGTAAGGGTCATTAAGAAATGTCAATGGCCATTAAGATATACAGTTTGTATATGACATGTGTGGTCATATTGAAGATAACACAGCGTGTATCTGACATGTGTGGTCATATTGAAGATAACACAGCGTGTATCTGACATGTGTGGTCATATTGAAGATAACACAGCGTGTATCTGACATGTGTGGTAATATTGAAGATAACACAGCGTGTATCTGACATGTGTGGTCATATTGAAGATAACACAGCGTGTATCTGACATGTGTGGTCATATTGAAGATAACACAGCGTGTATCTGACATGTGTGGTAATATTGAAGATAGCACAGCGTGTATCTGACATGTGTGGTAATATTGAAGATAACACAGCGTGTATCTGACATGTGTGGTAATATTGAAGATAACACAGCGTGTATCTGACATGTGTGGTCATATTGAAGATAACACAGCGTGTATCTGACATGTGTGGTAATATTGAAGATAACACAGCGTGTATCTGACATGTGTGGTCATATTGAAGCTAACACAGCGTGTATCTGACATGTGTGGTCATATTGAAGATTACACAGCGTGTATCTGACATGTGTGGTAATATTGAAGATAACACAGCGTGTATCTGACATGTGTGGTCATATTGAAGATAACACAGCGTGTATCTGACATGTGTGGTCATATTGAAGATAACACAGCGTGTATCTGACATGTGTGGTAATATTGAAGATAGCACAGCGTGTATCTGACATGTGTGGTAATATTGAAGATAACACAGCGTGTATCTGACATGTGTGGTAATATTGAAGATAACACAGCGTGTATCTGACATGTGTGGTCATATTGAAGATAACACAGCGTGTATCTGACATGTGTGGTAATATTTAAGATAACACAGCGTGTATCTGACATGTGTGGTCATATTGAAGATAACACAGCGTGTATCTGACATGTGTGGTCATATTGAAGATTACACAGCGTGTATCTGACATGTGTGGTAATATTGAAGATAACAAAGCGTGTATCTGACATGTGTGGTCATATTGAAGATAACACAGCGTGTATCTGACATGTGTGGTCATATTGAAGATAACACAGCGTGTATCTGACATGTGTGGTAATATTGAAGATAACACAGCGTGTATCTGACATGTGTGGTCATATTGAAGATAACACAGCGTGTATCTGACATGTGTGGTCATATCATCAATATCACAATGAAACCTATTTCTATTTATAAACATTGTAGGTTGCATACTACCATAACTAAAATACTCAAATCCTTCGCATTAAGGCTCCCACAGACAGGCGCGACGCGACAGCGCTACACAAAGGCGCCGCTCGTCGCACGACACGCGGTGCCTTTGTGTCAGGCGTCGCGTCGCGACAGTGTGTACTAGCCTTCAATCTTGATAAGAGAACCATAACAGACCGCTCCCCACAATATTTTATAATAAAAAAATAAATCCTAATCATTTTCGTGGTCGAACACTTGACGAACGAATGATTTGACTTTGACATAATGATACCTAATGATCGTCTTTATCTTACCTATACAGTCGTCATCGTAGTTCACGGCAGTGTTTACTTCCTGCTTTGCCGTATTTATCTTCCATAATTCACAATTCACACCACCATCTAGTATTAGATTTAGTTAGGTATTACTTTCAATACAATAAAGCTATCAACATTCATCCTTCTGTCGTCATACGACCAGCGGGTAGTTACGTAACACACTAACAAAAGGAATAGGTTTCATTTTGACAGTTAAACAACATTCATTGCGTTATTTACGTTTTGAGCAGACAAATTTTTCGAACTTACGAAGCAATGTATAAGCGATAGGCTTCAAAATGATTCAGATTGTGATAGATAGTGTGTTACGTAATTAGGGTACAGGTGTAAGAATGTAAATGAGGCAAAATGAGTAAGGATCGTAGCTGGTGGCGTTCTGTAGTTTCTGCCTATCCCAATGGGAACGGGCGTGAGTTAATGTATGTATGTCTGTATTTGGAATTTCCTGGTCGAAACAATCTTCATCACCCTTCAGCCCCTTTTCCATTTTTGTTGTTGGCAAAGCATGTCTTCTTCGATACATCTCATCTCAGTCGGTAGTCACACCTTTTATGCAATACCTTTGACTTACTTTTCAACTAGGTATATATATTCGGTACAATGTAGCGGAGAATACCAAGCTAGGTTATCCTACTAATAATATAAGTGTGAAAGTTTTGTGAGGGTGGATGGATGTTTGTTAGTCTTTCACGCAAAAACTTCTAACGGATTTGGATGGAATTTGGAACACAGATAGTTTATAACCTGGATTGAAAGCGCCCACAGACAGGCACGACGCGACAGCGCGACACAATGGCGCCACTCGTCGCGCGACGAGCGGTGCCTTTGTGTCACGCGCGATTCGCGTCGCGTGTCGCGTCTGTTTGCAGGAGCCTTAAAGGCTCCAGCAGACAGGCGCGATGCGACAGCGCGACACAATGGCGCCACTCGTCGCGCGGCGAGCGGTGCCTTTGTGTGGTGCGCGATTCACGTCGCGTGTTGCGCCTGTTTGTAGGAGCCTTAACACGTAGGATACTCTTTATCCCGGTAGTACGTTCCCGTGGGATAATTTCCGACATCCACGCGGGCGAAGTCGCGGGCAAAAGCTAGTCAGTAATAACCTAACTTGAAACTTAAGACGTCTAAGTTGCAACCTGAAGGTGTACGGCTTGTAGCGCCGGTGGTCTATTGTCACACATTCAAAACTTAAACAGTGCTCGTCCACTACCAAGTTTAATTGCATAAGTTGAAGTTACTGTCTTGCAACGTGAAAACGTTGGCTACAAGTGACTTGTCGAGAGTTTTGCTATTCACAAAAACTTATCCTGCAGATATTGTTCGAATTGTTAATTTTGTAACGAGCATTAATTATTATTCCAACACCACGGCTGAAGAATTATTGATTAGGTAGCTTCGGAATTAAGAATACAATACAAAATTGAAGTCATTATTCTATATCCACACTGCCACACGAGTATATAAATGATTATGCCATAAAGTCTCTTACAAACAGGCGCGACACGCAACGCGAATCGCGCTCGACACAAAGGCGCATTTGTGTCACGCTGTCGCGTCGCGCCTGTATCTGGGAGCCTTAAATGTTGGCTTCGTTTTAGGCATCCACGAAATACTAAGTATTTAATATTAACTGTAACTAATATATAACTAAACCACCTACTCCTCCTAGTTAGTCAATTAGCAAAACAATAGAACATCGATCGTCCTATTTCAAGCATTTCCATAATTAACTAATTATGTAAAGTCATGAGCATAAGTACCTTAAACTTACGCAAAATTGAAAAGCGATTTTTTCGTGAAACAACCATTGCGACTTTGAGTAAAGACCTCTACTTATTTCATAACAGTATGGTGGTTGTGGTATGGTGGTGGGGGTGGTGGTGGGTGTTCTGAACACTTACATTTTTATGGGAAAATCGCTTTGGAAATCTTGCGTAGGTAATTGTAATTTTTGTTCGGGACTGTACCTTTACAAGTACCATTTTGTACCTGCCTTTAAGTAGGTACAAAGTAGGTGTTAAGAACATAGTGCTAAAGAAACCATACTAATATAAAATAGGTGTTTTATCAAAGTTCCAATTTTCTATTTCTGGCTAATAACTCTTTAGAATTTTGCGTAACTGTAAGGTATTTACTTGTGCTCGTGACTGTAGCTACTCTTTTAGCTCAAAGACTTTTTCTAAACACTTATGTTATGATACATTTAAACACTAGCTATTAATGCCCCTACAAACCGGCGCGACGCGCGACGCGACACATAGGTACCGCCTATCGCGCGACCGTTTGAAGGAGTCTTTACTTATCATAAAAACATCTGTATTTTTTGCTGCGCGCACACAATACGCGTTGACTTATCTACACGTCAGATCCAAAACTGTTTTGATTGATCTAAATCAAGATATGCCAGAAACGTTCCTACGTTTTATGCAAATATTGGCCGCGGCTAACATAGAAAAACTTGGGTGTTAGATCATATTGATCTGCGTTTGTTTTAGGCTCGAACATGTAGGGTCTTCATTGAGCCTTCTCTTTCATCGACTCGAACTGTGTATGAGTAGTTCTCCATCATCATCGTTCATAAGCAATTCCCACTGTTGGGCTTCTCTTATTTCTTGTCATTTATCTTGCTCCTCGTCTACTCAAATCCAGTTGTTACCAGCCACCCTTCAAATAGTGTCATTTGACCTAGCTTGAGGGCATACTAAACTAAGTTTCGTTACGTTTTCGAATAGTTTAAGTTTACGCCGGGGTAATTAGTAGGTGGTAGGTACCTATTAACCAGTCAGCAAGGTGGATTCGAGACTGACTGCTCAAGGTTCCACTATAAAGTTTTCGCCATTGTTTTAAATTATCTATAATTCGTTTTTTAAACTTAGATGGCAGATAGTAATTTGACAGGTGTAATGTCAAACTCTTAGACTAAAAAGCAAACAAAAAAAGTCGTAGTAATTTGACATTTCAAATGTCAGATTACTATCTGGGATTCAAAAACTAACTTTACAT
Organism: Dryobotodes eremita; assembly: GCA_917490735.1. Taxonomy (NCBI): domain Eukaryota; kingdom Metazoa; phylum Arthropoda; class Insecta; order Lepidoptera; family Noctuidae; genus Dryobotodes; species Dryobotodes eremita. The sequence goes on from OU823266.1 coordinate 16,784,681, forward strand.
CGATGCCACATTAGGCTAAGACGTGAACATCCTATAGAGGTCCTTCGACTTTTTCTAATGATCGCAAAGACAACTTAGCCCCGGGGCTAAGTTGTCTGTGACTGATCGTAAGGATTTTGGACCAAGAAAATAAGTTATATTTTATTACTTGTTATAGGTACCTACTTCCGGGGAGAAAATATGTAGCGTCATGAACTCAAACTCAAAGCATTTATTTCAATTAAACCATTTACATGCAGTTTTGAATTGTCAAAGAGTCGGTCAGTTAGTCAGAAAGTTGAAGCTAGTAGCCCATTCCAAAACGTAGATCTCTATGGAGAAGAACGGGCAAGAAACTCCAAGGACACTCTTTTTAAATCAAGATATTACAAAATTCTGGGTACATTATTCTTGTTGCTTCTATGTATATGGGAGTACAATGAAAAAAAATATTAAGAAACAATTCAAAATATAAGATTAATAATTAAAAAAAGCCGTGGCAGTTAAGAGATGACCAGTCTCAACTCACGGCGCCCGTTCACGAACATCACGCGTGGATCAGCACCATCCAGCTCAACCATTTTGTAGGGAACCGAATGATCCAACACACGCGCCACCAACAGTGAGGCATTAAAGTGAGCATGAAGAAGTCTCAACTTCCATGCTGTCAAGTCAACATAGTTATATAATAAACGAATCCATGGTAGGTACTCACATTTACAAAATTTAAAGAATGCTTCTAAATTACCATTGCCATGTTCTTTACCTACGATTAGGTACTTACCTAATTAACTTTGAATCATTCAACTTTTTTCCAAATCTGTTTAATAGTTAAGTAGATAAACATTTATTTATCTACTTTCGCTTTTAGCTACCTACACGTATCATAAAAGGCAACCTAGTCGATCGATCCTAACAGGTTACCTAGTTAAAGCTATGGCTACATTTTCAAACCGGATTCCTGATACGGGTGGATAATGTACAGGAACCGGTGCTAAACCGGCGCTGTTTAGTCCCGAAAGATATCAGGAGTATGAGCAACATCCTCTTCCACTATGTTAACATTTTGATTATCAAGCACGGTGATAACACGAATTTCGTTACCTATATTCATTTTAGGTACTTATGGATGGATAAGGTCATTATAATATACTGGTTTACTTAGGTCACATGAATAAAGGTATATTTTCTAGGTACGTATATTTTCATGCAACGATTTTTCGGGAAGTTTTGTTCGAAACAAAAGTGTAAGTATCTACTTAAGTATACAATTGTTTCTAGCAATTGTTTTGGAATTGAAAACAAAAGGCGTCTAGGAAGTCAAATCTGCGTAACGAATGTTTTTAGAAACACACGTGGTGTCAGATAACCCTGAGATCTAGAATGTCTGAATGTATTTAGGAATTATACGATCACACGAACGGAACATCAACATAACGCTGATTTTAGTATCGCAATATGAGGGAGTGTTAATTTTTTTTCCGAGATAGTAGGTACAAAATTGACTATCACAGACACGGGCGACAAAACGCGACCACATGGCAAAAATCCATAGTAGCACACGATAACTTCTTATCACTAAAAAACGCGTGCACTAATAACATGTTACCAAGCATAGTGCTAAAATAATCATAGTAATTTTACCGTATCTGATAAAATGCTTCCTTGAGCCTTTGTGGTCCAATTCTTCGTTAGTAATCTGTCATTCAAACGTCGTGTACCTACCTACCTACCTTCGTTACTGATAACAGCTTCTTTAGATAATGTTCTATTATCGCATATATTATAATTAAAGAAGTGAAGTTCAATGCCGAATTGTAAAAAAAAAATATAGTAGCTCAAATTTTTCCATCTGGGTTGAACTATTACCGAAAAAAAATATTAAAATACGTCGAAAATTAAATTAAATTATTACGGAAGTTCTTTTATTCAAAAGATATCTAATTAAACAATAAAACAAGATGTTTTGTTCGTGTTTAGAAAGAACACGCCTCTGTAAATCGAGCGAAAATGTCCGTATCACCAGACTAAACAAAGAACATCGCCCAGCCAAAAAATATTTCTCGTTTACTATGTAAATAAGTATCTACCTGAAATAATTCCAGTACAGATAATAAAATATCGAACTGTCCCACAAATTCGGGTCTCCATTGTCCCAGTCCAATGGACTCGAAACAATGAGACCAAACAATTTTCGCCCCAGTTTTGAAAAAAGAACCTGGCATTCCCCAAGCACCATGAATTAAAACTCCCAGATTTTAATTAAACGTTTGGTTGTTACACTCAACATTGTTGCTGAAAAGTTTTTCAATAAAGAGTAAGAGACGAACCTGTTTGACGATCAGCCTGGCGACCCTGGGACTGGCGAATGTGACGAAACCATAACACTTGGAGACACCAGCTCGGTCGTAGATCACCCGGGCTGCCGTGACGGTCGCGAACCCTGAGAAGAACTTCCATAGGTCCTCATCAGTCGTGGTCAAAGAGAACCCTCCCACAAAGATTCTATTGTGTATAACTGTCCCGAATTTTGGGGCATCTGACGGAGGGAGAGTGTCATCCGTGTCATCGTCAGGCGAGTTCAGCAGAGCCTTCAGCTTCTCGTGAGGGTCTGCCGTCTTCCTGTTATTCGCCGTGCTTTCTTCCACCATATGAGCGCAACTCGCAGACTCACTCCTTATGTACCTTTTAACACTTTCCATTGTATCTAACACTTTAAAACACTAATATAACATGTTCCCTTGTTTACTAAACTAAAATCTCTAGCGGCAACTAAAAGGGCACTGGTTTTCACGAAAAAACAACTGATTGTCTGTAACGCGAGGTTTTATCGATTACAGTGGCACTTGTGTTGTATAGGTAGGTTTTGTGAGTTGCGCGCTACGGACCACGACGTGACTGACACACGGACGGTATTCGAGTGATGTTTAAAAAAAAAACAACCGAGATAACAGTGTGTGATTTGAGATTTTTTTAGATACGCACTATAAATAGTGTTTGAGCTATTGTCGACCGCTATTTTTACTAGGCGAGGGAACTAGGTCACCAGTTGACACCTAGCGGATGAATATTCTTAATGATTCTTATCTAAGTTATGTTTAGTTTAGAATGGGTCATATAGGTGGCGCTTTTGTTATCACGGATTAGCTGCTCTTCAATTTATCGAATGTGATATTGATAAATGGTAAAATTGTTACGATTATCTATATCATTTCTCACAAGGGTTTTTTTGTCTAAAGGTTAACGTTTTAATTTAACACTAAATTGTTTGCATGCAATAGACTGACATACAAAATAAAACTATTCTTGTTTTTAAATAAAATTAAGTTAATGGTACTTTAATTTTTTGTTAATTACGTGTAGATTATTTGTCCCAGAGTGCAATAATAAAACGCAATTTGACATTTCATAATGCTTCTAGAATTCAAGATTTCCGTGGTTAAATGGTAATACTATTTCATTCTAGTCCTAGATAGTTAGGAATAGATTATGCTAAATAAAATCGTTTGTCAGCTTTTTGTATTATGAAGAATACAAAATAATTCGTCTAAAATTGACACTCTTCTGATATTTTGTGATTAGAAAGCTTCTGATTTTCACCAAATACCAGTAGATGCTCGCAACGTTGCATTATTACAGTTACCTATATTGCGCTGAATAAAATAGGAGAATATTAGAAAGATAAAATAATCTGATTTCGAAAAAATAAAATGGAAAGCACTTGGTACTTTTTATGCTGACTACGGCAACACTGTAATGTCAATGTCACTACGTCGAGTGGTGGAGGCTGTTTGCTATTTTTTTGTTGTTTGGATTTCCTTTCCTTGTGCTAATTTCGTTTCAAAACATAATGAGTGCTATAACACTAAAACTGTGGTGAAACAACTGACTGGAGTGATAACGATTACTAATTTGTGGCGTACTGTACACCAGTTAATCAAGTTATGTACCAACAACTGTTTGTAATTGGATTATAAAGTTTTCTGAACACATTCACTACCGTGGTAAGTGTATTTATGTTGTAACAACAGTCCGTAACATCCTCAATTATATTTATGATCGCTGACTACAGCCGGGCAGTTCGTAATGCTTCAAAATCCGGTGAATATTTTCGGTGGCGCGAAATTGCAACAATTTTGTATATTTACCTCCGATTTTTCCGTAAAAAATTCGACGTAGTTCGTTACAAGCCGGTTGATATTGTTCTTGTTGACGGTAATGTGCGCTTTGTGTGTAAATAAAGCGGGTAATCTGGTTTTTGAGGCAGTTAAATTGTCTTGTAAAGTGCACAGAATAATAATCCCAATAGTACTCGACATAAGGCTCACATTTGTTTGTAAAGTTATAAAATGTTAAGCAAGTTTTCTAATTAATGACATTATTTAAAAGATATGCTGCCAGTTTTCACAATTTATTTCAACTGTTCTTTTCAGCTTGCTGTTAATGTTAAGATATTAATAATATTCAGTCCTAATGCAATCATTCATGAGTTGTCATAGAAATATAGAATCCTTTTTTTGTACTTTTGTTTGTATGAATATTAAAATTTGTAAGTTGACCTCAGGTGCTTTGTAACTGTAAACAATAATACTTGAGAAGTGTTATTAACCTTTTTGGTGATGCTAAACTTATAAAGAGTATAAAATAAGCGTGCCAAATAGTTTTATACAGTAAAAATGCCTCGCAATGAAATGTCTGATTGGCCGCATTTCAGGATACCGCGTTCCAGTTTTAAGAGTTTATTTTGTATTCTTATTTCTCTCTTCACAAAATTGATTAACCAAACATATTTAGTAAACACTCAGCACTTATTTAATAATATTTTCTTTTTTAGCATCTCGGGAGCTTCAAACTATCAGCTATAGCCAATTGTTGTAATCAAAAGGTTAATTAAACAATAAAAAGTACTTAAATATGGCTAGTGAAATCGCTTTTATAAATACTACGCTGATTGTACAGAACATAGTACAAAATATTGCATCTAATAAATAGTTTTTTTGATTTTCACTGACGTTCAAGTGGATAGGAAATTAAAAAACCCAAATGTCACTGCAATGTGAGAAATAAAACTTGTTTGATACATACCTTTTAGGTTTTGGAGGTACCTGGCTCCATTAATATAGTGAGACCTGAATTATAAAGTCAGGGAGATTAAACCTTCAGGAAATTTACTACCAACTAAAATTGTCCATATTTTCAAATCGCAAAAGAAATGACCATAACATGGCATATTGCCCTAAGGTGTCATTCTGCTTTTTTTTTTGGGTGGGAAATCAAATAGTTTCTCCCGCTCTGGACCGAGTGGTGAGGGCGTGTCAGAGTTTTACTGACTAAAACCCACCCATGTTCCTTCAGTTGCCTGTGTACCAGGGCCACGGTTACTGTTTCGAACAAACCGCGACCGTGGCAGGGTGTCAATTAGCCTAACAATTAATTTACCTGATTACATTGGGTGGTGTCTGCACTCACCACATCATTATTGTATTTTGCGTTTGGTGTGAGACCTTTACTCAATTATGTGACTTACTAACAATAAAACAATTAACTAGCCACTTTTCTCAAATGTCTGTTATTTCAATTACTAAACACATTTCAATATCAGCATTGTTTTAACAGTTGTGTAAACATACTTTAAAAAAATTAATGGAAAGACATTGCACCTTCTGTCTGAACGTATGTATAGCTATTATTGAATTAATTTATTGTTTGTCACAGTTTTATTTGCAACTTTGTGACCATATTTCGGGCAGCAGAATGTTGCTTTAAAAGTAAACCCTATCCCGGTCCTGGGTCTCCCACAATACTTAATAGTTCACAGCAATTGTTCAACTATAAAACTTTAAAGAGTTCTTAAAAAACCTGCACTTAATGCATGCAAGTAAGCAGTTGTTTCATCCTATATTCTAATCATATTGATATTTTGTGATTGACTTTATCTTTATTGAATAACCCTCGGTGTTATGTATCAGGGCATCACCCAAAGATCGAAAAGAAATCCATTCTTTGATTTCTTGTATGTTTCTGTCACACGACCTTTATCAGGAACACTATCACACAGTGCAATATACAGCATGGTCTTTTTCTGAAAAATAAAACCATCAGTTTTTAAACTTAGGATTTTAAAGGATTTTAAACTTGAAAGATTTTTCTAGACACTAGATTTTTTTTTTATATTTAATGCAGTGTTTGTTTCCTCTCAATTCAAACTCTTCAATTCCTCTGAATCGTTTTTATCTTTTTTATTATGGTTTTAACGTGCACGTCTTTCTACATCGTTCTCACATGTATAATTTCAACTTGAATGATGTAACCAATTTTGTGTAACAATTTTTTTGATTTAAAAGAGTGTTTGTGGAGTTTCTTCTCCATTCTTCTCCATGGGTACCTACTACGCTTTGGAATGGGCAACTAGCTTCATCTTTCTGACTATCCGAATCATTGACAATTCAAAACGGCCTGTAATTCGTTTATTTGAAATAAATGCTTTGAGTTTGACTCATGAACCCTTCGACCAGTATATTAAGAGGGCGCAGTAAGACAGAAAAAAATCAAGTTTCACCCGCGCCTCTTTCCCTACCCCTCTCATCAAACACGACAAAAACAAAACACAATCCCTTCCCGCCAGCAGAAACTTTTCGCCCGGCGTATATTTAGGCATTGAATTTGAATTTTGTGTGTAGTGTGTATACGCAAAATAATCAGATGAAACTGTTTTATTCAATTTACCTATGTGTACAAGTAGGTATATTATTAAATTATATTGTATGTCCGTGAATCTGTTACCGATGCTGGTGGGATGTTAGATTGGAGATTAGACTGACTTAAATGAAATAAAGACTAAATGTTAGTTCAAGATACGGCCTATTTTTCGATTCCGAATTGAAAGACAAACCTAACGTTGTAGTTGAAAAAATATTGTTCCATACATTATGTAACATAACTACAATTGAACAATTTTCAGATACTTTTCTGTACCTATTCCTGTACCTTGCTTCTTGTCAAATTTCATGATTCTAGGTCAACGACATGTATCTTATGGGTTTTAATTTATTTGCGAGTGGCAAGATAAATGCGAAATGAATGGCAATTTATGCCAAGATACTAAGTCAACGTTTTAGAAGCTCGTTTTTTTTACAGCTCCAAAGGAGCGTTTATCTAAGTATTTGATATCAATATTTCAACTTGATACCCTCACGCATTCCTGAGATAAGCGGTCAGATAGATGGAAAACAAAGTGATCCCATAAGGGTTTCGAATTTTTCTTTTGAGGTACCGAACTCTAAAAAGCAAAGCACTTCCATCAAAGTACTATAATACTACATACTCATGATACTACCTACATGATGGTGAAAATAATTTCGATAAAATTGCTTTTTTGATGATATAAAAGCGTATCATTATAATCGCATCACTTACCTTCCGCTTTTTTACTTTGAGAAAATGAAATCAATTGAACAAAAATGTCAATAAAATAAGAAAATAAACATTTGCAAATAAATTAAAATCCATATGATACATCCCGTTGACCTAGAATCATGATTTTTTGGCAAGAAGCAAGGTCTCACAGCACAAATAGGTACCTCCAATGGTTTTTCAATTAAAATATTTAAACGAAGTATGACCATTGTCCACTCCCTTTATTTTCAATGAAATTCTTCAGTAGGTAAAACATCGGTTTATTTTGCCTATACTATACGCTAAGCTTGAATTCATAATCTTAGATCATAGTCATGTTTTGGAACTAGAAACTCAATGCTGGCGTGACAAAGTTCAAATTCCAATGTAACCAAATTTTATTTAGGGCCTTGTACAAGTTGGACGTCACGACGTCTTCGTGGAAACCAGTGTTAACCAAGTAAAAAAATATAATGGTATATCGTGGATATTGCATTGCAGGATCGTGCAAATTCAATTAGCAACAGTGTTACCAAGTAAAAAATAATATTGTTATGGTGGATTTTGCACTGTATTGTGCAAAGTCAAATGGCATGTGTCATGAAAACCTATCCTGCGCGGATCACGAGTAGAAAAAAGTCCTCGCCGAAAACATTTGTGAAAAGCAGGCCAATTTCGGAACAAATAACTAGGGTACATTATTCGGCTTTACCGACAAAATAATTGGCATCTATTTATATGGGTGCCAAAGAAAGTCGAAAGTTTATTAGGTTCCTCTTTCGTAACTGTTGAAACTTTAGCTTTGAAAAGCAAGCTGGCAGTCACAAGCAATGTGATCCGTCACAATCTTTACTCATCCCCACCATAAGAAGGGATCTAGTCAGGAGAACACTATCCGTATGAAAACTGTCATGTCCCGTGCACACCGTTTCGTACTTGTGTCCGCAATAAACCCTATTTTAGTTTTCCGATTTATTTATTTTGTAAACTCCAATAATATTATTATACCAATAACCTACCCATATCTTAAATTTTGAGTTTCAACTTGATTCGGGGGTTTTGGTCAAAAGTCGCTCGAAATGGGTCGTCTAAGGTTACCCTTACACGAAGTTTGTCAACGAAAGTGGGAGTAAACGAATTTGGTTCTTTATTTAATAGTAATAAGATCTAAAATCTCCAGCACGAACTCTATGTTGTAAATTTTCTCGGCAAGAAAATTGACTGAAGTGGAGAACAATGGCGCTAGTTGTACTATACCAGTCAAAAATCTGTCAAATAATTGTATGTCATCTTGAGTTTTCAAATATCAACATTGAATTATTATAATATTTTTATTTTATAGTTTAGCCGCGGTATTTATTTAGTTTATCAATTCTTAACGATTTTAATAATCGTTTCTGAAGTGGTTTTAGTGATTTTTTCATGTTTTGTATTTCACAGTTTCATTCCAACAATGTGATAAATTACGAAAATATTATTTACGCAAATAAATTAAATCGCAGAGCAGCAGAAAATTCAAGCGCAGTCCTCTCGTCTCAACAGAGCGACGGCGACTGATTTGTGAAACAAAAATATGCTTGAAGTTCCCGCAACGTGCGACGGAAGATGACTTCTTCCACGAACTAAAAACGTCGTAAGTGCTTAAAGCTTCTAGTCGTTATAATACCAAAAATAAAAGGAATTTTAAAAAATGCCTGCACAATTTTTTTCGCCTTGTCTTGATACAGATAATCATTAAAAAAATATCCTATTAGTCATTAGCATATTAAGTACAAATTGAAAAAACTTGAAAATTAGGGGTAACTTCGTGATGATATTTTATCGAGAAAATTTTAACGTATTGTGTTTCTGTTCCACAAAAAGTTTCAAAATATCATGTAGTTACTCATACTATTTTTATTTTATACCTAAGTCTTATGAATTTCATGAAAAATTAAATTGTAGATAGGCCATTTTGGTTACTACCCGCTCTTAAGTACTATACTATATTTTGTTTCTATGGCATCTGGCAGGTCGACTTAGGAGGTTGTCGGCTGCTTAATCGGGCTATTTTGTGGATGCCTTAATAAATTAAGGCCTCCAGCAAGGGCTTAAAACTTATAAAATAAGCGACTACACGCTAAGGGCTGTGGGGCTGTGGGGTACGACGCCCTAAGTCGAGGGCTTAGGGGGCTTAGGGCGTCGCTGGGGGAAACTATACTCAGTGCTTTTGAGCACCGCATTTTAAAGATAAGTGTCTGGCCAACCCTAGACAGTTAGCCCTATAACTTTGTTTACGGGCCACTCGTTGCCAATGCTTTTTTGTCTTATTATAGAACACGAAAGTAGAAGTAAACAGTCTTAATGAATGCTCAAATAATTGGTATTGGAACTAATGATTCTATATTAAACGCTGCAGCAAAATTTATATCTTGGTATGACTCACAGTATTGAATGTTGTGCAATCTCGCTAGAGTTACTAGAATGGTTGGGTTTTCCCTAGTGACTTATGTTGTTTAATTTAAATATTAATCAATTATATTTCTGTTAAAAGCTTTTTGTAAAAACGGCTCGATAATCGCCAATAACCAGTTACGGTATTGCCTGTAAGGTTCTAAAGGATCCCCGAAACGATCAATTGCATTTGTACATTTTTACGTGATTAAAACACATTTATGCGCAAATTGATCGTCTACCAAATGCAATTGACGCGATTGACAATATTACAATAGCAACTAAAGGCCCGTTGTTTGATACATAGTCAAACATGACCAATTGTCAATTTTACAATTAGTCACTTGACAATAGTCAATAGCTGTCAAGGTTTAACTACTCTGTCTGCGCATGGTTAACTTGTTATAGCAAATTGTATTTTTTTTTAAACTGTAGTTAGCCTAACCATTTGTCAAATAACATACTTTTGTAATTTTTAACATACTTATTGTTAATTTAACTAACGCATTTTAAATATTAGTATATACTACTGATCAAAAAACGGGCCCTTAATCATTTTGGTGGATATATTGCTAATCCATTGCTTCATATGTTCGAAAAATTTGTCGGCTCAGCAACGTAAATAACGCAATGAATGTTGTTGAACTGTCAAAATGAAACCGATTGCTAGTGATAGTGTGTTTTGCAATTATCTCGAAGGAGAAAAATGGCTTATACTTTTTCTTAAATCTGATTGATAGTGTCTTGCGCCATTAGGGTGCTGTTTGTTTTATACGTTTCAATAAATTTGTTTAAATAAATACTCTGCAGGTGACGCCGCCGTTGCAGCTAGTGATTAACAAAACCAATATCAGTATCAATTTACTAAACCTGAGATTCGTGCTCAAGGTCCAACGCCTGACAGCATTAAATTGTCACATTTACCAACCAATGCTAAAAGACCAAGAATAATCTATTAATTTCAATTCTATTCTCAACAATAGTAAAATGATTTTAGTCCTCATAATGTCGGTACAATGCCTGAGTCATTGGGTTATTTTTGGACTTTTGTGTTCAGTAAAAATCAAGGTTTGACAGGGATTGTCCTCGCAAAGCCGGCCGGTGTATAACACTACTGTCAGACGAGACATAACGTATTAATCTTAAGTGTGACACTTCACCTTGACAAGATGCATAAGGCCTCATCTGCACTATGCAAAACATGTATCTATGTATTGACTTGAGCCGGACACATTCAGTTGAATCCCGCTTATTGGAATCCTAAAATTTGTTGGCGCTTTTGTACATTCAAAATCATACATACCTACTTAATCAATTCACGCCTTCTTCCCATAGGGGTAGGCAGAAACTACAGAATGCCACCTGCTACGATTCTTAAATATTCCTTTTCCTTCGTTTACGTTCATACATTCTGGTCATACGCTCGCCGGTTGAAAGTACTGCGTTCCTGACCTTACTCACTATAGTATGTCCTTCTAGGGCAGGGTTTCCCAAAATATTAAGGGCAAGAGACCCCTTTTCCAAAATGAACTGATATCTCAGACCCCCATAGCCAACTTACTTTAAAAATCCTATCTCTAGTTTTTTTCCATTGATACAAAATACTTCCCAATTTAAAAACTTTGCGGTTGGTTAAGTGAGTAAACTTGACATCATTTTCTCATCAAAATTTAACAAAATAAATAGACTTTTAAATCCATTAAAAATCAAGTTAATTAATAATGAAAATTACGTAAAAATACTTAAGTAGGTAATTATAATTTGAAAAAAAAAAACATTAAAATCGCAAAGCAAAGATAAAAAAATAAAAATAAATATGTGTGGTGGATGTAACAAATGTGAACGATGTAATACAACTTATGTAACAGTATCTTGAAAGTTTTAAATAAGAACATGTGTTAATTAATAGGGGTCGATTTTTAGACCTCATTGACCCCCAAAATCAGTTGTCGTTTATGTCAACCCCTGGGAATTGGGCTCGATATCGACCACTTTGGGAATCCCTGTTCTAGGGCTTCGCCTCCCGGCGTTTCCACTTACAACAGCCTTTGATATTCCCACTACTAGAACTCGGGCCTCTTTATCCTATCACGCAGACCTTGAACGGGTTGGCAGAATGGTGGCCCAGTGTGGCGTGGTATACTTTAGTGGTAAGGCCTTTTGCCGATGCAAATGCTCTCTAGTGTAGACAAGTCTTTACGTATTGTATTGAGCGAAGTTCTCGTTAGGTATATTTGTAAATATTTCGCATTACTTAAATCTTTAGGTGGTTCTTATGTGCAGCGCGTTTATTTCTCCGTAAGTTCTGTATTAATTTTATTTGTGTTATACGTAGAACAGAATAGAATATAATACTCTTTACTATCTACACCATAAAAAATACAGTATTATAATTGTAGAAATTTTACATAGGGTGACACAATGGGAGGTCTTATCGCTAAAAGTGATTTTTTACAGGCAACCTTAATTTAAGTACTTAATAAAGTTTTAAGATAAAACACATTCATTTGTGTACCTATTCTACATATTATACAAAATAATAATTATTTACGAAATCTCTCATTCTGGTGATAGATATCTTACATAATTACCTACAACTACAGCAATCGCGGTAGTTTTTACTATCTAACTGATAATCATTTAAAATATAATGTAATAAGCATTTCTTGAATAACCAAAACTCCGCAAAATCGATTATCTCATGTGATCATGAGTGATACTGATAAGTATAATTTAGTATTACTTGTCCTATCCGGTCAAAAATCTTAATACCAGGGAAAGAAACTTAAAATGGACGTGTTCATGCTTTAATTAGATCAAAATAAAAATTAAAAAAGTTATGTTCTTATTTTAGGCGAAAATTGCGCCAATCTAAATAAAGGGACCGGTTTAGATGAAGGTCTACCGAACTTCTGTCTGCAGACGCATTTGGTGACAATAGTGACGTCAGTTTTGCATTGTAATGTATTGCAAATCGAGTTTCGGATGCCCGCACGTGTAGCTTGACCATCATAGAAACGGGTCGACGGAAGAATAGACAAAAATGACGTTCCGTGAAGACAGTCCGACGGCAGCAAAGTAGAAAGAGTGAACTGCACTTTCTACGAAATTCAGTAGTTTATTCACGTTTTTCTTTTATTTTGCTTATATCTCGAAAATGGTGTCTTATCGCAAAAATAATGAAAATTTGGACCCCCTTTATAACACCCTTAAACCCCTAAAACTAAACATGTAGGTAATACTTTTCACATTTTCCACACAAAAAGTGAAAAATTCCATTTTTATACTTTGTGGCCGTTGAGTAAAAAGTTTTCTACTGTCTTTAGCATGGCGATTACAAAATCAAATTGTCTTCACTACCTTAGACAACTGTCAGTTGTCAGTGTGATTTTGACGTTTGGGATAGAAAACTTTCTTCTGAAACAGTCTACATATAAAATGACCTAGACAACGATCGGTAGAAACGAAAGACAAAATGACGGATTGTAGAAGGATTTTTACGGTGCGATGTCAAAAATGGAGAAACGAAATGTCACTTTGTGTAGAAATAGCTGTCTTGTCTTCCAAGAAATAGAAAGCGTCATGCTACGCCTGCTGCATAGTGCTTTGCGGTTCTCTGTCATTCCGTCGCACAGTGTTGTTTTTGCCTCGAAAAACGGACATCCTCTTTTTATCAACTTATCCGATAGATCAGGTTATTTTAAGGGTAAGAGTAAAATACCCGTGTGCCAATTTTACACCAAACACGAGTAAAAAAATGTTTAATTTATTTTTAAACTTTTCTAAATTAATTAATTACAAAAACAATACGCATTATTTTACCCTTTTCTTTATTATGTGTAATAAAACTATATAAAAGCTATTTGAAAAAAAATACAAAAGAGTACTAACTAGTACAGATGTAAAGAAATATGCGTTTTTTGTGTTTTTAGATTTTGAATTTTCGTGGTTGTATCTTTGCTTAGTTGGATTCAATATTTATTTTAAATCATACTCAGATCCCGACCAATCACTAAAAAAAAAAACACATCCATATCTCGCGGTATCTAGGAGTAATTCACTTCTAAAGTTTTTTCTGATAATTTTGATTTTAGGGTCATCACTTCACAAAAAATAATAATTTTTGTTTATAGGTTTAAATTTTATGTTGGATTCAATTTAACATAGAATAATACTTATCTACGTATACATATTACCACACACTCTCTTAAATTTTACAAATAATGTTCTTATATTTTTTTATTATTTTTACATCGAACTAAACATACAACTAAAGTAAAGTAATTATTTATACTAATGTTTTTTCAAGCTTTATTGCATGTCAAGCCAAGTTCAGAGATGAACAGGGTGAAGCACACCTTACACGAACTGTTTCGAGCTACTTTCCACCACTTAAATCTATTAGACCTACGAAAATATCTCTACATTTAAAAATAATTTCGACGCAACTAAAATTTAATTTGACAATCGCGACTCTACGTGGTACTCGTTTGCCCTACCCCGTGAATTTTTTTTAATGCCGGAGGCGCGCATTGGGGCAGCCTCGACGTGTTTTATATGGAATTTTCCACTTTTTGTATGGAAAATATGAAAAATAATAACCTACATGTAAAGTTTTAGGGGTTTATTTGTTTCGTAGAGGGGTTCGAAATTTTCATCAGTTTTGCGATAGGACACACTATTTTCGAGATATAAGCAAAATATAAGAAAAAAGAGATACATTACTGTTTTTGCACCTGCAGGCGCTAAAAAAAAAAAAAGCCGTAGCATGACGCTTTCTATTTCTTGGAAGACAAGACATAGCTATTTCCATACAAAGTGACATTTCGTTTCTCTATTTTTGACATCGCACCGAAAAAGTCCTTCTAAAATCCGTCATTTTGTCTTTTGTTTTACCGATCGTTGTCTAGGTCTTTTTATATGTAGACTATTTCAGAAGAAAGTTTTCTATCCCAAACGTCAAAATCACACCGACAACTGTCAGTTGTCTAAGGTAGTGAAGACAATTTGATTTTGTAATTGCCATGCTAAAGACAGTTGAAAACTTTTTACTTGACGGCCGCAAAGTATAAAAATGGAATGGAAAAATGGAATTGTTCACTTTTTGTATGGAAAATGTGAAAAAGTATTACCTACATGTTTAGATTTAGGGGTTTAAGGGTTTCATAAAGGGGGGTCGAAATTTTCATTATTTTTGCGATCGGACACACCATTTTCGAGATATAAGCAAAATAAAAGAAAAACGTGAATAAACTACTGAATTTCGTAAAAAGTGCAGTTGACTCTTTCTACTTTGCTTCCGTCGTACTGTCTTCACAGATCGTCATTTTTGTCTATTCTTCCGTCGGCAAAACCCGTTTCTATAATGGTCATGCTACGCGTGCTGAAGTCGAGGTGTTGTGGTGAATTTTAGTTCATGACAACTAATTTTATTCCACACCTTTTTATTCGCGATTAAAAATAGTCAGATATAGTTAGGTAACCAAAATTATAGGTGAAAAATGTCAAATTCAGAATAGCAAAATTGCCACTTTCACTAAATTACTAACTCAGTACCATCTTAGTGATGTCAAACTTATAGTTAAGTTGTGTCACTTTAGTCTACTTCAGAATGGGAAATCGTCGTTTGACAGGAATAAACAAAATTTTAGTGATTTTTGGTCTAATTTAGAGAATTTTGTGACAAGAGAATCGGCACCATTAGTAAACTAATAAATATCCAAACAAATATCTAAAAGGCTAAAAAAAAATTAAATTTATGAAACTAGTAGGATTACTAGCATTATAATTCTATTTATTCATTTTAATTTAATTTGTTTTTAATTATTTATAAAATAATATAAAAATAGTTGGATTTATCATTAACAATGTGAAAATCAATGATATTGTAACATCTTTCAGATAACCATGTTATTATGTCCTTTATTTATTTTTAAACATATTATTTTGCATTTTTAAACATTTCTTAAAAATAAATACATATAAACAATTTAAAAATATAAAAAAAATAGTAGCCCATCGGTATCGGGAACAGAGCCCCATTATCATGTTGTTTTTTTTTTCAGTAATAAAACATTTTTTTAAATACGACTTGTGTCAACCCTAGCGCCAAAATTTCAGACTCCTGTAAATTCTAGATACCATAAGATTTGGATATGATATTTTAAATAGGTACTTCTTAGTGCCAAAGCAACAGCTTGTCTTGGTATTGAATCCAAATTCCATGAAATAAGGTCATAAAAAAATAAAATCGATAATATGTAAAATTTGATGTTACTCACTTCCGGTTAACGATAAAAATTTAGAGTTTGCTTGATAATTTACTTAATATAAAGCATCAAGTAATTGCAATCAAAAATATAACAAAAACCGATCGGATCTAAACTTATTGCGATTTCTATGGTTTTTATGGAAACCATAGAAAAAAAATGAAAAAAATTATATCTCCAGATTGGGGCAAAATTGTCACTCGGGTGTTCTAGTCTTGCTTTTAAAATTACCTGTTTTATCGAATAAGCTAATAAAATGGGGATGCCCGTTTTTTGAAGCAAAAGCAATACTGTGCGTCGCTCTCTTTAAAATCATCCTACAGCAGTCAGCTGGATATAGGCCTGTCCAATTGCACACCATTCAGCTCAATTCTTGGTAACTCTCAAGGTCTCCACTCAAGAACATGTCTACCCCAACGATCATTTGTTCTACGGCTAATATGGCCGGCCCACTGCCACTTCAGCTTGCTTATTCTGCGAGCTATCTCGACAACTTTGGTGCTCTCCCGGATCACCTCGTTCCGGATTCGATTCCTCAGAGACTCCAAGCATAGACCGTACCTTAGTTCTCGTAGATAGGTCCTCCTTATATCTTAATTGGTGAACGAGCCTTAAACCCTTTTGAGGTTTTTATTGCAATTCCCTTTTAGGAATTGCAATAAATTACAATTAGAAAAAAAATGTGCTATCATACTGTATGAAACAGTATGATAACACATTTATTCTCAGAACATTGATTAAAAACGATCAGTGCTCTTCAAACAAAGATTAAGAATAAGGTTACTACGCGATTTGTTTACTGTAGTCCGAGCGACGTCTGTTTGCTCCCTCTCAAGGTAATTGTCCTGCGGGTTATCGCGGGCTGCGGTGACCTTGCAATGTTTCCACGTAATAAACGTCTAGTGGACTTTATTGAGGTCTCGTCTCGAAGGAACAGTGAGTAAGGACCAGTTTCTGAGGTTTCGTGTTTGTGATAATTAAGATTTGTCTGGATATACAGGCACCGCGTCTGGACTTTATCCTGTCTTGTCATTTGTTTGAACTTTTCTACTAGAGGTTTTTTTTTTTGAATATTAAGTGTTCAATAAAAAGAAAGAATAAAAGTAAGTAAAATGTCCGGACTTTTTTGCAAATGTCCGGCTTTTATTCAGGACTATTCAACTTTTTAAATGGTATGTAACCCTAGTGATAGTTGAAGTACAGTTCCGATAAATGATTTAGAATTTATTTCTGTAAATTGGCTAAAAAAAAAACTTTTACACGTCAAAATTAAATTATGTTTTAGCTAGTCAGGCCCGAGGTGGCCCGCTAGAGGGCCAAAACAATAGATAATCAATTGTGTCTCATTAACGATGTTTGATGAGTTAAAACTAGTTGAGTTCGGTGTATTTTTGTCATGATGTAGGTAAGTTTAAATAGTTCATCGACTTCGACATTTATGATACGGGAAAGTCATGTTCAAACATAATATGCCCGGTTTCACTTGTCAATGATGATGTTTTACAACTTTCGGCGCTGAGCCGTGTGTTAAAATCCAATAGCGTGCTTTTGTTTAGGCATTGATTCAAAGTCAAATAAATTATTTTAAATAGGCACGTAAAAGGCACTTTTGAACGTCAAAAATTTACAAGAAAATTGAATTGATTCTATTTGCCCCTTCCAAAAGGTAGTTTCGTATGGAGAAACTCCACCGTTACTCTTTTAAAGTGTTTTACAATATTATGTACACATTAATTATATAATTATATGTGAAGACGATGCACCTAGAATAAAATTACCATAGGTAGTAGGTAAAAATAATTAAATGTAATGCAATGACAGGTAATTTAATTATGTTGTAGATACATGGTGCGCACATATTTACAAATATTGAAAACTAGATGATTTTTCCAAAATTTTATCAAGTTATAATTTAGTGTGTGAGTTAAAGTAATAAAAATCAATGTCATAAATATTATAAATTATACAATTAAATTAGCAAACGGTTTGATTTTGTCTAGACTCTAGATTGTCCTATGGAGCAGGACCAGCATGTTTCCAATCATTCTTATCTAGAATATAATCCTCCAATTTGTAATATGCTTAAATTAAGATGCTATGCAAGATGCAAGATTAAAGGTGTCCTAGTGTTCTTTAATACCTACGGGCAATAATCATCTATTTTTTGGAAAAACAACGAACTGATGGAAGAGTACATACCTACATACATACATAAACCCACGCCTTCTTCCTATGGGGGTAGGCAGAAACTACAGAACCTGCTACCACCTGCTACGATCCTTACATAGGTTCTCCTAATGAATACGAGTACATTTGAACTTATATTTTTAGTCTGGCGTGGGAATCTCATCTTGTGGTCTATAATCACCCTTCACTATCTCCCGACCACAAAGTGGTTCCGTTCCGACAGAGAGGCATAAATAGGCGTCTCTGCGTCATGTTTACCGCAAATAAACGTATTTTTTTTCCCTTTTTTAACCGACTTCCAAAAAAGGAGGAGGTTCTGAATTCGACTGTTTTTTTTAAAATGTGTGTTAGCTTAGATCTTTTTTCTGGGTGAACCGATGTTGATGATTCTTTTTTTTATTTGAAAGCTGGTGCTTCACATGTTGTCCCATTTAAATTTGATCAAGTTCTGACCAGTAGTTTTTGAGTTATCCTTAATACCTACTCCGTATTTTTTCCACTTAGTTTATATTGATGATGTTTTAATAATTTCCTGTCACGGTTATTTACCTATCAATTAGTGGTATACGAATGTGTGTGGGGTACCTAGGTACCACAGGTAAAAAGTGAAAAATATAAACTTTTTTACAAAAAAACAACCGACTTCCAAAATAACACAAAAAAACGTGAAAAATAACTTTAATTTCGGAAGTCGGTGGCCAAAAACGAAAATAGACACCGACTTCCGAAATTAAAGTTATTTTTCACGTTATTGAGTGTTTTTTTTGGAAGTCGGTTGTTTTAGTGTAAAAAAGATTTTATTCTTTTTCCATTTCGATGCCACGAACAATTTTGCAGAAGTGCCATAGACTGGAAACCCAAGAGTGAACAAAGGCTTTTCATTTCACGTGTCAGCCTAAAACATTTCAACGGAAAAGTTAAAAAATACAGACTTTCTTACCTTCCTATTAAATAATCATGTAATAAAATTAACTTAATTACCTACTTTCTAAAAAATCTTAGTAAATAGGTAAAAAGAGATTTTAGGATAACAGTATAAACCATAGAAATATTATATCTATGGTGTAAACATGTCAATTAGTGTTTGTCATAGGTTTAAAGAGGTTTTAATATATATATTTATACATAGTTGCTTAGATAATAGCAGTAGGTAAGTAGTAAGTAGGAAGTACCGTCTTCTAGTCACGTTTTGTGAGGTTAGAAGAGAAAGTTGACACATACAGAGTTGTAAATTGTATGGAAATGGAAATTATGAAGACTAAATAGTAAACACCTTACATAAATACAGTTTAGAACAATAAAGGCTTCTGAAAACAGGCGCGACCCAAAGGCACCGCTCGTCGCGTGACAGTCGGTGCCTCTGTGTCGCGTCACGTGTCGCTCATTTGAAGGAGCCTTAAAGACAAAGTAAGCAAGATATTGCTACAATTCTTTTTCCGTTGCCAACCACATAAGTATGTTTATTGAAACTACTCAAAACGTCTTCTTTTTGTGTAAAAATAATGTAACGTAGTTGAAATCTCCTTATTTTCGTACAATCCATGTAAAAATCGAAGATGTTTGACATCCACCAACCTGCACTATGCCCGTGTTAGATTACGACCCTCTCACACAGAGGAGGCCTGTGTCCCAGCAGTGGGAACACTAGGAACTTTATAGGCTGATTATGCTTTTTATGCTACTTCATGACCCCTAATCCCATGATTACTCACATATGGTTGAATGTTAGGGCTGTTCCTAGTCTCGAAAACGATGTAAGAAAAACAGCATGTCTGCATCCTAATGCAACACACTTTCAATCCAAATCCGTTGGTTTTGAAAAACAAATCCTAATCTATTGCTCCATAGGTTTGAATAAATCGTCTGCTCAACAACGTAAATAACGCAACGGACGTAGCTGAACTGTCAAAATGAAAGGAATTGCAATCAATTGCCAGTTTATGTGTGACGCCGTGACGCTTCCATACGCGAGATCAAACGGCGTAGTTGAACACGTGTGAATTACAAAATCTGGGCTGAAATATGATTCATTATATCAATCATCATTCATCACATTGGTACCTGCCTAAACGGCAGGTACCAATGTGTTAGAATAGATAATATTACAAGTGCTGAACAGAAAAATACTGGTTTTGGTGTTCCTCAGGGAAGTATTCTAGGCCCCACCCTATTCCTGATTTATATTAATGATTTGTGTAATTTAAATATTAAAGACGGCAAAATTATATCATATGCCGACGACACGGCGTTAATATTTACCGCTAAATCCAGTAGCGAACTGTTTGAAATCGCTCAACTAGGTTTTAATACTGTGACTAATTGGCTTCAAAGCAATTTACTAACATTAAATGCCGACAAGACAAAATATATTAACTTCTCCATGCGCAAGCCTCAGCTAAACATTACTAACCCTCATCTATATGCCCATCAATGTGGAAACCGTACAGGCAACATGTGTATTTGTCCTTTTATCCTCAAAACGAGGAACATAAAATACCTGGGGGTAATAATGGACGACACACTTTCTTTTAGAAAACATATTGAAAGCCTAGTTAAAAGAGTGCGCAAACTAATATATGTTTTTAAGAAATTGCGAACATTAGCAGATTCAAAATTAATCACACAAGTTTATTTGGCCCTATGTCAATCTATAATTCAATACTGTATCACTTCTTGGGGTGGCGCACCAAAAACTAATTTGCTTCCTCTTGAAAGAGCTCAGAGAGCTATTTTAAAGGTAGCAAACTTCCATCCCTTCTTCTTTCCCACAGATCTGCTCTATAAATCCTGCAACGTACTGACAGTTCGCCAGCTTTTCATAATGCACTTGGTATTAAAACAGCACACCATGCTTACCTACAATGCTGACAATACTAACAAAAGACGGAATGATATAGTATGCATATCAAATGCCCCCTCAAAACATGTCTTTGTTGAAAGATTTTTCACATTCTTAGGCCCATTTCTGTACAATAGATTAAATAAAAAACTAAGTATCTATAAGTTAAATTACTATAGCTGTAAAAACATTATACTTAAGTATTTACTAACCATCAATTATGCACAGACAGAAGATCTACTTGTTGTCTGCAAATAGGAACGCTAACATGCAATTTTACTTTTATTTACCTAAGTTTTATTTTAGTTGTAACTTTATACTCATTGTTAATTTATTACATTATGTATTTATGCACTTTCTAGCCTGAAGCACAGGTTCAACCTAGTTCAGGCAATTTAGCAACTGTGCTCTATTTAAATTGTAAAGGTATTTATTGTAAATGTGTCCCTCTTATAAATAAACGATTTTATTATTATTATTATTATTATTATTATTATCAGCATAACGATTGTGATTGTGACACAATATAAAATAGCTAACGAAGGACCACTGACATTTCCACAAACGGAACAAATGAGCATGAATACGTGAAAAAATTTAAGTGAAGCCTTCAAAAATGTGAACTTCAAGACTGTATAATGTATTCTATCTCATTCTCTCGCACGTTAAAACCTGTAGACGTATGTGTTTGTCTCTTTTTAATGTCGCTTTTTCGTTTCATCGAGTTTCAAATCACAACGGGGCTAAAGAAGTTTTCACTTCAAAAATGGGGCTCGACAGACAGACAGACGGACAATAAAGTGATCCTATAAGGGTTCCGTTTTTTCCTTTTGAGGTACGGAACCCTAAAAACACTCTGTTGTAGGACGAGAAGGCTGTCAGCATCGCGTCAAAAAGACACGAAGGAGAAAGTTAAGTTGTCTGTAAACGTTTACCTTATTATGTATGGCTCCACGCATGTATAACAATTTACCAAACTCATTCTTGGTGATATAAGTATATTTAAAAACAATATCAAAACACTGTTACTAAAAAAGCGTATTACTCTGTCGTATTATTATACTGTGTGTAAATTTGCATGCCTTACGGTAGGATATGGCTAATGGATACTGTTGTTTGTTTAAGACCTTTTCTTTTGTACCCATATTCGCAAATTAATAAATAATTATGATTTTTGACCTTTATGCTAAAAAATGTAATACGGTGATGTTGTTTTAGTAACACAACATACATTATGCCTGTTGGTATTCCCCGTATTATCCGTATCTATAAAGGCTCCCGCGGACAGGTGCGACGCCACAGCGCGACGCGAGTCTTGTTGAAAAAATTCTATGAAAACTTCATGGAAATTGTTCTACCAGAATTGCGTCACACCGTCGCGTCGCGCCTGTTTGTGGGAGTCTTAAATAGTATAAAATAAAGTCAATTTTCGTTTCAGTGTGACCGCTTAGTTCTCCTTAACGATATAATGGAATTTGATGCGGTTTACACATAGTTAAGAAAATTTATTTCAGTTTAATCATTGATAAATTATTTTATTTCTGTAAGTAGGTTTGAACAAACACTTTTACACGTCAATCATATTTTAAAAACTAGATGAGGTCGGCGTTTCCTATCTGACTACTCTGAGAAGAAAGGCCGAAACAAACTCAGAGGTCACAGTCTCTTTTAAAGTCCAGACATAATCTTGGTCAGATCATGTGAAGACCATGTAGATTTGCGTCTGAAATGGTCTTTTGAGGAAAAACCACACAGATTGAGTGGACCTGTCCAGTCAGGGCACGCATTTGTCAGTAATCGTGTAGCTCAACTCAGAACTTAAGGAGCTCAACGATTCGACGAACAATACCAAAGAAAAGACATTTGGGTAGGCCACAAAAATTACTCAAACTGCCAGACCATGATTAAAATTAACTGAGGAGAGAAAAAAAAGCAACAATGACCCACATAGTCCTCACATTCACAATATTAAAATAATAATCAATGTAGCCTGAATGCTACTCACATTCACAGACAGTTTTCTCTTTAAAAGTCATCAAAATACCATAAGTTATTATATTAAACATTCACATTAAACATACATTTATAATAAAGATATTACGATGTTTTGTCAACTTGTAAAAACCGTGTGAAGCAGGGGCGGGTCGCCGGTTAATCATAATTAAATCTTGAAGGCCCATGCCCCTTTTTTGGATCCTTTAGGGACGTTTGTATTGATAAGGTCGGGTCCTCAACTATTAAACTCCAATTTTCTCTGATTTGACCGCCAGTCTGCGTCATGGCAATCTATGAAATTGACAACCTTGTTTATAAAAATCTCACTAATCACTGATTATCCACTGTTTAGCTCTTAACCAATGATTAACTTTACTTTAGTTATAAACGCCAGTTAGCAGGTGATTAGTAGCGTAACGAAATAGAGATGAAATTATGCGTTCGGCATAGATTATAATCAAAACAGTCGACTAAAAAACCGATATTTTTGAATAAAGTTGACAGACAAAAGCCAAAAATTCCATCGGAAAATTTGAATTTGCATAAAATAATTTATTAAGTTTATTTAATTGTGTTTGAGATGGTAGCAATGAAAACAATAAGCTTCAATATTGAAGTAAACAGGAAAAGGTATTTTATATGTATTTGAATTTATATCGATTTACTAATATATAAACTGACCAAATGAATGTTAAAGCAGTAGCTGATAATAGATATGTATTTACGTGTCCTTAATGCTTGTTAACATTTTATATTATTTCCTATTCCTTTTGCACCGGGGTTTCAGTGTCTTTTAATAACAATTATTATATTCGTTTACAAGTACAAATACTGCTGCTATGAAAGCCTGGCACCTAGCTCCAATAATATTCAACTTTGCAAAGACGGCAAGGGAGGACGCTACGTGACAAAGATGAGGAATGAGAGTGGCATGAGAAAGAATGACACCCAGTCTTTGGAGGACGAAATTGGTAATAAAAAATAATGAATTTATTACTATAATGGAGCTTTATTACGTATCAAAATAAATTGTTTTCTCTAAAATGTATCTTGTTATTTGTGTGTGACTGCCACATCGTGGCTTTTTTTTAGTTCTGGGCATTAGAACTGGCGTCATAAGATGAGGGGCACATGGGATAACCCATTGGACAACCACTAACTCCGATGTGCTTCCTCAAGAACTTATTCTCTTCAAACCTAAGCACCTACAAGTCGCCTACAGATTGAGCTTTCCTTATAAATCCTTGCATCATGCGTGTACTTCGAATGAAGAATGTATAATAGGTAGCTGATCAATCTCATAGCGGATTTAAAAGAGCTTTGTATTGTAGGTCTTCTTCTGTCTACTTCTCGCCGGCGTTTCAAAATTATTAAATTTATCTGCGTCGTTCCGAAATCCCGTAAAAGATCGCCAGCACCAATATCTCCTAAGGCAAGTCGATGTTAGGAACAAAAAAATTACCTCGAAGTACACAATAATCCCATTGAAACGATCAGCTGATTTAATTAAAATCCGCCATCTTGCCTCTTAGCATCCTCTTACTAAGCCTTAAACGTGCACCGGCGGTGTTTAATTTTGACAGCTAATCTATTGCTCAGTGAACTCTTAGCGCTACATAGCGTTAAATAAGAATTTTGCTGATCAGTTGCTTAGCAATTGATTCAAATTTAAGAGACGTTTATAATATTACTAGCTTTTGCCCGCGGCTTCGCTCGCATTAATTTAGAATTTGACAATCAATTCGGGCTGTTCAGGGAATTATAGTTAGGAGGATGAAAAGCCCGTCTATCGACACTCTAGACTCACAAAATGTATTAAGTACTTAAATTAAAAATAAAAAGCTCTTAACACACTACTAAAGTTTCTACAATAATATTATTCAATCATGATTCGAAAGACACGTGGCGCCATCTATTACCATAAGAACGTTATTGTTGTTTTCCTCGGGAACAGTACTTTTTTCGGGATGAAAGGTACTCTATGTCCGTTTCTGTACACCTGACAACGTATATGCAAAATTTCAGGATGATCGGTTCAGTGGTTTAGGCGTGAAAAGGTAACAAACAAACAAACAAACTTACTTTCGCATTTATAATATTAGTTAGGATGACTGTTTATGTAATGTACCGTTTAAAGTAGTGTTGACTGTGTGAGTTTCTTATCGCGTCACTGTACCGGTACTTCTGTACTTATTCCGTGATAAAAAACGTTTAAGTTGCGCTTGCGCCGAACTCCTGAGTGTGAACTAAACGTTCTTGAACGCTTTTTTGTGTCTTTTTTATCATCATTTATGGTTTATTTATTTTTTGTAAAATATACGTAAGATGGTGTTGGTTTAGGCATTACTTGAGGGAAAATGTAGACACTCATTACGCAGTTTGATAATGGTATGAATCATGGTTTAGGCGCGTTTGGGGCAGGCCTATCTACAGTTCCTCTCGCACCGTGACCTTGCTGTATTATTATTTGCTTTGACGGAGGATGTTAAAACCTTCCATCCTATTAAATTAAAACGATTTCATGTTTCAGTCATTGGTCCTCCTTGGTAGACGAATATAAAGAAAAGAACAGTCGGGACTGAAAGTCTGCAATCTGCCTAGTCTTTCCCCAACTATGTTTGGGTCGGCTTACAGTCTAACCGGTTGCAGCTGAATACCAGAATTTTACATGGAGCGACTGCCTATTTGACCCTCCCACAACCCAGGTACTGGCTAGCACAATACCCCTTGGTAAGACCTGTTGTCAGACTTTTGGGCTTCTGACTACCCGTGTAAATACCTACGACCTCAGCGGTCACAACTCTCAAAGCGAAAACTATTCTAGCTGGGAAGTGTATATAAAAAAAGATTAAGAACAAAACAACTATATTATACTGTTCAGACCTAATGTTCTAAACGAGTCTCTCAATCGACGATCCAGGGCCGAATGCTCGCCTGCGCACTCGCGCCTGGTCAAAAACTCCCTAACGTCCCCATGGTAAATCCTCCTCCCCAATTGGCCCACGATATCGGCCGATACCAGTGTCGTGGTCCAATCGTTGAGCGACCTATTTTCCCGCCATTCATTCCACCAATCAATATTAAATCAAGGGTTGACATTTCTGAACAATAGAAATTAATCGTTTACACAGCATTCCTTTGATAATATAAACATATATTTGTATAAACCAAAAATCCTAGAAAAAAATACTTATTTTAACAACTATCTTTCAAAAACATAACATGCTAGGAACAAAACCAAACACCCGTAACGACTGTCAAAGATCTTCCAATGACAGCCGGAACCAACAGCTTAACGTGCTTCCCGAGGCACGGAGGGGTCTCGATATGCAATGGATGGTCACCCATCGACGAACTGACCGCGGCAAGCATAGCTAAACCTATGACCGACTCGTGCGGCTGTTATTATTTAGTGATGAGCCCCGAAAGTCTATTGTAACGATATTGGACAGCATAAGCATCATAGAGACTCATAATATGGGGAGCTATTCTTATGTACTTTTTAAGCTATTGCATAGCTTTTATCGCGGGCTTTGAGCGCGGTGACCGAATCAAGAAATTCCGTAACGAAAATAAAACCTAATACCCCCCACTCCGCCTACCATGTAGCTCGGCCGAGCGTTCGCTTAACGTGTATGTATATGGTACGAACTGGACTTGAATTAATATCAAAGAAAAAAAAAATACTGCATAAATAAAAAATAAATAAATAATTATAATTGCATAAGTTGATAAACAATGCTATGCAATAGCTTTACCGCGGCAGTCCCCGAGTGCCACAAGTGTTTTTGTTTTTTTGGGTGGGTACTCATCTTATGACGTCTCCCTCTGGGCGGAGCGGAAGGGCGTATAAGACTCTTACTGACTAAAACCCACCCGTGTTCCTTCAGTTGCCTGTGCGCCAGGGCCACGGTAACTCTTTCGAACAATCCGCAACCCCGGCAGTATTCCTATGTACTAAGATTGGCATATTGTGCCATTGTGCCAAACAAATTTCAGTGGAGTTGAGTGAGGTTAGATTTGCAAATAATGTGCTGACATATGAGTCTGGATTTGTGAAAACGAGACTCGTCAATACAATATAAATTCGCCGATTGCCATTACAATCAGGGATTTTATTCCCTGATTGTAATGGCAATCAGCGAATTTTTAATGATATGTAAACTTGATATGTGTTATTTAGTAACACGAGAATTTTTTATTGTGCCTGTATTATGATCAGTGATCGGAGTAGGTAGATTGATTTTTAGTACTTGTATCATAAATGCACACAGAAAGAATAACATGGATAAGCCATTTTTCCGGAAAGTAATTCCGGTATTTCCGGATTCAATTAAATATTGTTAATGTTGGTAGTGATATTATTACTACTCAATTCAAAATTTAAAGTTTGTTCTGATTGGTCGTTGGGTTTTGTCAAATAGTGACAAAAAAAAAAAATAGGAAGAATAATAAAGAATAAAATTGCTCATTTTATTACAATTCCTACCTTTTTTTTGAGGATGGCAAATCATCAAATGACTCCTTCCACTCTGGCAGAATACAATTCCTACATAAGTTCCGGTTTTTTTTAATAATCCACCAATTCCGGAGGAATGTCCATAGTAATATATACGTTTCGGATCAATGACCCCAGTTCAATCTACCTACTCCGATCACTGATTATGATAGTTGACAGTAAAAAAAATACCTTATGAATTTTGTATTGTAGAATGGTTGTGAGCTAAACATATTAAAAACTAGCTGTTGTGCGCGATTTCGTCTGCGATCCAGGATGAAAAGTAGCCTATGTCCTACTCCAGGTCACGGTCTACGTATGTGCCAAATTTCATCCAAATTTGTTCAGCCGTTTAAGCGTGAAAGCGTAACAAACAAACATACAAAAAATCAAATCGTTTCTCTTTATAATATTAAGGGGACTACAGGACCTAACTGCAAATTTTATAATGCCCAAAAGTATATGATCCACTGCAGTAAACAAAATCAGAAAAATATATGATCTTCTTCAGGATATATGCTAGTTAGATAGTGTGTTGAAAACTTAATACAACTAATTTGATATTATAGAAAAATATCACGAAAATGCCTCTAAAAATTTCTTTTAACGATTAAAAACCATACCAATATACATGCAATCATTCTGATTTTTTGTCAGATTTTTCTACAAGCAACATATTAACGTAATAGTGTTTTAATGTTTTAGTCCAATCAGTAGTTTTTTTTGTAAATCGATAATTGCTTCATGATTTGCAATAACTTACCAGTGTTGTGTCATCGCGCTTCTCTTTCTTTTCTATGCAGTCCGACAGTGACCGCGGTTTAGCTGTTGTCAGCCTCTTAAGTTTAAAGAACTTAGTTTCGTATTTTTAAGACATTGTTCACGTGACATTGACCGCGAATCATAGCGCGACACGTCACTACACCCAGATGACAGTTTCAAATTGTAAGTAGGAACAAACTTTATGCGTCAGACAGTGGTAGTTTTCATGAATCTACTAAATTAGTAGTATTCAGTCATATTTTTTGTAGGTACATTAAAAGTTAGGAAATGGAAATCGTCTACCTATGACTGTGAAAGTAAATTCAAGTCTTCGTCATTCAAGAGTCTCTTTCTTTCTTTCCAGGTACCACCGCATGCAATCCACTCCACCCTCCACTCGGCTAGGGGCCAGTGATGGCGGGCGGCAGCGTGTGGTCGCGCCGCGTGGCTGTGCGCACGCGCACGCTCCGAGGACTCGTCCGAGACACGCAGCGCGCACTGCACGATGTGGCTGATATTCTGCACTTTGGTAAGAAGTAGTTGCATTAGAGCCAAGAAAGGATGGGCTGATGGACGGTGTTTGAGGAAAAAAGAGTTAAGAGAGAGAGAGAGTATTTCTAAATTTATATCAGTAATTTTTATGGAATACATAATAAAGAATATTTATTTATTTATTCTATTCTATTATATTTTAAGACATGTTAGGTATCGATCAAGTTACAAAAGTCGCAATAATCGTATTGTGTTAAAAAAAAACCGGTAGTGATAGATTTAAGATGGATAATTAAATAAATAAATAAAATAATATGGCATATCGAGTTTTAGAAAGAGACTGCCACATCTGTATGTGTAACAGAAACCTAGCTATCAGTGGCGATGGTTCCGTACAACTCGATTCCTACCGGCTTCCCTTTGAAAAATGGCATAGTCAGTATTCCTTATACAAATAATATAATTACTTACATTAAAGATATGTACTTCGGCTTACCTCTTACAAAAATTAACCCTTCGCTACTGCTAGCTATACAATGCAGATCTTTTTGATGTGCCATATTATTCTTCTTTGGTATTGTTGGTCGAATCGTTGAGCTCCTTAAGGTCTGAGTTGAGCTGCACGGTTACTGACAAATGCGTGCACTGACTGGACTCCACACTCCCACTTAATGTGTGTGGTTCTTTCCTTAAAATTTCAGACACCAATCTACATGGTCCTCAAACATTATGTTCAAATTTTTATATACACATTGACATTGATGAATTTTATATATACAATGACATGAGTATTTACTTGTAAAGTACCTATTGTGGTGTTTTAATTATTGTGAATGTCAGGACTATGTGGGTCATTGCTCTTTTTTATTTTTCTCACTTAATTTTAATCATGATCTGGCAGTTTTATTTATTTATTTGACCTCCCCAAATGTCCTTTCTTTGGTATTGTTTGTCGAATCGTTGAGCTCCTTAAGTCTTGACTTCCTGGGTCGAGCTGCACGATTACTGACAAATGCGTGCACTGACTGGACAGCTCCACTCAATCTGTGTGGTTCTTTCCTCAAAAGACCATTTCAGATACCAATCTACATGGTATTCGTATGATCTGACCAAGATTATGTCTGGACTTTAAAAGAGACTGTGACCTCTGAGTTTGTTTCGGCCTTTCTTTTCAGAGTAGTCAGACACGAAACTCCGACCTCATCTAGTTTAAAAAATATAATTGACGTGTAGAAGTGTTTCTACAAACCTATTACAGAAATAAAATCATTCATTTACATATAGGCCTATTGTTTTTGAGTTGTTCAGGGTGAGGTACAAGTAATAGTTGATGGCGAGTGGGTAGCCGGCAACCGAATTGGTACACGAAAACTCCTAGTGGGATTTATAGATGTCTGTGCCATCACAGCGGGCCCTATCAGAATATCAGCGCTGCGGTATTTTTTTTTTTAATATCGCAGCATTATGCTGAACCTCTTCGGCCTCACACAGGTCTTATCTTTTCTTGTTAATTTTTTAAAATTGTTTTTATTGTTAATTTTGTTAGTTTTAACTGTTTTTAATGTTTGTGTAACCTGTGCGTGTCCCAAATAAGATATTTTTCTTTCTTTCTTTAAAAAAAGCATACGAATATACAAAAAAATTGCTATGACTAAAATAAAATAATCCATTGAGATTTCTGGTCCTTCGAACCTTAGAATCTCTAACCAAAGGAAACTAGCTGGCTCCGAATTTATAACCTCAATTCAATTTCACCAAAGACCGGTATTTATTCCTCTCTAATTTTAACGCCAATCACATTCTAATTGAATGAAATAATCATACACACGATAACCTAAAATTGTAGCAGGAAAATGTTGTTTTAAAAATACTTACAGGAAGCAAAAAGGTAGACTAGTCTCGCCTAATAAAGTTCCTGTAGCACGCCTATGAGGGCTATCGCGCTTGAGTTCGCCGCTAGAGGCGCTAGTGTAGAGTAAGGTCTGTTTATATCAAAATATGTACTGAACGTTCATTGTTTGCGGGATTTTTTATCACGGATTTTAACGAATGATTCATAATAGCTGTAATGATTGTGCCATTCTTGATTAATAATGGCTAAAGATTTTAAGTAAAAAGATAGGATCTAATTTGGTAGCGCTTGAAGGAAGAATAGGATTTGTCTGCTTCATGCTTGCCAATTTTAGGAACATTATAATCTAAATATTCATTTGAAGTTTTAAAATGTAATAAAATAAACATACTATGAATATAAGGGTACTTAAACGTATCCAAAACATCAAATAAGAGTACTGCAACAGGACCTTACTCGACAGTGGCGCCAACTGGTGAGCACAAAAACGATAGCCTTCATTAGTTACCATGTTGATCCGAAAATTCCTCTTTTCCTGTCTTAAGCGAATTGATTATAATAAAACGACTGTAGTTACTCTAATATGACGTCATCATGAGGTCACCGTATCGCCATGTCTTTAAAAATAGATTACTTAAAGAAGTAAACTGGTTACTGCATATTGCGCAATTGTCTTTGCGAGAATAGTAAGAATGCAAAGGGCACTTGCACTGCATCAGATTCGATAATTCTTAGCAAAATATATTCGATGCTGTAAATGCTAATGATAAATGATTTATTTCTGTGAGTAGGTTTGTACAAACACTTTTACACGTCAATCATATTTTAAAACTAGATGAGGTCGGCGTTTCCCATCTGACTACTCTGAGAAGAAAGGCCGAAATAAACTCAGAGGTCACAGTCTCTTTTAAAGTCCAGACAAAACTTGGTCAGATCATGTGAAGACCGTGTAGATTTGTGTTTAAAATGGTCTTTTGAGGAAAAACCACACAGAATGAGTGGACCTGTCCAGTCAGTGCACGCATTTGTCAGTAATCTTGCAGCTCAACTCAAAACTTAAGGAGCTCAACGATTGTAGGTACCTATTAATCGTGTTTCCATAATTATCACCGACCACGGCTCAATTTTTTATGTGTCAAACGTCAACGATGTTTTGGCGATCCCCTGATCCATGGTCTGTGTCAACCTCGTGACATCAGGCGGTCTGTCGGCCTATGGTCGGCCTAATAGAAAGAAAAATCGACATTTATATCTGTAACTTATATGGTGTACCTACATAATTTATTTATTTGTTACTAGGCTCTTCGACAAAGAGTACACTCTTACCTTACAATACCGACTGTTAAGGTTCCCGCAGACAATCGCGACGCGACAGCGCGACGTGACTCTTGTAGAACAAACAATTTCCATGAAGTTTTCATAGGAATTGATGTATTAGAGTGGCGTCGCGCTGTCGCGTTGCGGGACCTTTATGGATATAGATAATACGGGAAATACCTACAAGTTTTACCTTTAAATATTCTATCTATGTTAAAGTTATTTTAATATGAAACTCAAACTCAAAGCATTTATTTCAATTAAACTATTTACAGGCACTTTTGAATTGTCAAAGAGTCGGTCAGTTAGTCAGAATGTTGAAGCTAGTTGCCCATTCCAAAACGTGGATCTCTATGGAGAAGAACGGGCAAGAAACTCCAAGGACACTCTTTTTAAATCAAGATATTACAAAAACTTGGGTACATTATTCTTGTTGCTTCTATATGCGAGAACAATGAAAAAAAAAAATAAAGAAACAATTCAAAATATAAGATTCATAATAAAAATAAGCCGTGGCAGTTAAGAGATGACCAGTCTCAACTGACACCGCCCGTTCACGAACATGACGCGTGGATCAGCACCATCCAGCTGAACCATTTTGTAGGGCATCAGGCGGATATGTCGACTTGTAAGAGAGTTTATGTAGAACCACCTGCACTGAAGAGCAGAGGCCTATAGCTGGGTCAAAATCACCAAGGTGGAGAATCAGCTTTACCAGCAAATAAACGTCTAAATATAGTTTATTTAAACAAATCGTTATTGTAAATATTACGTAACTCTGTTCATATTAACTGTACATAATATTTTATACTGAAAAAGTAAATCACATTTATTATTATTTGAAGAAATAACTACAAAAATCATTTCGAGAACGCGTCCTATGTAGCAATCTTCAGAAACTAACTTTGGAAATATTCATAAAATAAAATAAATTGAACAGTTTTTCTTACTTAATGGCCTACAATTTTATCTTATATCAATTAATTATTGTTATTACTAAAGAAAGAAAAGAAATTAAAGAAAATCAAGTCAACATATTGTGTCGGGTAATGTAAGCGTCATTTTAGTGAACGCAATTTTTATTCTTAGTAAAAATTCAGTTTTTGAACGCAACCTTTAGTTCTCTATGATACAGTGATGTTAACGATGTAAACAAACGGTTGTCATCTCTCGTTTCCGCCAAAACAATTGAAAATAAGTGGTAAGTATCTTTCAATTCATTATTTATAGAGCGTACATCAATACGTCATCATACCGGGAATGCATTTTTCAACTTGGAATATTGAAAAATAAGTTTTGTAGTGTTTTATAGCAAATAGTAACCTCAAATATTTTACAATAACAAAGCCTAACATGTTGTCAAAGATGGCTGCCGTCTAAAAAGGGGGCGTTTCTTTAAAAAAGTAATTTAGGGAACGGTCATTTTGGGACCATTCCCGGACTTGACGGAGCGTTCTCGAAATGATGATGACGTTCCCGAAATGACTTTTTCAAATAAACGCGCCCTGTTATTATAACTATTGGTTAATTAATTTAATGTATGTTGTGCTAACATATTTTTTTTGTAATATGGAGTCTCATATGGCTGAAAAAAATAAAAAACGTCCGAAAAAGCAAGTTAATAAAAGTAGTTCGGCTTACTTGCGACAACGAGAGAAAGCCAATGCCAGGAAAAGGAAATTTTTAGATAAGATGACAGAGGAAGAGAGAGCAATAAAAAGGGCTAAGGATAGAGCGTACTATCAGAAAAAAAAAGCTGAAAAAGTAGTTAAAAACATTGATGAAATGACTGAGAGAAATAAGCGAAAGCAGAGAAAAATTTGGAAAGAAGCATCAAAAAAATACAGAGAAAAGAAGAAGGCAATATCAAGTATACGAGTAGTAAACAATACTCCGCCCCATTATGATGATGAATTAGCCACAGAACGGTCTTTAGTGAGAAGAACAGTGGGAAGAAAAATTGTTCGGAAGGATAGAGCCAAAGCATACCGTAAAATAAAACAACAAGAGAAAACAATTGCTAACATAAAACGTAAATATGAAACTTTAATGAAAAGACTAAGGAGAAAGGAAAAAAGAGAACAGGAAAAGGTTCAGGTACCAACAACTCCTACCAACAAAGTTGACACATTGATTAAAAATGTCGACGTGCCTCCTGAAGTGCGCAAAAATCTCTTATTCAACGAAGTACTGACTGCGCAATTAAAGAAAAGGCCTGTACTTTAAGACAAAATTCCAAAGAGAGGGAAAGTCATCCAAAAATGTGTTAGCGGTGACATGGTACGGAAATATAAATTGCTTCATGTGGCTAAGACTTTTTTGCCAAAAGAGAGAACCAGTACATCGATTATGAAATCTGATACCAAAATTCGTGAGGTTGTTTTGAAGGATGAAGTTCGTAAAAAAGTAAAAGATTTCTTCGAAAGAGATGATGTCAGCAGGATGTGCCCAGCCAAGAGAGATTTTGTGAAGAAAAACGGTATTAAGAAGCAAAAACGCCTCCACTTATTCACAGACTCACAGTTAAAGAACTGACGTCAAAATTCGTTAGAGAAACTGGAATAAATTTATCTTATGCAACATTATTAAGAGCAAAACCGTTTTAGGTGGTAGCTCCAACATCATGTGTTTAATTAATATGATTAGGAGGCCTTGTTTTTGATGTAAAGTTAATTTAATATTAACTATAAAACAATAAGTATAATGTTTAGATGGTTTAATTATTACCATCATAATAAAAGTTTAATATGATTATTAAGAATTTCTAATCGGCTGTGTACAGCAATTAAAAGACTGTAAAGTGATTTAAGTTACGTTTTTGTTAATTAAGAACCTTTTGCCAAAATGAATAAATAAGTACGACGTACAAAAACATTGATTATGATTTTATAAACCTAAATTGTATCTATATCGTCATTTAGGGAACACACGCATCATTCCGAGAACACCTCATAATTTTCGGGAACATCACTAAACTCACAGATAACACATTATTATTTTAGATATTTAAAAAAAAGGCCCTGGTAATATTAAAATAAGGCGAACTTCTTATACCTATAGCATGTTAATTTATATATAAGACAGCGATATTTCTCATGTTTAGATATTTTAGACAAAGAAATCGTCATAATAGCTCCATTTGCACTATATTTTGCATTTTAACGTCTTTATTGGCAATTTCATTACATTTCTTTCAATTCTATTTATAAATAATATATATCCGCTATTGAACAAGGAAAAAAATAAATACTTATGTTATATTTTAATATTATTATAAACCTCACAAAAACGTTCCCGTAATGATGTTTTTCAGCGATAGCTGTCTTTAAAAATAAAATTACAAGAGTAGTAATCAATTCCATGCTCTGCCAACGCAAATATTGTTTAAACATAACTTTAGTGATCATTTAGGCTGATAGTCAAAGTAATAGCTGCTAGGTAAATTCATCATAAAACAGAATTTGGAATTTGCCACCTTGGTGATTTTGACCCAGCTACTCTTGCTCACTGCCTGATATTGATTTAAGATCTAAACTAGTGATTTATTAACACTTAAGTATTAACTGATTTTTATTCATTCATTGTAATTTAGTAATTTTAGAAATAAATATGAAAGGCATGCATTGAAACACCTTCGGTCTTATTACAAAACAAGATTTATTTTAAGACCCAGGTTTAAACTATTTTTGAATTTCGAATTTTATAATGACAATGTTGAAGTAGCAGGTTTTCTAGCGTTGGTGCATGTTTTATCAAAATCGGTTCAGCCGTTTCAAGGTCATCAGCTCTTTAGTTGATCTAGGTGTTTAAAGTCTGATCTGCAAACCGCACTACAATTTAACTCCCTATGATTAAATTTTCTCTCTTCCCAGATCCCGAAGTGTTTACAGCAGTGCAAGAGGTAGGGACCCAGTCTCTTCGCTCCACGGCGCTGGTCCTGCTGGGCACATCTCCATCTGCACGTGCCCGGTTGTTGCACTGTCTGCTAGGACATCAGCTGCTGCCTGACCCTCCGCCCAGAGGATGTCGATGGGTGAGTGGCAAGAGATAGTCCATCTCTCAGAGTATAGAGGATCTATACTCCATGTATTATAGCATTAGAAAAATAACGGCTAATGAACGACAGTTATTGTGTAATATTGTTGAAATTACTGCACTTTAGAGTATTTGGTTTAATGTAAATGGTAGATACATTACATTGCTTTGTATTTATCGTAAAATAACGGAGTTTATTGTACGTTTATATCGAAATAACGAAAGGGTGATAACCGTTATTTGTCTAATCTATACAAATAAATAAAATTGAAGTGTCTGTTTGTAATGTCAAAACAACAGCTTTTTACTTAATGCATATGAAAGTATATACGGTACTTATAACAAAATACCAGTATTTTTTTAAATTGTCTGTTTTTCTGTCTGACTGTATGTTCTGCTTAATCTCCGAAACGGCTGGACCCGTTTTGACGAGACTCACTGGCATATAGCTGACGTTATAAGAACTGACATAGACTCTACTTTTTGTCCCGGTAGCACGCTCCCGTGGGATAAATTCTGACATCCACCCGGGCGAAGCCGCGGGCTGCAGCTAGTGTTATAATAAATTGAGTATAGTTCATAACAATAGCTGTATTATTAATGAACTCGAAAAGACTGACAGTTTCTAGCTATCACTTTGTAATACTTGTTGGCATGATGTCCAAAACAATTAAATTAAAAAGCAGTTTATTACCTTCTCGGCTTAAAAGTTGCTATAGCTATAAAATTAGACTAGCTAGTAAAGTATAATATAAATAAATTACCTAACTCTGATTTCTGAATGCATATTCAATTTAACCTGTTGATCCCACGTCACCTCTTTT
Organism: Dryobotodes eremita; assembly: GCA_917490735.1. Lineage (NCBI taxonomy): Eukaryota > Metazoa > Arthropoda > Insecta > Lepidoptera > Noctuidae > Dryobotodes > Dryobotodes eremita. The sequence continues at coordinate 16,821,558 of OU823266.1, forward strand.
AATTAAAACCAGTGTCACCAGCACCCTAATTACGTAAGACACTATCAAACGCAATCTGAATCATTTTGAAGCCTATTGCTAATCCATTGCTTCATAAGTTCGAAAAATGTATCTGCTCAACAACGTAAATAACGCAATGAATGTTGTTGAACTGTCAAAATGAAACCCATTCCTACTGTTAGTGTGTTACGTAATTACCCCGCTGGTTAGAATACCTGAAAAATCCAGTGGACATTTTCGTCTGGCAAGTTGTCAAATCTCTCATCTTTGGTCCTCAGGTCCGCATCCAATACGGCAGCAGCAACCAGCGCCAGGTGCACCTAACCCTCGGCAACTCAGAGTTTGAGCTGGTTGAAGAGCTGGAGTGCAACAAGAGGCCCTGGGATACACTGCCTGTTGAGGTGAGACTGCTTAGACTTAATGTGGAACCTTATATTATGACCAAATAAATTTGCGCCCTTTATTTTATACAAGGCATGGAATAGTGTAATAGTCTGTCCCCGCCGGGCTATCAAAGAAAATCTGTATTATCCAGACAGTCCATTTCATGGAAAATGGAGACGGCGAATAGCGTGATGTGTTGCTATCCTTAGGAAACTAGTTAAAACTTCTCATATGCCTATAACTTCAACCCTTTAAAATCAGGATAAAGTAATTCTGCTTTCCCAAAGAAATAGGAATGGTGGTAGTATAGTCGACCTCATAATAGCTGCACCGCCCTAAGCACGGCATAACAGGACAAGGTCTATTTGTCTATGTGACAGATAGTTTTCACTTTATGGCCGATTTCTATAATTTTCGGACCGTTATTGGTTAAAATTAAGACTCTTGTATCATTATCAATAATGAAGCAAATACCTCATACCTTTGCATAGTAGACCCTCCCACATGGAAGTAGCTATCACAGGTAAAATTAGCTTACGAATCTATTTATAGGCCCAGTTTGGCAATGAAAAATGCTACCATATTGGTAAGCAAAACGAGTTATTTTTGTTTATAGCATAGGTTCTCAACCTTATTTTGCCCACCGCCCACTTTGAGAATATTTTTTTTTCTCGAGCCCCCCTATTTTTTTTACTTACACTCTTTCGCGAATCGGAAACAGTTATTGCCACGATTATATTTAAACGTGTAATATTATAAAGTCGTAAGATCCGCCCCTTAATTTTCTCTGGGTAAAAACGCCCACGAGGAGGGCGTTATCGTCCACTTTGAGAACCTATGGTTTATAGGAACCGAACATTAGGGAAGTTTAAATTTACTGATAATGTTGTCAGAAGTGATAAAGCAATTACGAGGCCGACTTCTCCGTACTTCCTCTGGCATATTGTTACTCGTAGCTCAAACTACTATTAAAATCTTTTTGTCATAATTTCAGGACTTGATAAGACAAGATAAGACTGATCTCACAACAATATTAGAGGTTGAAATCAACAATCAATTCCTAAAAGATGGGCTCCGAATCATACTGCCTCCAGACCTGGATGTAGACCCAGGAGTTGCCAGCCACCAGACCTTGAAAAAACTCCACGCAGACCTGTATTCTAAAAGAGACAGTATATTGAAGAATTTTAACCCAGTCTATCTTTTTGGGGTGGATAAAATTGGGAAGAATATTTTTAGTGAGAATATTTCTGGGACAATAACGACTTCGAGGAGTGAAGAGGATTTTTGGAAAACGTTTAATTTGTATTCCATGGCGAGAGGGGGGAGTAGTGGTGATTGTGGGGAAAGTGGGGATGGTGATAAAAGTGAGGTGAAAAGAGTGTGGAATGGGAGTAGAGAGCCCGCTGTGTTTTCTGGTGAGGTGAGTATTTTTGCATTTAATTTGAACACATAACATAACATCACGCGTTGTTTCTCTGAAGGGTTGGGCAGAGGTGTACACTCAGATTTCGCTAGTTATGTTAAAATCCCATGCAGTAGGGGCGAGGGCGGGGGGGGCTTATTTATTGTAAATTACAAAAAAAACTTCCTATACCTAAGGTTTTGTGCTCATGAGCACCACAAATAAAACTCAGGTTATGGCAAAAATCCGTAGTACTGAATCAAATCAAATTATTTTGCATAACACAGGTTCAGAGGATGTTACAAAAGGGTCTTAAGGTACACTGTATTATAACCATGTGAGGTATGCAAATATATTGGGAACATTATGACACTTTTTAAGAATAATAATTGTGTCTTAAGTTTCGGTTTTTTATTAAGTCATATTGTCATTGAAAATATACATACTCAATTTCGTAACACATTAAATTAAATCTGAACTAATAAATTGTAACAGTAATGTCAAGCAAATTAATAATGTCATAGTGTGTCAAGCAATTTAATTAATAATGTAATGTCATGAAGTGTTCGTTGCTAGCGGAAGTGACAGGCAAAGCCGGAAGTACTTATGTATTGTATCTGCGGAGACTTTTTTATCAGTAAGTACTCATAAAAAAGTCTCCTATCACAAAAATCTCTTGTATATTATATAATCTAATATATGTATATAACCTCCGATAAAAGTCTCCTATAAGTTTTTAATTATTTAATTCTATTAAAGCATACAATTTGCATTTTGCGAGCGTGTTTTAAGAAATAACATATTTGTACCATGCACGAGTTAGATACATGAAACTCGTTACAACCAACGATATTTCCTTCCACAGAACTGCCTAGATCTCCATCAAATAAAGGAGATAAACCCCAACTCACAGGTGTTGTTCGTTCTCTTCTCAAACAGCGAAGATATGAACCGAACAGAAGGTGCCGCAGAAGAGCACAGAAAGCCCGAGAAGAGGATCAATGTGGAGGCTTTGAAGTGGATATTTAGGTTAGTTTCACTTTTTGAATTGTCGATTATTGACTGCTTTACATAGCATCTGTATGCAGGTGGTTGATATACAGTGTCTTTGGTTAAACGAGGGACCGTGGTACTTTGAGGAGTGTGTTAAAATCATCATCATCAAGCACCGCCACTTCGACTGGTTCTGTGCTTGCCGTATCCAGCGGATTCCTGCGACCTTCACACTCATTAAAATAATTAAATTTAAAGAAATCTGCTGCACGATCGATGTATAGAAAAGCATTTTTTTTTTATATTTCAGAGTGATTCCATCGTAAAAGTAATTACCTAATATAAAGGAGTATTAGACTCTGAACGTTTGTCTCTCGTTTAAACTAATACACTGTACAGATATCTGCAACACGTAAGCGTTTTTTCACCGACAACTATTCTCTGCCGCAGTGGTGGTCCAGTAACGGCGGTAACGGCCCCGTGTTTTTTTTTTTTTGGCTGGGAAATCATCAAATGACCTCTCCCGCTCTGGGCGGAGCGGAAGGGCGTGTCAGACTCTTACTGACTAAAACCCACCCGTGTTCCTTCAGTTGCCTGTGCGCCAGGGCCACGGTATCTCTTTCGAACAATCCGCGACCCCGGCAGGCATCGGCCCTATCGGACCCCGTCAATGGTGCTGACATCTCTTTGAGTGCTGACATCTCTTTGAGAACGGCCCCGACTTACGAGTCGTAGGTCGTGGGTTCGAACCCAAGCAGGCGCCTTACTTTGTGTAAATAATTTCATCACTACTGCTCCCAAAACGATGAATTAAAACATGGTGAGGAAACCGGCATGTCCTAGAATAAAAAAATCGAAGACATGTGATATCTATCAACCCACACTGGGCCCGCGTGGTGGATTATAGCCGAGTCCCTCTCAAAGTGAGGATGCCTGTGTCCCAGCAGTGGGAACGTTATAGGCTGATTATGCTAACCATACCCTTCCAACTAGCACTTTAGTATTCCTGCATTAGCAAAGGGGTAGCCAGGAGTGTTATTCTGCATTTCGACAATTATCTTTTTTTTTTTTTTGTCTGACCATGGTATCTAACCCAGAACCCCACGCTCAGCAGTTACGACTGCGAAAAACGCTTTTGAATCTTTATTGATTAAGCTATTGAGATTGAATCGATATATTTTTATTAGTTCCAGACAAAATCAAGACCCACAGAAGTCAACGGATCAGAAACACAAAGGAGAGGACAAAAGACTGTTTGAAGAGCAAACCGCCTTCATGAACGATATGATGGACCAGTGGGAGATGATGTGTGAGTATTAAAAACATGTCTTGTGTGGTTTTCATCCTCTTATTTCTTATTATGGAGTCGTTCTTTACCATTGGCCGGTAAAGGTACTTAAACGGAGCAAAAAAAAGTCAATCGCGAACTTGAACTACGAAAGCCTCCCTTACTGGTACGAAATAAAGGCATTGACAATCGAACTGTACCTACCATTCAAAACCCTATGTTTTCAGTCTAGCGGTGGTTTTTTTTGGGTTTGATCCTTTTGTTTCAAGTGTCATCATCATCAATCGAATTATGGGTTATTGTTACAAAATGCTTCTACAATTACTAGCCTGAAAGCTTCATTAAAAAGTAACATACAATTTAATTCATTCGAAAGACGTCCTCTGCTGGAAATAGGCCTCCCTGTGCGCAAGCTGTGATGGCCCCAACACGGCCTTGTTATTCCCACATCCAGCGGATTCTGGCGACTATTACCAGGTCATCAATCTACTTTGTGGAGGGCCTTGTATTCGATCATCTCATTCAAAATTGCTACCAAGACTAAAAAATAAAAATAAGATTTATTTTACTATCACTTACAACTATTATTACAAATACAGACCGCGAGGTCTAAGCTGAGCTTTGCATTTGTGTGAGTGCACATAGAGATAGTGTAGGTGTGACGTTGGCATAGAGCGCGACGCGTCCTTTGCTTGGTTTAAACCGGTTTATACTGCTTTTTGGCCATCGGCCTGAGGCGCGGTGCATCCCTCGCGCGACGCAACTCCGCCGCGTACCTCACACAAATGCAAAGCTCAGCTTAGATCTCGCGGACTGTACAGTCACGAGCATAAATATGTCTATACTTGGCTAAATTTAAAAGCGATTTCCTCCTTAATTTTTGTATGAAATTTTATGTTGTTACGAACATAGTATTTTCGAACCCATAGGTTTATGTAATTTATCGTAATTCAACGTTGCAGTTTTTATTTCACGAAAAAATCGCTATTGAAAGTTGCCAAGTGTTGACATATTAGTGTTCGTGACTGTACAACTGAATGCAATATGAAGCAAACTTAATAATAACAACTTATTTTCTAAAACTTATTACATAAAATGTTATCCTTGTGAATTCAATCCTTTCAATCTTTATTTCAGCAACACCACTCCAAAAATATCACGTAAAAAGTCAATGCATTCTCCTCGACGATGCCGACCTCCTACGTACACTCGACCAAAAACCGCTCGCACCATTCCTTAGCACCGCCATACAAAACGCGAGCGAAACTTGTGCAAAGGGCAAAGAGGACAAGAGTGTTAAGACTAGGATCGGTTTATTAAGTACAGTCGTGAAGTTCGCTGCAGATTGTCTGCAGAGTTACCTGTTGGAGTATTGTACGAAGTTGAGTGAGGTTAGTATTCTATGTTCATCGTCTGCCTAGCGTTTTCCTATGTTGGGGTCGACTTCCAGTCTAAACGTTTACAGCTGAATATTTATTATTTTATTTATTTATTGAATACCAGTACTTTACATGGAGCGACTGCCTATCTGACCTCCATCACCCGTAGCCTAATCTTCAATCGACCTGCCGCGTCATCTAGATTCTAGACCAGTGGTTCCTAACCTTTTCGATCTTGTCACCCTTATGACTTAGTTAGGGAAACTGATTTACCCCCTCACCCTCCCTCATGTTACCAAAGAGTACATATAAATACAAATTGACTTTATTAGACATTAAAATTGCACAAAAATATTGAGAAGTTCTTACAATCACATTACCTATGATCACGCGCAGGCGTGCGTTAGCGGTTAGCGGCCCTCGTGGGCAAGTAAACGAGTCTCTTCACGATGGCAGCGGAGCCCGGCGCGCGCGCGACGCCGCAGCCGCTGCGCTGTTATTGGCTCGGCTGCGGTGGCGTGATCGCGACGCGCAGCCATTGGCCCGCGCGCGGCGCAGCCATTGGATTGCGCTCGATCGAAGTGGAGCTCCACTGAGGCCGGAACACCTATCTATATAATATTTACAGACTTTACTAAACCTAACATTAAAAAACTTGCGAACGCAACATTTTTAGTGTGAAGGTTGGTACTGTTTCGTATTCTCAAGTTTTCGAATGTTAGGTTTTGTTTCACTTAAAGCGCATCTCAAGCCATGTTCCACATTGAGACGATTTCTGGCCTTTGTTTTTAATGTTACTAAAGTTGAAAACCACTGCAATGCACTGGCGAGCTAGATTCGGTCTTATTGGTCTAATCTTTGTTATATGTTACCAGCTTATTACCCCCGCAGAATACCACTTTTACCCACGCAGGGGTAATTACACCCAGGTTAGGAACCGTGGGTCTAGACTAACGAAGCAAACTGCTTTTCCAATATCTGAAACGTATGCGATTTCGGAAAATTTACTTAAAAACATCTGCATAAAGTTTACTTTCTGTTATAATGTAAATAATTATTTTTATGACATTTTCAAAAGTGTTCTTCATTCGGAAATCAACTTAATTTACACGGGTATAAAGTTTATAATTGTTTTAGAGTTATTAACGTCAATTGGAAACAATGATTTGAATAGACTATATCAGGTATAATTATTGTGAATTAAGTACAAAAATTATTAATATCATTACAGGTCCACGTGAAACTGCTACAGCAATTCATCCTAGCTTCCTTCGATATGGCGCGCGAATTACAAGTCGTCCCTAAGAAGATACAGTATGTAGCCAGACAAGAACAACAATTGTATGAGGTTAGTTATAAAGCTTAATATGCATGTGAATGATAGCGTGTTGGGTGACGGGAGAATGCAAAAAAAAACGTATGAGGCCAACCATGACTAACGTGGGAGAGGTGTATTAAGACGAAAATATAAAGTTGAAGATCATTACCCTGCACTGTGTCCACTTGGTGGATTACGGCCCTGCCCCTCTTACAGAGGGATGTGGGAACATTAGGCTGAAAGTTATTGTTGATCGAGCGAGCGCGAAGCGTCTCCGTTTCAGCTTGGGCGAAAATGCTTTCGTGTGTCCAGATGTCCGGATGTCTGTTCAGGAGAACAGACATCTGGACTACAGGTTGTATTTCTGAACCGATTCTCGTGAAATTTTGTGAGTAGGTTCGATGATTATATGGAATTTTTATGTTGATTAACTTTTTCAAAATTTTTCGAAATGGCGGCGATATGGGGGTTGTAAACGTAAAAAATACATATTTCAGCCATTTTGCGGTCTTTTATTTTACATAGCGCGGTAACATTCATTCAGTTTTAAGCTATGCAAAGACACTCGGGAGGTCTACAGCTCACGGAGCCACTAGTGTTAAGCTTGTTCTGGACTATATACTCTGTTATATCACCTGCACGGCTAAATTGCTATTGAATTTTTTTTTTCATATCTGACTGCCAACATACCCGATTTCCGGTGCAATTTTTAAAAGATTCAGTACATAATATCCTACAGTTAGACCAAAGATATTGATTAATATATTCATTCATTGTTTTATCTTCGCAGACGATAAACGAGAAGTTCTCAGAAGGCGACAAGAAGCGAGAGTTACTGAAGATCATGCACGAAGTGTTGGAAGAAATGAGGGCAGAAGTAAATAATATGGACTGGAGTGTCGATGGTAATTATTTTATTCTTAGGTAATAGCGTAACTCGACTGCAAAAACAACTAAACACTCCAAAAGAAAGTGACTTTTCAAACATTTGCTGGCATCAAATCTGATGTGTACGAGTATGTATGTGATAAGTTATAGTATTTTTTTTAAATCTAAGGTCTGTTAAATATATAAAATCAATAAAGTTGTCTATGGCAGTCTGTAGATAAATACTAACTGCCGCATGGATCGATTTAAGGTTAAGCTTCGCTTGCCGCGGTTGGTTCGTGGATGGGTGACTATCCATTACTTATTGAGATCGCTCTATGCTTTGGAAAGTACGTTAAACTGTCATAATGATAGTCAGAAGCCCAATCTGACAATCACTCTTACCAAGATGGCTCTTATCGTGTTACCCAGTAACTGGGTTGTGGAGGTCAGATAGGCAGGCGCTCCATGTAAAATACTGGTATTTAGCTGCATCCGTTTAGACTGGAAGCTGACTCAAACATGGTTGCGAAAAGGCAGGTAGGTTGATGGGTTGTCTGTAGGTATAGATATAAAACTTACTTGTACTTTTAAAAAATCACAGCGATACAGTTATCGTAGCTACACACGTAACGATTTACTTGCGCAGGCCCTGCAGTCTCGACATAGATAGCGACAAAAATCGGTCGTTAAGTTTAACCCATGTCAAATTCCTTTAATAGATTTTCAACCTTATTTCCAAAGCATAAGGTTGAAAATCTATTACAGAAATTTGACAACGATTGGACTTAACGACCGATTTTTGTCGCTAAGTCGTATCGATGTCAAATTCCTTTAATAGATTTTCAACTTTATTTCTAAAGAAATAAAGTTGAAAATTTCCTTTAATAGATTTTCAACTTTATTTCCAAAGAAATAAAGTTGAAAATCTATTAAAGGAATTTGACATCGATACGACTTAGCGACAGATTTTTGTCGCTATCTATGTCGAGACTGCCGGCCCAGGCTTAAATTTGCACAAGTAAATCGTTACGTGTGAGGCTACCATAAGTCATCGATATCAAGTTGCTACTATTACACACATCACTATGGTCCTTCGTAAGCCCAATGAGTGCGAGCAAGACAGGAAGATACAAATTATTAATCTACAACGTATACAGTGCAAGTTGTTCTTGTTTTATGAAATTAATATTTTTATTAGTGCGTCAGGTATGTTCGCTGATGCGCACACTGACGACTACTTTGCGATAATGCGGAAGAAAGTTGCCTCAGTAATATCCCGAGTGAGGGGAAGCAGCAACGCCATTCTGAAGGTGTTTGAGGCTGGATGGGCCTACAATGGGGAGGTTTACCAAGCTACATGTTGCCAACAAAGCTTGTGAAACTTTCCTGTGATTTGATTTCATTTTTCTTTCTTTTTAGTGTTCCTGCATGTTACTAATATAGTTTTTAAGTAAGATGTAATACTAACACCCTATGGGCCTTGATACCTGACAATTTTTATTTTTTATTATTATTAAGACCAGACTGTAACCATGAATTCAGCATATGATTCTATACCCCCCGCGTAGAAAGTTTTCGTCAGTTATCATTTTTTTTTATTAGTTGTTCCATACATTTTAACCACGTAGGTATTGCACTTTTCTATGAAACAGCAGATTTTTTTTTTTGATAACCGACGAGAAAATTCTGCGCTAGAGGGTCTAGAATCATGTGCTGAATTCATGGTTACAGTTTGTGCACTGGTTAAAAATTTATCCTGTATAGTAATTGAGCAAAAAGGAAACAACGCAACAAACTTTAATAATAACTGAAATACTAATTTTCTGTCTACTTGCTATCTCTTCCAGATCTCCCCTGGCATCAGGACCCCCGCTTCACAGTCTCCAACTCCATCTTCTACTCGTCGTCCCGCTCCCGCAGCAGTCCGGACACGGTTTCGCTCCGGCTCCGAGCCGGCGACCAGCCGTCCGACGGCGAAGAAGCCGTGTCATGCGATAGTTATAACTTCGACGATTACGAGATTATTAGGACCAATGATGAGAGTTTTGCAGATTCTTATGGGAAGGTTAAGGTTTGTCAATGTTTTTTAGTTTTATAACTAACTAGCTGTAAAGTTCCGCTGCGTGGACTAATTTATACTAAAAACCTAACCAGAGCACATAGTGAGTTCTACTACGTATGAATTTAAAAATGTTGAAAACCCCCGACACAAAAAAATCCTCTAAAAAGTAAAATAAATATTTATGTATTAGCTTATGCCCGCGGCTTCGCTTGCGTTAATTTAGAATTTGACTATCAATTCGGGTTGTTCGGGGAATTATAGTTATGAGGATGAAAAACCGGTCTCTAGACTAACAAAATGTATTAGGTGCTCAAATAAAAAATAAAAAGGCTCCTAACACACCACTAAAGTTTCTATAATAATATAATTCAATCATGATTCTGAAGACACGTGGCGCCATCTATTATCATAAGAACGTTATTGTTGTATTCCTCGGGAACAGTACTTATTTTCGGGATAAAAGGTACCCTATGTCCGTTTCTGTACACCTGACAACGTATATACAAAATTTCAGGATGATCGGTTCAGTGGTTTAGGCGTGAAAAGTCAACAAACAAACAAACTTACCTTCGCATTTATAATATAATATAATATATATATATAATATAGTTAGGATAGTACTAATAATAAATTTAAACATAATATATCTTACATAATCTACAAATAATATTAATAGTATGTACAACTAAATAACAACAAATAAAAATAAAAAAGAAAGAAGGAAAAGAATCATAGGGCATCAAAAAATTCATCCGCATCGCTGTCGACAGGAAAAGTGCCCAAAAGGCTGGCAGCATTGCCACGTTGTATGGCGATACTGACTCATTAGGATAGTTAGGATTGTAATATTTTGATCCAAGCGTCGTCGTCGCGTCGGGGGACGGCGTGAGTTTATGTATGAATGTGTTTGTAGCAGTTCACAATTTTTCCGTAGTGTATGATCTCGCGAGATAGAATATACCCGAAATCTGCGCAGCTGTACGTATTTTTACAACAGTGAAACTATTTACTAATTTATCCTCATTTCTCTTTCCTACTCCATCATCAGATCCTGATCACCACCTATCTATAACCTATTCATTGAGAGACCATTCCAATGAGTCCAAACACGATACCTGTGCTGTAAGTCTAGGGAGGTGGATGTCCTGCAAAAAGTTCAAGGTTACTATGTTCTTCTAATATCATTGAAGTAACGAAATACCAAATTTCGACTTGATCAGACCTGTTGAAGATGCTCACATCCATTTATCAACTAGAAAACTTTTTTACAAAAAAACAACCGACTTCCAAAAGAAAACACTAAAACACGTGAAAAATAACTTTAATTTCGGAAGTCGGTGGCCGAAAACGAAAATACACAACCAAAGACACCATTTTTGGAAGTGGGTTGTTTTTTTTTTAAAAAGGTTTTTTTTTATCACTTTTTATTTGTGGTACCTACCCCACACACATTCGTATACCACTACTTGATATGTAAATAACCGTGACAGGAAATTATTAAAACATCATCAATATAAACCAAGTAGAAAAAATACGCAGTATTAAGGATAACTCAAAAACTACTGGTCAGAACTTGATCAAATTATGGGACCACATGTGAAGCACCAGCTTTCAAATAAAAAAAAGAATCATCCAAATCGGTTCACCCAGAAAAAATGTTAGGAGCTAACACACATAAAAAAAAATACAGACGAATTGAGAACCTCCTCCTTTTTTTGGAGTCGGTTCAAAAGAGCTGATAATCTTCAAACGGCTGAACAGATTTTCTTGAATTATAGCTAAGAACATTCGATCAAGTCACCTCTCAAACTAAGCAAAATTAGTTCGGCCGTTAGGAAGATACGATGGCGCTGACAGACTCAGATACAAACGAAAACGTATAACACCCTTCTGTTTCCGTCGGGGGTTAAAAAGAGAACACGTAAATCGGAAGAGTTCTCAAGTTGCACTATGTGAATATTTATAAGGAAAATCGTGAGCCTGTTATCAATACTAATTAATCTGCTATGTTGTTGGTAGATTGATCAACGCCCCGGACAAACATTGTCGATCGAAGATTGTGGATGGTTGGACCATTTTGTATGAAAAAAATCGTGTGAAAATTGAGACTGAAAACTTGACAATGCGTGGGTGGTGACATGTGCCATGTGGTGTCTTGTATAATTTTGCTGATTCCTGTAATGCTGATTACTCCAAATCTAGAGGTTTAGAGTTAAGGATAGCCATGATGGTCAATAAAAATAACAATTATAAGTAGGGAGTAGTAGGTAGTTCATACTGAACTTCTATGTTTGAATAGACATTCTTTCGAAGTTAAAGGATGAGGATATTTAAAAATAAAAATGCATGTTATCTTTGCTGCAACCACACAATACTATTTGGTATTCAAAGACGTTGTTAATAGGCTCTTTTTTATTAGTAATTTCTTTTTTCCTTTTTCCAGTCCCCCCAGCCGCCAGACGAAGACTCTCCCCAATTCAACAACATCCACGTAGAGAACGAGTCCGAGATGTTCTCCCTGTCGACCGCTCGCGGCAGCTGGCACTCGCACCTGCTCAGCAGCGGCAGCACGGCCACCTGCACCAACAGCGTTAACATCTCCATTAAGCAGGCGTCCCTGGATGTGCAGCAGACAGGTAGCTTTATCCGAACATGAATCCAAAAACATCATAATACTATAGAAAGAATCATTCAAATACAAAAAAATAAAACTTCCGAATACATGTAAGTAACCGAAGAAAACACAAAGTTAAAAATAATTGTAGAAAAAGTACTCAAATTCGTCATTGTCAGGTGACAGTGCAGACACTGTCACTGTCAAACAATCTAAGCTTGTCAAAAAACTTTGCCAGGTCTTCTCGCAGCGCTAGAAAAAAAGAAAGAAACAAAAAAAGTATTTTTTGGGACTCGCACAGGATTATCACAAACTAAACTAAACACACTCATAAAGACAAAAGTAAAATGAAAAAAAAAAAACAACAGAAAGTCCTGTACGAGGCCAAAAGCCTCCTATCTCAGCATGATGCTGCGACATTTAAAAAAAATATGTTGTAGCGCTGGTATTCGGATAGGGCCCGTTGCTGTGAAGTCACAGACAGATACAGAAAAAGAATTGCTATTTGTGAGGGGTAGTATTTAAACGCAAATCAAAAAATATCCTTTTTCTATGCAATAAGATTCCGAATTCCCATCAAAATTACTGATTGCACAGCAAAATATTCAACTCAAAATATCACTAAACACATTACAATTTATTTTCGCAGCGTACAGCGATTTTTCCTAAAGCAAAAGCTTTTTCATCAATTTATTTTCTATTCCCAACGAGTACCACATTTTTTTAATTGCGTTTTACCGAAATCTAGGGTAATCTAAATATAGGGTTAGGGTTAATAAGCTGGTCGACGGAGCCCCGCTTTGCGGGGCTCCTATTTCTGTCTAAAGGGTTTAAAGGAACCTAACCAACTGAACCTCGGGATGCCACTGACGTCGACCATCTAGGGTTAGTATTTTCGGGAACATTTATTATGTTTTCGGAAACTTAGTTCATTCTGGTTGATTTGCTGTGCAGTCAGTATTTAATTTGCTGTGCAGTCAGTATTTAAATGATGGAAATAAATTGCTATGTGATTATTTATTTGATGTGCAATTATTAATATCCCATTTGTGAGTAACATAATTACTATAAACAAATAAATAAAAATATTTATAATTATTGTAATCCGCGTGTCAGCACCCGACGTAACATGGGCTGCTTTGAAGCGGCTCTTGCCCAATCTGGGGGGGGCAATCGCCTCCTGCCGGAGGCTCTACGCGGGGGTCGTGCGGGGCGTAACTCCGCTGCCGCGAGTAATCGCGGCACAGCGGACAGAGCTCCGGCGGGATCTCATGGCGGCATGGAGAGTGCGACTGTCGCAACCCAGTGCAGGGCACGCCACAATTGCGGCGGTAAGACCCCTCTTTGAGGAGTGGCTTGAGAGGCGCCACGGCGTCCTCACCTTCCGCCTGACGCAGGTCCTCACCGGACATGGCTGTTTCGGGAGGTTCATGTTTCGGATAAGGCGGGAGGAAACGCCCGGGTGTTACCATTGTGTGGATCGACCGGAGGACACGGTGGAGCATACGGTGGAGGTCTGCCCGGCTTGGGCGGAGCACCGCCGTGTCCTCGTGGCGGCGATCGGCGGCGGCGACCTCTCGCGTCCGGCCCTGGTTCAGGCCATGGTACGGAGCGAGAGGGAATGGGAAGCCGTCACCTCCTTCTGCGAAGCAATAATGCTCGCGAAGGAGGAGGCGGAGCGCGAGAGGGAGAGGCAATCACTGCGCCCTCGCGCCCCTAGCCGCCGCAGGAGGAGGAGACACCCTGGGCGTCGGGAGTCGATAGCCGACTCCCGGCCACCGTAGGCGCGGGCTTGCGGACGGCGAGCAATGGGCAGCTCGCCGTCCGGTAAGAACCAGGCCCGGGTCGACGGCGCGTCGTGTTCCACGCGCGCCTCAAAGAGATGTCAGCAAAATTGACGGAGTCCGATAGGGCCGATGCCTGCCGGGGCTGCGGATTGTTCCCTGTGGCCCTGGCGCACAGGCAACTGAAGGGACACGGGTGGGTTTTAGTCAGTAAGAGTCTGACACGCCCTTCCGCTCCGCCCAGAGCGGGAGAGTTCATTTGACGATTTCCCACCCAAAAAAAAAAAAAAAAAAACCACCCTACGTAACATCAATTTCTTGTTTATACAATTAGTGTCGCTAGCGACTTAAGATTTCAAAATTTCAGCTCCACACACAGATTTTGACATCGCTCACGACAAATCAGTTGTTGAAATCTGTGTGTGGACGTGTGATTTTGAAATAACTAGCGAGTTGTCGGCGACCAAAGTCGCTGCGTGTGCTACGTAGCATCAACGTGTTGTTTTCGTTTTATAATTTCCCGTCTTTTGTTTCAGTTCTCTCCAAACTGAGTCAGAAGATCAGTTTGAAATTAGCAAAGTTCGTGGATTGCCTCAAGGACACATACTTCGGAACGTTGCAGAGGTATGTCTCATATAGCATAATTATCCGACAAAAGAAAAAGACAATAACAGCCAACATATAGACAATTTTATAACTTTACCGTTTTGAATTTTTGTTATATGCGTTTTATTTATGCAAAATTATCAATTTTTCTTTCTTTTGTGCTACCTACAACGTCACATGTGAACTACGCATCACACTTATGTCACGCAAAATCCTGCATCGCGCAAGTAAAGTTTACCGCGCGACTAGCGTATAAACATCCCGACATCACTCGTCTTGCAGTTGCCCACCAGACACAACACCCGCCTGCTCGGAGGATCCTCCCTTTACTATGGAGGATGAGTGAACCTTACACCCTGTCCCTCATATCTCTAGATATTTTCTATCAAAAGTATTCAAGATGTTATTTCCCGTAAAGTTTATTTTTTGAGCTTGGTACCATTGATCTCCTTTTCCTTCCAGATGTCTAGAATCCCTAGAATCTTCCTGTCGTCAGGAGCTGGGCGGTAGACCAGCCAGCGAGGCCATGCGACAGTTACTGTCAGTAGCGAGACAGGTGGACCTGTCTCCCTGCGCCACCTTCCCGGTGCTCCGGAGTCTGCTGGAGTCGCTGAGGAGACTGCTGCACAAGTGAGTAATGTGTGGAGGAAAACCTGCCGTTCTATTCTGTAAAAATCTTACTGTGAAAACTTAAGTGAGGTGTGTCATTCCATCTAATGCTAGGGATCACAGTTAGAGATTGACACTTTTAAAATCTTTGCGCCATGTTTACTGCCGGGTAGCGTAACTCTAATTTCTGTGTATGACCCAACACGAGCAGGTGCTAAAAATACACAAACCGGCAAATTTAGCGGAACATTTTTTTTTTCGAAAGACTTGTTTGTTACATTGCTGGCTGGTTGTAAATTTGTTTTATTTTGGAAATAATTGTTTCAATTTGAGAAAACAATTGAACGTCACCTTATATGCGATTGTTTTAATTTTATTCGTACTAACATTATTTTAAGCGGATTTCCCTTACTCATAATTTTTATGGATTTGATTTAAAATTTCGTTTTTTCATTAAAATTCAGTTTCATTTGTTTTTTTTTTACTTTTAAATCCTTTTAAATGTCAAGGATTTCATTATGCCCGACTTGAGTGCAACTGAGATTGCCAGGGCACTTGAGATGACGAGGAATAATCCAATCTACAGAGTGATGTCAAGAATTCTTCGCCGACCTGTTTCAACAATTTATCGCAGTATCCAACGATTCAGGGGGACTAATGCTTTTGTGAGAACATCAGGACAAGGTAGAAAAAGACGTACTTTGAGCAGGGATGATCGTTTCATTCAGCTTCGCGTACGTAGGAACCCACGTCTAACGGCCGTCCAAGCCAGAAATGAGCTTGAGGAAGTTCGAGGTGTCACAGTAAGTGAGCGTACGATATGAAGAAGATTCAAAGAAGCTGGTTTTGATTCGTTCGTACCCGCCAATGCTCCAAAACTTGAGATACATCATCGTAGAAACAGACTAACTTTTGCTCGGGAACATCGATTTTGGATCACGGGCCAATGGGGTAAAATATTGTTTAGTGATCAGTGCAGAATTCTTTTAAATAAAGTTGACGGGAGGCAAAGAATATTTAGACACAAAGGAGAACGATATAATTAGACAAATTTTAAAACTACAGTGGCTTATGGTGGAGGATCAATAAAAAAATGTTTAGGGGGGGGGGGTAATGTTTGGGAGCTCCTACGGATCTGGTGATGATCGATGGAGGAATTCTGACTGCAGACCGTTATACAGCGTGGCCATACAATGGCGACACAAGTTTAACACATAGGTAGGGCTAATGGCCAGTAACAATAAAAAATATAATAAGATAAAAGAAACCCAAAATTTAAAAAAACCAAACAAACTAAATAATAAAAACGTAACCAAAATTGGTAACACTCTGTGTACAGATTCATTCATGAAGCTACTTACGTTCTACTCAGAACGGCAACGCCTCACTTCAGGCGGCTGGCAACCACGCAACCCGCGTGCTTTGTCCGATGCTTTGACGGCATAATATCAAAGTAGCCGAGCGGTGTAGGTACCTACAGTCGCACCACAGTCCGAATGCAGCGAGATGTGTAATCAAATCACTTATCATATCTTATCAGTTATTACCACTATCACAATTCACAATCACAATTAACCACAATTTTTATTGCTTTGTCATTTTTTTTTCAAATTTGTAAGTTTTGTAGGTGACCACCGCCGCTCGTGGACACGAAACTCTAAACGGCGTTTCATGTTTTCCTGCACTTTTGAAAATAAATTTTCAGCCAAAGCCATTTCCCTCAATTTCTCAAACGCCATATCTCCGTAAATTAGGACTATGTCCGCATTTTTTGCCGCCGTGTAGTTCAGATGTGTATTTGCCATCACGATCACAACTTTACACAAAGCACTAATAAGTAATTTATGACACAAATAAAAGCATTCTTATCACAAAACATACCTACTAGATAAAACTAATGAAAACAAATCGAAGCGTCTTTATCGCAGTACATTAATCTAATTACCATCCTAATTAGAATTACACAAAAATAAATATTTTACAACAATAGGTATTTAAGCGTCTTTTTCGCGGGATATTCACAAAATCTTTACACGGCGCGGGTAGTTTATGCGCGCGGGTGACAGAAGTGTGTCAAGGACACAGGCCCGGCTAGCACTAAAGCAGAGTACTTTTAGGTTTCTTTTCTTAGAAATGTTAAAAGCAGGACGGCCCGCGTCTTCTGCGCCGCTCGCCAACAAAGGACTACCTATCTCTTTCCTTCAATTCACGTACCTTTTGCGTATCTCATTCTAATAGTATTTCTTTCATTGGTGCATTTCATTGATGCAATGGTATGATCCGTGACGCCGGCAAATGATCTCTGCGCTACGTACAGGTTGCTCCAAGATGGTATTTTAGAAAATTGTAAATAAATCAATAAATAATAACGTTTAGTGAAATTAAAATTTCGCCTTAATATGAAAACGCGAAACCGTATACGTATGTTAAATTAATGTCGCCATTGTAGCGCCACGCTGTATAAGAGTAATTTTAGAAGAAAATGTGATACCGTTTGCCCCCTTTATCGGTGACGACTTCGCTTTGATGCAGGATAATGCTCAACCGCATACTGCTCGTTCAACTCAAGTATATCTTAATAATATGAATATCACGGTTATGGAGTGGTCGCCGAGATCACCGGATATGAATCCAATAGAACACGTCTGGGAGATGCTGAAACGATGAGATGAGTAAAATCCAGAATCCCAGCTCCTGTCAATGTGGGTGAACTGTGAATCGCCGTAGTTAAGGAATGGCAGAGACTATCACAGGAAACAATGGATAACATGATTCTCAGCATGTCTAGGCGGGTTGAAACTTTAATAAGAGCACGTGGAGGAAACACGCGCTATTAAAAGTATTTCTCTCGCAAAATTAATATTAAATGTGGTGCCATTTTAATTTTAAAATTTGTAATTTTAAATAAGAAAGGAGTATCAACACTAGATTTTAAAATTGAAAAGTATTTTTAAAAAAATAATGACTTTTATGTTCCGTTAAATGTGAGTGTAGTACCAATTTTCTGAAGTGAGCATGACCTGCTTGCTCACTTAAGAAAATCTATATATTAGGTCTTTACCTATGAAATTGCCGTTCTGCAGTACTGGCCATTTCAAATCAAAATAATTTTTGTTTGGCTATGAATTCTAATTTCAAATTAATTTTATTTTAAAAACATGGATTTTTTTTTCTAAAAGTAGTCATTTCTTTATTGATTAGTGTTACATTTTCATCGCATTTCAATCTTTTTCGTCATCATGGATACGTTAAAAATTCGAGTAATTATGGAATATGAGTACCGTCGTGGCAGCAACGCGGCACAAGCGGCACGCAACATCAACGACGTTTACGGAGCTAACTCTACAAACCAACGCACCACCTGTTATTGGTTTGCTCGCTTCCGTTCTGGAAATTTCGACCTGAAAAATGAACCTCGCGGTCGTCTGAAGACTTTGGTCGACAATGACGAATTAAAGGCGATTGTGGAAGCTGATGATACACAATCTACGGCTGAATTAGCAGCAGCTTTCGACGTTAGCGTCAAAACAATATTGGTCCATTTGCGTCAAATTGGCAAGGTAAAAAAGCTTGACAAATGGGTGCCCCACGAACTCAATGATCGCCAGCGCGAAGTACGCGTCGAGACGTGCCTTGCACTGCTCAACAGACACACAAATGAAGGAATTTTGAACCGCATTGTTACCTGCGATGAAAAATGGATTCTGTTTGATAACCGTAAGCGCTCAGCAAGTTGGTTGGATCCTGGTTCAGCACCTAAACAATGCCCTAAACGAAAACTTACCCCTAGAAAAGTGATGGTCACTGTTTGGTGGTCTAGCGCCGGTGTGATTCATCACAGCTTCTTACCAAACGGGGTGAGCATTACTGCAGATGTGTACTGTGAAGAACTGAACACAATGATGGAGAAGCTGGCGCATCTCCAACCAGCATTGGTCAATCGCTCGTCTCCGCTGCTCCTGCACGACAACGCGCGACCTCATACTGCACAGCAGACGGTCTCCAAGTTGCAAGAACTGGGGTTGGAAGCTCTCCGTCATCCGCCCTACTCACCAGACCTTGCGCCTACAGACTACTACTTTTTCCAGAATTTGGATAACTTCTTGGCGGGAAAAAAATTTAATACCCGAGAGGCAGTACAAAATGCCTTTGAAGAATTTGTTGCCTCCCGTCCAGCTGATTTCTTTAAGAAGGGCATCAATAAACTGCCACTGCGATGGCAAAGATGCATTGATTGCATGGGTGATTACTTCGATTAATACAAATAAAAAATTCATGAAAAAAATTCGTTTAAATTTTTTCATACAAAACGGCAATTTCATAGGTAAAGACCTATTATATAAAATTGAATGTCCTGACTGATATATCAACGCACAGCCTAAACTACGGGGTCTAGGAACGTGAAATTTTGCACACGGCATCCTTATATAATGTAGGGGAGCACTAAGAACGGGTTTTTGGAAATTCGACCTTTAAAGGGGTGAAAAGAGGGGTTTTTGTTTGTATCAAGTCTTATTCCTTGAGTTAATAAACTTAAAACTTGGTACGAATACTTACCCAAATAAATGATGAACTTTGTCATTTAAATTTTTCCTAATTTACCTCCAAAAGGGGGATTGGGGGTGTCAAAGTTTGTATGGGAGAATCTTATTCCTTGAGTTAATAAACTTGAAACTTGGCACGAATACTTATCTAAGTAAATTATAATCTTTGTGATTTTTCATTTTTCCAAATTATCCCCCCCCCCCAAAAGGGCGATTGGGGGGTGTCAAAGTTTGTATGGAAGAATTTTAACGCGCGGTCCGATTAACTCAAAACTCAGTATTATATATAGTAGACCAAAAATATAAAATAACCTGTATCAGGTTTTTCGAAAATCTACCCCTAACGGGGTGAAAAGGAGTAGTAAATTTTACAGGAGAGGGTTTTACTGGGAGCCTTGATTAACTCAAAATGGTATAAATAATCTTTGAGTCATAGAAACATCCCAAACGAATTTTCAAAACTCCAACACTCTGGGGTTGAAAGAAAGGGATACAGTTTATAATATGAATGATGTTATTCATTAGTTTAGAAAACGTGGCATACCTAAACTTATCTAGGTAAACCTATCTATTTATCTATATATATAAAATTCAGTTCTGACTGATATATCAACGAACAGCCTAAATCGCTGGTCCTAGAGACATGAAATTTGGAGGGTGTGTTCTTTATGAAGAGTAAGTATCCACTGCGAAAAGGTTTTTCGAAATTTCACCCCTTTTTTTATTTTTCGGGTGGGAAATCATCAAATGACCTCTCCTGCTCTGGGCGGAGCGGGAGGGCGTGTCAGACTCTTACTGACTAAAACCCACTCGTGTTCCTTCAGTTGCCTGTGCGCCAGGGCCACGGTAACTCTTTCGAACAATCCGCGACCCCGGCAGGCATCGGCCCTTTCGGAGCCCGTCAATGATGCTGACATCTCTTTGAGGATCCACCCCTAAGAGGGTGAAATGGGGGATTGAATTTTCTGTGAAACTTTTTATTCTCTGTGTCGATTGACTCGGAAATTTGTACACATACTCTTCAATTAAAATTATGAGACACGTGTATCACAGTTTTTCCAAAATCATCCCCAACAAAAACAAATAGGATCTTTCTGAGTAGAGGTGTATCAGTAATATGTGACATCCCGATTTTCGCGTTGGCTCGTGATATGCGATATTGATAATGCCAGTATAATTATGTATATAAATAGATTTAATGAAACATTGTCGTCACCAGTGTAAAATCTCAACCAAGGTATCAAGATGTATCAAATATGTAACTGATATTACTATAAACTAATAGTTCCATTTATAAGTAAGTAGCGGTCGCAAGCGCTACTGCTGAGGATGAGGTCCTGGGTTCGATTCCCAGGTCGGTCAAAGTATTATTGGGTTTTTCCAAAAGGAATTTCTCAGTAGCAGCCCGGAGTCTGGAGTTGTGCCCGGTTGATGGCAATAGGCTCGCCCCCTATTACATGGGACCTAAAAGATAACTGGCGAAATGTGGGAGTACGACAGGTACACCTCTGCCCAACCCTTCGGGGAAACAAGGCGTGTTGTTATGTTATGCTATAGGTAAGTACATGTGAGGAACTCGTGGCTAAGGAATATATAACAGCCACACGGGTCGATCCATCAGGTTAAGTTACGCTTGCCAGGGTTGGTCCCCCTCGCTCGTTGGTTGCGCCCTCGCGCCCCTAGCCGCCGCAGGAGGAGACACCCTGGGCGTCGGGAGTCGATTGCCGACTCCCGGCCACCGTAGGCGCGGGCTTGCGGACGGCGAGCAATGGGCAGCTCGCCGTCCGGTAAGGACCAGGCCCGGGTCGACGGCGCGTCGTGTTCCACGCGCGCCTCAAAGAGATGTCAGCACCATTGACGGGGTCCGATAGGACCGATGCCTGCCGGTCGCGGATTGTTCGAAAGAGTTACCGTGGCCCTGGCGCACAGGCAACTGAAGGAACACGGGTGGGTTTTAGTCAGTAAGAGTCTGACACGCCCTTCCGCTCCGCCCAGAGCGGGAGACGTCATTTGATGATTTCCCACCCAAAAAAAAAAAAAAAAGGGTTGGTCTGTGGGTGGGTGACGATCTTTACATACCGAGACTCCTCCGTGCCTCGGAAAGCACGCTAAGCCGTTGGTCTCGGCTGTCATTTGTTGATCTTTGAGAGTCTTTATGGGTCAACAGAAGCCCGAAAGTTTGAAAACCAGTCTTACTAAGGGGTATCGTGTTATCCAGTTACTGGGTTGTGGAGGTCAGATAGGTATTCGTTTCATGTAAAATACTGATATTCAGCTGCATCCGGTTAGACTGGCAGCCGACCCCAACATATAGTTGGGAAAAAGGCAGATTGATTTTTGGAAGTACTTAAGTACATGTAAAAACACGCGTTGTTTCTGTATACAATTAAATGCTTACACTAACAACATATGCTTTATTACCTATTCAACTTTATAAGTAAAAAAATAAAAGATATAAAAACTAAAACTCAACTACGATAAAAAGTCAACTAAGAAGGTATAAACAAGACATCGCAGAGAGAAGATCTTTTCACACACGCTTTGAGTTCTGTTAAAAACATATTACTTTCATCCCAGAGATTCGTTTTACGGAGAACTTCGTCCTTATTGCTTTGTTTGATATTGTCAGTTTGTATATTCAGTTGAGATAGTGAGAGCGCCTATAATGTTTGTTTCTGAAAAAATAAAATGTAATTTGTTTCCTGTAGGCAACGCGAAGCCGCGGGCAGAAGTTATATAATTATTATATAAATTGGAAAGTAACTGTCTGCCTGTCTGTATGTTACCTTTTTACGCCTAAACCACTGAACGTATTTCGATAAAATTTGGCAAGGAGATAGATGGTATCCTGGGGAAGAACATAGGCTTTTTGTCTCAAAAATAATCCTAAAAGAGATATGAAAGTTTGAATGGGAAACTTAGCATTTCTTATGTTAAGGATACAAAAATTGATGAGGAGCTCGTGACTGAATAATAACAGCCGCACGGGTCGATCCATCAGGTTAAGCTACGTATGCCGGGGTTGGGCCGTGGATGGGTGACCATCTTTACATACCGAGACTCCTCCGTGCCTCGGAAACGTTAAGCCGTTGGTCTCGGCTGTCATTCTTGGGTCTTTCGCAGTCGTTACGGGTCGTCAGAAGCCCGAAAGTCTGACAAAACCAGTCTTATCAAGGGGTATCGTATTACCCAGTTACTGGGTTGTGGAGGTCAAGTAGGGAGTCGCTCCTTGTGTAAGATTTCCTGGCATAAATTGTCGGGCAGTTGCCCACCAGACACAACACTCGTCTGGTCGGAGGTCCTCCATTTTCTATGGAGGATGATTGAACTTTACACCCTGTTCCTTATGCCTCTAAAAATTAGAATTGGAATTTAGTCAGAGTCCGTATCTTGAGGTAATATTTAGGTAGCGTTTATTATCTGCCAGTCTGTCTGATATATTTTCACGCTTTAACGGCTGAATTTGGATGATAGGTAGGTGACTAGGTTACGGTTAGGCCATGACCTGGGTTAGGACATAGGATACTTTTTATCCCAGTAGCACGTCCCCGTGGGGTAATTTCCGACCTCCACGCGAGCGAAGCTGCGGGCAGAAGCTAGTCATCGTATAAATCTGTTAGAAGCTCAACCAATTAACTAGCACATTAGTTAATTAGTTTTTACCGAACAGAGTTAGGTCTCACGATTGAAATAGACAGATAGCGCAATCATATTCGCTCTCTAGACGTTTCTATTTTTTTTTCGAATGTTATAAGTCAGATGCATCCGGTTAGACTGAAAGCCCACCCTAACTTATTTGGGATAAGACAGGCAAATAATGATGTGATGTCAATGTTTGTTTCAGACTCCGGCTAGTAGGCGGGGAAGAAGAAGAGGCGTGTTGTGTGCTCAGTCCGCTGTGGCGCCGGCGCGTGGCGCGCACTGCGCTGCAGCAGCTGTCGCCGCACAGGCTGGCGCGGCTGATATCTGCACAGGTAACTATTAAAAGGCTTTATTTTAGGATGGGTTCTTATTCAGGATGGTGAATTTATTTCCCGCCACGCAAGGACCAACGACCATAAATGCGAACAGGAGACCGTCGATCTCGAAGTTTCTGATGATTTTAGTCCGTTGGTATCCGATATACGCCAGTCCAACGCTGAAATACTATGAACAAAAAAAAAATGGTATACCCTAGTGGTAACCCTTACATTTTTGAAGACCTCTGGGTAGCGTCTTTAATTTGGAACAAAAACAACAATTAAATGGACAATGTTTTTACTTTTTAATCACTATCAGATGTGTTATCATTAAGACTGATGATAAAATCTTCCCACAGATCCTAGAAAGACTGAGTATGGCGCACGAGAGGTATCAATCTGCGCTGACATCCCTAGAGTCTGCGCTGGCGGGACGGTTGCACCACACAGAGGATACCAAACTAGCTATTAGGAAAAGGTGAGTTCTGATTACAAATAACATTATTATCAAATTTCTAATGACAGAAGGGCAATTCCCGTATGTTAAGAAAATATTCGCTTTTTTTTTGTTCTTGACATTTCTCGGGACTTTTGAACCCGGGTCCCGGACTTTTGGAAGACGTACACGGGTCTGAAGCCATCTCGCAGAGGTCCCTTACGCAATTTTAAATGATGAGGAGGCACTAACCGATGATCATCCCTGTATGCACTATGCAAGTGTATTCAAGGACAACCCACGGTTGGTACACGGCTATTGCAGAACATGGAAACAAAACATATTGGGCTGTGGGTTTGGGTGGCTATTGTGGATTGGGTACCTTGAACTATGGAAGAACTATGTCCCCTGCCTGATCAATGTACACGGATAAAATGGCAGCGAGAGACGCACACTCAATAATGCCCCTCGGGAACTGTCACCTGCACGTTGTTACGTAGCGACGAGGGGCAACAAGTGCTGAGGTGCTTGAGGACTGGAGAGGTGATCCACGGCTATCAGGACCACCCTGCCATTCAATCTTACTGGAAGACCTCCTTCCTCCGAGCACGTTTGCTCTTGCGAATCTCCACTCAAGCCGGCCAATAAAGGCAAAAAAAAAGGTGGTAGCTGAGTTTCTCGTCAGTGTTCACTCCAGCCGGTCAATAAAGGCAAGCCACAGATGGGGAACAAGACTTCTCCCGGGATAGGGTTCGTGGGGTCGCTACTGCCCAACAGCTCGCCACATGCTGCCCTGCCGGCTCATGTATCTGTCTTTATCTGGCTCCTCAGCCTAGACCTGTTTCAGCAAAGTAAACTCTACCGGCACAACCTAGAGTTCAGGAGAACTCTAGGTCTGTGCCGGTAAGTCCCATCACGACGGCAACGTAAAGATACGGCGCTGAATTATTAATTATTATCATGCCAATCTAAATACTAATTTACCTAATTTTTTGACAAGTTTTTGGCTGAGAGATGAGATTGCGATTAGATTTTGAACTTTTTTAATGACGGGAATGCCCTTTAGGTATTTTCCAATAAAATCTTAGTTGTTTTAGTTATCACCATTTTCTGATAACAATTTTAAGTCAGACCGGTACTAATTTACTTATATTGAGAGCTATATTTACTATTTCATTTTAAGACATCTTTTGTTTGCACTCAATTCTTTATGTTATTTTTAGATATGCGCCTACCTTCGCCCGCCTGTGTCTAGAAAGTACATCCATGTGTGATCTACTTATGTACGGCACTCCGGAACTGGGGCGAGAAATAGGTAAGGAACTTAGATTAAACTGCTCTATGATAACGCATTTAGAGGACTTGATAAGCTTAGTTGTTAACTTTATGGTGCATGCTGTGGTCTCCTGTAAGTTATGGAGTACTACATCTACTTAATACCTGATGTTGCCCATTTATTATGTGTCAGTGTCATGTAGTGTGATATCTTTTGTTGGAGATTCTTAATAAAAAAAATAAAAAATAAGAATACTGTTTGATTCCCGTTAAAAATGTGTAATCGGTACTGATTACACGTTTATATGTTGTCGGTTGCCAGTCAATCAAATAAATGTATATTTGTGCATAAAGTTCAAAAGTTGATTCAAAAGTATTAAATTATAAAGTAGGCATCTCTTTGTTCAGCTACAGTAAGGCCCAATTGCACGTTATGTCGGGTTAAATGAATAAAATAATGTAGAGTTTGTAAACTCGGAGTTAAGTAATTACGCGTTGCGCCACTAAATGGTAACACCGGGTTAGTTAACCAAGCATTAGTGTTTTTTGAGTTGGGAACATTACAATTCCATCGACGATACAGAAAAAATAGAATTGCAATGTCTGTGCCCTGGTATGTACTCCGACCAAAAATGAATGAACGGTAAATTGTGTACCCATTTCTTTTACACTACATCATGATACGTAATACTTTCTTGTTTGAATTTTATAACATGACCTTTCATTTTAATCGTATTGTATGTGGTTTCCTTGGAGATTTAGTTTATTGATTGATGAAAACGTCAGATAAGGAAAAATATGTTTTAAGTTTTTTACAATTTGTGTTTATTTTTATATGACTTCATGAATATATTGCCTGCTGATTTAGTACCGAATTTTCACTTACTACAAGTTCAAACAATATAAAATACAAAATAAGTTATCAGCGGTACCTCATAACGTCAATTTATTTTGACATTACTAACACTAACCCAGAATTAAGAATTCATAAATAATTAATTTAGCGAATTAACTCTCCCATATCGATAGGTTAAATATTTAAAAGATTAACTCTAGGTTTACCTCTAACTCAAACTCAAAGTCAAAACGTTTATTGCGAACTAAGTGTTACAATGTTGGTGTTATGTTAGTACTTATCTGTTGACTTGGTGGCGCAAGATGAATTATTTGATTATCCTGAAATTTGCTGTTAACTCCGAGTTATTAGGATAACCCATGTGAACGCGCAAGTGGGCCTTAGGGACATACAAATAATATTACAAAATTCGGAACAATATAAAGTGAAAAAAAATAATAGGTAGCTAGGTAAACTTTTCTTCTGTACACACAGACTTTAATAATTATTAAAATTTTATGACTGTGACAATGAATTTGATTAATTTACGGATACTTTGGCATATGTGCGCAAATGCAGTTGATGTTCGCGCATTTTAAATAAAACAGATACTGAATCATGAAATTAACTGTTGTCTTGGATGTTGATGTTGAATGATTCGTACTTATTCTGAATTGATGATTTGTTAAACATGGTTCAGAAGAAATTCCTGGGTTAAGTTTTTATTTAGTTATTTAATAAAAATATTATTATTATTCAGATTTGAATATATGTTTCGGGAGAAGCCTTGCGGTTTAACGGTAAAAGTAAATGATTGCCGTAGCTCTGCGGTAATTTGTTTCCATGGCCGCCTGTATTTAAGAGCCTATCATCTATTTTTATTCTATATCTTCTGTAGGTCGCGGCCAATACGGAGTAGTATACAGCGTGCGGGGAGGATGGGGGGGTCGATCTCCTGTAGCGGTGAAGTCAGTTCTGCCGGCCGACGAGCGGCATTACAGAGAACTGGCCATGGAGTTCTTTTATACAAGGTAAGTTTTCTTTATACGCTCGCGAGCAGCCATATCGACTCATCCCATACGCGCGCATAAAAATAGGTATTTTTGTAAAAATCATTTAGCGTTTAAAAGCTTGAGTCCTCGGCTTCTAGTTGCTACCACTGTTGTCAACATTTATTCAGTACTTTTAAAATTAATGCTGTCTGGGTGAAAGTAGAGGGAAAATGGGAAATTAGGAAAATGTGTCGTGTTTAATTACGTGAAAAATAAAACAAAAACTGTTACAAAACATAAAATCATTTATTGTGTCAGTACTTGATATTGCCCCCTAGCTCTAATCACAGCTTGCAGTCGATTCTTCATTGATCTGATAAATTTTTTGATGGTGTCTTGAGGAATTCCGTCCCACTCCTCTAATAACGCCCCCTTCCATTCTTCTATGGTCGAAGGGACTGGATTTCTGGTCCGGTCCCTTCTCTTGAGCTCGCACCCATAAGTGCTCGTTGGGATTTATATCTGGACTGTGTCCAGGACAGTCCATCGTCTGTATATTCACTTCGTCCAGGTGTGACTGGCCATTGTCGTGAATTAAGACGAAGTTCTGGACCATAGATCCTGCTTAGGAAACAACGTGGTCAGTGAGAATGTCGGTAATATACCGATCAGCTGTCAGCCCTCCTCGGCCTCCCCCGGCCACGTACAGGAGGCGGTTTTTCCATCTAAAGAGATACCAGCCCACATCATCCAGGAGCCGCCGCCGTATGCTACCGTTTTAGCGAAACAGCACTGCGCATATCGCTCGTCCGGATGCCTGTAGACCCGGCCTTTACTGTCACTGCCGCCACGTAGACACATTCTGCACTCGTTAGTGAACAAGGCCGACTGCTATTGCGCGACGCTCCAATTAAGATGCCCTTGAGCAAATTGAAGGCGCACTTGTCGGTGGCCTGCAGTCAATTTCGGGCCTGTGGCCGCCCGTTTTGGAGTGAGATTGGCTTCCCTCAAGCGTGTCCTTACTGTCCACTCGCTGACAGCCACCCCTCGACCACGCCTCAGTTCCTGCGTCACATCAACATCCGTCAGGTGCAGCGATGTTGTAACGATGAAACTGTGGTCTCTCTGAAGTGCGCCGGTGACGGCTGGCTCTTGGTCTCCAATTAAAGGCATCAGTCTTTCCGAATCTTCCGTATACCCTTGATACAGCAGACTGGCTCAAGTTAAGCTGGATAGTGACTGTTCGCTGTCTGAGTCCTTGTTGCAACAGGGCAACAACTTCAGCTTCTTCAGGCGTAGTGTCCATAGTTTCTTCAAAACAATGAGTGCAATTTGGGGACATGTGTACAAGTCAACTTCTGATAAGCGACTCGAGTAGTCGTCTCTGCGAGGAATCGGGTGTTGGGGCGTTATGGCCCCTTAACCCAGGAATTTTTCTCTTGGACTCCAGAATAGGGGACCCGTCTTTGGGTTGCCGTCCCCTCCCTGGGAATGCTTTACTGCACAACTAGTCGCTGAGGGGTTTACCTCCCCTCACCGTTCTGTAGTATGTTTCTTGGGTGTGACTGTAGGAGCGTCCGAAGTGCTTAAAGACGCCCGTGCGACCAGGCTCGTGCTGGGTGAGATCCCTACTTCCCTAAGGAAGGCCCGGCAAGAGCCGATCAAGCAACGAGGGTATCAGTTTTGGTTGGCGCTCACCTACAGTGGAGGCTGTTCCCGCGACCAACAACGTAACCAGATCGCGGGGCGTTGTAGTGAGTCTCGAGCGACTTGAGGTTTGTGTACGTCGCTCGTGTGGTTTATCTTTGTGTTTTTCTACGAGTGTGGTGGAGTAGTGTGTGTGTGAACCACACACGTGGCGCCTGTATTAACTTAGAATGCCTTGGGCGCGGCCGGTGTCATGTGGTGAGTGTAAGTTCTTTTGTTTGAGTAGGTCGCGTGTAGAGTGAAGGCGACTTATTCAGGCATCAAGTCCAGTTGCGCGACATCGGCGACGAGGTCGCGCAGGAAGCGCTTGTAGTCGGGGCGGTCGCGCGTGCCATGGTACAATGACCTTGATGTGATGTTGTTCAGAGACGTCAGCATGCGCGAACATCCTGTTTGCCAGGTCGGTGCTGAGGTCATTGATGCTCGCGACACGCAGGTTGATCACAGAATTCCTCAAGAACCGAGGAGCTTTGACTACTTGACGCAGCACGTAATTTTGCTGCGTCCGGAGCTTCTTTTCGTGAGTCTCGATCGTGAGGGCGAGCCAAGCCGGGGCGGCGTAAACTGATAAGGTAAAAAACGTCTTCGAAGTCGCGACGTCCCCGTAAGAGGGCGTGGCGAGCGGAACCGGGGCTTCGGCTCCCGGCCGCGGATGCAACACGGCGCGGCGGCCCGTAAAAACGAGTCCCTCATTGTTGTTGCCTCCTGGCAATAGAATTTGAGCGCACGCGCGAATTGCGCGCGCCTATGTGTGTGATTGTTATTCATGTATCTGTAGGCGCGCCGCGCGCTGTTACACAGCACCGCTTTCTTCACGACACGAAAAATACATAATTATATATATGCGTGCTTATGGGTTGAGTCGATATGGTGGCTCGCGAGCGTAGGCAAGATTCGTCTTAAAGCTTCTTGTCCAGAAGATACCACGCCAATGTTGAGGTAAATTGTCATTGAAATTAATTACTCAGTTGACAAGCTGCAACTTTTAGAAATACTTAGTTAATGCTCAGAAGTTCCTGAACTTAAATTATTGCTAATGAACTTATTTACACAATTTGATCAAAAAAGCAAGAACTCACGTTCTGTCCAAGCAGGTCTGTTATTTATAATGATATTAGCCGCAGTAACAAAAAACGGTTTTTACGATTCATTCTACTTCTTAGTATTTATTTATCTGGGTCTGAAAGTGGGACCATAAACTATTGGAGTGCCCTGTTTATCAAAACTTACTCACAAGTTACACTTTACAAGGAAGATTTTACATGTTCGTGTAAATTACGTTTATCAAATAAAATCTACAGGGTTTGTAAAATTTAACGCTTGTAGATTCTACTTGTAAGTGCTAAAATCAAAAAGTTATACCGCTATATTCTTTTCCCGCCATTTTTTTTGTTTGTTTTTTAATTGATGCTCTTATAGTATATGTATATAATAATACCCATGACTGAATGGTATATTGTCTGTGCCTAATATTGCTTTTATTGCACCATGCATGTCAGAAACAGCATGGTATTGAACTCCGGTTCCCAACCAATTTAAAGCAATTTGTAATATTAATTTGGTTGACAGGGCGTTGTTTCTGTTTGAATTTCTTTCTAAATGGCTACCCAAAATGATAATTAAATGTTCCAATTTTTCAGCTTTAAGTCGGAACCTTTCGTTAAATTCATAGGTCATCTCCATATGACCGTAGTCAATTCTTCTTTTATATGTTATCGGTTCCGTTATTCTAATATTTTCTTCATCACTTGAATCACTTGAGCAAATATGTAAAAACAAAATCGTTTTTAAAAAATTGATTGCGGTGCTAAGCGCGACTCTCGTAAACTTGCAAGACGGAATGGAGAGTCGCCGGACACTCTCAGGATTTGCTATGATTTTCTACAAGTTGTAACATACAAAGGATTATTTGATGAACAAAATCATGAATAGAAGTGTAAAAATATACTTGTGAAAATAAAACGATATTTGTAACCCGTAAATTACACTTGTAGTTTTGATAAACACATTTGTAATAATGAAAAATTTTACAGGAAATATTATTGTAATACAAGGCTTGAAAGTTTTGATAAACAGGGCACAGATCTCTTTTTTACCGGGCGAAAAACAT
Organism: Dryobotodes eremita; assembly: GCA_917490735.1. NCBI lineage: Eukaryota > Metazoa > Arthropoda > Insecta > Lepidoptera > Noctuidae > Dryobotodes > Dryobotodes eremita. Next base: position 16,852,728 of record OU823266.1, read on the forward strand.
TAAAACCCCAGTGCCCCGCAGGAGCATCCCGGCGCACGCGCGCATAGTGCGGCTGCTGGGCTCCGTGGTGCAGCGCCACAGCGGCGCCGGCCCGTGCGTGCTGCTGCTGTCGGAGCGCAAGGTGCGCGACCTGCACGCCGCCGTGCGCGCCGGCCTGGCCTTCGCGGCCCGGATGAGGATAGCCAGGGACATCGTGGAAGGTTGGTGTAAAACAAATAAAATCATTAATTCGCCCAAAGGCTAAAAATCGTTTCTACTCGACCGTCAAAAGTTACAAACGTTACAGCTCCCAAAGCGGCACCCTTCACCAGTTCCTAACTTACTGGTTTAGTTGGAAAGAATTGGCACAAGAAAATCCACAACAACATAACTGTCTGACATAAAACTTTAGATATTACTAGTTTGCCCGCGGCTTCATGAAAAGTAATCTGCGATCAAACGTGAAAACCTAGGTTTCATAAAATAAGTAACTATTCAATTATATAAACAGTATGTTTGTTCATAAACCTTACCTTCATCAACAAATATTTGTCATCTGGAACATTTTGCAAAAAGGAATATTAAGCAAAAATGAATGCCTCGGATTTTCTTTTCTGAAATGCTGTAAGTTTTTTATATTCCACAATATTGATGTCGTTTCTTGCCAATATAGTACTTTTTCACTGACTTCAAAAAAGGAGGAGGTTCTCAATTCAACTGTTTTTAAATTTTTTATGTGTTGGCTCCGTACTTTTCTGGGTGAACCGATTTGGAGGATTCTTGTTTTATTTGAAAGCTGGTGATTCACATGTGGTCCCATTTAAATTTGATCAAGTTCTGACCAGTAGTTTTTGAGTTATCCTTAATACTGCGTATTTTTTCCACTTATATTGATGATTTTTTAATAATTTCCTGTCACTGTTATTTACATATCACGTGGTGGTATACGAATTTGTGTGGGGTAGATACCACAACTAAAAAGGGAAAAATAACCTTAATTCCTATAATATCAAAAATCGTTGAGAAGACAATATTAAAAAGGCTATATGACTATTTATTTATTTATTTGGTACACCAACAGCAGTACATACAAAAAAATAAAACAGAACAATAACATAATTAAAGTACTGGTATGTAAGCCTATTATAGGTATACACAGCATTCACCACAGAACAACATCGTAATTAACTAAACGGAAAAAGAAATTTAAAACTATGTGGACAAGTATCAATTGCTAAGGCGGGAGCAATTTGGATTCAGGAAAAACAACACCACCTGGTTAGCTTGTTTCAATTGAATAAAACTAATAACTGAGGCAATGAATGACAACATACCTGTAGTAGCAATTTTTCTAGACATGAATAAAGCCTTTGACTTTGTTGATCATAAGCTATTGCTAAGCAAATTAGATAAATATGGCATAAGGGGCCAAGCGAATGATTGGATTAAATCGTAACTAAGTGGTAGGCGTCAATGTGTGCAAAGTAATGGATGGAAACAAAGTAGAATATAAATCTAATTATAAAGCTAACGCAGTTGGAGTACCCCAAGGCAGCGTGGTGGGATCGTTTTTATTTATATTAATGACCTTCCCAATGCAACACGCCACAACATAATTTTATTTGCTGACGATACGACACTAATAATAAAATGTAATGACAAAAATAAAATGGAACAGGAAATTAATGAAGCAATCAATGACATAATAATTTGGCTTCATAACGATAATTTAAAAATCAATAGAAATAAAAGAAAAATCCTTCAATTTCAAACTTTCAAAGTCTTAGTATAAAATATGAAGACATTATCCTAGAACAAGTAGTAAATACAAAATTCTTGGGCATAATAGTGGATCAAAACTGTAACTGGAAATCACTCATCAATTACGTATGCGATAAGCTAGATAAATTCGTATACGCAATAAAACGTCTACGATCAACAGTGTCCGTAGCCGCAGCAGCCACGGCATATCACGGATACGTTTCGTCTGTGCTGTCATATGGTCTGATACTATGGGGCAATTCAGTTGAAGTTGTAATGGCATTAGGGGTACAAAAAAAGTGTGTTAGGGCAATATCTGGCGTCTGGTTTTTGGATAGCTGTAAACCGTTATTTAAAAAATTTCACATTTTACCTTTACCCTGTATGTACATCAAAGAACTATGCATGCTAGTAAAAAAATATCCGCACTGTTTTCGCATGCAATCAGAAGTAAGCCACAAAGAGGCTTCTGCTAGAAATAAATATAAATTTGAATTAAATGTACCTCAATGTAGATTGCAAATATTTAGGAGGAAAGTATATGTTAATGCCATTCAGGTGTATAATAAGTTACCTAACTCATTTAAGGAACTTCCTATCTCCATGTTTAGGAAAAAGCTGACAAGTTGGTTATTGGATAATTGCTTTTATGACATTGGCGAATACATGGAATATGGTAAAAAATCCAAGATGAATCGTACTTAATTTTGACATTGACATTAAAGTAACGATTACCTAATTATAATAATATTAATTCATATTGGACCTATTGTAAATCAGAAATCTTAAAATTAATTGTACTTAGTTATTTAAGAATGACATTTGAATATTTGTACACCATATGTTGTGGTAGAATGTATAGAACCTAAAAAAATACTAACACCATACTATGTAAAATTACATTCTTACAAATAAATATAAAATGAAAAAACCGTCGAATTGAGAACCTCCTCCTTTTTTTGAAGTAGTTTAAAAACTTTTTACAAAAAAAAACCGACTTCCAAAGAAAACACAAAAAAGCGTGAAAAATAACTTTAATTTCGGAAATCGGTGTGCAAAAACGAAAATACAAAATCGCCTTCCGAAATTAAAGTAATTTTTCACGTTTTTTAGTCTTTTTTGGAAGTCGGTTGTTTTTTGTAAAAATGTTTTTATTTTTTTAACATAGAATACAAAGACCATAAGGTACTTGGCTAATATATTTTTGCTTTTTCACAAAAATTTTACAGTAAAATGTTTTCAGAAAAAGAAGGCGCATTTTTCTCGCTTTTCCACTGTAAAAAATCTTCATATGTCTTGTTATAATTATTTATTTCTGGATTTCTCCGGCAATAGTTTCTCAATAACACTTGGGCAGCTTCTTTCATTCAGGCGGCGACACTATAAATACTAGACGGCATTTCGAGTAAATCGAAAACATACATTAAAAATTCAGATAAATAAAACAAAAGAAAGATATCCGCACGCGCACGATTTTCACTTGTTCATTCTTTTTTATTTTATTTTTTTATTTCAATGTTCACTAAAAGTATGTGGCCAGTATTATTTTGCGTTCGGTGATATATTTTTTTTGTCTTTTGGCGTTATAAGTACTATATTTAATTAAGCTAGTTTAGTAGCTATTTTGTCGGTCCCGTTTCATTGGTGACCGTTTCTCATCCGATATTAGTTGGTGGGTATGGGTGCCCGATCGACTACAACTTGCAGCTTACACTTGTGCGGTGTGTGCTATAGTAACTCCTACATACTCCGCCAGTCTCCGTGAAGACTGGCTGCCATGTCCTAAACTCGGTCACCAGAATATATTTTCTTATAATATTACTTCCCTCGCAGGTATCCGCTACCTGCACTCCCTAGGCCTCGTCCACCGCGACATAAAGATGAAGAACGTCCTGCTGGACAGCTGCGACCGCGCCGCGCTGTCGGACCTGGGCTTCTGCGCGGCCGAGGCGCTCATGTCGGGTTCCGTCGTGGGCACGCCCGTGCACATGGCGCCCGAGCTGCTGGCCGGGGACTATGACGCTGCGGTCGATGTGTATGCCTTCGGGATACTGTTCTGGTGAGTACACATAGCTTCATCAACTAAGTACCCCAGGAAAAGACACGCAAGTTCAAATCCGACATAGCTGCTTGTCAGCTGTATGTATTTTACACAAATATTTTGCAATAAATATATTGTCAAGAAATTATAGAGAAGAATATTTACGTTACGTTAATATTTGTCTTGTTAGGTTGGAAGTTTTAACTTGTATGGTCGCTTGAAGTGGATACGATTGGAGGTTCAATTCCCTGAACGTAGTTTTCTTTTGACGTGTTTAATGTCAAAAATAACTAAACTCGTGACAATCTTAGAAGTCCGATTTGACGTTTTTCATTATACAAGCCGCGATAACTTTGTATGAACGTTTACGAAAGAAATCGAAAAATCAAATTCATTAATTACTAAGTTATGCAGACGCTTTAACACGAGTATCATTCGTTAGCACCAACTTTCACTTTATATTGGAAAAATGCATTTAAAAACACGTATTAATTAATCGTTGATTAATATTCGGACAGGACGTTATTACAATGTCATTGTCTTTGGGTTCGTTGCCCTAGTGTTGTGACCATTATAAGCCGCTTTTCGACCGAATAAAATTGATGTTTTTAAAAATCAATACTTTACAACAACATTTCATTTAGAAAAGAGAGAAACATATAATGAATGTATTATGTCAATGTAGGAAATGGTTTGGTTAAAAAGCTCGGAGTACACGAAAGGGTAACCGGCGAAGACAGATTAACTGATGATCATTTTTACGGATCATGCAGTGACGCAAGTGATTTTTTTTTAATTTTTTGATTTTGTTTATTTACCTGAACCAACCACACTTATTATTATTGTTAATTTTATTTTTGACTAGCGACCCGCCCCGGCTTCGCACGGGTGCATATCAGTGGCGTGCCTAGGGCTTGCCTCTAGGCACGCCACTGGTGCATTATATACAATGTATTATTATACATCAACTTTCCGGAAGAAATCAGTATGTCGGGTTTTAGTTTATGTCTTGGTTTGGCTTTGGAACTCGGCCAACTTTTAAATAAGTTGGGATTTATATAATAACTTAAATATTACAAACTCGTATGTGTAATAAAAGGATATGCCTCGAGAATCAGTTTTAAGCAATGTAGATAAATAGTATTACTAACTCTAAATATGATAAATCGATATGTCTCGAGAATCGGTTTTTAAAGCAACCCATTTTTTTCCTAACACTACACAGAGTGTTTTTATAGCTGTCAAATCGGACTTCTTAGATTGTCACGAGTTTAATGTAATCACAAGAAACAACTAAGTAGTAAATAAAGTTAATATCAGTTTACCTAAGAGTATTTTTTATTCATTGCTACTTAATTATCACAAACCTTAGCATTTTATTTCCACAGAACAAAGATTTTTGTTAGAAATTGAATAATTTTAATAAAATACCGCTATGAGAATCGTTTTCGTTAAGTTGACTAATGTTTTCTTTATACTTAGCTCAGTTGGTAAAATTAATGCATACCCTTAAATTATAACAACCATCAATTTAGACAGAGACCGAATGATAAAGAAGAATGAACGATAGTAGATTACAAATTTATCGCAATTGCAAGAGTTTGCTGGCTATACTCGGTCCACTAGGTTATTCGCTTTTTGATAGATGGAACTAGTGATTGCAGCAACGTAATAGTTCGATTATCGATTCGATTATTGACACTAATTTGTATGTAGTATCGATTATCGATTGTTTGCCGTAGAATAAAAAATGGTGCGGTTTATATGCTTGTGTTTATTATTATTAAATACGAAATAATATAAATTAACCGCTTCGTTTAATTTAATTTCAATGTTACAGGTTTCGTAAAAATAAAGTATCCACTTGTTTGTCGTATCGATTGTGCTGTAGTGTATACACATAAATATATGGTTTACTACGTAATAATTTTGTTCCCGTTTGTTGCCATTCTGTTCACATTTATCTCTCGCAACGAGAAGCCTGTGGAAGTCACATCTTTTCTGTTTGCTGAGTGTTTTCCCCGTTTTAAATACGCCCAGTTATGTTTACTATATTCCTCCGTGTTAACATTGTGCGTGCGAAGAACTAAGTTCTTCGCATCATTACAAGGATTCTTGTAATCAAGTGACGCCTGAATATTGGTCAATTGTAGTGGAAAGGACTATATGAATTATATTATCCGATTGGGAAAGAGATGTGACTTTCGACGATACAAGAGAGCAATTTATCTTGTCATCACATGAAAGTTCCATGTCGGAAGACGACGAATAATAAATACGTATTTAAGTGAAATAAACTTGTAAATATTTATTAGGTTGTTTAATTTCCGATGTACAAAACCCGCAATATAAATATATTAGTTTTTCAAAATATATAGGTATTTAGGATTGTTTAATATGTATGTTTTATTGATATTTGAGTGGATGCCAGGTTTTTCTATACTGATTCACCAATATGTACCTAAATGATTATTTTCTATTACATTTATTATTTTTAATCTTTTTCTATTACAACGTTTATAACCGTCTTGGGTTTTTGCAAAATTTACAATTTGGCTTTTTATTGAGTATTCTCTTGGATAGCCAGAATCGCATTAATATTTTAAAATTTGACTACCTCACATAGTGACGTCTTTACCTATTTTTGCAGGTACGTGTGTGCGGGCAACATAAAACTACCCTCAGCGTTTGAAACGTTCCAAAACAAAGAACAACTATGGAGCAAAGTTAAAAGAGGTAAGTTATAATTATTATTAAAGTAATCTGTCCTTTCAAAATTTCATTGAATACATTTGTTCAATCATTTGAGTACCTTTTCTATACGCCTTTTCCCGCACTGCAAAGAAGGGTTATTTATTTTGCCTTGAATCTGTGTCAGGAAATTATACACGTTTTTAATTTATGTATTATCGTTTTGTTGTGCCGCATTTTCTACTATCATCATCACTCTTAATATTACGTCGTCTTTATAAAACTTCAACACATTCATTTTTGCACAAAATAATTCAAACCTCTTTGTTTCCCAGGTCTTCGCCCCGAACGCTTACCCCACTTCACAGACGACTGCTGGGAGGTCATGGAGTCCTGCTGGGCCTCCGAGCCCTCTCAGAGGGCCCTCCTCGGTGACGTGCAGACGAAACTGGAGAGGATACATGAACAGGCCCTCTGCGATACTACACAACAGGAGGACGGAGGGACGCAAGCTTATGAAATGTCTGATGAAGACAGCCTTGATATTATGATGGCTGATCAGTGTACGTGATTTTAGAAATAATCTAACATCATGCGTGTAGTCCTCGAAGAGGTAGGCAAAGGTGTAAAGTACACCCATATTTGGCTCATAGAAACCATAGAGCAAAAAAATTTAATAATTGGGCACTTTCATCATTATAAAGTTCTTATTTGTAAATTTGATATGGTGTAAAATAAAGAATATTCTATCTATGCCTCTATACAAAAGTTACACCGTCAAAATCTTTTAGTAAACGATGCAATTCAATGTAACTTTCATAGTATAAATGGGGCTTAAGAGGTATGTCCTAGAACCAAAAAATCGCAGATTTGTGTGACATCTACCACCCCGCACCGAGCCCGCGTGGTATGTTATAGCCCGCTGCCTCTCACCGAGAGGCGTGTGTCCCAGCAGTGGGAACGTTATAGGCTGATTTTGATAGGCAGAGGTTTATACTGTATAAAACACCCGCATTTCGCCCATAAAGTCCCTACTATAGGGGGTAGGACTATTGCTAAAAGGTTTTTAAAAAAATATTAGTATGTGGAAGTACTATATGTCTCTGTCTTCCCCTTCGGGTAATACAGTCGTGATGTTATGTTATGTGAAAAGTGAGCTCATGTGTATAATTTTTTTGTAAAGAAAAAATATCATTAAATGTCTTTCGACATTAATCTCTTTTTCCGTTTTGATGCTGGAAATATTTTTATCTTTGTATGGAGACTCTCTATTGATTAATACGTCTGTTGTTCGATTTCTTAAATATTTAATTTAAGGGGGAAATTTTAAAGTGGTCCGCCAAAGCCTAAAAGAATAAGATTTTTTTTAATTCACGGGTTACCTTTGAGCTTTCACCTTAAAAGGGGGATGCGCAAAGGTGGCCCGCGAAATTAAAATTTTCTTACGTTTTTTGCAACTAGCAGGTCAGTGTGAGGTTCTATGTCGATCAGAATATGGTTTGCGACCGTAACCATTATGTATTTACAGGATTATAATCATTAGAATCATCAATCCAACTCTCTGAGTTAGAAATGACTTAAAATGTCACGATTTCACGAAATAATCATTCAAAGTAGGGTAATTTGAACTTAGATAATTGTATTTGTGGTGTCAACCATGTTATAGGAAGTATTCGAGTAGGTAAATTAAACAAAATTCACTGTACAACAGCAGATGTCGCACGTCCGCATCGTCCGCGCGCCGCGAACACGCGAGCACTCAGCGGTGTGCGCCGGTACGCTAGTTTAATATGTCGCTACGCTACAGTATTGATGATGTTAATGATTATAAGTGAGTACATAATATATTCGTTACGGTCGCAAATCATATGATCAACATTTAACCCGATACTGACCTGCGAATAAGGGCTGTCGCGCTTGAGTTCGCCGCTAGAGGCGCTAGTGTAGAGTAAGGTCTCCATTTATGTCGAATGTACTGACCGTTCTCTGTTTGCGGGATTTTTTATCACGGATTTTAACGAATGATTCATAATTTATTGTTGTAATGGTTGTGCTATTCCTGATTAACATGGCTTAGGATTTTAAGTAAAAAGTTAGGATATAATTTGATAGCACTTAAGGAAGAATAATATTTGTCTGCTTCCTGCTTGCCTATTTGAGGAACATTATAATGTAAATATTCATTTGAAGTTTTAAAATGTAATAAAATAAACATATTATGAATTTATAGGAACTTTAAAAATATCCAAAACATCAAATAAAAATACTGACGGGACCTTACTCGCCAGTGGCGCCAACTGATGAGCATAAAACGATAGCCCCCATTGCAAAAAAACGTTAAATAAAAAGAATTTCACGGGCTACTCGCCGTTTTCGCCCTAATCTGTTGTCATTTGTCTCAAATCAAGAAATTTGATTGGCTGGTTGTGTTTTGTTTATTTTTGTGAACCAATACACACATGAGAACGGACTACAGGTGTAGCGATGTGTCTTATAGCAACCATGTGTAAATGAAATGCATATCAGACTACGAACGTCCAATCAGCATAATTATCCCTCTTATAAAACTAGTGGGTTTGTAATAATAATAAATAATAAAATGTTTATTAGTACACTTAGAAAAACATATACAAGTACACAAGGCTTAAAGAAATGTTGTACAATAGAGTCATTAAAGGGCGAACTGATGCCTCCTAAACTAGGCCAAAATCCTGTGTTTTAGGAGAAAGCTGTGAGCTGTAGACCTCGCGAGTCTGTCTTTGCATAGCTTAAAACTGAATAAATGTTCACCGCGCACCGTAAAACAAAATCCTTAAAACAAACGGTGCGCGCAAAGAGCGCAAAATGGCTGAAATATGTATTTTTAACGTTGTCAACAGGGGTTGACAACGTCAAAAATAATTTTTCAAAATGGCGGAGATATAGGGTATATCTCCGCCATTTTGAAAAATTTCGACAAATTGAATCGACAAAAAAAATCCATATAATTATCGAACTTGCTCACAAAATTTCACGAGAATCGGTTGAGAAATGCGACCTGTAGAGGAGAACAGCCATCCGCCGGACATCGGGAAATGCGATAGCATTTTTGCCCAAACTGAAACGGAGACGCTTCGAGCTCGCTCGGTCAATAAGCGAAGCCTCTTGAAAAATGTCGCCGGAATCACCACACTGATTTAAAACCGATCTGGTAATTGAAGAATATTGTTAATAAATTTATCGGTCCTCTGTCCTTCAAGTTGGGTTTCCGATGAAAGCGGAGCCGTCATATAGCGGTCGGACAATGACAGGCATGCGTAACTAGAAAGCGTTTTTAGACACCGTGAAGTCAGAATGCTACTGAAAGTGACAGATTTTCATGACAGCCATCATTTTGCGGCCGTAATATGGCGGCACCGCTGTCCTAGGAAACTCAAGCTTTACTAAAATTTATTTTAAAACTCACTCAAAAGTTTAATGTCTTCCAATTTTGCAAAGAAAAGTCTAAACTTATTTTCTTGTCGTTTTATAGTATTTTCTAATGTAAAATGTTTTTGGGTGCCAAGGCAATTTGAACATTCAAATTGCAAATTAAAGAAAGCACATGAGATATGATTTAAAATTATTTAAGTTATCACTTATCACTAATAAGAAATTGGAATGTTGTAAATAAATTATCACAAATTGTTTTAAAACTATATTTTGTAATAAACTTTGTATCATAATATTATTCGCCTTATGTATGAACTAACGACGCAAATATAATTATGTATTTAAAAAGCAAATTGCTGTTTTATAATAAATAAAAATGCAATAGAATCAAGTTTAAAAAAATGGTAGTACTTTGGGGGGGAATCGTTCCTTTGAAATTAACTTTTAGAATAATACTATTTCTACAGAGAAACAAAGCAGAGCGAGACAGCGATATACTGAAGCTATTTGTAAGAAATAGAGGGAACTTGAAGTATCTGTAATAATAAGATAAATAATCATTAATATCTATTATTATTTTTGATATTTATACTTTTAATTGATGGAACCAACTGTCGCCGAGCGCCGGCTGTCACTGAAAACCAGCGCTGGGGCTCTGTCTCGCATAGATAGGGTCGTAGCATTATTCTGAGCGATTGCCGTTTTGCGTGAATGCGACGCATATTTTCCCCCAACTTGATATTTTTTGTGTGTTTTCCCTGCGTCATGTTTACCGCAAATAAACATATTTTCTTTCTAACTAAAAGTATAAATATCCAAAATCCATGCCATGCATGGCAAGCAGAGTGGTTATTTGGTGTCCTACCATAATAATATCAGCCTATTCTGTCCCACTGCTCGGCAAAGACCCCTTCTCATACACATAAGGCAAGAGCATTGATCACCACGCTTGTTCAAGACGGTTGGCGATTTCAGAGTTATATTAGCCATAATTCCAGGTTTCCTCGCGACGTCAGTAATGTCCAAGATAAACTCAAAAAGTACATAATATGAATTGAAAAAGTCACCTTGGTACTTGCCCGGATTTTAACCCACACCTCGTGGGTGAGAGGCGAGGCCTTAATCACTGGGCCATCCCGACTACCCTCTAGTCCTACAATAAGTAAATAATTAATACTTCAAATAGATGCAAAATGCAAGCACTAATCTCATTCAAAATCGCACTTTTAGCCACAGCTAAAGAGCGTTTGAAACGTCGAAGTTCGCATAAAAATTATCAACATATTTTTATTTCACTTTAGCCTACGTTGGCACATATTATTCGTCAGATGCATGGCTCAGTTTGTCGTTGGTTATTTGTGAAGAACCGACAAGAAAGTCCATGTTTACTTCTGCGCGATTTCACTAACACTAGCAACCTAATTGAACGGCAAAATATTATTGCAATGTTGGATTTTCAACTCTCGGCGCCATGCCGAGCGTTGAAAATCTAACTGCGCTTTTATTTAGGTGCACTCAGTTTTTCACTGCTAAAAAGGACCGTTTGGCGCTCGCATGACGTTCACCGGGGGGAGGGGCGTGCTGTTGGTAATCAGTTTTGTCAAATGTATTGAAAAATCAAGATGGCGGCGTTAGTTCCGAATTTAAATCGTTCCGAATCGTGTGAACCATGGTCTAAAAAAAACAAGGTCTGGCATTCCGGGAATGACACATGCTTACGTCACAATTCAGTTGCCACTTTATTGCAACAAAACACGAAACATTTTCAGTCACCATTCTGTTATAAAATATATTTATAGCATTTAAATTGTCGTTTCGTTTTTCTAAAATTTAAACATATACCAACGTAATTGTTACTTAAAACCTCATTGTTATATCGGATTCGCACAGGTAATAAAGGCGGTTGGGGAGTTATTATTACCCACTACTGGTAACACAGCGGTGGTGACGTAGGCTTGTGTTATCCTGTGTCTCGGAATGCTATACCTAGGAAGTATATTATTATAACATGGTTTGAACTTGTTTATGACACGGTAAACCATCGGACGACGCATACGGCGACGGCGCCGTGCCCTAGTGCTGCCGTGTCTATCAACAAGCTTCCATAGTGATCCATACAATACTGACAACCGTGCCTACATACCGCGAATCAACCGTGTGTGTACAACGGGCCCTATGGCCTTGTGAGTTTCAATTCCCGTTGGCATTACTCTTTTATTTAAAAATATATATCTATAAAGTAATAATTTTTTTTCTACGCCAACCGAAATCAATAAATAAAGAAATAAGACTGAAGTGCGCAGTTCGATTCCCGGGTCTGTAGATTCGGATCAGTCACATAACTAATGATATTCTTGTTAATTAATAAGTTATTTTATAAAATAGATTAAGTAAGTTTATTATAAAAGTGACGCGATGTAAGTTTCGAATCAAATTGTGAGCTTATTGGATGTGTTTTAAATTTATTATGGTGAGAGAAAATATGTTATTTGGTCAGCAAATTGTAGTAAACGTAATTTTTATTTTATTCGCCTATTGTATCGCATCCATTCTACCTAACTTTAGTAGACAGTACTTATGGATATTGCATTATATGATAAATTCATTGCAATTTAGACCTTATGTTGACTACATAAGAGTTAGTTCGGGAAGTAATTTCAAAAGGCAATAATTATTATACTTACCTGATCAATCACATAATTTTTCTAGCAATTTGAAATAGATCTACATCAAAATTTGGCTTAGAGTAACAAAGTAACATGTCCAATAATAGGACAAATAATACTAAACTGTAAGTTGTAGTAATAAGGTCTATATTCGTCTGTGATCAACAAATTGTTATGTAAGAAATCATTGGTTATTTTTGTTAAATTGTTGAATGAAATTCATAACTGTATGTGTTTTGGCGTTTCTTTAGTATTTATAACGACATGTAAACTATATTAAAGCTTAACACAATAGATATTATTATCAGTAATAATTCACATTATTTGAACTGTCACAATCTCAAGTAGTTATGCCGTCATTCTCCTACCATTGTTCCAATTTATTTGAGGTTGGTGCATGTCATTCTATTCCATACTTCTCTATTACAATAGTCGGTAGTCACCCCTTCCTATCCAAATCATCTTCCACAAAGTCCATCCATCGCATCTATGGTCTTCCCCTACTCTTAGAGCCATCCTCATTCATGTATTATATCAGTAAAATATAAATAAATAAAATATTAATTAGACTAAGTGCTGACTTTGATAATTAGTTTTAGCATTTTTAATCATCGTACAGTGTCAACTCTAATGGAAAGAAATAACTTTCCAATGATCAAAGTAATCATGAAAAACCTCCGCCCCAATCGGGTAAAAAAAAAATTTCTACTAAATATAACTGCTTTGTACATATTCTAGATTTGTGGCAGTTTACACGTAAATACTTTTTCATGATATAGTATTATTACAGCCGTTACGATTGCTTATTTTAAGGACATTATTGTACTCTGGAAATATACGCTTTTATATATAAACTCATGCGGTTTTGATTATATTTATGTCCTAAATTATAAATAAGTAAATAGCTGTTGCTCGCAACTTCGTCTGCATAAATAGCTGGCCAAGGTTTATATTAACACATCCCCACTGCTTTGGCGGACATCTTGGCTTTGCTGGAGGGAAAGCATCAACATGGCGGCTTGGCTTTGGCGATCTGCCAAATGCCAATGCCTGCTGGATGACGTCACATCCGTCACATTCGGCCAACCTGGAATCATTGTTCCCGGAATGGAGGCACACAACATTAACTAGCATTCTAATAAATCAATTAGGTAATTATTGTTTCCAATGGGGAAGGTCGGTCAAAGCTCATTGTAGATGGCGTGTCCATAGCTAGGTCCCTACGGCCTACCAATAAATTTGACATTTCGTTCATTCAATCCATTTCGTATTCATTCATGAGTTTGGTTTTATTCCACTATTTCGTTATTTTCAATATTTTAAATCAATATTTATTCGACATGAAGAGTCAGAAATAAAAACTTTAAATATTACTTATTTCCTCGTATTAATTATCTTCAAAAAGTTTCCGACAGCCTCGAATTCTGTTTAGTTAAAATAATTGTCTGCGAATAGCTTTAAGACACAATCTTCTAAGTTTAGGTCTTTCGGAAAATGGTAGACTCCAGTAGCGAATGGTCAATTTTTTAGAGGTAAGCCGGAGTACATACCATTAATGTGATTATATTACTTGTCTATAGAATACTGACTGTGCGATTTTTCAAAGGGAAGCTGAGTTATATGGAACCTTCGCCACAGGTAGACTCCAGTTTCCGAGTATTGAGGAACACAAAAACGAGTCATTTTTGTAAAACTAAATAAAAACCGCAATAGGTAAAATATATCGCAAGTGCCTACCACTTGCGATAGACATCGACATCGACGCGCAAAGTGTAACCATGAATTTTACTAAAGTATTTAAAAAAATATTTAGTGTTAAATATTGTACGCTGGTACGCACAAGTAGGTACCACGGAGGTCGGGCGTGTGCTAGTCCGACTCGCACTTGGCCTTTTTTGAAATCCACCATCCAGTTCATATACACTGAAACAAACTGTAATAAATAATGTCCAACTGTTGATTTTATAATTTATGTACATCCTACTTAGGTATATACAGGATGCCGGGACATCGGCGCGCAAACTGTAACCATGAATTCAGGACATTATTCTAGACCCCACAGCGTAAAAAAGTTATGTCGGTTAAATAAAAATAAAAAAATTGCTGTTCAGTACACTTTGACCGCGTAGGTAATTTTTCTATGAAACAGCAGATTTTTAATTTTATTTAAAATTATCGCGCTATTGCAATGGAGGATGAGCAATTGCATTATGTTTGTATTCCTCTATCATCATCATTATCATTTCAGCCGAAAGACGTCCACTGCTGGACATATGCCTCCCCCAAGCACCGCCACTTTGACGGGTTCTGTGCTTCTCGCATCCAGCGGATTCCTGCGGCCTTCACCAGCTCATCGGTCATCGTTCCTTTATAATTTGCCGCAAATTGTAAAAAGAGGAGCCAACCGGTTAGAATATTGCAGATAGTTACAGATTTAACCTTTTATATTATTATCATAACGCTATACCTTTATGGGGCTAAGCAGTCATTCATGAGTCATGACATATTTATAAGAACGGCTATTTTAGTCAACTTGAAAGTTGACTAAAATAACAAACAGCTTAGCGGTTGGACGACTGCTTTACAATCCTGTGGCTTGTAAAGCTGCGCGTGCTTTACATCCAAAATAAATGATCTACAGTTATATTATTTAAGTGATGTAATGGTGGGTTGTCAAGAATAATCTGTATGAATGCATCAGTCAGTGTATCAGTGTTGTGCCATTAGGTAGTAGGTACCTATATGCAAGAACGCAGGAAACCACTGAAAATCAGCGCTGTGCTGTGGGTCTCCCATAGCACAGCACCATGCTGAGTGGAAGCCTTCTTGTCACAGTCATGACGTGCAGCTGTCGACTATTTCTGTTTTGTGCTCGTGATTATAGATCTATTTTGTTTGTTTTTTTTATTTTACATTGTTACCAGAGCTAATGATCTTTTTTGTAGGCACGTGTTTTTTTGACAAATAAACCTATTTTTCTTTCTTTCTTTCTTTCAGGCGTCCATTAATTTACTAAAAACGAAAAAATTCGCAAGCAAAATTGCTACTGAAGGCAGACAACTGTACGTCGCTTGCTCCCGCGTCACAAGTCCTGACTCTGTATATTTTAGCTGCTGAGATCAAAACTACAAACGTAGTATACAGGAAAGTTTTATAAAAATGAGCCTGTTATTTTAGTATATCGTGTTGTTTTACGACTTCCACGCGAACGAAGTCGCGGGCAGAAGCACCAGATTGAATCATTGACGACAATAATAAGAAACATATTTATTTTATTATTGCTCTGCATTTACCTGTTTTTGTTTGTTTTCCTGTATAAACGACGGTTTTTGCTAAACATCTAGAATAGGCAAAATTATAATATTGTAATTGCTTTTAACTTCTATTATAAATAATGTATAATAGGTTGATCCAATTATTATGTTATTAAACCAATGTGGTTTTCCCCGTTATATCCGCTCAAAACAACACAAACATGAAACAATATATAAGTAATGATTCAGTTAAACTTAAAACTAATACGTTAAAGATGTGTGCAAGTTGACATGTGACATGAAACTGTGTTTTGTCAAAAGTATTATTGTTAAGATGGATTCATTAATATTTTGTGCCATTTTTAGTTTTTCTTCAAGTCTGGCATTTAAAGTATCTTTCCACACGGTAGATCTTAAAAAGTGTAAGTATCGTTACTCGTTTAAGTATTTTTTTATGTGGCTATCCTTTTCTATACAACTCTTCCATCTTTTGCAATCCCGCGGTTCCTCCTTCCAGTTTTGGCGGAACCTATCTAGTGCGTGCCGCCATCTCCTACGTGGTAAGCCGCGACCCCGCCTCACTGTCTCAGGGCACCAGTTCTGTGCTATTCGGGCCCACAGTTTTCATGCGGGATACGTGTCCTGCCCAGTCCCTTTTAAGTTGGGCAGCCTTTTGAGCTACATCAGCGTTCTTGGTTTTGGAACGCAGTACCTGTACTTATAGTGTTACATATATCTAGTTTAGGTACTTAGTGTTTTGAACTCGATTCGTTAATTTAACACCTATAGTGTGAACAATCACTTTGGTTCTTCGGTCCTTGGTCAGTCATGTTTAATCTAGCTGATATCATTTTTTTCTAGATGAATCTAAACCAGTACTAGTCTGTACTCAACATAATTTTACATATCAAAGTGGTGACGCATTTACTATGTATTTACAATTAGCGAATAATTCAACCAAAGCTGTTGCTGTTGTAAAAAATGAATCAGGTAATGTAGTGAAAATTAGAAAACCGTAAAAAATACAGTCAAGTAAAGAAACAAATGAAACTAAAATCTATGTATTAAACATTACTAGGTGACACGTATTTAACGCGAGCGTTCTGGCCGGAAGGGAAACCGATTCGTTTTCATCCGAAATTCGATAAAATAACAATTGACGTGGAACTATCAGTGAATAATACGTGCGTACGAGAAAGAATTTTGGAAGGGAGAGAGGTGTCCACAACGGGGACAAATATCACGACATTTAAATGTAAGAGAATTTAAGCCAGCTATACATGTTGGTCACAGCTCACCAAGCTGAGCCGTGTACTAACTTGTAGAGACAGCCTATTTGCCTTGCCATGCCGTTGCACACCGTCGCTGGCCGGGCTGGCCGAATGAAGGTGAGTGCCATCGTGTATAAGGTTCGTTTCGTTCGAAGGAATAGAACAACAATAGTCACGGCTTTTGTTCACATTTTTCAGTTTTCACACGAAACTTCAGGAAAGGAACCAACCCGCTACTCGGTTGGGCTTGCGTACACTCGGCCAGATACGTGAGCGAAGGCGAGGCAAGGGAAATGGGCGGTCTGTATTCGCCTTATCTTGGCGAGCTATGGCCAACATTTAAAATATAGTATGTCGGCTTTAGAACGTCTATTTTAGACCAAGTAACAAATTTAATGATGTTTATAGTAGGTAAATGTAGAAGTAAACTATAAAGTTTATATTATTTTTCTTTCAGATAACGATATTTGTTTGAAGGGAAACTATTGTTTGGTTTTGGTGGATCATACAAGAGAATGTACAGGTAAACATTTTGACACTCTTTACTCTAAACATCTCGAGATTTGGTGATGTGTAGGTAGAGGTAGGTACCTACTAATGGAGATGGGTATATGTAGTACATAATAATTATAAAATATTTCTGTGTAATTCGTCATTTCAGGGAAAATCACATAATCGATTTTTGGTTTCCAAAACACAATTTTTACTGATTTTGCAATTAATAAAAGACAAGTCATCGAAATACGTTCGCCCTCATTTCGCTCGAACAGACTTTTCTTCGAAAATGTATTAATCGATTTTTTTTCCATAATTTGCTTAGTCCGATGGAACGTTACATCGAAGATGTCTTTCCCAAAGTCCATAGTTGTCGTTAAATTAGAATGTCCTCATCATTATCTCCCTTCTCTCAACTAACATAGTTGAGAATTTTGTTCTTTTCCCAATCATGTTAGTTGGGAAAAGAACAACATAGACCAACAACAACAAAGGGTCAGCTTCCAGTCTAACCGGAAGCAGCTAAATACCAGTATTTTACATGTAGCGACTGTCTATCTGACCTCCACAACTCAGCTACTGGGTAACACGATATACCTTTGTAAGACTGGTTGTCATACTTCCGGGCTTCTGACTACCTGTTATGACCAGAGGTCGGATATTCGGATGCATATTTACCTAAAGTTAATTTTTACCTAGGAAAGTATGGAAGCGGCTTCTTAAAATATATTTTTTTTGTAAAAAAAAAGTCCCGGGATGCCAGGAACACCAGGAATGCATAACTCGTCGAGTGTATAGTATGGAAGCGAGTTCTAAAAAAACACCTTATAAAAAAAAGAACCCCGGGATTCTTGGATTGCATAATTATTCAGATGCTTAATTATTTTTTAATTTATTTATTTATTTATTTATTTATTTATAGTTAATTAAAACGGCACAGGTCCAATTACATTAATTAACATAGAATTATAAAAATTAAAATCAAATAAGCATTCAAATAACATACAATACAAAAAATTAAATTCAAAGATATACAATTCGTGGATAAAATTATTAATAATTATTTGAGTAAATGGTTCAATAAATTAGATACATCAATAAACTAACATGCAACAGTGGACACCCTCGCATATTGTCCCTCACAAAACAACAGACAAGCACGCATTATTTTCTTCCATTCATCGGCAAACACATCACATTCAGGGTCGGCAGTCAGGAGGGCGTTTAGCATCCTTAGGGTTCGACAAACTGGGGATTCGGCTCTAGCAACAGATCTAGACAGCGGTAGTGCGAACAGGTTATGACGGCGGCTTTGACGGTGCCCAAGGTATTTGTCAGGCATAAATAGGCGGCAGAAAAGTCCGAGGCAGTTCAGGGCAGTCAATACGACCGCTTAGGGTTTTACAGGCAATCGTGAGCTGATCAAAGCCCCTTCTTACCTCCAACGAATTTAAACCCAACACCCCTAGAAGATAATTCGTTGGGTACATGAATGGGAAGTAATGGTACAGCCTTTGATACAAAAATCTCAGGAAGGTCTTCTGAACTTTCTCAAGCATCAGTGTCTGAGACGCAGTATGCGGATGCCAGACACAGGCGCTGGACTCGAGTTTACTCCGAACCAAAGTGGTGTAAAGAAGTTTAATAATACTGGGATTGCGAAAGTCACGAGCGTTCCTCAAGACAAATCCCAGACGCCTGAAGGATTCCTTTGCAAGGGCAGACACGTGGTCTCTAAATGTCAGACTGCGGTCGAAAGTCACTCCTAAGTCCTTAACGCTGGTGACACGAGTGATCACTAAACCCCCCAAACTATAATCATATTTTATTGGTCTCAACCCACGACCATAAGTCATAACGCTGCATTTACTAATATTAAACAACAACTTGTTCTCCATGCTCCACTCATAGACGGTATCGATATCTTTTTGTAGGAGTTCGCAATCCACCTCTGTTCTGATTTGCGCAGCTAGTTACAAATCTTACAAATTAGGTCGTTGATCATGATCAGAAACAGAGGCGGCCCCAACACGGATCCCTGGCTCACGCCCGAGCGTTAATGCAAATATGTCCATTAATGTATAACCCCCGATGCAAATATGTGTATGTAGGGTATAAGAGGAGGGATGGTGTGTGTTAGACAAAAGCGCATTCCATATTAGCCAAAATTTCAACTTTAGGTGAAACTGCATACGAATATCCGATCTCTGGTAATGACTGTCAAAGATTTACGAATGACAGCCGAGACCGACAGTTTAATATGCTATCCGGGGGTTATTAATTAGTATATCAATATCACATACCATAACATCACGCCTGTATTCCCCGAAGGGTAAGGCAGAGGTGTAGGTACTTATACTAAGTACACCCCCATTTTGCCAGTTGTGTTTCGTTATGTTATATCAACATCATTGAAAACAAATTGTATGTTTTAAACGAAGCGACAGCATGTTTCAGTGATTGCTTGTTTAACATCTTTACCCTGTCTCAGACCAAAAGCTCAAGCCTCTGCCGTGCGAACATGGACGTTACGTAGAGATCGTGGCACCAGCAGACGACCACCGCTCGAAAACTGCAAATGAAACCAAGAATAACCCGGAGACTTCAAGAGCAAAAGACGATTCAAAAGAGGGTTCGCTTTTTACATATAAGCCCTAATTAAATACTAAACTAGGTTATAGTCTACCCGTGTGCTAAATTTCATCCAAATCCATTCAGCCGTTGAGCACTGATTGCTAAACAAACAAAATCACAAACTCACAAACATCCGGACTCTGGGACGCTTCATTTTGTTTCATTACACGTTCACACGATACCGAAAAATGATATTGGAATAAAAGTTCATCTGCTCCTTTTATTTCATTTTTCGATCACACGGTAGGCGAGTGAAAGATGCTGGGTGCGAAATCGAAAATCGTTGGATCGGTTCACTAATTAATTCATTTTTCACTTTTGATTAATTTTGCCTTCAGACGTTTCACTTCAAATTAAAGATGCCGAAAGGCAAAAATGAACAAAAAGTGAAGCGCCTGATTTCGGCTTTATATTAAGGAGGATGGTAGGGTTGCAGTGTGTGAAACTTCAGAATAAAATTAAAATCTTTTTTCAGGCGCAGAAAATACTTATTTTATTATCATGATAATTACATCAATAATAGCTGCAGTTGCATTGATCCTGCTACTTATAATAGTAATTAGGCACCGCTGCTGTAACAACAATCCATCAGGCATATCCCAAATTTTACCGACAAATCCAGTAAGTTCATGCAATAAGTATTCACATAATATTAACACAAGAGATGTAAGGTTCTTTTGACGCGTGGCTAAAATCGGAACTAACGCCGCCATCTTGTTTCATCAAAACAATTTCTGTGACAATTTCACAATGTTTACCAACAACGCCCTCTGTCAATGTCACTCAGGCGCCAATAGATGATTTCAGCATTCCACCTGCGTCAGCGCAGACAGCAGCAAAATGATCGAGTAGTATAAGATTGATAGATCGAAATTTTAACTAAATTACAACTAATTAAAACAGTTCCAAATCCCGTGCATATGTTAAGAGCGTTGAGCGCACAAGTTTTGACACGAATTGGCATTCAAAGCCGTCGGTATTAGTACGCCATTTGTGGCGCATTGCGAGTAAACGGTGACACGCACACACAGTCTTTTCACTAGACACCTATGTTTTAGCAGCTAGGACGTGAGCCCTGCTGGCTAACCGGGCATAAATCCAGACTCCGGTCTTCTATGAACAAATTTCTAATGGATAAACCCAAATAACTAATAACACAACTTTCAACAGTCGGCCCTGAGACCATTACAACTAGGAACGCAGGCGGATTGTGATGATATAATAGTATCTACAGTATTTTTATCTCACGAAGCGACAAGCGCTTTACTTGTGGTAACCAAGTGGGAATCCTGCCGTTGCAATTGCTAAAATTATTTTGACAAAATTTCATTACTCAAACAAATAGCAGCCTTTTTTATACCAATGCAATATTTGGAATGGTGTTAGTACGCACATTTTCATTTGGTCAAATTTTTACTCGGCAGAATACTACCAAGGATAATTTCATTGAGGCATTTGGTCTTTAATCAAATGATTTATTACAGCAAATGATCTTTAGACAAAAAACATTTAGTCAAATGATTTGTTATGAAAAAAAAATATAAAGACAAAAATACGATTGCTTCAAAATGCAAAGGTGGGATAGGATGCAAGAGCGAGCGAAGCGAGCTCGGGACTTGGGGCACACCGACTCGAACAGGTTAGGTTAGAAGGTCCATAGATATCCCCATCGTGGTTATTTTTTTTTAAACCACCCAGAAGTAGGATGCCCGCGAAGCGGGATTGCGTCGACTACGCCTTGTAATAGAAATGGTAAATTGAAAACCGATACTAAATATTTGGCTTATTTTATTTTGTGTAAAATATGTTATACCTACTGAAATATTTGACTACATTAATATTGGTAAAAGTACTAGTTGGTAAGCAAGGTATTGTTTAAACATTCACTTGCCAAACATTAGGTTTGCGTTACATTTATTTGTGAAGAGTTTATTTGCTAAGTAATAATTTGGCAAATGAAATTACGCGGAAAATTTTTTGGGAAGTGATAATTAGTAAATTTTTTTTGATGAAACAAGAGTAAGCCAGCCGATTGATATATTCTGATAATGTATGTGTGTAAGCGCATGAGCTCTCAGTACCGTCTGAGACACGGGTGCAGTTGAAAGTGTGTGTGTGTGTAGGTGGGTATGTCACGTGCTAACGGTACTCGTCACGCATTTACAGCGTGTTTGTACACTTGGTTACAACAGGTAAAGCGTGCGTCGCTTCGTGAGATAAAAATACTGTACCTATTGATGTATATTTATATTTCCTTGTTTATACATAAAAATAATATGTGTTCAATTTTTGCAGAACCCATTTTATGAAAACGTGCTCTTCCGAAAAGAATGCCAGCAAGAAATCGAAGAGCTGGAACAACGTGAATATGACGTAGTCGCCAAAGAAAATGAATATGTGGAAATTTATAACCACAGTAGTACTAAGTGATTAAAACTATAATTTAAAAAATCTCCCTACGACCTGCGCCTGCTGGCGCCACGCCACGGCATCCTTCGGCATCACAACATGCAAGCGCATACTGACGGCAACTTTGCCATGGTATCCTTAGGCACGCCGAAGCGTACCGTCACAACATCGTGCTCGCACGTTCTTTTAACAACAGTAATTCTTCATCAGAACAGTCCTAACATTGCCTTGGCGTCCTGAAGGCTGCCGAAGCATCCCGTGGGATGCCGAGGCATTCCGAAGGCTGCTGAGGTATTTCGAGGGATGACGAGGCGTTCCAAAAGCTGCCAACACTGCATTCTAAAGATACCGCAGTTTTGTTTTTGTAGCTACGATGATTATCATTATAAATTAAATTTTATTGTCAAAAGTTATATTCATATTCGTCGCATAAAAATAGCTAGCAGTGCCGGTCCACCAGTGGGAGCAGGCCATTACAGAGCGTTAACGTGGTTTTAAGCGTTTGCCGTGATGGTCCAGTGGTTAAGGCCCCGCCTCTCAAGCACGAGGTTGTTAGTTCAAATCCGGGCAAGTACCAAGACTTTTGCAATTCATTTGTACTTCCACAGTTTTTCTTGAACATCGTTGACATCGGTGAAGGAAATCATCGCGTGAAAACCAGCGGTGTAATTGTGTATCACACATACAATGGCAATCGATAGTAATGACTTTCATTTTGATTGTTCAGTCACGTTCATTGCGTTATGTACTTACGTTGTTGGGCACATGGTCTAAAAAAACAAGGTCAGGCACTCCGGGAGTGACACATGCTTACGTCACTATCCAGTTGCCACTTTACTGCAACAAAACACGAATTATGGAAACATTTTCAGTCACCATTCTGTTAAAAAATATATATAAAGCATTTAAAGTGTCGTTTCGTTTTTCTAATCAAACGAAACATTTCAATTTAAACATATACCAACGTAATTGTTCATTATAACCTCATCGTTTTATCGGATTCGCACAGGTAATTAAGGCGGTTGGGGAGTTATTATTACACACTACTGGTAACACAGCGGTGATGACGTTAGCTTGTGGCACCCACGTGACCAGTGTTTCGGAATGCTATACCTGGCGAAGTATATTATTATACCATGGTTGGGCAGACAATTTTTTTGAACCTATGAAGCAATAGTGTAGAAGTTTCCTACAAAACCCTTGGATTAATATTGAAAGTGAAATGAAAATTATCCTATCCGTCTGACCCATGTGCTCCTTCCAGAAATAAATCTTGGATCCGCCCTTGACAATAGCTATTGAAAGCAACATTACACATTGACTATTGTGAGTGAATGATAAAACCACATTGTCGTGAGCACTTGTTAATGTCTGTGTGTTTGACCGCACTGTGCAAAGTACAAAACTGCTAGAAGTAGGAGTAGCATAGTCAGCCTATCCACCATGACCATGCGCAAGCGGGGTGCGTCCTTAGTGCGTAGGGTGTGGGGCAGCACCAATGTCGTCCTGGCGATGATCGCGGACCGGATGGACTGCTCATACATACGGCACTGCTGTGATAGGCATGTTACCGTCAGCAGGGCCATTTAGTTTGTTTTATTTTTGTATTGTTATTTTTGTTATCCTTTTTATTGTGTTGTCTGTATTTTTGTGTACTCCACATATGAGTTAAGTTGCTCGAAATAAATGCATTTTCTTTTATTTATTGTGTACCCACTGCTGGGACACAGGCCTCCTCTCCATGAGAGGGATCGGGCCGTAATCCCCCACGCGGGCCTAATGCGGGTTGGTAGATATCACATGTATTCGAATTTTTTGGTTCTAGGACATGCTGATTTCCTCACGATGTTTTTCTTTACCGATTTGAGAGCAGTGGTGATGAAATAATTTACACAAAGTAAAGCGCCTGCCCGGGTTCGATCGTATGGCCTACTACTCGTAAGTCGCAGCCGTTTCCACTGGGCGACCACTGCTCAGTACTAGTATTAGGTTGTGTAGAAGTAAGTGGAATGTCAGTACTACTTTTGTTTGTCGCTAGTGTATTGGATGGTTCAACTAAATGTAACAGCGCATGTGTGCTGTTTATGACAGTGTCCACAGCCACCGATGACCTTGTCTTAAGCAGTTAAAACACAGCGGGGTCTTGCTCTTTCAATGCGACCTTCAATGGAAAGTGACTAAAACTTTAAACACATCAGTGTTTAAAGTTGCTAGTTTATCATGCTATCCATCAGGATAGCATGATTACCTTTACATAATGGACAAACATGGTCTGTCTGTGGCTGAAGACTCTGAGTTTATAGTGAGTGCCTTATGTTTGTTGTGTACTGTCACTCTGTCTTTTATTTTTGAACCATAACTGTTTTGTGCTTCTGCAGTTTCTAATAAGTCTGCACGATTTTTTTGAGAATTTATTAAAATATCAACTATTGACCAAGGCATCTAATTCGTTTCGATAAGTTTCCCATTCCCGGCTTGTTACGGAATCTAATTTACTCGAGACTAAGTGTATAACAAATGCTTCCAAACCTGTAACTTTAAGTGTTTTTAAAGCTCTCAAGTTTCGATCGATTCTTCAAATTATGTTGCGCAGAGCCGTAAAGGATCCCTTTGTTATATTCTGAATATTAAAGAAAGCTTGAATATTAATGGAAAAATAACAAAACATCACACCTGTAATCCCTGAAGAGATAAGCAGAGGTGGATTATAGTAGACCCAAATTCAGCCAGTAAAACAATAAACTAAACCAAAAGGTGTCTTTTTTATAACGGTTACATAGTAGCTCATAAGCAACATCATAATTATCGTCTGAGAAGTCGAGTGCACTAATGATCGGAGCAGCACTATTCTAACTATAATAGGTAACAATTTGAACTAGGTATAGCGTATTTATTTTATTTCATATCTTTTTGTATATTTTTAATTTGCGTATGCTGAACTGGTTATCGTCATCACGTCAACGCCGGCTATCGCTGAAAAGCAGCTCTGGGGCTTTGTCTCGCATAGGGTCGTAGCATTAAGGCTCCCGCAACAGGCGCGACGCGACAGGTCAACAAGGCGCCGCACAGTGGGCCCATACTGAAAATTAGTGGACTTAGGCAACAAAGTTCCTATATCAATGCGATTTTTTTTTATATGACGTGTTATATTATTCCTGACAACTTTTATTCTTATAAAATTTCTTCTAAAGTTGATAGATTGTCTTGAAAAAAATTAATTAGATTTTTTTGTATGGAGCGAATCACGTTTAATTTTTTTTCTTCAATTGTACTAATATGTTGAGTGTGTGGCGTGAGTATATGATAGCTAGGGTCATTCTCTATCCATGAAAAAAAAATCAGCGCCGGCCATCTGCGGCAGCGCGAGTAATCATTCGGTAAAAAAAAAATGATTTGGAAGAATTTTTTTGTCATTTAAAATAAATTCAAAGCATATTTTTTGTCTCATTTGGCTGTTTTCACCTTCTTTTTAGTTAAATAAATAGTTTTAATAGCGCATACGTACTTATAACTAGTAATTCTGGTAGAGATTTAGTTATTATTGCATGTTATCGGTAGCACCTGCATTGTGATTGATGACTCATTTGTTTGTGCACTCGGCTAAGCGCATAACTAATGAGTCATCGAAAAATGCTCGTCTCTGATTGACTGAATAATTTTCACTCACTGTTATGTCCATTACTTGAGTAATTAACACTAACTATAAATATAAAGACATTCATTAAGTCCATCTAGTTTCGCTCTTGTCGCTTGTTTGTGAACACAGTGAAATACTTGTATTTTTATATTTACATTAGAACTATGGCTGGATTTTGTACCAACCTAGATCTTTTTGTGAAATTAAGAAGTGGCGGTGATCTAAAAAATCATATGTTTCTGTATGAAAGTATCATTTCTGTCTTGACTACCGAAGTTTCTGAAGAAGACAAGAACCGAATCAAGGAGGTCTGTCGACTTTTTTGTGTAAATTTAAATAAAAAGTGGATAGAGTCAAGTAGAAATCAAAAAACTTTTATGAATCGTGTAATTAATCGCAAGTGGTTGGAAAAAAACATCAACTGGCCTGTTTGTGACAGTGTTGATCTGAGAAGTGTGATGGGCTTTTCGGACGCAGCCTTATCTGAGCTTGTGGATATAGATTGCCATGTTCCTACTCTTGCAGTATGTACTGCGGAAGCGGGAACATCTACAGAAAAGGAGCACAGAAAACCGTTCGAAGAGTTAAGTAATAAGCAAAAGAAAAGACGTTCTACTTCCATAGTAGAAGAAAATTCCGAGGAAGAGTTGCAGCACTGGTACATAACAAAATTGAAAGACAACGGCAAAACGAATCTGGCAAAAGTGGTCGAATACCTTTCCAGTAATCCAGATGCGCTATCCGAAGTAGAAGAGAGACTATTCAAAAAGCAGAGCTTAAGTACTGTCTCTGAAGATAAGTGTTTAGCTCTTTATACATCAGTTGCGCTCTCGAAATGGAAGTACTTAGCTCTTCGACAATTTCTGAAAGAAGAAAACTGTGCTGCCTTTCCATCTTATCCAAAGCTTGTAAATGCCAAGAAAAGATGTTACCCACCACAAGAGAGTATGGAGATTACCGAAAACGGAGCTCACATTAAATTGCAAGCGCTATTGGACCACACTGTGGAGAGGATATTACTTGATATAAATACTGTTGATAGGTCTCAAAATGAAAAACTCAAGTTGACCTGGAAATGGGGACTTGATGGTTCTTCGTCGCAGAGTAACTATAAACAGAAAACGTCAAACACAGCTACAGAGTTCGATGATTCATCAGTAGTCATGATAAGCATCGTCCCTCTTCGGCTAGTGTCTACTAGGCCATCATCTGGGAATGAAAATCTAGTTTGGGAGAACCCCACACCTTGCTCAACTCTGTACTGTCGACCAGTGAAGTTCACTTTCACTTCGGAGACAGCTGACTTTATAAAGTCTGAAGAGTCTGAGATGAAAAAACAAATTGATGAACGAATATCTACACAGTGTGGAAATATTATTGTATCACATGAATTGCATATGACCATGATTTATGGAAAAGTGGCCAATATTATTGCTGGAGTACCATCATATGCAACGTGTCCCATTTGCTTGGCAAAACCGAGTGAGATGAATAATTTAGACGCTTTGACTTCTAAACCACTTCGTGAAGAAATTTACAAACAAGGAATTTCTTCACTGCATATGAAGATTCGGTGTATGGAATGTCTTCTCCATGTATCTTATAATCTGGATTTTCAATGATGGACTGCTCGCGGCGAACATAAGGCTTTGAAACAAGCTAAAAAAAATACCACACAGCAAGAGTTACGTGAGCAAACTGGAATGCTGATTGATATAGTCAAACAGGTATGTATTTAATTTTCGCTCTCTTTATGTTGTTTGTGAATTATATCTCTATGTATTGTATATTACAGTATTGTTTTCCCATTTTAGGGTTTTGGAACTACAAACGACGGGAATACAGCGAGGCGCTTTTTCCAAGATTACAAAAGATCTTCCAGAATAACGGGAATTGACGAAAATCTGATTTTCCGTTATTCTACAAGCCATATCATCAGGCAAAAACATTGACTGTGAAAAATTTAGAAGATACTGTAGAGAAACAGCTGATGTGTACGGTTAACACTATTCGTGGTACTACATGCCAGTTAGTGTACATAAACTTCTAATGCACGGTGCAGACATCTGTAACCACTTTGGTGTTTTGCCAATCGGTAAGTAAAAAATAAATATAGTTTGATGTATTATTTGACTCGATTGCGTTTTGAAATTAAAATGTATGTACTTATTCGTTTTAGGTACCTTATCTGAAGAAGCTTCGGAAGCCCGTAATAAGGACTTCAGAAACGTCAAGGAGAGGCACACTCGGAAAACGGGGAGAATAGCAACAAGCGAAGACATCCTCCATGGACTTCTAATAAGCTCTGATCCCCACATATCCTACATAAGGCCTAAAATAATGAAACAGGTTCATAATGAGTTGTTGCCTGAAGCAACTCAGTTGTTACAGACTACTGAGCCTCCCTGTGACAGTGAAATTATGGAGGAAGAAGAATGCCTCATAGCAGAGTCCGAAAATTTGCCGGACCCACTAGCACTTCTGGAACAAGAAATAATGTGATCCGGCTCTAAATTATTCCCACAAAAGCCCATCAGGGTTAGGAATATGACAAACAGCCCTTTTCAGGGCTACAATTACTTCACAGTTTCATATTGATCATACGTACGATAACTTATACTATAATAATATACATACAGTTGATTATGTAGATAATTATCAACGACTTGCCCGTACAAATTTAAATTATTTCACCTATCATTAACAAAATTAGTATAACCTGAAACATTACGATATATTTATTCAACAATAGATAACGTGCAGTTAAAAAATAACACAGCCAATCAGAGACGAGCATTTTTCGATGACTCATTAGTTATGCGCGCACAAACAAATGAGTCATCAATCACAATGCAGAGCACCTGCATTGTGATTGATGACTCATTTGTACCGATAACATGCAATAATAACTAAATCTCTACCAGAATTACTAGTTCTAAGTACGTATGCGCTATTAAAACTATTTATTTAACTAAAAAGAAGGTGAAAACAGCCAAATGAGACAAAAAATATGCTTTGAATTTATTTTAAATGACAAAAAAATTCTTCCAAATTATTATTTTTTTACCGAATGATTACTCGCGCTGCCGCAGATGGCCGGCGCTGATTTTTTTTTTCGTGGATAGAGAATGACCCTAGCTATCATATACTCACGCCACACATCCAACATATTAGTACAATTGAAGAAAAAAAATTAAACGTGATTCGCTCCATACAAAAAAATCTAATAAATTTTTTTCAAGACAAACTATCAAGTTTAGAAGAAATTTTATAAGAATAAAAGTTGTCAGGAATATTATAACACGTCATATAAAAAAAAATCGCATCGATATGGTAACTTTGTTGCCTAAGTCCACTAATTTTCAGTATGGGCCCACTGTGGCGCCGCTCGTCGCGCGACGAGCGGTGCCTTTGTGTCGTGCGCAATTCACGTCGCGTGTCGCGCCTGTTTAAAGGAGCCTTTATGCTGAGCGATTGCCGTTTTGCGTAGATGTGACGCATATTTTCCCCCAACACATTCTTTTTTGTATTTGTGTGTTTTTTCTTAGCGTCATGTTTACCGCATATAAACGTATTTTCTTTCTTTTCTTCTTTCTTTTGAGCTGCACGCAAATAGTGAAACTTACTAATTCTCGGTATGGTGTTGTTTGAATGAAATTTATGTGTCGCAAAATTCTAACCATGACCTTGTGTAATAGAAAAAGAAGGCAAATGAATAGTAGGTAATTTAAGTTGATCCCACCTTTATGTGCAGAAACTGTACCAGATTTTGCAACCAACTCACTGTCCTCAGAGGTCTGCTTACCCAGCAGCTCTCGGGCAGTGGCAACAACAGTATAGTGGTTGCTCCCGTACGTTTGGCGGTCTACGTACTGCTTCTCTGGAATACTAGAAAAAATGTCTTAGATATCACATTGTAACGTCATAGTCTGAATAAAATTCATCTATTTTAGTGAATCTAAGTTTTAATTCTCTAATCTGTAAGGAACTTTAGGTATCACAACTTAAAATTATTTCAAAAAATTATTTAAACTAAGTTAACTTAGCCTTTTAGAGCCTACGTTTGTTTAACAACGACTTGCAATCCATTTTAAAGACATAAATGCAACCAGATGATTGAAAACGGTTATAAAGTGCCACACATTATACTTTAATTTTAGGTTAAAGGTGCAATGAAGATGCGTGGGCGCACATGAAGTTAATAATACACCAAGCAAACAAGCAAGAGTGCAGCGCGCTCTCGGTCGGGCTTTGGTCTGATAGTCAGTCTTACCGAGGGGTATCATATTACCCAGTAACTAGGTTATGGCGGTTAGATAGGCCGTCGGTTATTCCGTTTATCGGAAACGCGTGGTCATCTATCCATCTCAGACGTGACGGGGTGGATAATCGGAATTCGTGTATTATTTTTCTTCCGATTTTGTTTCCTACGGCTGTGTACAGTCACGAGCACTAATATGTCAATACTTGACAACTTTCAATAGCGATTTTTTCGTAAAAAATAACGAATGCAACGTGGAAATGCGACATATTACATAAACCTATGGGTTTGAAAATACTATGTTCGTATCAACATAAAATTTCATTAAAAATTAAGGAGTAAATCGCTTTTAAATTTAGCCAAGTGTATACATGTTTATGCTCGTGACTGTACAGTCATTTATAGACACATGATAAAAACCGGCTCAAGATACTTATTAGATGTCGGCATACCATACGTTTTTTTGCTAATACGTCTATTTAATTGTTGCAAAGAAAGGGTTTCGAAACTTTGTGGCATATCCGACCTGCCGCCATTTTGTTTTTTTTTTCATAGGTTTCGCGCACGATGAATATAGTATAAGTCGGAAATACGTTAAATCAATCGTTTGTCTTTGTAGTTAACAACAAACATTTATTTAAATCAGCAAATGATGTAAATCCCAGAAACAGACGAGATCCTCATAAACTGGTATTAAGTGATTTGCCAAGACTTGCGAAATACAACAAAAACTGCCTTGCAATGTGCGTACGTATTTATAACAAAATACCAAGTCGCCTTAAAATACTGAACTCGAGAAAATTTAAGACAGAATTACACAAGTGGCTTATTGAATGTAATTTCTACAGTTTAAAAGATTTTATGGATGTGAGATGTTGATTCCTTTTGTCAAAATATAAATTTTTGCATGCTATGTTATATCTTAGCGAAACATGTTGAGCTACTGTAATAATATTAACATCAATGTACACTCGAGAGCAATGAATCCGGGTCACTTAAAGAATCCTAAAAATCTCGGAAGCTAAAAATGCTAGGTTAATGCAATAAATTGTATTTAATAGACAATGTAATACTCCTTAAATGAAGGTATTAAAACTTCTTAGTTATTGTAAAGTTATATCATAAAAAAATCAAATTTGAAAAAGGGCCACTTTCGAAGATGGAACTACGAAATTACAGCATTTGGTTTTGCTTTTGTTTGTAATCTGTCATTTATGTGGGTACATAAACCATGTTGATAGTGCTCTATATTCATTATTCAAGCTGAAATTATGTCGCTTACGCCTGAAGAATGCACCAGAATACTTACAATGCTGGAAACCGGCCGGAGTCAGCGCGATACAGCCAGGACTGTCGGTGTGTCGCTGTCAACAGTACAAAGAGTTCTCCGACGTTACGAAGAAACTGGTTCTAACCTACGCAGACCAGGAACGGGCAGAACCACACCACGAGAAGACCGATACTTGGTGAACACCATGCTTCGAAATCGCTTTCTCACAGGAACTGAACTCACAAATCAGTTTCGACGCCTCGGAGGAAGTAACCCAAGTGCATGGACAGTAAGACGTCGGCTTGCTGAATCTAACTTAAAACCCCTTAGACCTGCAAACGGCCCTAAACTGGAGCGTGGGCATCGTATTTCAAGACTAAGATATGCCCAGAGCCACGTAAATTGGAGTATTGAAGATTGGTCAAAAGTTATGTTCTCCGACGAATCAAAATTTATGCTCTACAAGCACGATGGAAGACACAGAGTGTATCGAAGACCAGGGGAAAGATTCAAGCAAGCATGCATCGAAGAAAAAGTAGCCTACGGTGGTGGGTCTGTACTTGTGTGGGCCGGAATTTCTTCTGAAAGTCGCACAGAGCTGGTGATCATAGAAAACGGCTCTTTAACTAGCGTAAGATATGTGGAAGAAATCCTCAATGATCACGTTGGTCCATTTATGGTCAATTTAGGTGAGGATGCTATATTTATGCATGACAATGCCCGACCTCATACAGGTAGGATTGTGAATGACTACCTTCAAGAGATGAACATTACTCGTATGGAGTGGCCAGCGCGCAGCCCGGATATCAACCCGATCGAGCATGCTTGGGACGAGCTAGGCAGATGCGTAAAACAACGAAACCCTCCCCCAATCACGCTTCGTGAGCTCAAAATTGCTCTCACAGAGGAATGGGAGAATATTCCCCAAAATCGTATAAGGAACTTGGTGTACAGCATGCCAAACCGCGTAAACGCAGTAATGGAAGCACGAGGAGGCAATACGAAGTATTAAAATTCAAGAAAATCGTAATAAAGTTCAAAAATTTCATGTTTCCTATTTTTGTTTTAAGGAGAGATCAGCAGTTTTTTTCTTTATGTAATTTTGTGTTAATAAAATGTATGGTGACTCATATTTTTTTTACTTTCATTTAAGGAGTATTACATTGTCTATTAAATACAATTTATTGCATTAACCTATCATTTTTAGTTTCCGAGATTTTTAACATTCTTTAAGTGACCCGGATTCATTGCTCTCGAGTGTATACCATGTTTTACGCAAATAAATGATTTACTTACTTACTTACTTACTTTGACTATTCGGGACGCCAGCGCCACCAGGCGGCGCTGGACAGAGTCTACAACATAACGCTAACGCTCGACCGGACTAAAAGCAGAGGTCGGTCGGTGGCGGTCAAGCAGTGACCACTGTGTGGAAGCAAGCTAACATTACCCCCGTGCATAAAGGTAGCTCAAAGTATGACGTCGAACAATATAGACCCATCTCGATTCTGCCGACCTAGTCAAAACTTTTTGAAAGACTGGTCCATAACCAGATTTACCCTCTTTTGCATAATATTATCATTCCTGAACAACATGGATTTGTTAAGCGCCGATCTACGACATCTAACCTGTTAATATTTGCTGATTACCTTTTTGAAAGTATTGATAGGCGATTGCAAATAGACGCGGTCTACACCGATTTCAAAAAAGCTTTTGACAAGGTCGATCATGAAATTCTCCTGAGTAAAATTGTTTACAATGGAATACGCGGAAATTTGTTGCGTTGCTCGCCGTCCGCAAGCCCACGCCTGCGGTGGCCGGGAATCAGCAATTGCCTCCCGACGCACAGGGTGTTTTCTCCTGCGGCAACTAGGGGCGCAAGGGCGAAGCGATTGCCTGTCCCTCACGCGCTCCGCCTCCTCCTTCGCGAGCATTAATGCTTCGCAGAAGGTGGTGACGGCTTCCCATTCCCTCTCGCTCCATACCATGGCCTGAACCAGGGCCGGATGCGAGAGGTCACCGCCGCCGATCGCCGTCACGAGGACACGGCGGTGCTCCGCCCAAGCCGGGCAGACCACCGTATGCTCCACCGTGTCCTCCGGTCGATCCACACAATGGTAACACCCGGGCGTTTCGTCCCGCCTTATTCGAAACAGGAACCTCCCGAAACAGCCATGTCCGGTGAGGACCTGCGTCAGGCGGAAGGTGAGGATGCCGTGGCGCCTCTCAAGCCACTCCTCAAAGAGGGGACTTACCGCCGCAATTGTGGCGTGCCCTCCGTCCATGGTGCTGACATCTCTCGCCATATGAGAACTATGAAAATCATTAAAAAAGGAGTCATTACGTGTGTGTATCCGCATTTTGTTATAACAATAAACGATTACCTATTACATGACATCCTTTATGATGTGTTTTGTTTTAGTTTTAACCAGATATTAAAAGTTACCAGTCATGGTCTAGAAGTAGATATACTTTGACAAACAAAATAGCGTTTCTTTGCGATGTGATGCGATTTAGTATCATAAGTAACTAATTATAGCGGCGTTTTAGTGAAAATATGTATACTGTCTTCTAATAAATAGTAAAATCAATCAGGGAACTATTATTTGAATACAATGGAATTACACACGTAATTACTGTTTTTTTTTTTGATTTTCATAGTTCTCATATATAGCGATGTTTACCTCTAAATATATCGGAAACGTGACAGTATAGGGTACCATATTACTTGATATTTTTTTGTAAGTATAATAAAATTGTCTCCTACCTATACTATATCTCCTATATATACCACGTCCAGAGTGTACGGAAACTGTAAAAAAAAACAAAATTGTGGCGTGTGGATATGACAGCTTCCATAGGAAAATGTTCTAACGACTTTAAAAAATAATTGCAAATATTATATTAAAAGAGACGAATTTATCCAGGATACACAATTACGTCTACTCAATAAGGTAATTCGTGTTGGTCTTTTCCTATACATACTCGTATAGCAGAATTTATAAATTACATACGAGTATTAATATTATTTAAAACGAGTGAGTTTAATTTGATTAAAATGCAATACATACTATGATTTCTGATAAAGTTTGTGGTTAATCAAAACTTCTTAATAATTTATTAAAATGTATGAGTATATTTACTGTTGTACTGTTAATGATGACTGTACTTGGGGTGAAACGTCGGAACATCAATCAGAAGTGAATTCCGCTTATCCACCCCGTCTAAGGTGGACACAGAACACGCGTTTCCGAGTATAGTAGTTCCTAGGGTGGCTGTTTAAGGGTGGCTAAACGGAATACCCAAGCAGTCGCTCCATGTAAAATACTAGTATTCAACACCTTCCGGTTAGACTGGAAGCTGACCCTAACTTAATTGTGAAAAGGCTAGGCGGATGATGAGGATAATGGGAAAGGTGTAAAGTTAGGTGCACGTGGCAAGGGCACAGGGAATTGTAAGGAAGACATTTCTCTATTTTCTCTCAAAATCAAATCAAAACTCATTTCATTCCAATTAGGTTGAGAAGCAGAACTTTTTGAACGTCAAAATGACCAAAAACGCCCGCCCTTCACCACTTCCTAGTGCTTTCTTTGTCTTCTACAATTCCACGTATGAAGAGAGATTGGAATGACCTTCAAGTTTTTCTTTGTGACTTGTACTTCGGGCTCCACGTCTCAGTATATTCCCACGCAATGGCCGATTCACGTGAATTTCCGTAAGTTCTTGAGCGCCGCGTACTTTTCAACTTCGGCTTGGAGAGACCAAAATCTAGAACAGCACCCTAATTGCGTAATATACTATCAATCAGAATCTGAGTCATTGTGAAGGATATTGCTAATCCATTGCTTCATATGTTCGAAAAATTGGTCTGCTCAACAATAACGCAATGATTGTTGTTGAACTGTCAAAATGAAAGCCATTCGTACTGTTAATGTGTTACACAATTACCCCGCTGGTTAGCTTGCAGGTGTGTGCGGGTGGAATTTATATACATAGTTCAATAAAAACCGTTGATAACCTTTGATGATAAAGATATGACGGCGCAGCAAGTGGTCTAGTTTTGTTACGAAGTTATTGGAATTACCAAAAAAGTCGGATAAGAGTGAAACTGGCTTATGACAGTCACTCTACCAGAGTGCCGCATCGATAGTTGCGTGGCAGCTGTCTTCTGATAACAGACAGGATGTCAGCCTAGGGAAGCCGCTGTCGTACCACGTACACGAAGAAATGCTATATTCCGACTCAATTCTGATGATAATGAAGCTGCTGAACCAGTAATACGATGACCACTACTGGTAAAGGCTATCCTGCTCTGTTAGATATATTGTACTAATTGCTTTAAAAAGATGTACACGGCTGACGACTAACCTAACCTTTTTTTTAGTTTCTGTGTGGGAATTTCTCATGGATGTCCTCCAGGCGGAGGGGTCTGTCAGACTCTCACTGATAAAAAATCACCCCGGTGTTTCCTTCCCACACTTACACCGGGGATCATGGAAACTTGTGCGCCTTTCACGATCCCCGACTAGTGTCGGCCCGCATCTGCGGGCCTCCTCGAGGCCGCGTGGGGAGTGAGGTGTAAGCCTTCCCCTGCGACGTCCAATAGGGGCGCGCGTGGAACACTACGCGCCGCCGCCTTGGGTCCTGTTATATGGGGGGCGACGGACGTCCCCAAGTCCGCTGTCCCTCTGGACCCTTTTATAGGGGCTGGAAGAGTGCGTTGTCTACCCTCCGCCGACGCCCGGCACGTCAGCTGTGGATCGGGAGAGACCGAAGCTAACCTTTTTATCGATAAAAAGGTCGAATCAAAAAGTTTCGCTCGTAACCAGGAAGAGAGCGCTGGCAGTGTTGCCGTTCGTCAATCGATCCCGCCGCATGCATGGCAGGCGAATGTGCGGTGTGCCATCATGGCCATAAGCTAGTACCTCAACACTTACTCCTTCGGCGAATACAAACGTGATAGTTATGTAGCCTTCAATACAAGCACATTATCAACCACCAGTCACCAAGCAGGTATTTGCATAGAGCCGACTTGCCGAGACGCTGAAATTATGATGATTATCATAATTTCTGGGTCGTTAGCTAATGGCATTCGAGATGTTCTCGCTATTGGGTTCAAAATGATTATTATGTAAATAGTAACCCTTTGCGTGCGGTGTCAGTGTTAGCGGGTTGAAAATGATGAAAATAAAGCCACGGTTACTGCAGCAGCTCAATGATCCGCTTCTGCTAAATGGCACCCTAATTACGTAACACACTATCTATCACAATCTGAATCATTTTGAAGCCTATTGCTAATCCATTGCTACATATGTTCGAAAAATTTGTCTGCTCAACAACGTAAATAACGCAATGAAAGTTGTTGAACTGTCAAAATTAAATCTATTCCTACTGTTAGTGTGTTACGTAATTACCTCGCGAGTCGCACTAGTTCAATTTCCGCACGGAAGAAATATTTGTATGGCCTATTACAAATTATAGGTAGGTAGAGTTTGGCCAGCGAGTCGTCGTACACTGAAATGCGGCAAATTTAAAAAATCTCCAGCTGGCAGCATGACATATAGTCTGAAAAAAAAAAATATACTTTTGTATTTTTATGTTAATTAGTTGGTTGATATGAATAGGAATCTAGGATTATGATAACATTTCAGACTATGCAGGGTGGCCGGGACATCGACGCGCCATCTGTTACCATGGCTTCAGTACATGATTCTGTACCATCCTGCGTTGAAATATTTTGTAGGTAATCAAAAAATAACACCTGCTATTTCATAGAAAAGTGCAATACCTACGCGGTCAAAACGTATGGAAGAGCTATATTTTTTATATGCGCAAACTGTAACCGTGAACGATTACAGTTTGCGCGTCAATGTCCTTGCCACCCTGTTTCATGTTGCCAGCTGAAGATTTTTTAAAGCCGCCTCTTCCTTATGGTACGACTCGCTGGCCAAACTACAATAAATGGCACATCGAGTTTTAGAAAAACTTTGGCTTTGTAGAGCGACTTCTCTGTCACTCATACAGGAGACAGCATGCAGTATGTTAGCAGTCGGGCAAAAATAAGAAAGGTTTAAAAAAAATATATATATATATAATATAATAATAGTATAATAATATTATTATAATATATAGTTATAAATATTATGTTTATATTCTTTTTGAACTAGGTTATAGTGTATTTATTTTATTTCTTATTTTAATGTTTATTTTTAAGTTTCGTATGCTGCACTGGTTGACGTCATCACGTCAGCGCCGGCTATCGCTGAAAACCAGCGCTGGGGCTGTCTCGCATAGGGTCGTAGCATTATGCTGAGCGATTGCCGTTTTGCGTGAATGTGACGCATATTTTTCCCCAACTCGTTATTTTTTGTGTTTGTGTGTTTTTTCTTTGCGTCATGTTTACCGCAAATAAATGTATTTTCTTTCTTTTCTTTTCTTTCTTTTTTGTTTTTCTTTAAGCTTCATTTCCATTTCACAATCATGGCGATTCACAAGTTTTCGTTATACCTTCTACAGGCTAGCGGTCTTTAGAACGTCCGCATTTAAACCCTACTACTATTGAAAACCCTACACTCGCTTCCACAGCCACTCCACCCAACACACTATGCAAAATGTACCGAACACAGTTTCACAAAGTTGAAAATTAACACGTCTATGTATGTTACATCTTCAAGCATTGACCCTAGGGGCGTGAACCGACAAAAACGAGACGTTTCGGGGACAGCGGTGGCCTGTCTGTCCTCCTTTGGGTACGGAAGTAAGGGGCGACGCACACGTACGGAGTTGTTAGTTTTAGTTATGTTAGATTATTTTGTTTCGGGAAAAGATATTTTAATGGAATGTTTAGTAACATAGTGGAGAGTGGCAGTCATGACAGGATGCATTAGAAGAGCCTACATGAGCAACCATGTTTGAATTAGCCGTCCGGAGCTTTGTGTGCAATCTTCCGAGTTGTAACAACCTGCTGTATAGCGAATATTTTTATTACTCCGTTGTGTGTCTATCTACCTTTCTTTGTCACACCAAGAATGCAAGTAAGTGTCCTAAGTAAGTGTCTACCTAATACATGTATTCATTCATTCATTAATTTCAGCCGAAAGACGTCCACTACATCATTGCTTAGAAATATTAAAAGAGTGTCCATGAAGTTTCTTGCCCGTTTTTCTCGATAGGAACCTACTACGCTTTGGAATGGGCAACTTGCTTCATCTTTCTGACTGACCGACCCTTTGAAAATTCTAAAGTGCCTGTAATTTGTTTAATTGAAATAAATGCTTTTAGTTTAAGGGGATTTTTACCCAGTAGCTTGGTTCTGGAGGTCAGATAGACAGTCGTTCCATGTTAAATACTGGCATCCGGTTGGACAGGAAGCTGACCCCAAAATAGTTAGGAAAAAGCTAGGCAGATTGGTTGAGTTTGAGTAGGTACCGAAACTCTAAAGCTACGGTTTCCTAGCAGAGTGTTGACCGCCACATGCGGTCGTAATGTCCAAATACAGAGCGTTTTTTGCCACCTTTATGTCAAATACTGGTGAAAATTACAGATTTAAATGACGTCCGTTATAAATATCATGGAAACTCTAGGAAACCGTGGCTTGACGGGAAACCCAAATTTAAACTATCGGGAAGCATAGACTCTAGCAACAAGGTCCTCATCGTAGCGGTACACTACGTTTTCTGCATAGAGGTTTCCGTCTAAAAGCATGCGATATTCCCGCAGATGTGTCCCAAACTTTAATAAAGTGTTACAGCGGGCTACATTTTGTTCTAATTCGATTAGCATAATGTCCCCCTCATAATTATGAATGACATGCGCGCCGACTTAATTACTGCGTCTGAATTAGGAGAACCAATGTTTTGGACGACTCATGTTGTAAATGTGGGCTCATTTAGGCGCGCGTATTGTAAAAGTGGATGACAAGTTGTTA
Source organism: Dryobotodes eremita (assembly GCA_917490735.1). Classification (NCBI taxonomy): domain Eukaryota; kingdom Metazoa; phylum Arthropoda; class Insecta; order Lepidoptera; family Noctuidae; genus Dryobotodes; species Dryobotodes eremita. Next base: position 16,892,435 of record OU823266.1, read on the forward strand.
TGGGCACACCCTGTAGGTACCGTCGAGGGCTAGGCTGAACTTAACTATAATAAAATTAATTTGTAAAAATTATACTTATTTTTAGTTTTCTTAGGCCATTGTGGTAGGTACTCGCCCTAATTTAGCAAGTGGTGAAGAATAAGGGTAAGTAAGGTTGCGTATATTGTCCCCCCTAAGAGAAATCTGCTGTAGTTTTGAGGGTAATTTAAATTATCTCCTTTATTTCATTAATATACGTATAAAATACATTTCTAAATTAATCAATATCATTTTTTTATTTTTTTTTAATAAATTAAAAATTAGAAGCCGACCGGCATCGGGAACGGGATCCAAGCTACCGTCGGTCAAGGCTCCAGAGAGAGCAATGTAAGCCGTGTCCGTTAAATTATTACTAACTTTATCGTCATATTTTTTTCAGAAATAGCTTACAGATGTGCATGAAATTTGAATGAGAGTGTTGCAAAACCTAATTTTTTTGTTTTTTTACTCTCCGAAGTCCAGCGAATTACCCACATGTTTTAGTCAGTATGTCAGTTTTTATGAACAGAAGAGCAGATAATTATGTATATCACTGAATTCGAAACACTTCTTTAATTTTTGGGTTTGGAGTATTTTATTTTATTTTAATCATTTTAGGAAAGCTTACATCTCAATATCTAGTACAATGTGAAAAAGATGACCAATTATGCACTTCAAATTGTTATGGGGGATCTTAACACCAACCTTCTTGCCCACGACTCCCCTCGGTTCCATAAACTCCTGCACCTTCTCAAATCAGCCAGTCTGCATGTACTGCCTCTTCAACCCATTCATCATAATATAGCAAATGATAATGGCTTGATCTGATCCTCACCTATAATCCTTCCCTAATTTCCTCACATGATCTTAATGTTGCTCCTAGCTTATCCCGTCCCGACCTAATTTTCCTATCTTATGTCCATAAACCCCCTTAACCTAAACCCACGTTCCAGTATAAGCGTGCCTTTGCGCGTATGAATAGCGAGACGCTTCAACAAGATGAATTCAATATTTACTGGTCAAACAGCTGCTTCAGTTTACGAAAAAGTTAGTTTCTTCAACGATGTTGTGGTCAAGCTATATGACGCCCATGTTTCTGTCAACAAAATAAAGTTGAAGCGTCCGCCTGCCCCTAGGATAAACAGGGGAGTTCGGATGGCAATGCTATGGCGAGACCGCGCGTTTCGGAAATTTAAAAAGGATCGCTTGGAGGACAATTTGACCTTCTTTACGGCTGCTAGGAATCGGTGTAATCAGACGATACGCAACGGCAAATGCCGCCACATCCTGAGTAATATCACTTATTCTTCTCCATCCGATATTTGGTAGTTTCTTGTAACTTTTGGCATCGGAAAATCATGACATTCAGGTATTCCTAACACAATTGGTTTGGACGATCTAAATCGCTATTTGTCCATTGTTCCCACTCTAGATAGTCTAACCAAATGTCGAACATTCGACTGCCTTGCTGGTCTGATGCATCCCAATTTCTACCCCTTTGTCTTCACCCCTGTCGTCCGGGAGAGATCAAAAAGATTATCCTATCCATTAAATCCAAAGTCGTGGGCTGCAATAATATCAGCCGCCATTTGATCGTGACGGCTCTTGATCAACTCCTTCCTGCAATCTCCCACATCATAAACTTTTCCCTTTACACTAGTGTTTTCCCTTCCCTGTTCGGCCCTTGCCTAAGATACCCAATCCCTATCTTCCTAGTCTCTTTCGCCGAATTTGCATCCTTCTCTTTCTATCTAAAGTGCTCGAGGCCAGTGTCCACAAACAATTCTCCCACTTTCTTCACCACAACTCCCATATCAGTACATTTCAATCCGGTTTCAGGCCGGGGCACAGTACCGTTTCAGATCTCTTTAAACAGACTGACGTTATAAGGTGGGGAATGGAAGATACTAAAGTTACAGTCTTAGTGTTAATTGACTTTTCCAATGCATTAGTACCGTCAGTCACGAAGTCTTTTTATCCATCCTTTCCTATATTATGGTCTCTACGGAGGTATTGGAATGGTTTTCCTCTTATCTTCGGAGACGTCAGCAGTCTATTTATACTGGAGACTCTTCGTCGAATTGGTATGATCTTGTAGCCGGCGTTCCGCAAGGCGGTATATTATCTCCTCTTTCATTCCCAATTTTACTTACCTCATTATCACTGAGCTTCGGACTGCGTATAATCTTAATGCCAACGATTTGCAGCTTTACCGCGGGGCGAGTGTTGACAATATATCCGATGCTATTGAGGAGCTAAACCGGGATTTAGATGTCGTTAAAAACTGGTCTGATCGATTTGGGGTAGCGGTTAACCCCATCAAGTATCAGGCTATCAGAGCAGGGAGCCCCTACAGTATGAGGAAGCTGAATGGCTAAACTGCGCCATCTGTAATCTTCGACAACTCAGTCATCCCGTTTAGCTCCAATGTTAAGAATCTTGATCTGCATGTTGACACTTGTCTTGACTGGCGAAAGCTGATCACGACAGTAAGTCAAAAAAGTCACCGGAATGGTGCGGTCGCTCTATCGGTTGAAAAACCTTCTCCTATCACACATAAAAGCAATGCTTGTACAGCCCCTTATATTTCCCATAATTGAATATAGTGAAGTGTGTTACTATGACCTGAATGCAGATCTCCTCAATAAATTTGACCGCCTTCTCAATAACTGCATTCGATTTGATTATCAATCTTCGTAAGTATGACCATGTATCCGCGCACAGGTTGCTCTTAAAATGGTTACCCATTCGCCAGCGGTTACACATTGTTCTCTATTCTCGACAAACCCACTTCTCAACAACAATCGTCTCCTGCGATGTCCTTCCCGCCATTCTGGCTTTATTCTTTCTTCTTCCTTTGTCCAGGCTGTTTTCCTTCGGAATGCGCTCTCTGTGAACATCAGGATGGCAACCATTCGGTTATCTTTTAAAATGAAGTCACGTGAAGATACTCGTCAGAAGTTGGACGAAACATCCCAGCGCTGATTTGCTGGATTCGTTTTCTCCTCTACCGATCGTTATTTCTCCTGAGAAAGTTTATTTTGTTTATATAGTATATTTTATACTTATATATGTATGTATCTATTTATTTGTATTTATTCTTGTATCTTATAGTTATTTCCAAGCTATCTATCCCGCATGTCGCACCTGCCATGTTTTGTCTCTGCATCACCCTAAGGTTGAATGGTAGAAAATACCTCAGGCAATAAGTCCGCCTTTGTACAGTATTTTTTACTTGTGCATAACTGATATATTTGGCATAGAGGCTTTTCTTATGCTGCGTCAACTCAGGTGGTGTGGAAACGTTCTTCGCATGGAGGACCACCGTTTACCCAAAGCGTTCTTCTACTCAGAGACGGCGGAAGGTAAACGGAATCATGGCGGTCAACATCTCCGCTATAAGGATGTGATCAAGAGATATCTAAGCGCTTGCGCTATTGATCCAACAGAGTGGAAGAGGTTCGCTTCACATAGGTCGTCTTGGTGCTCCATTGTCTACAAAACTTTAGAAAAAAAGCGCTTCGATAAACTAACCGAGAAACGCCAAATATGTAAAGAGAGACCTAAGCCGTCCTATACCTATACCTTTAATTCTATTGCATTAATTGTGACCGGGTATTTAAAACTAAATTCGGTCTGGCGAGTCATTTAGACCACATGCTAGGAAATAATAATTTCAAAGAGTCGGCGTTATCAAAACCGATAAGGAGGACTATATATAAAGTTTTAATAAATAAATAAATATAGGTGTAGCACGACTAAGGCGCTGGTACGTACGTCTAACGCAACCTTACCCTAATTGAACTTTTTTTCTAGTCAAACAAAAGTCATTCATTGTACACAATGTCTGGGCGGAACCGAGTAGCGTTGTCTGGTTTTTCAGTGTTTAAGGTTTTTTTTTAAGTAAAACATTAGCAAGTATGTAAGACTGGCTATTCTATCGTTTAATTATATATATATATAGAGGTATGAGGAACAGGGTGTAAAGTTCACTCATACTCTATAGAAAAGGGAGGATCCTCCGACCAGACGGGTGTCATGTCTGGTGGGCAACTGCCCAACGATTGATGTCGGGACGTTGTATTTATGCTAGTTGCGCGGTAAACTCTGCTTGCGCGATGCAGGATCTTGCGTGACGTCATTGTGACGTGTAGCTCGCATGTGGCGATTGTAGATGCCACTACATATATAACTTACTGCATTTCTGTACGAGCGCAAAATCCGATTTAAATGTAAATGCTTCCGAAGGGGTGGAGACCTGGTGTCCTGAAATACAGGCCTTACGCCTAGCTTAGGCACCAGTCTCCCACAGTATAATTAAAACAATGATGTATTGTATTGTTGTTGTATGATTTTGATTTGAATTTAATTTTGATTTGATAATGATTTAATTTTGTTTTGTTTGCAATTTATTTTATGTTTTTATTTAATTCTAATGTAATATTAACTTTAATTGTTATTTTGATTCAAATTAAATCAAATCATTTCAAATCATTTATTTATTTGCAAAGATGGGTATAGTAAGTACATAGGTGTTTTAATAATGAAGTTCTCCATATTTTACCTTCACGTGGGCATGCAAAGGTTTACATTTCAATATAAAAAAATCTAAAATATGTGGCAGATAACCGGAATTACAATAAAAAAAATTAAAAAATTAAAATGAAAGAAATACAATAAAATGTCAGTGTGGTCACAGGATTAAAAAATATATAAAATAAAATAAGAACGGAAACAAAAAGTAATTGAACCAGGATCACAATAATTATGTCAATCAGAATAACAATCTGTCTATCAGTTAGTGAATCATCATTAAGAAAATCGTCAATCGTGTAATAGGTTTTCATAATTAAATATTCGTTTAGTGCCCTTTTAAATTTTAATGTAGTCATATTTTTTTTAATATTAGGTACTCTATTATATATGAGTGGAGCAATACCAAAAATACTTTTTTTCATTAGTGCGGTTTTACATTTTACTTGACATAATTGATTAATGTATTGAGTGCGTATTGGATTTTTTCTGACCTCTGATAATTTTTTAAATAGATGTAGATTACATTTCACAAACAAAGCCGTTTCTGTTATATTAGATTTTGATTATAATTCTGATTTTGTTTATTATTGTAATTTTAATTTTGTTTTTGAAATTTGATTTTGATTTGATATTGATTGTAATTTAATTTCTGGTTTTGATTGTAATAATAATTTGTTTTTGATTTTAATGCTACTAACATATTTTTCTAAGTTTTTTATACTAATACAATATAGATGTTTTTTTTCCGTAATAAATAAATTGGATTGAATTGAATTGTTCTTACACATATATACATAAACTCACGCCTTATTCCCATGGGGGTAGGCAGAAACTACAGAACGCCACCTGCTACGATCCTTACATACTCCTTTTGCCTCGTTTACGTTCATATACCTGGTCATACACGCACGCCGATTGCGAGTACTACGCACCTGACCTGCCTGAAGAACATCACCAATAAGGTCACTATATGTCTTCCTAGGGCGTCCCCTCCCGGCGTTTTCGGCGTATTGTTCTTAATAATTTGAAAATGTACTTATAAGTACATTTTCAAATTATTAAGAATTATTTATTTATTAAAAAAAAAAAAAGATTTATTTCTCACCACAATATTGTGGTGAGAAATAAATCATTATCTTATCTTATCATAGCTTATCTTAAATTAATAGGCTTTGATTGATGAAAATGTGAGCCAAATCTGGTCGTAAGGGCATGTAATTAAGTCCCTTGAAATATTGTTTCAGTGTTCCACGGACAAACCTTTAGGTTGTTTTTATAAAAAATCCGGAGAAACATAGACAACGCTAACTTAGGCTTTCCCAATTTTATTCCCACTACCCTTACCCCAGGAATCAGTTTATGGGCTCGTACAACCCAAAAAAATTCGCTTACGACTTTAATTCTATTAACACTCAATGTCCCCCATCAAATTAATCTAAAACAAACCTCTAGTGTCTATAGCAGCCCCTATAAAAAGGGAAAAAAGTCTAAAAGTAAACACGAAACAGTGTGCCGGGGTAGAATCAGGCAAATCTCGTTCAAATAACCCTTGCGCCGACCCCTCGTTAGAGATCCCGTCGGCCTAGAATAAGTTTTGAAAGCAAATGCAGATGGGTCATGGAAAAATGCCTCTTCAACTTTACCTATGCAGGATTCAAGAGCGTATAGTAGACAAGGGGCAATCGCGATCAAAGCGTTTTTAATATCTACGACGTTCAACAGAATTGACATAAGCCTTCCACCCTAAATGGATTTGATGCAGCGACGCAGAAATGGGTCGGTCGGCTTGATTTTTTGCATACCTAGAGATAGTTCATGAGCCAGAGAGAGGCCAAGACTGTTTATCCCGAAAAACGCACAGTTCCTGTGCTTTCATGAATTTGTGGTACTAAAATAGTGTTTTCTAATTACTCGCATATCATAACCCGTCCCATGTTTCCACTGGTGTGACACAGGCCTCCTCTTTGTGAGAGGGAGTGGGCTGTTATCTATCACACGTTCCCAGTGTGGGTTGGTAGATGTCGCAAATATCTTTGAATTTTTGGTTCTAGGAAATGTTGGTTTCCTCACAATGTTTTCCTTCACCGTTTTGAGAGCAGTGGTGATGAAATTATTAACACAAAGTAAAGCGTCTGCCTGGGTTCGAACTTACGACCTACAACTCGTAAGTCGGGGCCGTATATCTCAGTATACTGTATAGATACAAAGTAAAAATACAGGTAATAAAACTGTGTTGATGTCTAATTTAGAGTTTTTGAATCAGTTTGGTCGAAGCCTATAGGGGGCCAACTGCACCCGATGCCCCCCCTCTGTATCCGCACCTGATTCCTTTCAGAGCCCATACAAAACTAGGCACAAAACCTTCCTGACCAACCCACATGCTTCCACCTACTCCTTGCCCAAGAACTACCTCCTCTGAAACAATAAGTGAAATTATTTTCAGTGCTATTTTTGTGCAAATACCCTCAAGAAGCCTCCCTTTCGCTTAGAAATTTGGTGTTGACGAGAACGGGTGGATTCGGGGAGTCCTATTGTTTCACTTTGCTTCGTAACTTGTTGATTTAGCCGATGGAAAGAAAATTTTAGTTTTTTTTGTCAAAAAGGGACGGTTGACGTAATTGAAGGAGGGCGTAAATCAGGAGAATAAATAAAAAAAAGCCTGTTGGAGCTGTACAGATTAATTTGGGCTACTATCAGGATTAAAAGGACGTATAAATATCTGCTGATAAAGTATCTAGGTAGCTATATTTGTGTGCGAACTTTTATTTTCTCTTTTTATGAGATCAGTTGCTTTGTATTTTTAACTAGTTGTGCCCGCGGCTTAGCTCACGTGACTGTGTATTCTATTGGCATTATCTATAAGTTACTGGAAAGTTACTAAGTACTGTGAAGTCATGTTACTTAGTATCTATATTCCGAAGAAAATAATCCCCTGACTTTTGATTTCGTTAATTTAAACAAATTTTAGTTTTTACAAGAAAATTAAATGATGCAGCTTAAATAATGATTGAAGTAGGTCCCTATCCAAGGTTCTCTAGAAAAACATGTACTTAAGTAGTAATTAGAACTCATTATGATTCTTAGCATAAAATCCTAATGGAGGGAAAGTCTTTAGTAACCTCTTCACAATAAGCTTCCTCCAAGATAAGACCAGTCCTAGATTTTGAGGTTTTTGAAAACCGATAATCCTATTTTTCTTTCTTTCGTTCTAATACAGACCAACGGTTTCTTTTCAACTATCTAAAACCTGACCACGGCAAGTGCAGCTTAACCTTCACCAAATCCATCAGCCCACCTAATTACACAGGACTCTTCCAATCTCATACCTACTAACCTACTAGGTCCAGCCGACTGCACGTCGATGGTAGACCTTTGTCCTTGAGCTGACTTTTTTTTTTGGGTGGGATATCATCAAATGACCTCTCCCGCTCTAGGCGGAGTGGGAGGGCGTGTCAGACTCTTACTGACTAAAACCCACCCGTGTTCCTTCAGTTGCCTGTGCGCCAGGGCCACGGTAACTCTTTCGAAAAATCCGAAAAATAAAACAACCTTGAGCTGACCTAGCGTTGTATGGACAGCTTCTATTGGTTTGGTTACATAATCTTATCAATTCTCATTAACAAGATGCGTTATCAGCCATCCTATCTGAACGTTGCCCAGGCAACACACAGGTAGGTACGCAAACAAACCTACCCTCAATTCCCAACATAAATATTTGGTTGGTATAACGTGCGTTTTGCTTAATTGATCAAACGTCGTTAATTTAATAGTACAGTGTATAGGTACTGTTACAAGTTGACTTAAGGGGTGCTACACATTTGTTCCGCTCGGCATGAGTCGGCAAAATCGAATTTAATAAGTGTGAAAATACCGTTAACGAAGCCGAGAGTCCCTTCTTGTTCTTCCGATCATTGTGATTATTTTTTCGTACTGCACCATATCTGGAAACCTTCTGGTTACGGATATGTTGAAAGTCAAAGTTCCAACAATTTTTTCAGGGTGTTTTTTTCTACGAAAACCAGTTTTTATTGTTATAACTTTACTTTAAATGCTCCCACAGTTTCTGTACTCTTGCATGCACTCAAAAGCACAATGTTTTGCGTGAGTTACATTGCGTACTAGCGTAAACAGCAAATTTTTACATTTTAAATAAAAGTCGTGCCTCAAAGTTACTTAGTTTGATGTACTGAATGCGTAGATGACGGCTTCGTGATGGGTCTTTTTGCACCCTCATTTTAGAATTGTAGATGTAGAATCCGAATAGGCAGTGTAGAAATGCAATAAGCAAAAAAGGTCTGGTGTGATAAACACACAATATTGTCTTTGTGTGCAGTGGTGTGTTGGGAAAATTTTAATTGTAAAGTCAATTAAAGATTAACAATTTATTAATTGTTAATTGTCACCATAACAACTAACAATTGATCAACTGTAATTGTGGAAAATAACAATTAACAATTGGTTAATTGTTAATTGTAGTGGTAGCAATCAATAGTGATTTGCTACTGTTAACAATTAATTAATTTGCAATTGTTTTATGAATTTAAATAAAAACTAACAAATAAAAAGATTACTGTACCGGCTCGGTGCGTGGACTGGTATCATAATAAAATGTGTAAGTAAGATAGTGAAATACGCATATTAGTTACAAATAAAATACTGATATTAATAATCATCAATGATTTGAATTAAACCTGATTAGACAGATAACGACAGATTATAATTGCTTATAATAGTTTAGAATGCATTTTAACACAACTCTCTTTTCGACTGTCGATCAATTTGTGACTCTTCTGTAATACCTTTATTTGATTTTCGTAAAGGTAAGTAAGTTAATTGTTAGTTTTAGTGTTTCATACAACAATTAAAAAAGTCGATTGCAATTATTTTAATTGCGAGTTACGATTAACATACATTAATCCAAATAATTTAATTACAATATGCAATTAAACGTTTAATTGCGATTAATTCAATTGTAATTACTTTTTTCGTCAATTAACGAGTTGATTGAAAAGTTAATTGATTAACGCCCAACACTTGGTAACTAAGGGTCGGCGCAAACCTTGCGAAGCGCCTCGCGCAGAGCGAGTTTTTCTGCCAAGCCAAAAACAACATTGTGTGTTTTAATATAAAGTCAAAAATAAATAACTATAGACGCGCTCCTCTGTTCGCTTTCATGCGCTTTCGGACTTAATTAAGTTTATCTATTTTCAACTTCATTTGTACAAAAGCAAGGTCGATATTAGTTTGGCAGTGAAAACAACGCTGCGCTGCGATTCGGCAGGTCTGCGCTGGCCCTAACCCATTGCACGTTCCAAAAAAGTATTGTGTGTGTAACGACTAGAGAAATAAATATAATTTATACATATTCGTGACTTGAATATTATTTATTATTCCTCGAGACTTCCTACACCCATCATCTATCCGACCAGACCCACATTAGTGATAAGGCTTCTATACCTTACCTGTTGAATATCTACATTGGCTAATCGGTTACTACATACATATTTCGGAAATACGTTAAATCAATCGTTTGACTTTGACTAATCGCGACGCCATCGATCGCCACCAGGCGGCGCTCGACAGAGTCTACAACATAAAGCTCGACCAGAGTTAAAGCAGAGTTGGTCGGTGGCGGTCAAGCAGTGAACACGTTTAGAAACTGTCGCGCGTTCTGTATAGTTGTGTCGTGTACCTGCAGTGTGTGAAAAAATTAATGCACACTAGCTTCTGCATTGATTTGTTCGTAAATTATAATTTGATTTGAACTGCAAACGGTTTTTCTATTGCGCAATAACCAACACTACCCATAGTATGCCCACAGTGGTTAAAATATGGCTGATGATAACGAGAGTGACGTACCTTCTCCGTCAGATTTATTTTCGGGAAAAGCCGCTCGGCTTAGCTCGAATTTTACGGAGTCGACCCGATCATGATTCAGCGAAGGTAGATACCGAACGGTGTTTGCCGATTGGTAGGAGCCGAATGAAAGCCGATCAGTTGTACAGTGCTATTGTGCTATTGCTTCAAGTCGGCTTTTTTGTTCAATAAGTACTGCCGAATCGAATGTTCTGATTCGAACTAGTGTGTAGAATAATATTAGGGTTAGTAAATCTTAGCCACAGTTTATTAAAATACTTACCTACTTGTATAACAAACCAGAACGGATTGGGACAAGAAAACGAACAGCGTAACGTTATAGCTCTTTATTGTACACGGAACTAACTTTTTTTTTTTTTTTATGAATGGCTGTTCGTAGTTGTGACCATTGAGGTCTTGGCTACTTAACCGAACTGTCCTGTGGGTGCCTAAAGATTTACTCAAAAGCCTCCAGCCAGGAGCGAAATTTAATACTAAACTTATATTTAAATGACCGCACGCTAAGGGCACCCCCTGTGGGGTCCGGACCTCGGCAAAGGGAGTCATTGAGAGAGGGCAGCAAGTGGGGACAGGCTGGATCGAAAGTTTTTTAATATCATGATTATTATTAGGCGAATTTAAGGCTACAGGCTCAGCTACGACGCGGGCTGGGGCCTCATCGGACAAGTAACTTTTAAAATGCCCTGCCATGTGCTTTTATACCCTTTTACAAAATAAAACGGCCACCAGGTGGCGTGCTAAGCAACTTCCGGAAATAAAATATTAAATATTATTTTAATCCAGTTCGCAACGACTTCCGTTTACTAATCGGAGACGATATTTTGAGCACCGGAAGTCAATTGCAAAACGTCTCAATTAATTTACACAAACATTTACAAAATAATCTGCACCCAGTAACATTTAATTACATTATAAAACCAAAAGCTAACACTTGATTATACTGTGTCCTAGCGCACATTACAGCCGTATCGTATTACCTACCAAAAAACGCGGTGCGGCTTCCCTGTAGTGTGCGATGGCTCATTCAAAATGTACAAAAGTGATGTAGGAGGATTTTGTCACCTCGTTTAGTTGCAAAAAAATTGTTAAGAAAATGTTGCAAAACAGTGGCTATGATGACTCGTAACAATTAATTTAAAGACCCTGACCTGACACTGAATTAAACGTTTCACAATGGATACAAACACGCACACTTACACACATTACGCATACCATACCACACCTAAAACCACCTCTCTAGTCTTCACTCTGGAATTCGTACCCCGAGCCTCAAGATACAGACTAACTGTCTAGTTTGGGGCTCACTAGCATATAATATTTTGTAACCTAGCTGTAGGTAATATTTTAAGCTACTTGTCTGAACTTGGTATTAACTTGTGAACTCAGAAAGGTATCTTTATGTATTCGTAGTAATCGCATAAATATTGATTTATAACAATATATTAATTTATTTTATTAATTTTTAACTAAGGTATTGTCAAATTGTTGATTAATTAACTAATAAAACAGGCTCATTTACCCATAGAGATTTTTTGCAATCGACGTCTTGTATGCATGCCGACGACAAACATGGCTGCCGAGCTAGGGGTCACGACCTCTAACTCGTGACCCCTAGCTGGTTTTACACTCAGTTCTGGTTATTAGGTTCTTTCTAGGGTTCCGCACGTCCTAATGGAAAATCGGAACCCTTATCACAGCCAATTGGCTCCGAAGCTACTGAATTGATTTAGTTGAAATTTGGTACAAATAAATTTCTGTGACCCAAACACGGACGTGTAACGTAAATAAATGAATTTTGAATATGGGTGTCACTTTTAGGGGGAAAATTAGAAAATTCAAAACTGAAGTTTTTCAAATTGTACCGTGTGAAATATCAAATGAAAGGGCTTGTCATGATGGTCTCAAATATATTGTTTGTATAGTTTTAAAGTTTGAAGTTATTTAAGAAAATATATGAAAATTGACCATTCCCCACCCTTATCTCCGACAGTACTGAGCCTAAACATTGAAAAAAATACAGAAATTAGTTCTTTACTGACAGATTACAGGAAAACCTATAAGAAGTCCAGGGTCTTAAAATAACATGGTAAATCTTTCAATAATGTGCGTACAAACTTACAATTGCAGTTGGAAATTATGGGAGGACATGTTTTACAACTACAATGTCAAGTTTGTCCTTGGGGTCTGGGGGCACGGTAGAACCCCTGCCAAGACGAGCCAAAAACAAAAAACAGGGGCACTACTCACCTTTTCTCGAAGCGTTTCGTCGTTTTTTCATACCCTCATAGCTTTGGCCGGTTATTATTAGAGAGCTCAAATTCTCAGGATAAAATGTAGTTAGCAATTAGGTTTATAAAACACACTAAGTTTCATGCGTATAGTCCCAGTCGCCCCCACATGGATTGCCACCAGGTGGCAATTGGGAGAAAAATATCCCAGTTGCCACCGGGTGGCGACTGGGACCTTATTGCCCCCACTTCAAATCGCTGTACATTGCGGCGTGGATCGCCAAACCCCCTCATCACTATATTTCTTACGGCCGCGATGACGGGGTTGGCGGTCACATTTCCAATGTGGTTTTATTAGTAGATATGTGATATTTTTTAACATTTAGAAATGTTAAATTTATGTTAATTTTAAAGGTTTTATTAGTAGATATGTGATATTTTTTAACATTTAGAAATGTTAAAAAATATCACATATCTACTAATAAAACCACATTGGAAATGTGACCGCCAACCCCGTCATCGCGGCCGTAAGAAATATAGTGATGAGGGGGTTTGGCGATCCACGCCGCAATGTACAGCGATTTGAAGTGGGGGCAATAAGGTCCCAGTCGCCACCCGGTGGCAACTGGGATTTTTTTCTCCCAATTGCCACCTGGTGGCAATCCATGTGGGGGCGACTGGGACTATACCGTTTCATGTGTCTAGCTTTGGATTTTATTCATACCTAAAATACGTCATTTCGTTACTGACTGACTCACTCACTCGCTCATCAAAACCACAAACAAACCACAAGCCACTCATCGGGCACTTCCCGAAGTCTTAGAAAGCTGAAATTTGGTATCGGCTAGGATTTGCACACAAACAATAAAAAATAAGAAATTTGTAACTTTCAAAATCAAACTCAACTCAACTAAAAACATTTATTTCAAATAAACCAATTACAGGCACTTTTGAATTGCCAAGGGGTCGGTCAGTCAGAAAGATGAAGCTAGTTGACCATTCTAAAGCGTAGTAGGTACCTATGGAGAAGACCTCTAACCCCCTAAGAAATACAGACTTCCACCTCCCTTGGTGGAAGTCTGTATTTCTTACAAATAATCACTATACCTACTTCCATTTGTTATGAAACCTAGATTAGCATGTACATAAACAACAAAGAAGAAACTCTTTTTCGTTGGCTAGGAAAAAAGTAACTGCTGGCGTGCAAGAAATACCTTTTTTACCCGACTATCCTAGAAATTTAGAGCTAAAACTAAGGGTTATGATTTTAACATGTCTGTGTAATATCAGTACAATATCACTAATAAAATAAAAAGAAATAGAGCACCCTACAAAAAGAAATGAAATCCACCAAACACATTTCATGTAAAGTAGGTTGCCAAGACTTACATAACGCTTTCACTGTTAAAAAGTTATCAGATCTAATGTAGAGCCACGCCCCTAACTCTACGAGGTTTAACTCTACAACCCTTATATCTTGGTCAAGATGTATGGCTTGGTCGTTCCATTAAACTATTGGATGACACAACATTAAAAGACCAGTGACTTAATTTTTTACAAGCCCTACATCTTGACCAAGATGTAAGGTTTGTAGAGTTAAGCCTTCTGGAGCTAGGGGCTTGGCTCTACATGAGATCTGATAACTTTTAACAGTGTAAGCGTTATGTAAGTCTTGGCAACCTACTACACATGAAATATTTTTGGTAATAAGCATTGCCATACAACGTGGGAATGCAGCCAGTCTCTTGGGTACATTACCAGTCGACAGCGATGTGGAGGAATTGTTCGACGCTATTTGTCAGTTTGTTAATAGTTTTAGTTAGGTTAGGTTATTATATTTTAATTGGTAATTAAGTAGGGTTGTAGGAAAGTGATTCTGAAATAAATGTTGATTATTTATTAACAAATAAACTCCCTGTTTGGTGGGTAACATGTTCATCGTAAGAAACCCACTCTAAGCGAGTTCAAGTCGCACTTGTCCGGTTTTTTATTAAGACATTTGTCGTGGCAGCGTCCTATTACATAGGACTTATAGGTACTTATCTACCGAAATGCAGATGTATTAAACACTTCTGCCTGGCCCTTTGGAGAATGCAGGCGTAATTTTATGTTTTGTCTAAGTATAAACAGGTCCATGGAAGTTTACGGGCGATTGATATTGATGATAACAGTTAACGATGGTACCTTCATAAAAATAACAAAGTTATAACATAATTAAAACTTTGTGGCCATCCTCTGGCTTTGAAAAACTTCCCTTTCATAATAACAACATAATTTTCATATAGCGTCACAAAAACAACGGGGAAGGGTGATTTCACAAAGCAGTATCCGACATCAAAAAGAAAAAAATAATTTTAATAAAAAATGACATTAATAAAAATATGCTTCCAAAAGTTGAAACAGGTAGGTATGAGTATAGAGGTCCCTAATTATTTTCTGCCATCATTACCTTTTTCAATTTGGTCGGCAAATCCGTTTGTGATATAAAAGTAGGTACCCTACCTACCCTGTTTAATATCCGGGTAGGTACGGTTGACAACAAAAGTCGAACACATCCTTTACACAAACACAAACTTACCTTGATTATGTTATTATTACTGCTAGCATGGGGCACGGGACTCGTGGCTAATTGATAACAGCCGTACGGTTCGGGTCGATCGATGGTTAAGTTACACTTGCCGCTGTCGTTTTGTGGATGGGTTACCATCTATTACATATCGAGACCCCTCCGTGCCTCGGAAAGCACGTTAAGCCGTTGCGTTGGTCCCGGCTGTCATTCGTAAATCTTTGACAGTCGTTACGGGTAGTCAGAAGCCCAAAAGACTGAATCCCATAAAAGATGTATGTACATACTTTAGATAATCTGAAAAATGTTTGATCTATTTTATCTTTGTTTCTAGAATTAAAATGATGTATTCTTGTTACTTATTTTATTAAAAAATATTATTTTTAATCCAATAAGTGATAAGAAGATATGTAGACTTTTTCTTACATACATAAATTTTGATAAATAAATTGGCAAGGAACCGTCATAATATTAATATTTTCTAATAGTTCCCTAAGAGATTCGCGGCGACGTAGAATATTAAACCTACGTACGTAACTTACCTACCTATACCTCGATAGATATTGATTCTACCAGAACGACATATAAAAGGCCAATTACACTTATGAGATAACACAAAATATACAATAAACATATAACATAAAATATGTATTACCAATATTGACATACAAGTAATGAAATGTATTAATTAAATTAAGTTATTATTAATAAGTGTAAATTGGTCGTTAGGATGACACTCGGGTTTGACGGGGTCCGATAGGGCCGATGCCTGCCGGGGTCGCAGATTGTTCGAAAGAGTTACCGTAGCCCTGGCGCACAGGCAACTGAAGGAACACGGGTGGGTTTTAGTCAGTAAGAGTCTGACACGCCCTTCCGCTCCGCCCAGAGCGGGAGAGGTCATTTGATGATTTTCCATCCAAAAAAAAAAAAAAGAATGACACTCGGGCAAAGTGTAAAAAACCCTGTTCATGTTAAATTCTTACGTAATCACTCACTAAAGGTAATTAGTAACACATTAATCTGTGTTAAGAAGGTTTCAACTTTAAGTCTCACCATTTTTTCCAACAATTATTGTTTGAATAACATTATTACCTACTTCAATGGTAATTGAAAAACCATTGACGAAAATTAAGGTTATTGTCAAATGAAAAACATCTTTCTGATGATTTTAAATTAGAATTTCAGAGATTAAAATAAACAAATCAAAGCATTAAATTTGTAAGTGGGACTACAAATAGGCATCCAAGGTTAGGTAGGTACTTTTTCTCATACATTTGTTTATATTTTCATCAGATAGTTTTGGAACAGACCATAGATCCCATCACTAATGCATATTATCAAGCTTAAAAAATCGAGAGAAAATATAGAACTAAATTATTATAGAACAACGTGGACCTGTCGACATCGATCAACTCAAAAAATAGTCGATCGAATCGATTTATACACGGTGACATTTGAATCACAGTTTTGCTAACGTTGTTCAGACCATGGTCTACTACCATTCTATAGCATCCAATAAAACAAAAAACGTCATTGGTTTTCGGAAAAATACAAAAAAGACAAAGTTAAAAAAGTCGGGATTATCGTTACTCCCTACAACGTGGACACTGCGGCGCGGCGCGGGGCGGTGCGGCGCCCGTCTTAAAGTACTCGCGGTGCGGCGCGCGGCTCACGCACGGGACAAAGCAATGTTTACAGGGAAATGTACACTCCATAAACGAAATTTAGTAAGAACTTATTTTTGTACGTCTTACTAGAAAATACCAAAGTTAAAAGTTATTTAAAGTTTCTATTGTTCTAAAACAGATTTTATGGGTTGGTATGGGTTTAGCTATGGTAAAATTTGGTACTTAGGTATTTTCTGACTATGCACGACGCAGGCGACGCACCATACCAACGGCGAGGCGAGGTGACTGACCTCTAATTTTATAATTTCGTTCTAGGTGCGAACTTACGGTAGGTACTATCAGACATGGTTTTAATTATTTCTTGTAACTAGGTACGGGTACCTATTGTATCTAACGTGACATTATTAGGTATTATTTATTTATTGGGATATTACAGGAACATGACAAAAACAAAATTTACCACGAAACCGGGTTAGCTCCGTGTGCACCAAGACAACATTGACTCCAATTTTGGTTGAGAGTACATGCGCCTAGCTTCCGCCAGATACTCACCAGCAATTGAGTAAACACGCACCATAACCAATCACTCCACACTCGAATAGTTAGAACTCATTGTCATAAAAACGTGCGATGCGTGCCGTAAATACATCGGATGCATACGCGTCGCTCGCTCGAGAGATTTCGATAGACTGGCTACCGCCCGGGCGGTTCGAGCGGCCCGTGGCATTCAACAAAAGAAATAGGCGGAGCGATACTTCGCGCGATTGCATGTCATTGGGTAATGATTTATTTGCATTTCGGTCCGCATTGGCCGGACATCCTTGTAGTCCACGTGGCCTCCTCATAAAGGCTCGTACACACTGGCGCAACGCAACGCCCGACACAAAGGCACCGCATGTCGCGCGACTAGCGGCGCCTTTGTGTAGCGCTGTCGCGTCGCGCCTGTCTGTGGGAGCCTTTACTCTTTTCAATGCCATATCGCTACCGCGATGAGTACTTTGATGTTACGGTTAATGTTTGAACACGTTTGAGCAACATAACACTAATTTGTGAACGCCTAGTTTAGTTAGTTTTAATAACATATTTGATGCTATAGAATGGTAACAGACCATAGATCCCATCACTAATGCATATTATCAAGCTTAAAAAATCGAGAGAAAATATAGAACTAAATTATTATAGAACAACGTGGACCTGTCGACATCGATCAACTCAAAAAATAGTCGATCGAATCGATTTATACACGGTGACATTTGAATCACAGTTTTGCTAACGTTGTTCAGACCATGGTCTACTACCATTCTATAGCATCCAATAAAACAAAAAACGTCATTGGTTTTCGGAAAAATACAAAAAAGACAAAGTTAAAAAAATCGGGATTAATTCGTATTGAATCACAGTTTTGCTAGAACAAACGTTGTTCAGACCATGGTCTACTGACCATGGTCTGAACAACGTTTGTTCTAGCAAATCTGTGATTCAAATGTCAGCGTCTATAAATATTTTCGATCGTTTCAGTGTTCCTACTTATATGAACTGCATGGTTGATTAAACCAGTCGAATGACCGATTGATCGATCTCAACGGTCGCTGTTCTCTGATACGCTGTTCGGTGATAAGCTGATCTCGCATTGCACAGGATTTCCGTACAGTGAGAGGTAAGCTTATACTGGAAAAGTATAACTTGATATGTAGTTGTGTGTGCCTAAACGGTAAAGTTACAGTTCTACCAAAATAAATTTAACTTCGGCAACTGAGTGCACAGCCTCCAGCCGGTCTATTCTGGTAAAATCTCATCATGAAAACTTAGGTGGAATCAGCTTGAATTAGGTTTAAAGAATTTATTCTCATAAGAACAATATATAGGTTCACTTACAATGAGATACAAAGTAATTGCTTCAATCTAAATGAGATACATTTTGCCTCAGGTGCGTGCTGGTGAAGTTATACAAATAAATATTTGGTAGGTAAGAAGTTGCTAACATTAATTGATAGGAATGCGGTATGACTATATTTTATGAATGAGTTAATGTTGTTACAATCTTTTACGTCATTTGGCAGGTCATTATACAGCTGTGCTCCTTCGAACAGTATGGTTTTATTGCCATAGTTAGTACGAGCTTGTCTTCGTTGTAATGTATTTTTATTTCTTAGGTTGTGTGATGTTGTTTTTTTGTGTAATTGTAAATTGGATTGTAGCTAAATTTAGCTATCATGCCACCTGCACCCTAATTGCTTAACACACTTTCAACCACAATCTGAATAATTTTGAAGGATATTGCGAATACATTGCTTCGAATGTTCGAAAAATTTGTCTGCTCAACAACGTAAATAACGGAATGAATGTTGTTGAACTGTCAAAATGAAAGCTATTGCTACTGTTAGTGTGTTACGCAACTACCCCGCTGATGCTAGGGGATTGACTCTATAGATCATCAGTTCACCAAATTTTTTACGGTTATATTTTTACAGTTCATAAATGAAGTGATGAAATGATGTTTATTTCTGTTAGTAAATCTTTTGAGACACTTTTTACAAGTTATTTTTTTGGTTAGTATTTTTAAAGTAGATGGCGCCGGTATTTTCGAGCTGACTGATACCTGAAAAGAAAATCCGAAACAAACTCAGTGGTCATGATTTCTTTTAGAGTCTAAAGATATTTTATTATTAAGATATTATGAGCGTCTTACAATTCAGGACCATGTCTGGAACGACCTTGGGTGCGGGCCGGGCAGAGCGGGAGGGCGTGTCAGACTTTTACTGACTAAAACCCACCCGTGTTCCTTCAGTTGCCTGTCCGCGACCCGGCAGGCATCGGTCCGGACTCCTTTAATCGTGCTGACATCTCTTTGAGGCGGTCGTGGAACACGACGCGCCGTCGACCTGTGCCTGGTCCTTACCGGACGGTGAGCTGCCCATTGCTCGCCGTCCGCAAGCCCGCGCCTACGGTGGCTGGGAGCCTCACTCTCACGCGCTCCGGTTCTTCCTTCGCGAGCATTACTGCTTTGCAGAAGAATGAGACGGCTTCCCATGCCCTCTTGCTCCGAACCATGGCCTGGACCAGGGCTGGACGCGAGAGATCGCCGCCGCCGATCGCCTACGTGAGGACACGGCAGGGCTCCGCTCAAGTCGGGCAGACTTCCACCGTATGCTCTACCTGGTCCTCTGAGCGATCCACATAATGATAACACCCGGGCGTTTCCTCCCGCCTTATCTGGAACAGGAACCTCCCGAAACAGCCATGTCCGGTTAGGACCTGCGTCAGGCGGAAGGTGAGGACGCCGTGGCGCCTCTCAATCCACTCCTCAAAGAGGGGACTTACCGCCGCAATTGTGGTGTGCCCAAGCTTTGAGTTGACCTGCCCCGACAGACGGCACGCATGCGGCAGTCATCGTGTAGCTCAACCCTATTTTAAGGTGCTCGTGTATGACAAGAAAATATAGAAAAGAAAAATTAGGAGGTTGTTGCTAAACAATTCACTTTCCCGACTATACATAGATACCTCTGGAAGTATAGACGCCAGGGCCAGGCGTGGTTATTCGAGTATGTGTGAAGATCTCCACTTGATCGTCCCTATTAACACTGCAGTTACGAGCAGGCACACACGGGTTAAGAAGATGAACTGTGACCAGAGCGCCAAGTAATTTTCAGTGATTATTATTCATCAACATTCAAACCATCATTATTTAAACGTTAAAAGTTCATAAGCTCCTAAAATGTATAATAGCGTGTCAGTGGTCAAAAGAAATTTCGAAATAATAGGAGATTACGACTTGTGAATAAGTACGAGGCTACAAGGATTTTCAGTTCTCGTATAATATGATAGGGGGCGCTGTTGGTAAACATTTGTGCAATTGTTTTGTGAAATGTCACTTGAAATGTGTAGGATGGCGGCGTTAGTTCCAATTTTGTCCATGCAGCAAAATAACCTTGTAGCGCATATGAATAATTTTTCCAATGGAGTGCCAGAGGCACGCCATCGGAATATAATAATGACGTACAAATAAATTTATAAAAAAAACAATTACGAGATTACCAAAAATCTAAAAATCTACAATTACGGTGTCAATGATCAGTCATTACGACACAGTTGCCTTAGCAGATTTGGGTGTGAGGGTACTTTCTAATTCAGTAGAGATTGAACTTAAATGGAGGGGACTTTTTGCCTCAGCATATCAGCAATTTTAGCGACCTATACAATAACAATATCCTCTCGACCGAATATCGGTCACGGTAGCCAATCTCAACAAAGACTAGCCAAGGAGATATTATAGTGCACAAACGTGTGTGCAAACACAGGTGCACTCTCTGTTCCTTTGGTCTCATAGCCATAGTTCATGAATAGTCCTGATCTCTTATCGGTTGTATCGGGCCTACGTAATAAAGGTATGCTGTCCAGTTTAAAAATAAATGTTTGTTCTCTCATACCGGAACAAATTATGAAAAGATGATGGCGTGGTAGCATAGTCAGCCTATAATGTTCCCACTGCTGGGACATAGGCCTCCTCTCGATAAGAGGGTGCGACCTGTAATCCGCCACGCGGGCCCGGTGCAGGTTGGTAGATGTCACATGTCTTCGGACTTATGATTCTAGGACATGCCGGTTTCCTCGCGATTTTTTTCGTCATTGTTTTTGAGATCCGAATATAGATATTAAATTAGCCGGTCAGGAAGGTGGTGGCGGGGCGGGGGTGACTGTTTCGTCAGGTTGTCTCTGTATAGGTAAATGCGAAACTAATCCTGCCTGTCTGTTACGTTTTCAGACCTAGACGGCTAAGCGGATTTTGATGAACATTGATACTTGGTATACCATGACCTGGTTTAGGATATAGAATATTTTTTTAAGCTATTGCATAGCTTTTATCGCGGGCTTTGAGCGCGGCGACCGAATCAAGAAATTCCGTAACGAAAATAAAACCTAACACCCCCCACTCCGCCTACCATGTAGCTCGGCCGAGCGTTCGCTTAACGTGTATGTATATGGCATGACTGTACTTGAATTAATGTCAAGGAAAAAAAAATACTGCATAAATAAAAAATAAATAAATAATTATAATTGCATAAGTTGATAAAAAATGCTATGCAATACCTTTACCGCGGCAGTTCCCGAGTACCACACGTGTTTAGTTTTATCCCGGTAGTATGTTACAGTGGGGTAGTTTCCGATGTATCCTTTAAAATTACAAAAACAGAGGTTTCGGAGGAGTTACGTAGAGGTCTTTGTTCCATTTTAGGGTCAAGGCTCATTCATTGCAACAATTGACATTTCCAAGATTTAATAGCGACCTACAAACCTTTATTGGCCATCCGTCCTGGCAGTATGTCACGTCTAATTGACAGGTGCAAGCGACAACAGTGCCGACCAGCCAATCACACGCGAGCGGCGACATCATAGCGATTAACTGCCGCTTGTGTTACTACCTCCTTTGATACATGCAGGTGTTTTTTTTTAAAGATGGCGTCTTCATTCTTGTTTTTATTGAGAGGTATTTTTGTTTTTGTATGGTGGAAAATACTTTAAGGTGTAAAATGAAATAAAAAATAAGCAAAGCAAATAAGCATCTTCTCTTTATGAAAAGAGATTTGGCTCGGCTTACAGTGGGACACATTACGAAAGTGCGAAAAAATATCGTAACCAAATTATTATTTACTTGTTGTTGTTTTCACCAACATTTAGAGAATTTAGTCCGGTAGGTTTATGTGTATAATACAATAATATTACTTACTTAAAATAAAGAAATCTCGATGTCTTGTCAAGACGTAAAAACTATGTGAAGCAGGGGCGGTCCATGCTAATGTATAGACTAGAAAGTGCCACGAACTCAGCTGAACCCGTAAAAGCACATACATGCATATGTTCTACATTTAAAGGAAAGGTAAACAAAAGCCCATCGAAACAAATAAAATGCTTGAAATAATTCCCTCAGTTATCTCCACAAGTTTGCGCAATTATTAAACTTTGTCGGTTCTGTTATCGGCAGAGTGGACCGCGCATTTTCATTGTCATACGAGAAAACGTATAAAACATACCTATTTAAGGCCTGTATTCCCTGAAAACGTAGGCAGAGATTGTACAGAAAGCTCGATCACATAATCATAATTATTTATTTGCAATAGGTATTGGTACAGTGTTGGTCTTAAAGTTGAGTGACTGTGTGTGTTGGATCATTAAGTTCCCTTCAAAATGGTTGAGCTGAATGGTGCTAATCCATGCGTCATATAAAAAAAAATCGCAAAAAAAAATCGCGTCTTAAATATATAATATGTATGTGTACTACTGAATAAATAAATAAATAAATATTCGTGAACGGGCGCCGTCAGTAATGACTGCTCATTTCTTTGTTGCCACAGCTTATTTTAATTTAATTTAATATTTGAATTGTTTTTGTCTCTGTATTACGGACGCTTTTAATGTTCTGCATCGTTCTCACATGCATAATTTCAACATGAATGATGTAACCAATATTTTGTAACCAAATTTTGATTTAAAAGAGTGTCCACGGAGTTTCTTGCCCGTTTTTCTCCATAGTGTACCTACTACGCTTTGGAATGGGCAACTAACTTCATCTTTCTGACTGACCCCTTGACAATTCAAAAGTGCCTGCAATTGGTTTATTTGAAATAAATGCTTTGAGGTGAGTTGAGTAATTAAGTTTCCTAATACATAGGCAGATATTTGAAATGCAAAACATTACAATACATTTAATGCTAGAGTATAATATTGAGGTCCAATGGCATGATTTAAATGCTAGCTTCTATTATTCATTAATTTTACAATACAGTCAATATTAATTATCGTCACATTAATTTAAAACATATTATTTATCACATTTCGCCAGACTTCTTCTTCGTATCGCTGGCATGACAGTATTTCCCACTTTGTTGGCCTAAAACTTCGCCACTTCCACAGCGTCATCGGTGGTAGCGCGGAAGTCACTTTTCTCCAGTTATTATATTGTAGTACTCGTATCTTTTGGTCTACTGATTATTATAAGACTATGTGGGTCATTGTTGCTTTTTTTCTCCTTCTCAGTTAATTTTAATCATAGTCTGGCAATTTGAGTAATTTTTGTGGCTTACCCAAATGTCCTTTCTTTGGTATTGTTTGTCGAATCGTTGAGCTCCTTGAGTTCTGAGTTGAGCTGCATGATTGCTGACAAATGCGTGCACTAACTGGACAGGTCCACTCAATCTGTATGTTTTTTCCTAAAAAGACCATTTCAGACCCAAATCTATATGGCCTTCACATGACCCGACCAAGATTATGTCTGGACTTTAAAAGAGACTGTGACCTTTGAGTTTGTTTCGGCTTTTCTTCTCAGAGTAGTCAGATAGGAAACGCCGACTTCATCTAGTTTTTAAAATATGATTGACGTGTAAAAGTGTTTGTACACATGGCTACATATCAAGCTATACATTTCCAGTTTAAGCTGATCTCGCATTGTATAGGATGTCCGTACAATGAGAGGTCAGCTTACACTGGAAATGTATAGCTTGATATGTAGCCGTGTGTACAAACCTACTTACAGAAATAAAATCATTTATCATTTATTACGGGTTCGCACAAGTGATTTTACACATTTTTTGAGACATTAATCAATACTGTTACGAATCTCTCGATTTCTTCCACAAATTCAATAATTTTGTCCAAATACAGCTGTAAATTGTGGGAGATCGGTGCCGTAACTAGTTGAAGCCTGTGTGTTAGGAGACGGTGTCCCCAGTGACGTATATCGCTAAAGGAGGTGTAGCGGCATTTACAACGCCACATGCGAGCTACGCGTCAGACTGACGTCACGCAAAATCCTGAATCGCGCAAGCAGAGTTTACCGCGCAAATAGCATATATACAACATCCCGAAATCAAACGTCGGGCAGTTGCCCACCAGACACGACACCCGTCTGGTCGGAGGATCCTCCCTTTTCCATAGAGTATGAGTGAACTTTACACCCTGTTCCTCATACCTCTATAGAGGTTACAATGTTGCTATTTGAAGAAAGAAAGAAGAAATTAAACAACTATAATCGCCTTAGTCTTCATTTTACTTCACCTTTGTCTATTACTATGTCATGAAATTCAGTTGAGCCGGTCCGGTTTTATTTTTAACCATAGCTAACCTGACATGCGACAGACATGTCTGGTCTATTCGTGGGACTAGACCAGACATGTCTGTCATTGAGCTTGTCAAAAATACATTTATATTCTTGATAACTTGACCTTAATTAACTATATAAATGTTTTATCAGTTTTTCAATGAAATGTTTCTGAATGAATCTTTTTGTTTTTATCAGGATTCTGTCTCAGTTCAAAGCCGAGAAGCTTATTATTCAGATTTTTATCTGGAGAATTTTTCATTCTTTTCAGAAAATTACTTTTTTAATTAGGGAGTTAGCTAGGAAAGATTATTATGTCATGAGAAGCTGACTAGTAACTCAGTGAGTGCTGAACGTACACTCATGAGCATAAATTACGCAAGATACAAAAGCGATTGTCTCCAACAGTCAAAAAATCAATCTCCCGAGTCTTTCCCTAATTATTTGCGGGTCGTCTTCCAGTCTAACCGGATCCAGCTGAATACCAATATTTTCATGTTGCGACTGCCAATCTGACCTCTACAACCCAGTTACTGGTTACCTAACATGATACGCTTTGCTAGGACTGGTGGTCAGAGTTTTGGGCTTCTGACTATCCATAACGACTGTCAAAGATCTACGAACGACAGCTGGGACCAACGGCTTAACGTACTTTCTGAGGCCCTGTACGATATTACGAAAAGAGTATTTACAAATCCATACTATTATGAAATAGGTTTTTTATCAAAGTCGCAATGGTTACTTCACGTCGTCACCTGAAAATAATGTTTAATCATTGAAATATGTCATGATGGCCCAGAGGTTAAGGGCGCCTGGAATTCTAAATAGAAGAAGTTCGAAACTGGCTAATAACAATGTTATTTTTTTAAATTCACAATGTACAGTCACGGAAATTGATTGTTTAGTCAATTGTCGCTTTACGTCATTTTTCCGTGTTATAGCCATTTCATACAACTGCCAAAGAATGATTTTTGTAATTTGAATAAACGACCAATTTGAGTTGATAGTCAATTTGCTTAGCAAAAAAAACCCCTGACTTAACTTTGTGCAACTTTGGATATCACTGCAATACGAAGAAAGAAAACATCGTGCGGAAACCATCGTGGACTTATAATAAACACACCTATGTAAGTCTGAATCATCCATCCGTCTTGAGCAAGCGTAGTGATCAATGCTCGTGTCTTCTCTGTATGAAAAAAGGCCTTTGCCCTTCTGTAAGACTATAAAAGGCTGGTATTAAACAACAGACCTTTCGATCCAGCCTGTCCCCACTCGCTGCCCTCTCTTAATGACGCCCTAAGCCGAGGTCCGTACCCCACAGGGGGTGCCCTTAGCGTGCGGTCATTTAAATATAAGTTTTAACATTAAAAATTCCGCTCCTGGCTGGAGGCTTTTTGAGTAAAATCATTAAGGCACCCACAGGACAGTTCGGTTAAGTAGCCAAGACCTCAGTGGTCAAAACTACGAGATGCCATTACAAAAAAAAAAAACAGACAGCAGTTGATACTTTCAGGACAGGCAAGTTAGTCATTCTTCCGTTTCCAAAAATAAAATAAAAAATCCGTACCGCCTCAAACAACGGAAACACCAAAAATTAACATATTATCATAGTTTTTAGACATTTTGTCCCTCCCTATCCTCTTTATAGTGGTGTCGAACAAAAGCCGGTTATCTGCCGTAACAAGATAGCCTCCCTCCCTCCCTGCCTACCCCCGAGAGAGGATGGTGCTATTTACTGCCTCTTCAAGCAGGGAGGAAATTGATTCGCGACTTATTTGCTGAATTCATATCATATCGGGGAAGATGTATGGTGTATGGTTATTTTTTTGTTTTTCTTTGTTTTGCGGTCAGAGTTTTGCGATTGTTGATTTGTGATTCTTGGAGTTTTTGTTTCGAGATTTGTTTGATATGGGATATTTAAGGAATAAGGATTTTGATTTGAAATTCCTAAGCACTGTTTGAGTGTTTACATACTTACTTGTTGTTGACATTTGGAGTACTTTTTTTTTTCTTTCTAAAAAACACTTTCATATATTCGGAAAATTTATAAAAAGGAAAACGGAGAGTATTTTCTGAAAAATAAAACACATTATTATTTTACTTTTAGAACATAACCACGTAAATAATTTTAAGAAAATAAATAATATATTTAAATCGTTATTTTTTATTTTAAACTTAAAATGTCTTTCACCACATATTTCTCAGCAACAAATAGGAACAACATCAACCATCAACTATTTATTACAACAAATATATTTATTATTACAAATATATTTCCATTTGCTGTACTTTTCGTCACACTGGCAACTAATAAGATTGAGAAAATACATGCGTAAATAATTTAAATGTAATATGTGATAATAACAGCAATTGATAAGTGTGCAAAAACATCAAACTGTTGAAAGACTTGTTTGGCGAATGTAATATATGAAAATCTTGCCTAACATTGTTATGACTACGCGACTGAGCGTAACTGCAACAGATGTTTATACATTTATTGCACGATACTGCAACGCACGTTACCTTACTGTAACATTGAGTAGGAGTTAATATGACACTGCAGTTACGTAGGTAGCTCCAGGCATGCAAGTTCGTGGCTGAGTGTAAACACTTAGGCCGAAGACACACAGGTAGGAGCTTCGCTTGACTCTGTCATGTTTTCTTATTACTAAGGCCACACTGGCGCTTGGTGGCACGCTGCATAGCTAAATTGTCACTTGTTTGAGCAGCGCTTCTCACCAAGCGTGGCACCAACTGAAGCTTCTCGATGTGTGGCTTCGGTCTTAGTGAGTCTTCAAGTGATCAGGCACGTGTCAACAAGATCGTGAACGCATACATAAGCAGACACCTAGCACTTGACATATAGCACCAAGTTCAGCGAACCACATTGCGCAGTTTGAGCACAAACCTAGTGAAACCACACAGTAAGGAACTTCGCTTGGTGCAAACCAGGCGAAGCGAAGCTCCTTGGTTTCGGCCTTAGATAAATCAAATTTAAAATATTTTATTTCACATAAAAATGTGCATTGATGAAACACCATAGGCTAGGTGCACGGTTTACAATTAGTCGTTTCCTATGGAGAAAAATCGACAAGAAACTCCACGGTTACATTTTTAAAAGAATCGCCGGATGAATTTAAGAGTCTGCTATGGACATTCTTGCCTCTCAAAAATCGGGAAATTCAAACCCCGTGTGTACGAAGGTTTTATGCGTGGCGGTACAGCGTAGACCAGTGTGTTAGCACTCTAACCGCGACGAAACAGTGACTTTTAACAGACGTGCGCGTGCGCCGATTGATGCTACGGACATTATTTTTAATGTAAAGAAATGATTAAAATAAGTCGATATTGCATATGATACGTTAGGCATGCTCTCTTGATTTTTCATTAAAATAAATGGATTTTTCAGGGTAGGTTGAGGCTTAATTACTGCTGAGGCGTTTGATCTATAGCGGGTCTTGTAATTGTGTATCTTCTTGACCGAACTTGCAATTACAATGGGCACTAGCCAACTACGCAGGAGATATTATTTGTGCTCAATGTGTGCGCAAACACAGGTGCACTCTCTCTTCCCCCACCTACTTTCATAGTCCATAAGACATCACGCCTGTAATCTCTGAAGGATGAGGCAGAGGTATACCTATAGTAAACTCACATTTCGCCAGTTATGTTTAAGTCCCATGTAATAGGGGGTCAGCCTATTGCCATCAACCGGGCACAAATGTAGACTCTGGACTGCTGCTGAGTAATTCCTGATAGAAAAACCCAATAAAACTTAGCCCAAACTTGGAATCGAACCCTGGACCTCAAGCTCAAGAATAGTGGTTGCGAGCACAAGACCAAGGAGGCAGTCTATTTAAGAGTACCTATATACAAACTAACTCATTCGATTAAAGAAACTACGCTAATATGCAAAGTACAGTCACCAAAAGAGATAAGTAACCAGGGTCGTCAACTATAGTTGAAGTTTAATAAGAAACCGGTGGATTTTTTCGAATGAAATTTAATTTGATAAATGAACTGTTTATTTTCTATTAACTAAATTAAATTTTATTCGAAAACATCCATCCGTTTCTTACTAAACTTCAACTATATCCGACGACCCTGTTACTACTGTTACTTATCACCTTTGGTGACCGTACATTGATTAATTTCAAAGTATGCACATTAAGAGCATGAACTAATTAATCACATGCTAGCTTTGAACCGCCTCAATTGTTCAAAGAAGTTAAGCAATAAATGAAAATAGCCTTTACGATACTTAAAAAAATGCGCTCTACGCACACTGGGCAACCTGCCCCACCACCTCTGTGCTGATTGTGTGATATTATATATAGTAATAATACTCCTCCAGGCCGTATTTCGGCTATGGCGGCCAATCTTAACGGAGACTAGCCTTCAGTATTGGAGATATTATAGTGCACAAGCGCAGACACAAGTGCACTCTCTCTTCCCTCACTCTCTAGTCCGATGGGACGGCACGCAATCCGACACGACCGGAGAGAGATCAGGCGCAGGACCGACGGCTTATCGTGCTTTGCAAGGCACACGGGGGAATCACACCGCCAACTTCCAAACTCCGGGCTGTTACTGAGAAATTCCCAAAGGAAAACCCAATAAAACTTTGACCGACCTGTGAATTGAACCTAGGACCCCACGCTCAGCAGCTGCGCTTGCAGATAATATCTTTTACACGGTATGATTTATTTGTGCCAATAAATGTAGTGAAGAAAGTTTTGGCTTAGGATGTATCAACATTCTAACTTAAAACCCTAGTCTTGTAATCATCCGACTTAAAGAGTAGGGAAAAACCAAAGAAACAATAATGGAAGGAGTGGGTAAAAGATGATATGGCCAAAAAGGGGGTGACTATAAGATGACGACTTAAACAGATCAATCAAAATCAAATCAAAATATATTTTTTCACATAAACCTACATGGTCACTTATAAAACGTCAGAAGCTAGGTGCACGGTTCCAATTGGTTGTTTCCTATGGAGAAGAGCCGGCAAGAAACTCCACGGTTACTCTTTTAAAAATAAGTGGCTTTTACAATGCTTTCAAATTACAGTATTGATAGGTATGGGAGGACAGTGTAGGCCTGTCAACAAGTAATAGGTACTAATAAAATAGAAAAAGGTCTCCAAATATACAGTCTACAAGTTAGGCCTACAACGTTCTCATATTCACAAAATATAGAAGAATCTATTATAAAAGATAAATAAAATAATTAAAATATGAAGAAAAAGACACGCTGCTTCGACCCCAAAATAATTGGAGCAAAGGCAGAATGGCGATGAGCTATTTAAACGAGGGAAGAAGATTCTTGCCACTTAAGCCTTGAATATTTACAATGTAAATAGCGTTATTTACACCGTGTGACGTCACATTAGCCCAGTTTTATCACCCGTTTTCAATCACGAAAGTAATATTTAAAAAGCGTGAACTAATCATCGGTCACAGTGGTATAACAAGACGTTTTAACTTCATTATTTTAGTCCTAACCTTTGACAGAGACAGCCATGTTTGTTTTAGGAAATATTTTTTAATTTTATAATCTGTTTTTATTATTTAAAATGTGTGATATTAGTCGTGTATTCTGTGTTGTATGTGTGTGTTTGGTGTTTAGATTTGTTTGCTGCGGGAATGGTGGGTAGTTATTTTTTTTACTTTTTATTAACACAATAATAACTAATTTGGCTTAGTATCAATTCGGTGAAAATAAACAATAACATAAAATTACGTGACATTACATCATCTTTTTGCGGGATGTACAGTCAGCAAAAGAGATAAGTATCCAGGATGGCCAGATATAGTTGAATTTTAGTAAGAAATCGATGAATGTTTTCGAATGAAATTTAATTTGATAAATTACCAGTTTGTTTTTTATTAATTTAATTTAATTTATTCGAAAACATTCATCGATTTCTTACTAAACTTCAACTATATCTGGCCACCCTGGATACTTATCTCTTTTGCTGACTGTACCTAATAGTTGGCTAGTCTATCGTCGCTAACCGGTTACCTATAAGTCTAGACTCCGGTCTGCTACTGAGATATTTTTAAATGAAATATTCAATAACACTTTGCCCAACGTAGGAATCGAATCCAGCCCCAATTGCGTAACACACTTACTTTAACAATCCGAAGCATTTTCAAAGAAATTCTTAATCCATTGCTTCATATTATGTTTGAAAAATTCGTCTGCTCGACAACGTAGAAAACGCAAATAATATTCTTGAATTGTCAAAATTAAAGGAATTGCATTGCATTTTTAGTAAGTTACGCAAATAGTCGAATGTTGAATTTAAGCGTATAAAATCCTGCGGGGGCAGGACTCTATACGCTTAAATTCAACATTCGAACATTTTATTTTTACATGACATCATGCCTATTTTCCTTACTTATATTGACTGTAAATAATATCATACAGGTACTTCACAAAAAAACGCATAAAAATGAGAACTACCGCTTGAAAATTGATTTAAAATGGTGCTAGCAAATTTTACCTATTTGTAGTAATATAATATAAACTCCTTGTTCAATATTGAACGTGTAATGTAAAGAAGAAACTGAGTTTCCATATATATAAAAGTACTCTGTGGTTGTCTGGATTGATTTTATCATTGTGTCATTGTATGTTGTCCTTAAGTCCTGACTTCCTGAGTCGAGCTGCACGATTACTGACAAATGCGTGCACTGACTGGACAGGTCCACTCAATCTGTGTGGTTCATTCCTCAAAAGACCATTTCAGATACCAATCTACATGGTGTTCACATGATTTGACCAATATTATGTCTGGACTTTAAAAGAGACTGTGACCTCTGAGTTTGTTTCGGCCTTTCTTCTCAGATAGGAAACGCCGACCTCATCTAGTTTAAAAAATATGATTGACGTGTAAAAGTGTTTGTACAAACCTACTTACAGAAATAAAACTATTTATCATTTATCAATATGTTTAATTTTGTTAAATAAAACCTAAATACTATCAATTACTCGTACCGTGTGTATTCTTTACTACACTATTCATTCGTTTTATCAAAGAACTTAGAAAAATAAGGATTGCGAAGAACGCCTCAGGGTAAGCGTGGATTGAGTTCTTTGCGAATACTACAATGCACGCAGTGGGTAAGATGTACAAAGAGACGCCGCGGGTTATAACTATTGTGTTGAGAATAGTTCTGACTGGTTTTTTTACTTAGATTTTATTTGAAGTTCTGTTTTCATATTTTGTGCTAAAGATTTTCCGGAGGTAATTTCTCTTAGGTTAATTGCCACTTAAACTAGTGAAGATTTTCACCAAAAACAGTATGTTTCTGCGAAATTACAAGATCAAATTGAGTTCTTCTTTGAAAATGAGAAATATTATTCCTATATATGTTTGTGGCTAATTGGATATTGATGAGGCTATTAGTGGTATATAGACATGTTACGATGCACTTATTTGCCAAAAACAGGGCTTTATCATTCATGCAACCTTCCCCTGGCCTGGCCTGTATTTAACCTTATACCTTATATTTTTGAATATAATTTTTTTTTTTTTTTTTTATTTTTTTTTTTATTCATTCATCCACAACCCGACTTTACCCACTGCTAGGCATAGGCCTCTGTTTTGTTGTGCCAATCCCCAGACTCCTGTGACAGCCTCAATCAGGTCTTGCCCACAATGAGAATAATGTCGTCCGCCCATCTCGCCGCCGGCCGACCTGTCGGTCGACCGGTGGCAAGACACGAGATGTCTCTCGTCGTAGAGTCTACATTAAGACGCTGACAACAGCTATTGAGTTCCGATGTTTCGGTATTTTTAGCCACGCCCACTAAATCTCCGATATCCTAGCGCCATTCTTAAAGTGTGGTAGTACAGCGAACTACCAAGTAAGAAACAAAGTGACGCGGTCAATAATTAACAATGAATCAATAGATGGCGCTCTTGTGTATTTATTATTCTGTATGAAGAGCTCGTAACAATATAGACATGGCGATTAAAAAAACGAGTATATGTTTTTAACTTTGTATTTTTAATTATTTTAAGAGACTTTATTTACAATGAATTTAAAAACAATATAAACGTAAGGAAAATAAAAATTCAAACGATATTAAAGCAATTTTTTTGTTATTATTACATAATTATATTCTTTATTTCCTTTTTTTTATTTACTTATATAAATTAATAGTAATGCAATAATAATATGTACAAAAATTGTTGACTCTATATTCCACATGCTGGTGACCTCTTGAGCTAGATCAATATATATTAACCGACTTTAAAATAAGGAGGTTTTCCCCCGTATGAAAATTAGTGTTTGTATCTATGTATGTTCGCGTATTTCTACACAATTTTAATTTTAAAATTAATTAATATGACTCAAATTACAACCCAAAGGTCCGTGCCCAGAAATTTTCTGAAGGTTTTTAAAAAAATGCAATAGACTTATAATTCGTCGTCCGATGTGGATTTCTTGTTCTGCAGGGTGACTCGTAGCAATCTAAAAAAAACAAATACTTAAAAGTTAACCTATGCTTAAGTAACTCAATGCCAACTGCTATATTTTATCCTCGACAGCCAATACCTGGCCAAGTACATAATAATTTAATATTTACCTCAAGTTCAGGAAGATCATTGGTGGATTGAACCTGTCTCAGATAGATTTGATTCTTGATCAATAATATTTCTTAACACCTAGCATGATTCCTTTGCTGATTCTTCAAACTATGATGGAAAAAAGTATGACTCACAATAACATAAGTATAAGAACGATCAGGAGAAAGTTAAGTTTCATATCACTTGGGCAAATTGTACACATCTCATTTTGGGTAATTACCTAGTAACATTTTCAGGGATAACTATAATATCACTTTCTGATGTAACTGCAACAGGCACATTTTCTAATCTGCAAAAAATAAAAAAACATTTAGACTTGCAAGAACTTTCTTCAGCACTAAACTTACCTATTATGATGATTTATATAGAGTGGACAAGAAACAATGGACAAAAGCTACGAGTATTTTTCTATAAGTCCAGTTCTAAGATAGGCATAGATCTATGCAAATGTGATAGTTTATTACTGGACATATTTGTGACTTTCTGTCTAAAAGTAAAGGGGATCTTCTTTGATCCTCCTCGAGGGCGAGGACCAAGTTACCTATATGGCCGGTCTATATGTGGCGACGGAAACATCGTATTTTTTTTACTGATCTAAATAATAAAATTATTATTTATATTAGTATGAACTTAAATATTACAAACTTACTGGTGAAAAACAATTTCTGAAGCTTCACCTGCTTCAGAACTGTTCGCCAAACGTCTCTTTTTACTGAAAAGAAAATTAATAATTATTTTAATAATTTAAAAATAAATTTAAAAAAGAAAACAATTTAAATTCACTAGGTCGCGACTTGGTTCCGAACTCGAAAATCGATTGTCTAAATCTATGCAGATACCACTAGACCAACCGAGCGTTCCTAGTGAAGATGAATTTACATTATCACTTGTACAAAATAGCCTATAGTACCTATTTGGTTATAATTTCATGTCTATTCGTGTACATGTTTTGTGAATGAACATGTTTTGTCATGTTTCGTATTTAAAAAAAATGTACTTACTTTACTATTTCCATGAGATGTTTTTGTTTGTTACTAATTATAGAAACGTTTTTTTGCCGGCTTCCGGCATTTTTGTTTATTTCCCATTTTTCACAGCAAATATTTTCACAACTTAGAACTATGTTGTAGTCAGATAGGAAACGCCGACCTCATCTAGTTTAAAAAATATGATTGACGTGTAAAAGTGTTTGTACAACCCTACTTACAGATATAAAATCATTTTTCATTTATATTTATACAACTTATACTCTTATCCTATACGTCTCCTATACATATGTCTTTACGTAACAATCTTTTTACAACTTATTGTAGTTTTAGGAACAAAAAAAAAAAAAAAATTTGGTACATATATTTAAAGTTGTCAAAATAAAAAAATATGAAATGAACGGATAGCGGGGCAAAGCGACATACGTCCGTCTAGCTGCGCGTCTATGCGATCACTGTCGTATTGCATACAAAAGAAAGAGAAGCGCGATGACGCGACGCTCGTAACTTATTACAAACCTTGTAAGAATTAATTACTTAAATATTAGGTCTTTACCTATGAAATTGCCGTTCTGCAGTACTGGCCATTTCAAATCAAAATAATTTTTGTTTGGCTATGAATTCTAATTTCAAATTAATTTTATTTTAAAAACATGGATTTTTTTTTCTAAAAGTAGTCATTTCTTTATTGATTAGTGTTACATTTTCATCGCATTTCAATCTTTTTCGTCATCATGGATACGTTAAAAATTCGAGTAATTATGGAATATGAGTACCGTCGTGGCAGCAACGCGGCACAAGCGGCACGCAACATCAACGACGTTTACGGAGCTAACTCTACAAACCAACGCACCACCTGTTATTGGTTTGCTCGCTTCCGTTCTGGAAATTTCGACCTGAAAAATGAACCTCGCGGTCGTCCGAAGACTTTGGTCGACAATGACGAATTAAAGGCGATTGTGGAAGCTGATGATACACAATCTACGGCTGAATTAGCAGCAGCTTTCGACGTTAGCGTCAAAACAATATTGGTCCATTTGCGTCAAATTGGCAAGGTAAAAAAGCTTGACAAATGGGTGCCCCACGAACTCAATGATCGCCAGCGCGAAGTACGCGTCGAGACGTGCCTTGCACTGCTCAACAGACACACAAATGAAGGAATTTTGAACCGCATTGTTACCTGCGATGAAAAATGGATTCTGTTTGATAACCGTAAGCGCTCAGCAAGTTGGTTGGATCCTGGTGCAGCACCTAAACAATGCCCTAAACGAAAACTTACCCCTAGAAAAGTGATGGTCACTGTTTGGTGGTCTAGCGCCGGTGTGATTCATCACAGCTTCTTACCAAACGGGGTGAGCATTACTGCAGATGTGTACTGTGAAGAACTGAACACAATGATGGAGAAGCTGGCGCATTTCCAACCAGCGTTGGTCAATCGCTCGTCTCCGCTGCTCCTGCACGACAACGCGCGACCTCATACTGCACAGCAGACGGTCTCCAAGTTGCAAGAACTGGGGTTGGAAGCTCTCCGTCATCCGCCCTACTCACCAGACCTTGCGCCTACAGACTACTACTTTTTCCAGAATTTGGATAACTTCTTGGCGGGAAAAAAATTTAATACCCGAGAGGCAGTACAAAATGCCTTTGAAGAATTTGTTGCCTCCCGTCCAGCTGATTTCTTTAAGAAGGGCATCAATAAACTGCCACTGCGATGGCAAAGATGCATTGATTGCATGGGTGATTACTTCGATTAATACAAATAAAAAATTCATGAAAAAAATTCGTTTAAATTTTTTCATACAAAACGGCAATTTCATAGGTAAAGACCTATTATAAGTTGAGTAGTCGAAAATAAAAAACAACCAAGTTCTGTATTTAAATATGATACGATAATGTTATTAATTTTATCAAC
Source organism: Dryobotodes eremita (assembly GCA_917490735.1). NCBI lineage: Eukaryota > Metazoa > Arthropoda > Insecta > Lepidoptera > Noctuidae > Dryobotodes > Dryobotodes eremita. The sequence continues at coordinate 16,928,880 of OU823266.1, forward strand.
GTACGTTGATAAATAATACAGATATTTTTGTTGGAAGATCATTTTAAGACGTTAGTTTAATATTTTTTTGCATCGAGAAAAATATTAAAAAACGTGTTTTGAATACAACAGGGTTCTCAGAAATATGTTCAAGATTAACATATATTTTTTCCGCCGTCACAAACTGTATAGATTTGGCTAAAAAATTGTTGGAAACAAGCCTATTTGTCTCTTGTCAGCGCCTTAATAGCTAGGTTTACATTTTAGAAAATAATACGCAAGGCAACATTTTCCTTATGAACTTCACACTAGGTCGAGCTTGTCTCGTGGAGTCCTTGGATGGTATTACCATAAATTATTATTATGAAAATGCGCAGGACATTAATATTTATTGATTTTTATTGTTACAATTGAGAAGCACATGAAAAAATATTAACTATTTATGGTTTTGGTGATATGGTGGTTGTCTAGATTTTAACTGCAATAGAGCAAATAATTTTATTGTTTCTTTGTATAAGGTTCTTAAAACTTAAGCTTTTATTTAAAAAAAAAAAAACACGTGAACAAAGTATGTTGGAAAAGCTAGTTGACAATTAATAGCGTGTAGTTTTTAAAATAAATATTACCTAGACATTATTAATTAAAAGTTAATTAATAAAGCTCGACGGTATATTACATTTATTAATGAGGGATCATTGTGATGAATTTAAATGAAAAATAAACACTGGATTCATTATTTTATTATTTAAATAAAACTAATTATAATAGAGTCGACAAATTGGGTTCGTACAGTGAACCGCATATCAGTAGTAACACTGTAGGAAATATTGTGGGACTATTAGGCGACTGCTGCATGACTATGCAGTCAGAAAAAAACATGAATTTTCTTTGCAGTCGGGTAAAACCACAAACAATGTATTTGCCAGCGTCAGCGACGGCTGAGCGATAGTGCCGTCATCAACTCGATTCGGTGGTACGGAATCTATAGTGAAGGTTTACAATAAAACGCGATTATACAGCAAATCAGTTAGTATTTCAATTGTAGAATAATTAACACAATACATATACTAATAACGTTTATGCACTATTTGAGAACTGGAGGTCTGCATTCGTTCGTTGCCGTCACAAGACTGACTTGTCTTTCAATCACTTCCCTCCACACGACTCTGCCCACATGCCACCGCCCTCTAGCGAGCGCGTCACGGCGTTTACCCTCAACTTCGTACTACGATAATCAATTGAGAGACTTTTTTCGTTCAACTTTTATAATCTACGACATATTTATTATGTACTAGCTTCTGCCCGCGGCTTCGCCTGCGTGGATGTCGGAAATTATCCCACGGGAACGTGCTACCGGGATAAAAAATATCCTATTACATACCAAATAAAAAATCAATACAAAGCGCTGTCAACAGTGACGTGAGGCCGATTTCGTAAACATGTGTGCACTTAGTGAGGTGTAGTTTGGTTGTTAAGTGGGTTGTAAATGTGTGCGTGTGAGCGAGTATGCACAGAGCAAGGTGTAGTTTTGCATGGTTTACTATATTATTATATTTTTTATATATTAAATTTTTATTTGGTCTGAGTATCCTATCATCCAAATCCATTCAGCCGATAAAGCGTGAAAAGGTAACAGACAGACGGATAATAAAACCAAAAAAAAAAATGGTCCGTGTTGTTATGATTCTAAATGTCTAACTTAAAAATTATAATAAATAATTTTAATAATATAATCATTCATTTGAAATACTCTAGCGCCGCTATTGACCACGTATTCCACCTACATATAATATTAGCTAAGTTATTTTATAACTTCAAATTGTAATAACTTTCAAGCGGATAGACGGATTTAAATGAAATAAATAATACGAGTATCTCAAGATACGGGTTTTGACTATATTTCCAATTCTATAAATCTCTTAAAAATAGGCACACAAAAATTTCAAAAATCATGTAAATGTCAAAATCCTCCCTTATTTTACCCTCTTGGGAGATGATTTTACAAAAAAGCTGAAACAAATAATTTTGTATTTTTTACCAAAAACATTAATTTTAATTTTCATATCCCTAACTTAAGAATTGCTAAGTTTCTCACACAAACTTTCATCACGTATACCGCCCCTTTAGGATTACTTTTTTGAGACGAAAAGTAGCCTATCTTCTAGACAAATTTTATCGAAATCTGTCCCATGGTTTAGGCGTGAAAAGGTAACATACAGACAGACAGACAGAGTTACCTTCGAATTTATAATATGAGCATGAATTTATTAAACACCTTATAACACAAAACGTTCAAACATATTTAAAACTAGTGTACAACTGAACAATGAGCGATCTTATTGCACAAGGCGAACTCTTACAAGTAACCTTTGGATGGACTGAAAGAAAGTAGAGACATTATGGGCTGTGTACGAAAATAGAATAATATAATATATAAGTAAAATTACTTAGACATTTTTTTAAGTCGGTTTAAAATGGGAACAACTGCCTCTAAACACGAAGTAATTAAAACACACTACTTAATTCATACGTTCATAACCCTAACTACGACCGCTACTTCAAGGTAGCTTAACCTCTAAGTTATTGCTTAGCCGCAACTTTAAATGATACCTACGTGCTTCCACTGAGAACACGTACCTATATCTAAGTATACATGTGTACAAGCTAAGCTATATGTTGAGTACTGGAACTTTCACTAAGTATCCTGGTAAGGATTTTTTACATAGAATGCGATGCCGAAAATTACATTTTAAGTTGGTTATTAATAAATAAATAAAGAATGAGCAGAGTGGAAGCGAGTTACAGAGTAAAGCGGATTTTTTGATAAAAATGCTTTCAATAACAACTCCTACATTAAGTCACGTAAATTAATTAATCGAAAAGAAAGAAAGTAAGTAAGAAGGGAAGACAGGAAATGGAAGGAGGACAAAAAAAGTTGTGTGAAAACTAAAAAAAAATTGCAATCCTAACGCACCGATGCTTTTAAAACACCATATGCTCATTTGCCCATGGATTATTTTGGGGTACGTATTTGAATATCGAAGATTAAAATACCTACTGTTAAAATATCGATGTTCATAACATCGAAAATGGAAAAATCGAACGACCATAAAACCGAAAATTAAAATAACGAAAGTTTATAGTATCGAATGGTTAAATATCCTACGTCCAATATATCTAAAATCTAAATATCTACAAAAGTTACATCGAAAGATCCAAATATCGAAATACAGATTATCGAATGTCCTAGTAGTAAATTAAATTATCTAATGATTTTTTAAGATATTTGATATTTCAACTATGTAGGTATGAAATACCTAATGGACGACTCGCCTACAGTTTATTAAATTTAACGGATAATTAGACAATGGTGAAAACATTTCTGCGAGCAACTTGGAAGTAGCGCTCGCCGGCCGCTGCCGCGGCACCGCTCGCTACGCTCGCTCGGCTCGCGCGCGGTTGGTCACAGTTTTAACCTAACCTAACCTATTTCACTCAATTCAAAATGACGAATCATACAATTTGCCTGCGAGTGGATAATTAGCCAATGGTAAAAACATTTCTGTGGCAGATTGTATGATTCGTAATTTTGAATTGGGTGAAATAGGTTAGGTTAGGTTAAAACTGTGACCAACCGCGCGCGAGCCGAGCGAGCGTAGCGAGCGGTGCCGCGGCAGCGGCCGGCGAGCGCTACTTCCAAGTTGCTCGCAGAAATGTTTTTACCATTGGCTAATTATCCGTGTTTTCGCAATATCCCCAGGATTTAATTTAAATGTTGCGATTAAATGTTGATATTTTGAACTTAGGCATAATGTCATTCGATATTTTGAATCATTCGAAATTTTAATCACTCGGCATTTCAATCTTCGACGTTTTAAGCTTAGGTATAACAATTTTCGACATTTTGATATAATCGATATTTAAATTTTCGATGTTTTGAACATTGGTATTTTAAGCGTAGGTATTTTAATCTTCGATATTCAAATACGTACCCTTATTTTGATTTATTCATTGCAACGAATCAAGTGTTTCGACGCAATTCAAATCTATAATAATTTGAATAAAAAAAGTAAAGCTTTCAGAACGTTTCAGCGTCGCCTACAGTATGGGCTTGTACTATAAATTTGGCGTTGGCTGAAAGTTTGCCGCGCACTACGTTACGAATAAAAATGAAAGTGTTTTTGCGATTTAAGATTAATCTCAGTCGTCTTTATAGTACCAACCCATTTATTCTTCGAATAGCTTCGAAGTACTATAGAAAATTCACATTTTTTCCCCTTTTTGATATTATCGACTGAGATACACTGTTGCTAAAATATTTTCCCTGGTCTGGCCGCTGATAAGAGACTCAAAGGTTTAAGAAACTTGAACACTAAAATGAGTCACTAAAAGTGTCAAGATAAATCTGCAGACTAATCAGATTTGATAGGTCTGAACGGTTGGTGTTAGACTACACAATACTGTGGAGTTTACATGATTTGCTTCTAACAGAAGTCGTTCCGTTCGTCATTGGTGATAGATTTTAAAGCCGTTCTTACGGATTTGATGATTAGAACTAACCATGTTTGCCTTACACCCATCTTTCATAATTTCCAGGAACATACTTCGGCCGCCTAACACCAGACTGCGTCACTCACTACTGGAGGATCTTCATCACCCGAAGAGTTCCACCTCGAACCTACCTGTACTTCCACGAGACCATGGCTCCTGAGCCGGTGGACAGAGAGGAGGAGGCTCCTGACGAGGAAGGGCCTGTCGATGTAAGGGTCAGGCTAATGATGACGGCCAAACAGTCAGGCCGAGAACATCCGATAATGGACGTAGGCATCCCCAACTTTCATCGAGAAAAAGAATTGGTTGCTTGTATCTAAGTAATAGACGGTTAGTAGACCGAAGGTAGGTAGGCGGTGGTAGAGGCACCGATGACTTTGTGCAGGTGGCGAGAATCCGCTGGACGCGGAAAGGAGAACACAGGAGTGGTCGTTGCGGCGACGAGCGTGGGGACCCCTATCTGTAACAGTGAACGTCTTTCAGCTGAAATTATGATGATGATAATGAATATAATGGTTATAAGAGTAGGGCAAGACTAAAATGTCGATGGATTGTGACAGATGATGTGGATAGAAAGGAAGCGGCATAATAGAGATGTATGAAAGAAAAAGAAATGCTGCGCTTACATCAGCTAAATTAGAATGAAGGCAGGAGAAGGACTGTACTTCTCACCTTTTCTTCTTACTTTTAAACAACAGGATTTTCTTTCATCAGGTCCAATGGAGGATAGTAGGAGGCAATCAGGTATCTATAAAGGAGGTGCCCTATCAAGTTCTCTACGGGCTTTACTGTGGAGGGACCATGATTGCGCCCGAGTGGGTCATCACAGCTGCGCATTGTAAGTGAGTATTCTTTACTTTTTGATTAGTTTATAAATCTTTAGATGGCTGCTTCTTTTTTATGCAGTACCATTAATAAGAATCATCAAAATCGTCCCACGCTGGTTTCTAGACCGCCATAAAGGAACAAACATACATAGGCTGATAAACAAATTAACCTCCTTTGCGTCACGCAATCAGGTAAAAGGAAGCAGCCAGATAGCAAACAAGCCAATAGTCTACTTTAATACCGCCACTGGGCATCTACATTTATCTGTATCATCGCATGTTGTGCGATGACCAATGCAATTCAGGCAATGCATCTGCATGGCCTTCCCGGAGACAAACCCGAGATTGTCTTATGTCCCTGTAATTGTATCGGCATTCATATCCTTAGAAAGGGGACACCGTTAACTCTGTTAAAGAGAAAACTGTCTGTGAATGTGAGTAGCATGCAGGCTAGATTGAATACATGATTATTATTTTAATATTGTGAATGTGAAGACTATGTGGGTCGTTGTTGCTTTTTTTTTCTCCTTCTCAGTTAATTTTAATCATGGTCTGGCAGTTTGAATAATTTTTGTGGCCTACCCAAATGTCCTTTCTTTGGTATTGTTCGTCGAATCGTTGAGCTCCTTAAGTTCTAAGTTGAGCTGCACGATTACTGGCAAATGCGTGCATTGACTGGACAGGTCCGCTCAATCTGTGTGGTTTTTCCTCAAAAGACCATTTCAGACACAAATCTACATGGTCTTCACATGATCTGACCAAGATTATGTCTGGACTTTAAAGAGACTGTGACTTCTGAGTTTATTTCGGCCTTTCTTCTCAGAGTAGTCAGATAGGAAACGCCGAACTCATCTAGTTTTTAAAATATGATTGACGTGTAAAAGTGTTTGTACAAACCTACTTACAGAAATAAAATCATTTATCATTTAACTCTATTTAGCGGCAGATATATATATGGTGATAGTATTTCCCCGGAGGAATTCATCAAAACTCTTGTCGTGCTACCTAGTACTCGTAACTTGGTTGTGGAGGTCAGATAGGCAATCGCTCCATGTAAAATACTGACATACAGCTGCATCCGGTTAGCCTGGAAGTCGACCCCAACATAGTTGGGAAAAGGCTCGGCAGATTGATTTTTGAGTTCATCAACACTTTTAACTATGAAATAATTTCTCATCTACTATGTCTAAGTTAAATTGTAAACGTTTGCGAATTTATCCTATTTGTCTTTTAAAAAAAGGGATTTAATAAAGAAAAGGGATTTTTTCAACTTTGAAACAATAACTCGGATAACCCTGGCAAACGAGGTGTATGATAATAATCCTGCTAATCTCTTTGAGGCTTCAACCTGCTTCGACTAATCTGATTAAACAGAGAGTGGCTTTATAGCAAGCACTCTCGGATTTAAATCAAGGACCTTTCAATTTATACGTGACATACTTAATTACGTTTCTTGTTTTCTCCACGGGAAGTTATATTTATATATTATTATAATAAAATCGTAGCGGAGTCAAAACTGTACATTGAATATATTTGAAAAGAAGTAATTACTACGAGGTCTCGAAACGATTCTTATGACAAAAATATAATTTTAAGAATGTTTGTTTGCTTGTCTGCTTATTTGAATGTACTCGAATGTTCCAGCATCACACAATACTAACAGATAGTTCAAATTTAGCATAGATATTCCCTATAAGTCTGGTCACTCTGTAGGGGATAAATTATCACGTTATTTGCAATGGGCTATGAGCAATATTACATTATGTTCGTACTTTTCTATAGTTTATCGCAAACTGTAAAACGACAAGCCAAAGGGTTAGAATATTATAAGTAGTTACAGATTCACGCTACACCGTTATGAAAGAAAATACGTTTACTTGCGGTAAACATGACGCAAAGAAAAAACACTCAAACACAAAAAAGAACGAGTTGGGGGAAAATATGCGTCACATTCACGCAAAACGGCAATCGGTCAGCATAATGCTACGACCGAGACAGAGCCCCAGCGCTGGTTTTCAGCGATAGCCGGCGCTGACGTGATGACGTCAACCAGTGCAGCATACTAAAATTAAAAATAAACAAAAAAATAAGAAATAAAATAAATACACTATATTTATCTAGTTCAAAATGTATATAAACATAATATTCATAAAGTGGTAACATTCCGGGCAACGACTCATGCGCCGCCGGGCTGTAATAATCTGTGCACGCAGCTGTCATAAAACTATAGATTTGACATTTTGACTTATGGATTAAGTAATAAATATTATAAAACATGGCGCATTATGTAATGAATGTTAAACAGTCCATCATGATATACAGCGTGGATTTTTGAGGCGGGGCATCTTAACCCGTTGTATCTACAGGAAAACGGTCGAAGGACTGTCCTTAACTTTCTGAGAAACGTTGATTTCACACGGACAACTGTATGTCGCTTGCTCACGCGTTACCAGTCCTGACTCTCTGAATATTTTGGCTGCAAAACTAAAACTTAGTACACAGAGCAGTTTTATAAACATGGGGCTGTTATTTTAGTATAATTATTATGGTGACTTACGACTTCCACGCGAACGAAGTCCCAGGCAGAAGGTAGTGGTTTTATACAAAGGAAAACAATCTTGCAAACTGGTAATGTAGTGAAGCTGATGTAGGTTCATAATAAGCAATTAGGTAGGGTCAGTAAAAATCGATTAACACTTCAGATTTTTTGAACATTATAAATTGACCATGAATTATGAGAAAAAAACGGAAAACTTCAAAAATTTCTATGATATAAATTCGGAAGTATATCAAATTCTGAAAAGCAGTGTCTATATCATAGTGAAAATTATGTAAAGAAACAGTGTTAATCGACTTTAGTTGCTGACCGTACCTGAACCGGTATCCGAAAAACTAAGGCTCATCGTACAATTTACATCAAACTCCTAAAAATTCCGTACTCTACAAATCTAACACTACCCCCTTCTTTTCAGGGAAAAAGAATCCTTCGTCCTAGCAGGCTCGACACAGCGCTCTTTAGCCACGAAGTACAGCATCTGCGCTCACTTCATCCACCCCCTATGGAACACCACGCACCTGCACACCCATGATTACGACTACCAGCTGATTCTGCTGGAGAAGCCTATCCCTGTCACCCCTAACTCCAGACCCATCGCTATAGGGAATGTTGAGGATATTAAGGAAGGAGAGTTGGTGTCTGTTAGCGGGTGGGGGCATACGAAGTACAAGGTATGTTTTATTTTTACTTTTTAAAGCAGTTCTTTATTGTTAGCAGATAATTGTGTTATACGATGCCATTATAAGGTTTGGTAAGGGTAACTTTAAAACCGTTTAGTTTTAATCAATATTTGCTTTGTAAGACCACTTTGACCACTTTCGCATCCCCTACTGAAAAAAGACCACATATTATTTTTGGTCTACATCGTTATCATACGCTGCGATGGTTCTTTCTGCATTTAACAACTTAAGTGATCAGATAAAACACTACTAGTTATCAAAACTCATCTCGTCTCATCATTTTCTGGGACGAAATGTATTACGTGCCGAAAAGTTAGATTTTGTGTGAGATACGGATAACCGGACAGCCGTTAAAAAGATCGATTCGTCTTATTCTTGGTTACTAAAAGAAATGACCGAAAGAGTACCTTTTTCATCACAGCAACGCGTAATGCAAGACATAGTGCGCCGCGTCCGAGTCCCGGTGATGTCCCCGGAGACCTGCAAGTCCCTCCCACTCACCAACTACAAGACCGTTACGCCGAGGATGTTTTGCGCTGGCTTACTCAACGGCACCAAGGATTCTTGTCAGGTAACTCCAGATCATGATAAGCCTCGTATTTATTTGAAGTTGAGGAACTGTCGAGCAGCATTGTTTTCCGCAGTGTGAAAATAATGTTGCTGGCAACATTGTTTTGAAACTTCTGTTCACAATGAATCCACTGTTTGATTTAGATTCTGATATATTTTGCACACAGGTAAACTATGACCTGGGTTAAGAGGGCGTACAACGGTACACTAGCGCCACTACTTTAAAAAGATATTGTCTCGTGACTGAGAAGAAATTATGAATAACGGCTCAATAAGGACGCTCAGTAAGTGTATCTAGAATTTTCTAATAACTTTTATAAATTTTCATATTGAGATACTATGCAATAAAATACGATCTAAAGGAATGTGGCCGCTTTTCTATATATCGAATTTTGTTGCTTTGTGTCTCAATATGAAACTTTATAAAAGGTATTAGAAAATTCTAGACACACTGAGGATCCTTATTGAGCCGTTATTCATTATACCTTCTCAGTCACGAGATAATATTTTTTTTAAAAAGTGGCGCTAGTGCACCGTTGTACGCCCTCTTAAGTTATAGATTACTTTTTATCCCAGTGATACGTTTCCTTGCGATAATTTCGACACCCACGCGGGCGTAGCTGCGGGCTAAAACTAGTATGAAATAATTAACATGTTGTTAAAATAATGTTGCGCAGCTTTGTTTCCTACTGAATACGAGACATTTTGACTGCTGTGTAACATAATTGTGTGTGCGCCTGCACTAGAAAAGGGTTTTAGGCGAGAACTTTTTTAACCGACAAAAAAAAAAGGAGGAGGTTCTCAAGTCGATGCGTATATTTTTTTAAATGTAATTGAATGGTACGCGAGCAGACATCCCCTCTGCTGGTCATAGATGCTGCTTGCTTCCCAACAGATCAACACTTTATCCCTGTTATGACAAAATCACGGAAACATAGTATTGAGAATGGCAGCAAGACATCTGCTAATATCAGAAGCATTGCTGGTGCGTTGCTTAAAGGCTCCCACAGACAAGGGCGATGTGACAGGGCTACACAAAGGCGCCGCTCGTCGCGAGACACGCGGTGCCTTTGTATCGGGCGTCGCGTCGCGCCAGTGTGTACGACCCTTAATAAAAGCGGAAATGTTACTCTCTCTGGCTTTTTCATTGACGAATGGTTAATTCTCAGGATACTGCCTTGAACTACACCATACTGTTGCAACTATGTTTCTGGGATTTTTTTGTCCTTGTGTTTAAATAAATGTATTTTATTTCTTTCAGGGTGACTCCGGCGGTCCAGCTATCATCAACGGCAAGCTCCTGGGCCTGGTTTCCTTCGGGGTTGGATGCGCGATGAAGGAGCAGCCAGGAGTGTATAGCAACATCCCCCTGGTCAGAGGCTGGATACGACACATCACGGGATTGCCGCTTTGAGTCAATAAACTGGCCATGTTATGGTGTTGCTGTTTGTTTCGTTTTAATTTAGGCTTTCTATTCAAATATAATTATTTGTTTTTCTTTTGTATGGTATCTACGAAATATTTATTAAGAATTAAAATGTACATAAATAACAATTATTTGATTGATGGTATATTATGTAGTTTTTATTTGTTACGCATGTTTTAACTTCTAATTTAAATGGGTTAATTTTCATGAGGATTATCAACACACTCCGTACATTTACAATATTATTTGTGGTTCATAATTTCCTACGGTGTCAATTTATTCCATAGGCTAAGAAGTGCATCGATAATCTAGTTTTCACCCGACTACGGGAAAGCCAAAATTAAGATAATTATTATATGTTGGGTATCAAAAGAAAGGTCTTGACAAGTACATTACAAATTTGTATAAATATCATATTGTTTAACTAAATAAATATGTTTAAATTGTTAAAAACAAGCAAAAGTGAGACTGCGCAACGTACGCCGCGGCTGCACAATTAATACCTATTATACATTAAAAAGCATGATAAAAATGGTACCAAAGCGCAGTTAATCAAATCCTAATAAATAGTAAGTAACGATTTGTAACGCCACTCTTAAAAAGAAAAACAAGTACAACGAAATAGTTATATTTTGGATTTCTACGAAGGTCGATAGATGGTGTTTGCATCGAAATAAATCGTGCTATGGTCTAGTTAAAGGCGCTATGCACTGCCATTAGAATTTAATTTTCTGTTAGCTTGCTATTAGCCAATAGATGGCGCTGTTTTAATGGATATTTTGGTGCGGTGACCAGAGTAACCTTCTTCTATTAGTCCCTAGATGGCATTGTGTTACTGATCTATTTTATTACTGTTATTTACACGTTGTCGTAACGTATTGGGTAACCTTTATCAAGCGTTAAATGGAAAAGTATAAAATACAAAATTTTGTTTGAAAAACTGTAACCCGACTACGAAAAAGAAAGAAAAAGAAGAAAGAAAAATATTTTATTTGGGACACGCACAGGAAATACAAAGAGTCAAAAAAGGAGCATTTAAAACTAACAAAATTAACAATAACAAAACAATGAACAAGTAAAAAACCTGTGCGAGGCCAAAAAGGCTCCTATCTCAGCATAATGCTGCGATATTTAAAAAAATAAGTACCGCAGCGCTGGTATTCTGATAGGGCCCGCTGTGATGGGCTCACCTACGGACATCTTCATATCCCACTAGGGGATTATTATTAAATCAATTTAAAAAAAATACTAATAAAATATTATAAGAAAATAAAGCAATAGAAAATTGTTTAGAAAACAAAAATAAATAAATAAAAACCATGATTATGTATGACAGTGAATAAAGATCGACCCACGCCCGACACTCCAACATCTCTTGTCTATGTTGTAGAATGTAGACTATTGTTTATAGTCTGTGACACGCGATGAGACGCGGGCGCAGCCGCACAGTACAGGCGACCGGCTGTCAATAAACAAAAGGTACTCTTAGAATGTGTATTTGAAAAACAAAGTAAGGATACAAATAAAACAATGAGTGAATAATAGATAAGGCAAGAAAGTAGTGCAGATATAGTACATTTTGATACAGGTGGAGAAATTTTGTTATTGCACTCGAGGCGGAATCCACACAATAGCCGCAGGCGAGGGTGTTATGGAGTCGAGAACTGCACTAACAGATGTCCACGTGTATCAAACGAAGTTTTTCAATAACCTTTTGAAGAAATAAAATAAAAGAACGAAAAATATTTTTGTCATTAAATAAATAAGACTGAATTTGCTTTTTTTCCCGCGCTTTACCTTCTCAGGTTAAAGGAGAGGCAAAGGTATAAAGCCGCTAAACAGCCTAATATGAAAGATAGAAAATTCAAATACTTTTGAATTTAGAACACAAATAAATGTTAATTTGTTCATAAACGTATTTTTTTTTGTAATATTAATGGTTTTTGATGATATTCTATTTATAAACATAATTTATATATTCAAAAAATAATAACGCCGTAAAGACGCATATCTCTTTGCCGAGATTTAAAAAAAACAATCACCGCCGACTATAGGCATTGAACCAATTTGGACTAAGTATAGGTATAGTTATCTGTGGCAATTTTTATTTCCGCACACGTGATGGTAAATGAAAAAAACGCACGCGTGTGAATTCATACGCGTGCGTTGTTTAATGTATTTACATTGCATGTTGAACCTAATCGTAGTGCGATAAGAACTAGTTTTCGAGGAAGTGTATTGAAAAATAATATGAAGTATAGTGGTGTGTATGACTGACTGTGTTGTGTTGTGTTATGACTGAAGAAAAATGTTAAATCAGCGAGCAAAACAAAGCAATCGAAGCAAATCATGCTGCTAGGAACACAAGACTCCGCAAGGTCACCAATTTAGCACCAGCGTGCAGTCCCAGGGTGAGTTCAGAAACTGGTTTCTTTTTGTACTCATAACAAGTGTTGTTTACTTAATACTAAAAGTTCCAACTGTTTTTATAGTACGAAACGGAGGTGGCAAGTCGTTCCAGCAGCGGGAAGCAGCGAATTTGAAGCTTCCACGGAATGCAGCAGTTTTATGCGTTGAGGCCAACAGGAGGTAAGATGATGCTCTTGTTTTAATTTGATTTATATCTCTAGACCAAGTCAATTTCTTATATAAATATATTCTGGTTCATTTGTGAGAATGGTGCCAAAGAGTAGGGTAGCCAGATGCAGCTTTCTGCGATTTGACATTCTCATCAAATTACCCTTATTTAAAAATGAAGTTATGTAAGTCGGGGAGGGACATTGAAACAAAATCTCGCACAAGCATTCTGCACTCGCTGGATCAACTTCTCCGATCTACCGAGAATGCCTGCACCATACAGTGTCAGCGTAGTTCAGCTTTGATAAAACAAGTGACTCGCACAGCATGACACGCAGATCTACACTTATGTAGGGCCGTACACGGTACAAAAGCTTAAGAGGGTAAACGCAGCTGTGCACAGCCTACACGACGTGAGTCTCAAAATGCAGGTGCTCGTCAAACGCCACCCCAAGATTACAGGCTTCTTGCACCCTATCAATAGAACACGCATCAATCTTCAAGTCCAGAGTACCCTAATATTTTATTCAGAAAATCTCTTGATCCCATGAGAATGTACTTGGACTTAACTGGGTTCAGAACCAGAGAGTTTCTTCCTGACCATGCTAAAATCCTATCTAAATCCTCGTTAAGTTAAAAAATAAAAGTTGTCTAAAAAGTACGAAACAAGAAAATATTTCAGACAAATCAGGACATAAGTACAAAAATGGTCAAGGTAAAGCTGTGGTCGCATGGCATTATATTTTTGTAGGTGTTCCTGGCACCCACATGGTATACAGACATGCGACCACTGCATACTTTGACCATTTTTGTACCTATTTATATATTTATTTGTCTTGATTTCTGTCTGAAATATTTTCTTGTTTCGTACTTTTTAGATCACTTATTTTTCTACAGATCATTTTTTTCTACAGTTTTTTAAACATTTTTTTTCTCTCTATCGGCCCTTGTTTCACAAATTAGTTGAAATGGAAAATCATCATCCTGTAAAAATTACAAGCCAAATGTGTGCCTTTAAAAATATTGCTATACCAAATTGTAGTATTACCAAATTATGCCCTCAGCATAGTGGCTCCCAACAATAAATTCGATATTTAGGAGACACACAACCTTTCTCCTATGAAACCTGATTACCCCAAAACCATAAAAGAAAAAAGAACTCGAATTATTTATATCTGTTTGTGCGTCAGATTGATGGCAAGATGCCTCCTTGTTTGGGGTCGGCAGAAAAAACATGGTGAGGGTCATCAATCTTCTACGAGTCGTAAGAGTTAACTGCGCGAAATGGAACGCTAGGCTACGGATCTTAATTGTACATCATGGTTGGAGGTATTATTGTTGGGGAAAGGTGACTTGTGCTGGTCTGACGTGACTGGGAGCGATTTATTTTGAGGGATTTTGAATGAGTGAATTGGTATGGTGTTTCTCATGGTTTTTCGAATAAGAGCTGAATAAGTTCAGTCTTGGTCCCATGAGCAATCTAAAAATGTACTCAATACTCAATATATTTATTGCTTCCACATGTGAACTTACGTGGTAGGTTACAAAAATATGACCATTGTGGACCTTGTCGGGCACAGCAAAAGTAGGAGAGAGAAAGAAGGCTTTTATCTGACTACTTAGTTGTTACTACTAATGTAATGTGTAATGTGTGTTAATTTAATAGTATTACACCCGCTTTCAGTGTATATGTACCTACTACCTAATACACGTCACTTTCATAATAATTATAACTTGATAGCCCTTTAGCCCTATAGGGCAGAAACGGTCAGTGTATCAATTTTATTGTATCAGTGTCAGTACAGTGTGTGATGTGCCACGCCTGCACCCTATGTGTAGTGCTATACTTAACATGTAGTATTCAGTAGAATATACACCTTTACAGCCAAAGTCAAAGTCAAAGTCAAAAGTTTATTTGCAAACTAAGTGCATATTTTGGTGTTATTTTATAATGTAGGTATTTACAACTTAGCGGCCTTTTCCAGGCATCGCAAATTTAAGGGTTATTGACATTAAAAATGCAACATGTCTTATTATTTTAGATTGATAAACTCCACACTTGTGCCGATTCTCTTGTACACCGAACTAAACCGACTAAACTATCACTAAAATTATTTACTTTTGGCTATGAAAATCTTAAAGCTATTCTGCAAAATAATATCTCTAAATTTAAAAATACTATTGACGCAACTAAAATTTAATTTGACAATCGCGACTCCACGTGGTACTTGTTTGCCCTTTTTCTTTTTGATTGGTATTGATTGGGCAATCATCAAATGACTTCTCCTGCAGCTCTGGGCGGAGCTGAAGGGTGTGTCAGACTCTTACTGACTAAAACCCACCCGTGTTCCTTCACTTGCCTGGGGGCAGCCTCGACGTGTTTTATATGGAATTTTTCACTTTTTGTATGGAAAATATGAAAAATTACTACCTACACGTAGAGTTTTAGGGGTTTAATGTTTTCATAAAGGAGGTCGAAATTTTCATTATTTTTGCGATAGGACACACCATTTTCGAGATATAAGCAAAGTAAAATTTTAAACAGATACAATACTGTTTTTGCACCTAAAGTCGAGGTGTTGTGGTGAATTTTAGTTCATGACAACTAATTTTATTCCACACCCTTTAATCGCGATTAAAAATAGCCAAATTTAGTTAGACAAGCGAAATTTTATGTGAAAAACGTTAAATTCAGAATAGTATAATTGCCATTTTCATTAAATTACTAACTCAATGCCATCTTAGTGCTGCCAAACTAAAATATAGTTAATTTGTGTCACTTTAGTCTATTTCAGAATGGGGAATCGTCGTTTGACAGGAATAAACAAAATTTTTGTGATTTGTAGTCTAGTTTAGAGAATTTTGTGACAAGAGAATCGGCACCATTATCGCTTTAAGGTTTCGAATAACAAACTTGGAGAAGTGTGTACGTTTTCTTCGCCATTTCTTTGCCCGCGGCATCGCTAACTGGAATGTGTATTCTTTTGGCATTCAAAATTATTAGGGACTGAAAATCACCGCTGTGTTGTGGGTAGACCACAGCCTCATGCTGAGTGAAAGCCATCTTGTCACATTCACATCCTGTGATTATATATCTTTTTGTTTTCTTTTTCTTTATTATTCGAGTTAACTGATCCTTTTGTACGCACGTGTTTCTGTGATAAATAAACAATTTTTTCTTTCTTTATATAAAACAATTCCTTTATACAGGCTGTAACATTCCACTCCAGACTTCCTTTACTATGATTTTAGTCCTCACAAAGGACGTGGGAATTAAAATTATCATTCAAATATTCTAGACCGAACGTTGTCTAAATACTGTTGGCAGGCCGCAGTCAATTTCGCGAACACTCGGTACACAGCGATCACGAGTTGATTTTTCGCATTACATCAGACATTCACATATTCAGGAGTGGTTTCCTCGCGGGGAGAGGGGGAATAGTTTCTGAGGAAGATACGGGAGAAGACTATGTACGAGGACGCTTAGGTTTTATAAGAGTAGGTAATGTGAAATAATAGTTGTGATAGGAACTAAGAATTTCAAGAAGAATAATTAGAAGAATATTTTTTTTAACATCAAGCAATAGTCTTTGTCAAAATTGTATAGCTTGAATGTAAGGCTTTTGGCTAATTTGTATGTGTCTATTAATTAATGTCATTCATTTGTAAGGTGCGTTTTGTTTGTGCAGAATAAACAATTTTTCTTTCTTTCTTTCTTTCTTTTACCTAGGCCAGTAAAGTCATTTTGACAGTAAATATGCATCATTGTGTATCTTTTTAGTACATCAAAATGCTGTTTTAAGATAATATTAGTTGGCGTGCCACAGACAAGATAAAAAAGTTGTAGATTGCTTATTTAAGATTTCGTATGGAAAACCTGACTATGCTTTTTACTGGGTCTTGATAAGAATGATGAATAAAGAAGTGAGCAGTCTTTCGAAATCTGTAGCAGTTATTGCCATAACTATTAATTAAAGTAATTTTTCGCGCTTTTTAGTGTTTTTTTTGGAAGTCGGTTGTTTTTTTGTAATAATGTTTTTATTTTTCACTTTTTAGTTGTGGTACCTACCCCACACACATTCGTATAGCACTACTTGATATGTAAATAACCGTGACAGGAAATTATTAAAACATCATAAATATAAACTAAGTGGAAAAATACGCAGTATCAAGGATAACTCAAAAAATACTGGTCAAAACTTGATAAAATTTAAATGGGACCACTTGTAAAGCACCAGCATTCAAATAAAAAAAGAATCATCCAAATCGGTTCACCCAGAAAAAAGTTCTGAGCTAAAACACATTAAGAAAAAAAAAAAACCGGTCGAATTGAGAACCTCCTCCTTTTTGTGAAGTTGGTTAAAAAAAAAACAAAGGATGATTCACATTGGCATGTTGAATTTTTGACGTTTTTTGTTTTTCCGACCGTCACAGGTTGACGTGGTGATATAACAGTTCGTAGTTATCTTCAAGCTGAAGTTTTTGAGCAGTCAACTCTTTTCCTCGTTCTTTTCCACTGTTTCCTCTCAAACTATTCCGCCGTACATTCCGCCCTATCTATCTGCATTCAGTCCGCGTACTCGCGAGTGTTTTCCGACCGTTTTCGCGGCGCTTCTCAGAGGATGTGACCATGATTTATTTACACAGGGATGCTGCACGCGTGACATCTCTCTCTGCTCTTATTTATGTGCGTCGTACGTTGTGATTTGACAACGTACCTACTGTCTTGAATTATTGCTGGATTGTGTTCTTTTGGGAGGTACTTGAAGATTTTGTGTCGTAATGTGAGATTCAATTGTTTTTGGAATGTTATATCTATTGCGTAGCAGGGCTTGGATGCGTTTTATTTTTGCCTCGATTTGTTTACAGCTAAAATATTCCCTGTTACGTGGATATTTTACAGTTTGTTTTGTGTTGGTAGTACTTCTAATAAATGGAATCTTCTATTCATTTAAAATGAAATTACGACGAAACGACGATGATTCAAATCGTGCAGCAAAATTCCTTTCTATCCATTTCCACTCAAATCATTGAAGAAAAACCGGACAAGTGCGAGTTGAACTCGCGTGGAGAGGGTTCCGTACGATGAATATTTTATCCACCAAAAACATTTCATGTAAAGTAGGTTGCCAAGACTCACATATCGCTTTCACTGTTAAAAGTTATCAGATCTAATGTAGAACAAAGCCCCTAGCTCTAGAAGGCTTAACTCTACAAACCTTACATCTTGGTCAAAATGTACGGCTTGGCCGTTTCGCGGCCGACGCACAGACACTCTTATGTGCTTATAGTAAGAAATTAAGTCACTGGTCTTTAATGTTGTGTCATGCAATAGTTTAACGGAAAGGCCAAGCCATGCAATTTGGCAAAATGTAAGGTTTGTAGAGTTAGCCCTCGTAGAGTTAGGGGCGTGGCTCTACATTAGATCTGATAACTTTTTAAGAGTGAAAGCGATAAGTAAGTCTTGGCAACCTACTTTACATGAAATGTGTTTGGTGGATTTCATCTCTTTTTGTAGGGTGCTCTATTTATTTTTATGTTAGCGGTGATGTTGTACTGATAGTACACAGACATGTTAAAATTATAAACCTTAGTTCTAGTTCTCGAGTTCTAGCATAGTCAGCTAAAAAAGGTATTTCTTGTACGCCAGCAGTTACTTTCTTCATAGCCAACGAAGAAGAGTTTCTTCTTTTTTGTTTATATACATGATAATCTAGCTTTCATATCAAATGGAAGTAAGTATAGTGATTATCTGTAAGAAATACAGACCTCCCTTTAAAGGGGTTAGAGGGTTAAAGTTAGTATTTTTTTATTTTTGTTGTTTGTGTGCAAATCCTAGTCTGCGTACCAAATTTCAGCTTTCTAGGACTTCAGGAAGTGTTCTAGGGGTTTTGATGAGCGAGTGAGTGAGTCAGTTAGTGATGAAATCGAGGTATTTTAGGTATTAATAAAACCCAAAGCTAGACACATGCAACTTAGTGTGTTTTGTAAGCTTGCTAACTACATTTTATCCTAAGAATTTGAGCTCTCTAGCATTATCCAGGTCGAAGCTATAAGGGTATGAAAATACGACGAAACGCTTTGAGAAAAGGCAGGTAGTGCCCCTGCTTTTTGTTGTTGGCTTGTCTTGGCGGGGGTACTACCGATCCCCTAGATCCCAAGAACAAACTTGACATTGTAGTTGTAAAACATATTCTCTAATACATTCCAACTGCAATTATAAGTTTGTACACACATAATTAAAAGATCGGCCATGTTATTTTAGGACCCTGGATTTCATATAGTTTTTCCTGTAATCTGGAGGTAAAGAACTAATATCTGTATTTTTTCCAAATCTTTGGCTCAATTGTTTTGGAGATAAGGGGTGGCGGAATGATCAATTTTCATATATTTTCGTATAAAACTTCAAAACTGTTTATTTTAAAATTATTAAAAAAAATATTTAAGACCCTCATGACAAGTCCTTTCATTTAATGTGGCACACGGTACAGTTTGCAAAACTTTTGTTTTTAATTTTCTAGTTTTCCCCCAAAAGTGACCCCCATATTCAAAATTCATTTATTTACATTACACCTATTTATCCGTTCCGTGATTACACCAAATGTGTACCAAATTTCAACTTAATCAGTCCAGTAGATTTGGAGCAAATTGGCTGTGACAGACGGACAGACAGACATATGAGTGATCCTATAGGGGTTCCATTTTTTCATTAAGATATACGGAACCCTAAAAAGTCAGTAAAACTGAAGAATATCGCCACGAACATTTGTCACATAAACACATATTTCTTCCTCAATCCAATATGAAATACGACCGCACGCTCCACCCATTCGATAACAAGAAATCGCAGAAAAACAAAATACTTATCGTCCGTCCACTGGACATTAAACCATCCAATACTCTTACTAGGGATATTTCCCCTGAGACTGTACCTCTTCCCTGTCTAAATTAAAAACTTTTCCATAATAATGACGATCTCCTCGTTCCCCTGCCGCTTCTTTTTCATTAATGTGCTCTTATTGGTTTTGTTATTCTGTGTTGTTGAGGGTTCCAGGGTAATGCGTTTGTAAGTATTTTTTGAGTAAGGTTTTAATATGTAAGAAAGAAGTATAGATTTTTATTTTTATTAACTTAAGTACTAGCTGGAAGTTCACATGAGATTTCTTAGTATTCTGGTGTGAAAAGTAATTTTAGACTCACTAATAATGGTTTTGTAGTAGGTATCAGGAGGACGGAGTAATGGTGGCCGAGTGGTAACGCCCCCGTCTTACGAGTTGTAGGTCGTGGGTTCGGACCCAGGCAAGCGCTTTGCTTTGTGTAATTTATTTCATCACCACGGCTCTCAAAACGGTGAAGGAAAACATCGTGAGGAAACCGGTTTGTCCTAAAACCAAAAATTCGAAGACATCTGACATTTACCCACGTGTGAGCCCACGTGGTGGATTATGGCCCACTCCCTCTCACAGAGAGGAGGTATGTGTCCCAGCAGTGGGTACGTTATAGGCTAATAATGCCCATGGTTATGTATGAGGAGAGACTCATTATAATGTGGTAGAGGAATTAATAATAATAATAATTTATTGTCAGAAAACAATGATCCATAATGGTTAGTAACAATTGAAACTTATAAACTATGTTAGTAGGCACATAAAATCACAAAATAAATATTACAAAATTAAATAGGCATTTGAAAATTTAAATTGGATTCACGATTTAAAATAAAATTATAACATTAGTCTTTACGTGAACCATACAGCAGTGGTTCACGTACTGACAGTCAAAACGTTCAGAAAACGCGCTCAGGATACTGTTGCGGCTGCCCCGCATCCTACGCACCAGGGATGTGCACCGTTTGCGCATGATTGTGTGGAAACAATCCACACGAGCTTCGGCAAACATCCCCGACGCGCTACAGAAGCGAGGCAGCCTCAAGAGCACCCTGAATGCATTGTTATACTGGACACGTAGGGCTCCGTACTGTTTCTGCGTGTAATCCAACCACAGACTGCCAGTATAAAAGGACGTACAGAATGCCCTAAACAGGGCTATTTTGACGTCCCTCGAGCACCGAGCAAATCTGCGGGCGATCATATTTGCACGAACAGACAGCGCCCTACGTTCCCTTTCGATGTCTGCATCATCTTTCAGGTCAGAGGTTAATAAATGTCCAAGATATTTAAACATGTCAACTCTTTTAAGTGGGCATCCGTTGAGCTTAATTGCTGGTAAGTAATTTGGACTCCCCCTGGCCTGAAAGACCATGCATTCACTCTTGCTCGTATTATACAGCAAACCATGTTCTTTTGCATATTCTTCACAAATGCTAATCAGTTTTGCCACTCCACAGACAGAGGCGCTCAGCAGCACCATATCGTCTGCGTAGCTGATATTGTTAAGGCACACACCTCCAATATGGCAACCGACATGCATGCTGCTGAGCCTCTCTATCAGTGCATTAATATATAAATTGAAGAGCTTCGGTGAGGTTAGCCCCCCTTGCCTCACACCGCACTCCAATATATACGGGGTTGAGTAAGCCCCCGACCATCGAACAACATTGACCTGATTGCTGTACCAGTATTGGAACACACGAATCAGTTCGTCTGGCACTGCCGCTTGCTGCAGTTTTTGCCACAGCAGGTCATAACAAACCAAGTCAAATGCCTTCGACAAGTCGAGGAAGCAAGCAAACACCGGTGTACTTCTATCAGTGTAGTACCTGACAGTCTGCTTTAAACACAATATGGCTGCTTCTGTAGAGAGACCGGCTTTAAAACCAAACTGGTTATCATGCAAATTAATCATCAAAACAAAAAAAAAAAAAACTTTATTTCGCACCTATTACTTTATTTCGGATCACTAAATACAGGTCCAACCATACGAAGTTATTTTAAACTCGGCAAGAAGATCCCCGCCCCTTTCATAACATAATCGTAATTTTAAATTACCTTTGTGGACCCCTGACGTAAACAGGACGGGTGGGGCGGTCAACATTTTGTCGTGTCTATTGTTTTTCATTATCTAAATTATCCCACTTTTGAAGATATTTTCTTTGACAAAATAAAGTACCACTAAAGAATCCGAAGTGTTTTAGGACGGAGATCTGAACTTGCTACCTTAAAAATTGTACTTGGAAGAATTGAATCCTCGTATTTTCTTCTTACTATCTTCAGCGGTGACCAATCGGTTAGCAATTTACTTATACAGGTTGGAATTTTTAACCTCACTCGGAGGGACAGTACTCTAAATAATGGAGATAGCAAATGTTACTCAAAGGAAACATTCCTTTATTTTTGAAAATAAACAAATCTGTATTCAAAGATTTTCGAAAATTCATTTGCCACACTCGGGAATCGAAGCGGTTAAAATAATACTCTGTGCTTTTATGGCATCGATCGGTAGGGTCAATCATAAGGATCAAATCTCTGTAACAAACATGATAAATTAAATGAAAGGAAAACCATGAAATCTAAACTTATACATTCAATGGGACAAGATAAAGATAAAGCACTTTTACTCAAAGATTGACACTACGATTTCAATATTCATCACAACTCGCTATTAAAAGTTACTGGAAATTAATTCCTTAAATGAATAAATTTGTGGATCCAACGAAATGGAGCTCATTTTGAGTAACTAATTAATTCAATAAGTTAAGATTTTATAGTTTTACTTTCATTTAATTGACCGAGCAAACGCGAAGCGTCTTCGTTTCAGTTTGGGCATAAATGTTTTCGTATGTCCGGATGGCTGTTCTCCTCTACAGCCCGCATTTCTCAACCGATTCTCGTGAAATTTTGTGATTAGGTTCGATAATTATATGGAATATTTTTGTCTATTCAGTTTTTTGAAAAGACGAAGATTCGGGGATTGAACACGTAAAAAGAAACATATTTCAGCCATATCGCGCTTTTTTGTTATAAATAGCGCAGTGAACATTTTATTTTTTGTGAGTTTATTTATGTGTGTAACATTTATTCATTTTTAAGCTATGCAAGGTGACTCGCGAAGTCTACAGCTCACAGATCCACTAGTTTATCATGCTTGTTAGAAAGATTTGATCCTTATGATTGACTCTATCGATTGATGCCATAAAAGTACAGAATGTTATTTTTTCAGATTTCAGCCGGTTCGATTCCTAAGTATGGCAAGCTAATTTTCGAAAATCCTTGAATGCAGATTTGTTTATTTAAAAAAATAAAGGTATGTTTCCTTTGAGTAAAATTTGCTATCTACAGTATTTACAGTACTTTCCCTCCAGATGAGGTTAAAAAATCCATCCTGTATATTAAAGTTTGTGTGTATGTGTGTGGTGTTATGTGTTTTGATCAAAATTCGAAAATCATTTATAATTATTTAAAATATGTTGCGCCGACCACAAATCAATTGGGATATGGACACGAGAATGATGATGATGAAGAATAATTTAAAACATCAATCAATCAATCTTTTTTTTTATTAATCAATCAATCATTAATTATTTTGTTAAACATAGGTATGGTTACAGATAGTATATTGTCTAAAATATGTGCACTATGTTTTCCCAATATATGGCGTACAAAATTAACATAAACAGACAAAACATCAATTTAGCTCTTGAAATAATATTTCGTGAAAATATGACGATAAATATATTAACTAGAACTATAATTCGAGGTATAAGAACCAGATGAACGTAAATAAAAAAAAATAAAAAATGTTTTTCTCATAAAACGATTTACAATGTGGTCCTTCATGAAATGCCAAAACGACGCAGTGGTATATTCAATATTGCACAAATTCCAAAAAAAAAAGAAATTGCTTAACCACTTTCAATAGAACCAGAAAAACGTATTATGAGTACCGCTAAATTAGTCTTAATTATCTTGCTACTATTTACGGCTTCAGGAACGTGTTTGCAAAAACAATATTTTTAATCGTAGAATATTGGTTGTTTCACAATATCATATGAACCATATCGACGTAAAAGCTTACATGGGCGTTGTTTTGGGTGTTACAAAATTGTGTTTTTAAAGAGCCAAAACAACGTATATCAATTTGCGTTTTATTGGGACAAATAATAAAATAAAAAACACAAGTGAATGGCCGATGCGATGTAATACGATACATGTTATTGTGGCGGTACTACTGTCCTTGATAATTATTATTGTCCATTGACCAATATAAACAATATTTTAATATGGCACCTGAAAGTTGATGTAAGGTTAAAATACGTAGCCCCTAATTTGAAGTTTGGAGAATCTTGTTTTGTTTTTTACTTCGTAAATTAGTGTTAATAAGTGAAAATCTTTAAATATATAAAAATCTCGTGTCACAGTGTTTGTTATCGAACTCCTCCGAAATGGCTTGACCGATTTTTATGTTTTTTTTTGTGTATATTCGGTAGGTCTGAGAATAGGTTGTACAGTATATTTCATACCGCTGCGGGTGAAACCGTGGGGCGCAGCTAGTAACATATAAAATTTAATAAAATGAGAAAAAATTGTTGAAATTTGAAAATTTTGGCATCGCTGGGACAAAGAGGACCATCTCAGGTACATTTGAATATTTGAACGCAGAGGAGAAAAAGAAGTAATGAGAAGAGTACGAAAAGCATTTAAAAAGAAAAATTACTGCACTGCAATCTTGATGAAGCAAAAATGTCGGCACAATCTGGTGATATACATTTAATTGAATCTGACTTGGAAACCATTTGTAATTGCCATTAATCAGCATCTAAGCTAATTTATTACAAACGCCGAAATGCGATATACAACTTTACCATGCTGGATTTTGAGAAGGAAAAGCGTAACGTTTTCTGTTATTGTTGGCATGAAGGCATTGGAAGGAAAGGGGCTGTTGAAATCGGGTCATGTTTGTTAAAATTTCTGAAAACTAAAGCTGATGGTAAAGCGATTACATTTATATCCGCTACTTGCGTGAGTCAATGTCATAATGTATATATTTCAGCTCTAGTACTGTAGTGCATTGAAGCTTTCAATATACTAGAGATTAACTAAAAGTATTTTGAACCTGGGCACAGTCAAATGGAAGCAGATGACATCCACGCGTCTATTGAACTGGCTAAGAAGAATATACCGATAAATGATAAATGATTTTATTTTTCTAAGTAGGTTTGTACAGACAATTTTACACGTCAATCATATGTTTTAAACTAAATGAGGTCGGCGTTTCCTATCTGACTACTCTGAGAAGAAAGGCCGAAACAAACTCAGAGGTCACAGTCTCTTTTAAAGTCCAGACATAATCTTGGTCAGATCATGTGAAGACCATGTAGATTGGTATCTGAAATGGTCTTTTGAGGAAAGAACCACACAGATTGAGTGGACCTGTCCAGTCAGTGCACGCGTTTGTCAGTAATCGTGCAGCTCGACTCAGGAAGTAGGGACTTAAGGATATTTCATCCATCCGCATTCTATACAATTATAAGAAAAACTTCCCGAAAAAAATCATATGACGTTTATGAAATGGGAACAGAAGACTTCGTAGACATTAAATACCTGAAAACCGTATTGGTTAAGCATGCTAATGTTGATTGTGATGGCAATGCTGTCGACTAGCTTAAAATAAGGTGGCTACAGTACCGCAAAGAATATAGTTAACATATATTATATATTAAATATGATCTGGATAATGATTTAAATCGATTAAGAAATGATTAAGTTTATCAGAAGAGGCAAAAAACGACATGTGGAACAAATTGGGTTGAAAAATGTATTTGACAAACCCTTACTTACCCATTTCCGCTGAAAAGTATTAGGATTTACAAGACATTCCAACACAATACCACAGTTTTTACGAAGGATTTTTAGTTAGAACAACAGATGATGACGAAAATAGTTAATATTTCTCTATACGATGGCTGTATGTTGATTATAAGTTTTTTAAATTAAAATTGTACTTATTCAGAAGTAAATAAAGATAATGTTACGTCTGATTGATTATTTTTTTATTTATTTTTATCAATTTCATCACATTCACAAAATAGAACTTAACTTCACAAATCACGTATTTAAGTAGGTAAACAACAACATTTAAAAAAACATAACTGCCTCACTAACTTGTGTAAAGCACACTGCAGCGCGCTCTGCGCGTGTGCTGCGCTACTGCAGTGCTTCGGGCATGTTTGCAGAGGCGGGAATACATGGATTTCCTGCACTCATGCGCAAGCGCTGCGCATCCATCATGCGCCGGATTCGCGCCAGCCCCAACAGCATTCTGAAGGTTATAGCGAACAGCTGGGACAGTCCGATGCCGTGACATTGGATACCCACACGCCACTGAGTGCATGTAGTGTATAATAATAAACTTATAATTATCTTCTGGTAGAATTTAAGTACTAAAATTATAAGTTGTTTGTATACTAACCCAAATGGACTAATGGTCTGAATTTTTTATTTTTATTTTTTATAAATCAAATATAAGTATACTCGTATATATGTATATACATATATATATATTGTGTCTATGTAAGCATATATAAATAAATCATTCTTAACTGTTTCAAAGCTCTAAAAGTATGCCAATAATAAGTTAATGCTCTCTCTTCCGCGTAGGTACCCCACTGTGCAGCTCTATTCCGATTGCAAGGTACTTACAGTCAGGCAACTTTATGTGCTTCTGTCGACCTTACGCAAACACTCTGCCCGCCCTCCTAAGGAACCGACTGGCAGACTTAAGCATAATGTTTTCCCCCACGAACGCCATAGAACTGCCTTTGCCAAGCGTCAATTCTACGTTATTAGCATTAAAATCTACAACTTCCTAAATAAAAAGATAAAATTTTATTCGTGCCCTAAATATCAATGCAAAAACTTACTTATAGATTATCTCCAAACACTAAGTTACGACAACACTGAGGATCTTCTGCTGGGTAATTTACAATGATAATGAACTAAAATTCTCAATCTAACCCTAAAAGAAAGTGTACTGGTTATATCCCATTCTTTCTCACTACACACACACACACACACACACACATACACACACACACACACACATACACACACACACACACACACACACACACACACACACATCCTACACTCACACACACATCCTACACTCACACAATACATTTTTCATAAATTATATCCTGTTTTTTTGTTTTTTTTTTTACACCATTTACTCATTGTTGAAACGTCCTGATTTATTATAATATGGCTTTGTTAGTTACGGAGAATCACTGACTCCTAAGACACAGGCACATACACCTAGTTTAGGAGTCAGAGTATTTAAATTATTGTGACCTAGTTATAAGCCTTATTTGCTCATAATGTTTGAATCAAATTGTAATGACTGTTTTTGGTGAAATAAAGAATTATTATTATTATGTCATTTATTTATTTACATCCTTATTAAATACATTTTTAAATATTTTTATAAAAACATTAAAAAAAACATTAAAAAATATAAAAAATAGTGGTCCGCCGGTATCGGGAGCAGGGTCCAAGCTACCGGTGGTTAGGACTCCAGAGACAGGAACCTCCTCACAATGCGAGCCGTATCGAGGAGTACTGCCTTCTGGATCAGGCCCTTGATCCAACCGCCTAATGAGAGCCTCGAGAGATGCTGGTCGAGGCTTTCGGCCATCAGGCCATTGGCCGATACGACAATCGGCACAATGATAGCCGAGCTCACATTCCACATGTCAACAACCTCGTGTGCTAAGTCGAGATATTTAATTTGTTTCTCTTTCTCAGCTTTCACGAGGTTCTCGTCATGCGGAATGGTAATATCGATAATCATTGTGCGACGCGCTAATCGATCTATCACCACTATATCAGGTTTATTAGCGACAATAGTCCTGTCAGTAATGATAGACCGATCCCAGTACAACGTGATATGGCCATTTTCAAGAACTGGGTCGGGCACATACTTGTAGTACGGTACCTCAGAATCCACCAGTTTATATTTCAAAGCAAGTTGCTGGTGAATAATCCTGGCTACTTGGTTATGCCTGTGCAAGTACTCGCCGTTAGCTAGACGAGAACAACCCGAGATAATATGTCTGATGGACTCACCCGGACGATGGCATGCCCGACACACGTCAACCGTCCCATCTTTCATAATATGTCTCCGGTAGTTATTCGTCAAGATACCTTCGTCCATAATTGCACAGACGAAACCTTCTGTTTCCCCGAAAAGGTCACCAAAACGTAGCCAGGATACGGACGCTAAGAAATCTACACCGGGCTCATGAAGAGCCCGGTAGAAGCGTCCGTGAAGCTCCTTGCTTTGCCATATTTCCTTGCGGTCATCTGTTGTAAGTACCACAGGTTTGCGCCAGTTCTCTTTAGCCATGGAGAGCGGGGTGAGTCCCTTGTCCACTGCTACCACATCACGATGCATACCCACTTCGGCTTTTAAAAAATATTCCCTGAGACTGCACACTTCACGGCTGTGGAGGGTCTTTGCATTTAAAAAGCCTCGACCCCCGCACTTCCGCGGTATGTACAGTCTCATCACCGATGATCGTGGGTGATGCATCCGGTTTGCGGTCAGCAGTGTACGGACCCTCCTATCTAGGGCGTCGAGTTCAGTCTGAGTCCATTTGAGTATGCCGAAAGAGTACATCAAAACCAGCATGACCCAACCGTTGAAGGCCCGCACCTTGTTTCCGCCTGAAAGAAGACTAATTAATACTTTCTTCAAGCGACCAAAGAAGCGCTCCTTCAACGATTGCTTCATGTCAGTAACGTTGATGCCTAATGCTTCCGACATACCTAAATACTTATAGCTTTCGGATAAGGAGAGGGATCTAAAGTGTATGGAATCCGAAAGTTGAATTCCCTCGGATTCCATAATCTCACCTCGCTTTACATGCATGACTGCACATTTGTCCACACCAAATTCCATCCTGATGGTGCTACTGAAAGTTTCAGTTACCTTCAGTAGCTCCATCAGTTGCAATTTGTTGGGTGCAAAGAGTTTCAAGTCATCCATGTAGAGGAGATGAGATATGACTTGACCACCTCTCCTCAACCGATAGCCTAGTCCTGAATCCTCAAGTAGCGAGCTTAAAGGATTCAGGGCTAAGCAGAACCAAAGTGGACTCAAACTGTCGCCCTGAAATATTCCCCGTTTAATCCATACGGGCTCATCGCTCCCCTGGATCTGTCGACACCCTGGATAGCGAAGAACCGTTCTCCATTGCCCCATACATGACCTAAGGAAGGTGCGTAGAGTTGCATCTATCTTGTACAACTCCAGCACCCTCATGAGCCATGTATGTGGCACCGAGTCATAGGCCTTCTTATAATCAATCCAGCATGTCGACAGATCCTTGCGGGATCGACGAACCTGTTGGCTTATGGCCATATCGATGAGGAGTAGCTCCTTAGTACCGCGGGACCCGTTCCGACATCCATTTTGAGAGGTTGACATAATCGAGTTACTTTCAATGTGCGTATTAATTTTCGCTCTCAAAATGGATGTAAGAAGTTTATAGACCGTCGACAAACACGTGATCGGTCTATAATTCTTGGGATCCGTGGGACTACCTGACTTGTGGAGCAGGTGGGTAACGCCTGTTGTTAGAAACTGCGGAAGCGACCCAGACTCTAAAGATGACTGGAACTGAGATGCCAGGCGGGCGTGTGAACTAATTAGCCATTTCAACCAAAAGTTGTGCAATCCGTCCGGTCCCGGTGATTTCCAATTCGGTAACGGACGGACTGCTCTGACGACATCTAATGGCGTAATTAAAACTGCTTCCATTTCTGGTACAGTTTCACACGCTCGCCCGACATCCAGTATCCAGCTAGCCTCAGAGTGACAGACGGGCACTGACCAGATGCTGCGCCAGAATGTACTCGTGGCGGCATCATCCGGGCGGCACTCGTCTGTCACATTTTGTTCAGATCGCTCCCAAGTTCTATACACCCATCTCTCATCGCTCTGGAACATGCGATTCTGTGTGTACCGATCAACCCGCCGCTTATACCGCCGAATACGACTCGCCCATGCACAAACTTTCTGCTTCAGGAAGTCGATGCGCTCTGTGACACGGGACATGTATTCTCGAGGGCTGATTCCAGTCCCCGAGAATGCCCGCCTTACAAAGCGCATCACTCGTGGTCGTGTATTGCCCTCCCTGAAGCAGTATAGTTTGCCGATGAGTACCCTGGCCCCATCGATACGACGCTGGATCCTGCACTGCCAGGCTGGTACGGCTGGTTTTGGTTGCGTAGCCACGTCACAGTTTGGAAATTTGACGTTAGCTAAACGACATGCCGCAACAGCCGCGCAATACAGGATCGAATGTGTATCAACGAGATCCTCGCTGCTCTCGAACACATTCTTAAGCTGCGAGTCCAGGGCACACACCAACGCCCTATTTTTTTTGTGTTATTTTTATTATTATTATTATTAATATAGCACTGCCAATATGCCACTTGTAGGAGTATATTATCTCTATTAAACAGGTGGTAAAGCTTGAAGAGCCGAATTTTCACGGTATTTTTTCTCTGCTGTAAAATTGAGTCAATGTAGATACGTTCATCTGACTCTTACACCGCGAACTGCTGAAATAAGTAAACAAAATTTGTGGAACTATTTGTAATTAAGACTCAAATACACAGACATAAGAATCGAACTGAACTCAAACTCAAAGCATTTATTTCAAATAAACCAATTACAGGCACTTTTCAATTATCAAGGGATCGGTCGGTAAGAAAGATGAAGCTAGTTGCCCATTCCAAAGCGTAATAGGTACCTATGGAGAAGAAGAATAAATTAATAACAAACTGTTAGCAAACGATAACTGAAGACAGGTACAAAAAAAGCTGTAATGAAGATAGTATCTAAAATTTGCATAAAAAGGTGTATAAGATGATGCATCTTACAGGTCTATAGCACTTATAGTACTTAAATGGCGTAGGTACAGTCTACATAGTCTACTGCTGATCCTTCAGAATTTCAAGAATTCATTGATATCTAAACTGCTCAATATGTGACTCGGTGAAGTTTTGTTACAAATTCGTTAAAAATCACAAATTTTAGCCCAAAACAAATGAGTTTTGACTTCATTTAGAAGTATACCCTACCAAATGGTAGGCGTGACGAATGTTTATCAAAGTTATGTTACAATACAATGTATGACGGGTGAGGAGTGTGAGTGACGTCACGTGCAGGCGTCACGCGTCGTGGTGGCATGACGGTGTGGCCATGAGAATAGCGGGGTGATTTGAAATCGTATTTAAATAGACTGAGAATAGAACGTCAAGCAATAAACCGCTGCCAAAGCTCAGTCTTCAAAATGATTATTAAAATTGGCGTAGCTAACAAATGTAACAGCTACACTCTCTGGCGATGTAAATAAATATTTTACACACACACGTGATCATCATCTCTTTTGTCATCTCTCTCTCTCTGTCTCTCTATCACACATCTCTATCTGTAATTGTACCAAAATATTTTCAGCATTGGTTCTGTTTCCAGTGTGCACAAACTTACTTGGAATACAATAATTGCAAGTATTTATTTTTACTAGACCACAGATGGGTTATGTTTTTAACTCACATATAAAAGCTGTAAATTTTTTTCCTCCTCATTAGTTACGAAGCAATAGTCTTTGTCTACAGTTTGTGATAATTATTTAAACCAAGACTATCCTTAAACTAAATTTTGTAATAAATTAATAATTTTAACTAAACCGAATACCTAAAGTATATAGCCACAGTCAGACTGCGCAATATACACCGCTATCGCTTATAACTCACTCCACCCTACATTTTCATAGCCCCACATACAAGTTATTAATCGTCCTGCGTGAGTGATTATTTTTTGAGCGGCTCTGTCCTGTGCCCGGCCGGACTCTCCCGTGTCCGAATCTGTCCGGCTGTCCTGAGTCACGCGCAGGTGCAGACTTCACATTTAATTGATTGTCCCGCATTTTTGGGCACAGAGTTTATTTTTCAGCGAAATTTTGAAAGAATTCGAGAGAAAAGTTGTATTTTTGTCTTGTTTGGAAAAGGTGAGTAATTTTACTAAGTACAGTATTTTTATTTCACGAAGTGACGCGCGCTTTACTTGTGGTTAGCAGTTGTTCAAACACCCCGTGAATGTGTGTGTAAAGCGCAGGAGCTCTCGGTACCGTCCGAGACAGTGGCAAGGTTGGAAGTGTGTGTGTATGTGTCCGTGTGTGTATATGTGTTCGTGTGTGTGTGTGTGTTATGTGCTGACGCTACTCGTCTTCACGCACACATTTACAGCGTGTGTGTATACTTAGTTACTACAAGGAAAGCGCGCGTCGCTTCGTGAGATAAAATTACTATATTACATTATGGTATAATGAAAAAGTTTATAGTTTTACTGCTTCGCATGGCGGCAATGGCGATATGTCAAATCAGTGAAATTCCTGTGTTATATCCAAGCTAAATATCAATGTATTAACACATAAACTCTCCGGAATAAATTCTCTAATTGATAGTCTCATCAAAATTCATGGTGTAGTCTAGAAGAACTAAGCGATCGCACAGCCGGACATGAAAAGTGACATTGTGTTATACTATGTAGCGACCCGCCCCAGCTTTACACAGATTTTACGACTTCACAAAACATCGTGAGTTTATAATTATATGTAAGTTTAATATAAATAAAACTTTATTATTAACATTATATTGCTTATCTATATACAAATTATTACACAAGTAACTATTTAAACTATGTAAGTGCTAAATTAAATGGCTTAATAATTAACAAAATTAATTAATCAATAAATTTATTTATTTATTTATTTTAGGCAAATAACACCCATTCCCAAACATACAGGCTCAAAATGAGTTTTTTTAATGTATTTATGAACAAAAGTTGACCGACAAACTGCCGACTGTGCCCCAAGATACATTTTTGGGTGAATTTCTAAACAGATAATCTTCGTGTCAGAATTTCTAAACAGATAATCACTGTACGAGTAGTAAGAAAAAATACAGTAGAAATATTTTTTTCTTATTAGAAAATGTAGCTACTTACGTGAGACAATAAATATATTTTAATTAGGATTTTAGCTAACTAGCTTTTACTCGCGGTTTCGCCCACGTGGGGGTCGGAAATTATCTCACGCGAACGTACTACCGGGATAAAAGTATCCTATGTTTTAATCCAGGTCATAAACTATCTGTGTTTCAAATTCCATCCAAATCCGTTTAGTAGTTTTTGCGTGAAAGAGTAACAAACATCAATCCATCCTCACAAACCTTTATATTTATTTTTCAACTAGCTTTTGCCCGCGGCTTCGCTCGCGTTAATTTAGAATTTGACAATCAATTCGGTTTGTTCGGGGAATTGTATTTATGAGGCTGAAAGACCGGTCTATCGACACTCTAGACTCACAAAATGTATTAGGTAATTTAATAAAAAAAATAAAATTTCTTAACACACCACTAAAGTTTCTATAATAATATAATTCAAACATAATTCGAAAGACACGTGGTGCTATATATTATCATAAGAAGGTTATTGTTGTTTTCCTCGGGAACAGTACTTTTTTTTCGAGAAGAAGGTATGTCCTATGTCCGTTTCTGTACCCCTGACAACGTATATGCAAAATTTCAGGATGATCGGTTCAGTGGTTTAGGCGTGAAAAGGTAACAAACAAACAAACAAACTTACTTTCGCATTTGTAACATTAAAAAATAAAAAAAAGTTAGGAAGTTAGGATAAATGTAAAATAAGTAGTAGACGTGAACAATCAGTGATAAGTGAACATTTAGTGACAAATGTTATTAACGAAAGAGACGTTATTAGTTCAGAGACTAGTACTAGTAAGGCTATAGCTTTGCCATAATATTAGTAGGATTATATTTAAAAAAATGTTAAACCACTAAATTTGTCATCGCGGTGACTGTCCCCAGTACGGTTCTTATGATAATGTGCCTCGTAGAAGAAAAACTATTTGTTATTTAGTTTTACCTTTACTTTTATTTAATAGGCCCAGTAGTTATAGTATTGACAAAACAGTGTTATTATTTTTATACCTACTTAGTGAAGTTACTGATAAGTGAAAACACAAGTGTCCTGCGAAATATACTCATCTCGGTGAAAAATGCGGCACAGGCATAGTTTGCATACGGCATTGTAGGGTCCGCCTCCCTTTTTTTTGTGTGGGCATTCAACAAATAACTTCTCCCGCTCTGGGCGGAGCGGGAGGGCGTGTCAGACTCTTACTGACTGAAACCCACCCGTGTTCCTTCAGTTGCCTGTGCGCCAGGGCCACGGTAACTCTTTAATGACGTTATCGAGGCAGTTACAGTCGCCACTGTAGGTGAGCGCCAACCAAAACCGACGCCCTCGTGGCTTGATCGGCTTTTGCTGGGCCTTCCCTAGAGAACTAGGGATCTCACCCGGCATCGGCCTGCAACCTAATTACGTAACACACTATCTATCATAATCTGAATCATTTTGAAGCCTATTGCTAATCCAATTCTTCATATGTTCGAAAAATTTGTCTGCTCTACAATGTAAATAACGCAATGAATGTTGTTGAACTGTCAAAATGAAACCCATTCCTACTGTTAGTGTGTTACGTAATTACCCCGCTGGTCGCACGCGTGGTCGTCGTGAAGCACTTCGGGCAATCCTGCACTCACACACCAGAAACTCACATATTGCTATTATTTTGTTATTGGCCAATTAACTGTTTTGAGATAACAATCATTTATAGAAATCCGAGAAATGTGTTGATAGAATACTTTAACAGAGTTTACATGAAGTTTCTTGTCCTTTTTCTCGATGAATACCTAGTTTTGCGAACGGATAACTAGCTCTCTGATTAAATACTGATACGTCTAATTAAATAAATGACTAGCCTTGTCGTTCTGTGCTTTACTTCCTTTCCATACAAACCATATTCATAAGAACTTCTATACACAGTAAATAAGCAGTAACCCATCTGACATTCAATACTTGCTATTAGGTGATATCTATCTATATATTACATTATTATATACTTACAGTTTTTCCTGCCTCTTTTAACACTCTCGTGTATCGAGCCGGCCATCTGTACGTTTCTATTCTGTGTCGGCAGTTGTTTGTCCATCGGTGCGGGCGTTTGATTTGATGCGTTGTGACGCTGGTCACCGCACCCGATTTATTGTGTGCTAGTGCAGCGGGTTTTTCGACAGGTTTGAACAAAATAAAAAACTCACTGTGGCTCGGTGAACATGTTTTGTGCATTCCTGTAAATATGGAGGTATTTGTGTGTTTTTTCGGAGAAGTATTGAACCAAGCAGCGATGCTGTGTTGCGATTTGTTTGCTCGTGAGAATTATTTCAAACTTTGTCTTAGTTAACGACGCTAACTGAAAATCAATAAAGTCACTGGGATCTTTTTAGAGTATCGTGACATTTGAGGTGGTGCTGATGACTTACTAGTGGCCCTGTGAGCTGTAGACCTCGCGAGTCTGTATTTGCATAGTTTTAAACTGAATAAATGTTCACCGCGCACCTTAGAACAAAATCCTTAAAACAAAAAGCGCGAAATGGCTGACATATGTTTTTTTTTTTACTTTTTACCTCCTTATCTCCGCCATTTTGAAAATTCTCGACAAACTGAATTATCAAAAATATCCTTATAATTATCGAACCTGTTCACAAAATTTCGAGAATCGGTTGAGAAATGCGACCTGTGGAGGAGAACAGCTATTCACCGGACATCCGGAAATACGAAAGCATTTTTGCCCAAGCTGAAACGGAGATGCTTGGCTCGCGCTTCGCGCTCGCTCTGCCAATTATGAAAGTGGGTCAGTTACTGATTACTTCGCTAAATTCACTAATTAAACTCCAACATTGATATCCAAATCCACCGGTAATTCAAGAGCGCGGGAAGGGACGCTCCTGTCAGTGTCACCTTCCAGTGCCAGCTCGCTCAGCCAGTGATGTCCGACAATGCTTGGAGGGTTGGGATTCGATGTGATCTTCAGAATTCCGGTTATCAGTAGGTATTTAGGTACTAATGCAAAGCCACATCGACGTGCTGTCTGTTACTGTGGATTCAGTACATGACTTTGAACCCCTCTGCATTGAAAATTATCGCTGATTTTTTTTTTTAAATCTTCTGTTTTTTGGAAAAGTGCAATATATTTTTGGCCAAAATCAACTTTTAAGATATATATTATATTATATCATTGATAGTATATTATTTTAATTATTGTGAATGTAAAGTCTATGTAGATCATTGTTTTTATTTTCTTTCTTAGTTAGTTTTAATCATAGTCTGTCAGTTTTAGTAATTTATGCGGCCTACCCAAATGTCTTTTCTTTGGTATTGGTCGTCGAATCGTTGAGTTCCTTAAGTTTTGAGTTGAGCTGCACTATTGCTGAGCAATGCGTGCACTGACTGGACAGGTCCGCTCATTCTGTGTGGTTTTTCCTCAAAAGACCATTTCAGACACAAATCTACAAGGTCTTCACATGATCTGACCAAGATTATGTCTGGACTTAAAAAGAGACTGTGACCTCTGAGTTTGTTTCGGCCTTTCTTCTCAGAGTAGTCAGATAGGAAACGCCGACCTCATCTAGTTTTAAAATATGGTTGACCTGTAAAAGTGTTTGTACAAACCTACTTACAGAAAAAAATCATTTATTATTTATAAGATCACAGACCTAATCATTGCTGATGAAACTGACTGATTGTTTTTTTGATAAAGTGATCCCGGACTGTTTATTTTACTTGTATTAAAACTGTGTTAAGAGGCACACAGGAAAATTCAGACCCGGAACAACAATTCTTCGAGGCTTAGCGTAGAAACTGGTACAATCAATTCAAATCACTGCACACCAATCAAGCATTTACCTACCAAAAAACCGTGGCTTATCAAGGAACAACACACTAAGTAAACACTTCCTAATTCCTTTTTTCCCCCCAAAATCTTTGGCGGCCATATTTATATTTCCACCAACCAGATAACAGTTATATTTCACCGCCACGTGCGACCTGACGCTGATAAATGCTGCTCTGATGGATGACGACTGTTGGGAACGAAGAAGGTTATTTATTAGGAAAATCGGTCCACCCCCGGTTTAAATGCTGGTGTCGTGGTGGAAGGATGGGTTTGTTGTATGGTGACCTGGTTTGCTTTTAGGTTGGATCTGAATTTGTGCTACAGGTGAAATGTCAAGTTGTCGTGGAGGTTCATAAGTTTCAGGGCTTGTTTTTTAAAACAACATTTTATTATACTCAGTTTTGAAATCAGCAATGCAGCGGCTTTAAGTTTTGCCCTTTGCCCTTCAGTATTGACGAAGATATCAGGTCATGTCGTGCTAAAAGATATCCCTGTGACCAGTGTTGGTAATTATTAGGTAGGTACTAGCCTTTGTGTGTGGCTTCAACCGCGTGGAGGTCGGAAATTAGCCCATAGGAACGTACTCTCAAAATAAAAAGTAACCTTTGTCCTAACCCAGGTCATAGTTAACCCATTTAACCAATTTTAATCGAAATCCGAAGGTAACAGTCAAACAGACAGAGTTACTTCCCGTATAAGTACTAATATTACTCACTCGTATTTATAAATGTTGCTTAGAGTTAACAGTCCTTTAAAAGTCAAAAATGTATGGTTAAAAAGACGCTAATTATTACTTAACTTCAAGCAACGCTTATGAAAAAGAGGGTAAATGCATAATGTGCCATAGAATTCCGTTGTACTAGCCACAAATGTTATCTTCCGATATCTATCTTCAATTCTCAAAAGTAATTAATTCCCGTCTCCCCGTAAATCCTGACCGTCATAAAAAGCCAAGATGACCATAATAGATCACTCTTCCTAAGATTAAAACTTCTTACGATAAAACTTGCAATAACTTGCAGTCCCAGTGTCTTGTGCAAGTTTCAAACTTGCGCTCGGATTAAAAACTAATTTCTTTGTGTAGTTAGTTCGCTTTACACTTAGATTCTTTAGAGGTTAACAGAAGTAGAAGATTTAACGAGTTCTTGCTTGTAATTTTTATGTAGGCAGGTATGTATAGTCAACCTCGTGAATGATTTACAACTTTTGACAACACATAGCCAACAACACGCCTTTGAACTCCGAAGGGTCAGGCAGAGCTGCAGCTACAGTACACCCACATTTCGCCAGTTATGTTTAAGTCCCATGTAATAGGGGCGAGCCATTATAATTGCTATCAACCGGGCACAAATCCAGACTACGGGCTGCTACTGAGAAATTTCAGATGGAAAAACTCAATAACATTTTGTCCGACCTGGGAATCGAACCCAACCTGATGCTCAGCAGTAGCGAAAATTGCTAAGGTTAAAAAATATCTCACTGTTACAAACAAATATTCCTTTTAATTTTATGACGTGCAAGTGACATTTAATGTTAGGGTGATATATCAAATATGAGGTCGACTGTACAAAAATCGCTCGAATTCATTAGTAAAAATCGTTGATTAATCGTTTAGGTATTCAAATTTCTTAAAAGATTATAAATACATTTACTTCTCTACTAAATTATTTATAAAAAGAGGGCGACTAAAAGCTCTCAGACTGTTAAAAATAAATCCTAAAATGCCTGACCTTTTGCTACTACAAAAAAAATCTTTAATTTCTTAATTTGTTCAAGTAGGCAGGTATGTATAGTCAACCTCGTGTAGGATATGATAAATTTATACAGAAAGGTAACCAAAAAGAATACCCAAAGTAAACAAAGAAAACTTCAATATTTTTTTTATAAGTTTTGCTCACATTCTTGTGCGACAAACCCGGCCAAAACCGTGTAAACTGGGTAATGATATTATCATTTTAGTATTCATCAAAATTAACTCCGAGAACTTTGAGTACCTTTCGTTATTTCTTATACTTAAGACTCAAGAAAAAAAAAAATGACCTGCAAAATCACAAGCGAAATCTTAACACATTCCACTACACTGATTACATAATTTATCAACATTTATCACCGCGAGTCGTATATCAAAAACTTTTGCGAACTTGTTACGACTTTCAGTTAAACCATATTTTTGCTCAAACGCGATATATTTTGCTACATATCCTTAGGTACGTGGTAGTATGCTACTGACAGTATTTTTTAAACCTCCAATAAATCAGAGAAAAAAGCAATCGAAACTGGCTCTACTTCAAGAAAGTGTGACTTGTTAAACAAGATACTTACTCAAGGATATGATAATTTATGCAGAAAGGTAACGAAAAAAAAAAACCCAAAATAAACAAAGAAAACTTCAATATTTTTTTAATAAGTTTTGCCCACATTCTTGTGCGACAAACCCGGCCAAAACCGTGTAAACTGGGTAATTATAATTATCATTTTAGTATTCATCAAAATTGACTCCGAGACCTTTGAGTACCTTTCGCTATTTTTATACTTTGTTGTAGATTTGGTTATCCACGCACGCTTGGAAAATTCATCTAGTATTCATCCACGTTTCGCCAGTAATAGGCGATGTTCATTTTCCCTTGAAGCCTCAATGAATCTTCCTAGCTTGATCTCAACTATGTTACGGTCAGCTTCCAGTCTAACCGGATACGGGTGAATACCAGTATTTGATATGGAGTGACTGTCTAACTGACCTCCACAACCCGGTTTTTGGTTAACACGATACACCCGTAACGACTGTCAAAGATCTTCATATATACATACATTAACTCACGCCTTCCCAAGGCAGAAACTACAGAACGCCACCTGCTACGATCCTTACATACTCCTTTTGCCTCGTTTACGTTGATACGTCTGGTCATACACGCACGCCAGTTGCGAGTACTACGCACCTGACCTTTCTGACGAACATCACCAATAAGGTCACTATGTCCTCCTAGGGCGTCCCCTCCTGGCGTTTTCACTCACATCGGCCTTGTAAATACCTTTTGTTAGTCGCCTTTCATTCACCCTCTCATCATGACCAAACCATCTAAGCATACTCTTCTTTTAAACCACACCGTTGCCCCATCACATCATTCCTCAGCCTGTCATTCATAGTCACACCACATATGCTTCTCAAGGAACACATTTCCACAGCATTTATTCTACTTTCACGCGTCAAATATCTACGACTGATGATTAATGATTCTCTTCATTGTTATCACCTTCAGCCTGTTATTGAATAAAAACATTTTAGTAAGATAAGTGACAGGCATAATTTCAACACTAGAAATAGGAACAAATTAGATCAACCACGTTTCAGGTTGTCTAAAGTACATATTTCTTTTATGGGGTACTGTGTAAAATATTATAATAAAATACTACTCGATATTCTTCAACTAAATGAGAAGATATTTAAAACATGCATTAAACGCACGCTATGTAGACAAGCATATTATAAGTTCAATGACTATATCGTAGATAAAAATGCTTGGCTTAATGTTGGTCCTGCTCCACAGCCACTCGGGCGCACTAGTTAAAATTTGAATGTTTGGAAGAGATACTCCTTTCTTATTCCCTCTTTTGTTTTTCTGACATTGCGAACTTAATGTTTGTTTATTCTTTATAAAATGTTTTATTATTGAATAACTCCAATAGATATTTTAATGATTCTTTTCTTTTATGTAGTAAAATTTTATTCATCGCTCAAATACATAGCAAACTATAGTTTTGTATAATTTAGACGCATTTTTTCAATTTTGTAAATGTGAGTAACATGGATTCGTTTATTATAAACGAACCCATGGTACTCACATTTACATAAAAGAAAGGAATCATTAAAATATCTATTGGAGTTATTCAATAATAAAACATTTTATAAAGAATAAACAAACATTAAGTAAGACTATGTCATGCTCACTTAAATGTCTCACTGTTAGTGGCGCGTGTGTTGGATCATTCGGTTCCCTACAAAATGGTTGAGCTGGATGGTGCTGATCCACGCGCCATGTTCGTAAACGGGCGCCGTCAGTTGAGACTGGTCATCTCTTAACTGTCACGGCTTATTTTTATTATTAATCTTATATTTTTAATTGTTTCTTAATACACATTTTTTTTTTCATTGTTCTCGCATATAGAAGCAACAAGAATAATGTACCCAAGTTTTTGTAATATCTTGATTTAAAAAGAGTGTCCTTGGAGTTTCTTGCCCGTTCTTCTCCATAGAGATCTACTTTCTGGAATGGGCAACTAGCTTCAACATTCTGACTAACTGACCGACTCTTTGACAATTCTAAAGTGCCTGTAAATGGTTTAATTGAAATAAATGCTTTGAGTTTGAGTTTTTACAAAAAAAGAACCGACTTCCAAAAAAAAAACACAAAAAATCGTGAAAAATAACTTTAATTTCAGAAGTCTTTGGTTATGTATTTTCGTTTTTGGCCACCGACTTCCGAAATTAAAGTTATTTTACACGTTTTTTTGGAAGTCGGTTGTTTTTTTATAAAAATGTTTTTATTTTACACTTTTTAGTTGTGGTACCTGCCCCACACACATTCGTAAACCACTACTTGATATGTAAATAACAGTGACAGGAAATTATTAAAACATCATCAATATAAACTAAATGGAAAAAATAAGCAGTATTAAGGATAACTCAAGAAGAAGAAGGTTAGAACTTATCAAATTTAAATGGGACCACATGTGAAGCACCAACTTTCAAATAAAAAAGAATCATTCAAATCGTTTCACCCAGAAAAAAGTTCTGAGCACACATAAACAAAAATACAGATGAATTGAGAACCTCCTCCTTTTTTTAGAAGTCGGTTAATAAAGACTAGATTATATTTAATACTGTTTTTTCTCTTCTTCAATGTCCAACGTTTTACCAGTTATCCCGTATAGAGTTTCCATAATAGAAGTAGAGCCCACTACCACTCATACCGCGTGGTTGGTATGGCATAGTAATGGGGCTGAGGTCTGCATTCATAGCAGAACAGGGTGAATAGGGTGCTTAGGGGTTATCAGTGCAATTATTTCGCGTTTTATGTAATGAGAGTGCTTTTAACCGTGAAAGCATGTCGGTTTACGCATTATTCAGCTGAATATGGTTTTGGATTAGTTGGACTGAAGTTATTTTAATGAAGTGCTAATCAGTTGATGAATATATGTATTTTGCTATGTAACTGAAATAACTATAAATAGGGATCTATTTTTAAGATTAACAGAGTTATGGAAGATATTCTTGCCGCCTATGGCCACTTGCAATGTCAAAACGTCGCCCATGCGTTGTCACCCTCAGCAAAAAATTGTAAAGTTCCAAATGTTTTGCAAGTTGCATGTAAACTTGCACATGCAACTTGGCAGCAAGATTATGATAATTGAATTCTCTCGGACGATTTTTTCACAAGAAACAGCTACACAATTAAACAATCAACTGTTGGCCTAAAATTCTATTTTAAAAACAAAAAAATCTTCAATCCAAAGTAATGATAAAAACTCATTCAAAACCCCCCTCGTCATTAAACCAGTATAACATTTTCCTAACTAACCTTCATCCTACATCGACCCGGAACAATCTACCGTTTAGCGACACCTTTTGCTAATTATAATCAATCGAGTTTGTTCCACGGCAGCACCACCCTGGCGTAATGAATTCTGAACTCATCAATTCTGCAAATTTCCAATTTGAAGACGCTGTTGATTGAAAACCCACCTTCTATCCCCTAGGGGGGCTGAGTATGGAGGCTGTGGAGCGGACTGAATGGATACACTGCTGCAGTTTTAAACAGCAGTTAAAATTCTTTGATTGAATTGTTTTTTTTTTAATGTTTTAGAATAATGTAAAGTCAAGTCAATTCATTGTTTAGCGGATGTCAACAAAATCTACCCAAAGTGCCGAGGTACACATAGTGACATAAAATACACTAGATTATACTCAATAATATTGCCTTAATATATTTTTCTTATAGGTACCTGGGGACGACAATAAAATAACTTTTAACATAATAAAAAGCACGCCAATTTGGTGGCATTTTTGTTTTTAAACGGGGTACCTCTTGAACTTGTCTCTCAGTTTAAGTACCTAGGATACATAATGACTGAGACTCTTAATGATGATAAGATATCGAGCGGTAGCGAAGGGCATTTTCGGTGCGTGCTAATATGTTGGTGCATTGATTTGCAATGTGTGCAGTAGACGTAAAAGTGACGCTGTTGCAGGGCCTACTGCCAAAGCTTTTACACCAGCGCTCTATGGACCAGCTACACGCAAAGGGCCTACAACGCTCTTCGCGTACAATATAACAACGCCTTCAGGATTCTGGTGGGGATCCCACGTTTCTGCAGCGCTTCAGACATGTTTACGGACGCAAGGGTCGACGATTTTTATGCCATAATGCGTAAAAAAGCAGCATCTCTGATGTGTAGGATCCGGGGGAGCGTCAACGGAATTCTGAAAATGATATCAGAAAGGCCGGAGTTTGCAGTGCTGGGGAGGCTTATTCGGCTTCACGTGACGAGATGACGCAATGTTTTTTGATGACGATTTTTATTGGATTTTATTTAATTTTTATGTAAATTTATTCGAGAATGCTACTGTTAATGCTACTTACTAACATTGTTTTTAAGACCTTTGCTACTAACATTATATGTTCAATTTTTAAGTATGTCTGAAATAAATGTATTTCTTTTTGGTACTCTATCATCGGCACAAGCACAATTACTTTACTTTTATTAAAAACACAATTATTTTCAAATTCCTCAATTTTTTCTCTACGATTTGGTGCACGTGCACCCCGAGGTACATGTTTGGACAAAGTTGTAAGACCTTCTTTACTACTTTAAATTTTTCTTTTAATCAAATCACAACTGTCATTCTTTGACATTTGTATGAAATGTCTTTAACACGGCAAATAATTGGTGTAGTGTGTCAATTTAATAAACAGTTAATTTCCCAGATAGTACCTACTCTTTGGCACTCGTAAGTTGATCTAAATACAACACTGATTTACATAATAATTCCTGTACCTACCAGCAGCGA
This sequence comes from Dryobotodes eremita, assembly GCA_917490735.1. Taxonomy (NCBI): domain Eukaryota; kingdom Metazoa; phylum Arthropoda; class Insecta; order Lepidoptera; family Noctuidae; genus Dryobotodes; species Dryobotodes eremita. The sequence goes on from OU823266.1 coordinate 16,972,895, forward strand.
AAGGTCAATTTTTATAAGAGGTAAGCCGGAGTACATATCTTTAATGTGATTATATTATTTGTCTATAGAATACTGACTGTGCCATTTTTCAAAGGAATACGGTAGGAATCGAGTTGTATGGAACCTTCGCCACTGGTACCTACCAATTTATATTGAAAAAACTTCAATGATATTGTCTGAAATATTCAACATGAAGTGAGAGTTCCTTCTCTTTTATGACCAGTGATCCTTGCTATGCAGTGAATTTTAAGGCTGATATTAAACCAAGGACTTACAATCTATAGCTTGTCTCATCCATTCTTTAAGGAAGCTCCATGTAACACCCTTTCTCAGGTTGATCGCTAATTAGTTGAGTCTGAAACTGTTAGTTCGTCCTTTTATATCAGCAATTACACAAGTAACGTCGGAACGTCTGACACGACTGTTCTGCCTCTATGTCAGACGCTTTGCGGTATGTTAGCTTAAGGACGTGTAGACAGAAAAAACGGAAACCTTCTAAGATCGCCTCATTGTTCGTCCTTCCATCCTTCTATCAGTCTGTCAAGACCCTTTTTCTCGGGAACGCGTGGAGGTATGAAGTTGAAATTAATAATATCAAATACTAAGCCGTGTCTTGGAGCTCTAAAAAAACAGTGAAAAATTACTTTCTAAATTCGGTGTCTTTGGTTTTGTATTTTTGTTTTCAGCCACTGACTTCTGAAATTAAAGTTATTTTTCACTTTGTAGTGTTTTTATTGGAAGTTGGTTGATATTTTTTGTAAAAATGTTTTAGTTTTACATTTTAGTTATGGTAAAACACAAAACACCACACAAAACATACAAACACACAAATTGTGGCCACACAAATTCGTATCTATACCACTACTTGCTATGTAAATAACAGTGACAGGAAGTTATTATAACAACATCAATATACACTAAGTGAAAAAAGTACGTATTGAAGCTAACTGAAAATGACCCAAGCAAAGTTAATAAAAATTATATGGGACCACCCCTGAAGCATATCATATTCATTAAAAAAAATAATGTTCGAAATCGATCCACAATTGCTGGAGATATCGCACAAAAAAGATACAAAAAAAAAACGGAAGAATTGAGAACCTCCTCCTTTTTAAGAAGTCTGTTAAAATTACGGCCACGACACGACATATACGACATATTTTGATCCTCGCAAATAAATCAAAACCTACATACTTTTCGTTGACCTAGAATCATGAAATTTAGCAAGACTGACAACACAGTAAAGGTAAAAGTCCGAAATTCGTTAATTTGTAGTTTTATCACATTTTTTTTTTTATTATTAGCTTATATTTGCAGTTGGAGAATTGACCGTGACGTATATAGATGTATTAAGGAGATGTATTAAGGAAATACTCTTTTCTTGCTAATACAAATTTTAATTGCACCACTGTTCTCTTTCACAATCCAAAAACCACTGACTCTCCACTACATTTTACCATTTAAAATGTTTTTGCCCCACCCAGAAACAACGATAATATCATAACCGTTATATCTAAGTGTTGCCAAAGAAGAATAAACAATCAGTCGCCATAATGATAATACTTTTAAAAGTTTGTTACAATATTAATCATATTTTGAACTTTGACAGTGTTGCCACAGTGGATATTATAATTCGGAATTAAAATTATTATATTTTTTATTTTATTTAATGTATGAAATCATGACAGATGTATGAGAGAACATGGTTTTCAACTACAATTTACGGAACCCTTCATTGTGCGTGGTACGACATGCACTAAGCAGGTATTTTTCATACCGCTCCACTCATTTGTGTAACTTCGTAGGATTCTTTATTAATACCGACTTAAAGACCTAACATTACGTTTAATGTGCTTGGAAGTAGGCAAAAATTACACGAATGGCCACGACACAATCATACTACGCACCCGAGGGGCTAACACGAAAGCGCTTCGTTAACGTAAAGTAAATTCGAATGATTTTTGAATCGAAAATACGACAGCTATCCTATAGCATTTTAGCTAAACATTTTGCGATAAGCACAATCAGTATCGTCTCACCAATATAGTTATGTGTGACGCGAGTATTTTCAATTTATAATCGATTGATGTTACGTTACGTTTACTCCTTGCGGTAGTCCTAGGCCTACAGATCTCTTTGAAGGACTTCACCAATGTATGGTCAAGCGATAAATGATAAATGATTTTATTTCTGTAAGTAGGTTTGTACAAACACTTTTACACGTCAATCATATTTTAAAACTAGATGAGGTCGGCGTTTCCTATCTGACTACTCTGAGAAGAAAGGCCGAAACAAACTCAGAGGTCACAGTCTCTTTTAAAGTCCAGACATAATCTTGGTCAGATCATGTGAAGACCATGTAGACTTGAGTCTGAAATGGTCTTTTGAGGAAAAAATACCACACAGAATGAGTGGACCTGTCCAGTCAGTGCACGCATTTGTCAGTAATCGTGCAGCTCAACTCAAAACTTAAGTAGTGTACCTATGTATGTCCTTCTATGGGATGCTCTCCCGATGTTTCCACTTACATTATGTCTCGTAAATCTCTTTTGCTAATCGCCTTTTATTTATCCTCTCAAGAAATCTCTCCACACCATCAAATAATCTAAGTTTTTGTCACATTTTCGTACTATAATTAATTAAAACAAGCTGCTTTGCAAATTTTACCTCGCAAAAGTAGTCAAATAACGCAAAAATAAATACAATTTAACGTCCAAGAAATAACAGAGAACACTAATAAAAACAATTGAATAAATAAAAGAGGTTTTATGAATAATTGTGTTCCGAAGCAAAGCATGCAGCTCGGATTGCGAAGGATTTTAATTTACTCGCAAATACAAGATAAATTTAATTAAAATTACCTCTAGCTCGCTTTTAATCTTCTGTTAGTTTAATATTTTTTGCCGAATGTTTTCATTTTCTTTTTTAATTGACTGAAAGTGTACTTTATAAGCAAGAGGATTCTTTTACTACCTCGTTGGTGTAGTGGTCACTAAGAGCATTCTGTTACGACAGATTGCGGCCTGTGGGTCTTTGAAATGAAAACACTTTGGTTCCTACTACACAAACTAAATTTAATTTAAAAACTGTCCACGAAATATTAGGTACAATATATACTCTTAAATATTTTATATCACTTTACTCAACGCGAATCCGTTTAAGTATGTTCCGTTCCGTATACTACCTATTTATTATATATAACACACATATTTATCATCTTTTCGTCTTGTTCTATATCTGTCTCTGATCATAGAATCAAGGAGGATGTGCCAAGATATTTGCAATGGTGTGTGCATATTGTAAGCAAGCGCCGCTGAATGTTATAATTATATTATCATAGCTTTTGCCCGCGGCTTCGCTCGCGTTAATTTATACTTTGTCTATCAATTCGGGTTATATAATTCAATCATGATTCGAAAGACACGTGGCGCCATCTATTATCATAAGAATGTTATTGTTGTTTTCCTCGGGAACAGTAGTTTTTTGCGGGATGAAAGGTACCCTATGTCCGTTTCTGTACACCTGACAACGTATATGCAAAATTTCAGGATGATCGGTTCAGTGGTTTAGACGTGAAAAGGTAACAAACAAACAAACAAACTTACTTTCGCATTAATAATATTAGTTAGGATTACAACCGAAAGACAACACACTTGATATAGTTCTCCCCAAGCGTCACCACATCGACTGGTCCTGCGCTTCTCGCACCCAGCGAATACCTGCGGCTTCACAAGGGCCACCGAATAATAACGTATAATTCGAGGCAATCTTTTTTGTCTTCCTGATGCCTTAACTGGGCAGGTCTTTGTTGTTAAATGGATAGGTTGATAAAAACAGAAAGTCAATTAAAAACGTAGGTAATTCAAAACGTTCAAAATCAGCAAGCCAGCTGAAGTGGCCATTGTCTGTCGAAGGATCGATGGCTGGTGTAACAGATGTGTCCTGGAGTGGAGACCGCGTATCGGCAAGCGTAGTGTGGGACGCCCCCAGCTAGATTATCCGATAACCTCATGAAAGTGGTTGCGACAGACTGATTGCGGAAGGCGGAGGACAGGGTATTGTGGCGTAGCCCGGGAGAGGTGTATGTCCAGCAGTGGACTGCGATAGGCTGAGTTGATCTCATCTCAGCAACATTAAATGTCAATATTTAGCAAAAAAAAAAAACACGTGGGGCACTCGAGGACTGCCGCGGTAAAGCTATTGCATAGCATTTTTTATCAACTTATGCAATTATAATTATTTATTTATTTTTTATTTATGCAGTATTTTTTTTTCTTTGATGTTAATTCAAGTACAGTCGTACCATATACATACACGTTAAGCGAACGCTCGGCCGAGCTACATGGTAGGCAGTGGGGGTGTTAGGTTTTATTTTCGTTACGGAATTTCTTGATTCGGTCGCCGCGCTCAAAGCCCGCGATAAAAGCTGTGCAATAGCTTAAAATCTTAGATTGAGACTGAGATTAGAATGTGATCGTTCTTTAAAAAAGGAGCCCTGCCCATCAGTAAGTTGTACCAATATGTCCGTGTGAAGCCCTTTTACATAGAGGTATACTCCCTAATCTTTGCCAAGAATAATATAACTGTGCGACTCCCATTGTTCGTAATGTTCTAAACGAATTCTTTATTCAACACATCCTTTATTTCGATGCTCAGTGTCTTGGCATCACGCCAACCAAGTTAGGGGTCCAGCAGAGTTAATAAATTTTGTTTTTCCGACCAGATATTATCAGGACTTCCACTTGGATCTCAACAATTATGGATACGACAATTTGTTATGCTTATGCATGAGCAATTTACATGCTATATAACGAATATTATTTTTGAAGACTTTCTTAGTGATAATAGAAAGGGTTTTTATTTTATTAAATGGCTATGTAAGACTCGTTTCAATAAAAGCCCCCTTTTTCAAATAGATGCACACTTTTGTTATATATTTCAGTGGATAGGTACCTCGAGTGAAATTTAAATTACCTTTTAACAATTTCATGAGGATAGGTAACGTCAAGAATGTTTAATACAGAAAAGTAAGCGTGAGTTCACGTTTCTGATCTTGCTGAAAGAAATTATGTTGTTGTTACATATTTTCGGTCTGATCACTATGTGTGCTATCCTTCACTCTGAAAATGACGCAATTCCGACCTCCAGACAAACAAACCGACAGATAAATGCCTAGTTTGGGGGTCACCGTCCAATCAGTTCGTGTACAATGTGATATTAATAAATAAATTGGAATTTGAGAACAGAATCGAAAAATATAAATTTTTGAGCAATTTATACACTGTGCGTAGTACTCGCAATTGGCGTGTGTGTATGAACGTAAATGAGGCAAAAGGAGTATAAAAGGATCGTAGCAGGTGACGTTCTGTAGTTTCTGCCTACCCCCATGGGAAGAAGGCGTGAGTTTATGTTATGTTATCTACTGTTTAGCCAGTAATTGGTTTGAAAACGGTATAGTTTTTCAGTCTCTGACCTTCACACTGTCATAGAATTCAATTTATGAAAATGCAACCTTTCTCTAGCTATTTACATACAATTTCTGAATTCCCAGTCTGTTATGCCTTATGCAAAAGAATGCCTCTAAATTACTTCTATAAAACTAGAGAGACATTTTTATCCCCACTATAAATAAAAATGCAGCACATAATATCTATAATATAAACATGTATGTATGAATTCTTTAGTAAGAAATGTTGTAAAATATCTGCTGGAGGTATGACCGCGAGTCGGCGTCGGATTAGACAAATAGACACCCTCGCCCACCCGCTGCATCATGCGAAATCAAATCTTGCCCCTACTATCAGTGTTTACAAGGAGGAGGATTTATTTATTGAGAACTAATGCTTTAGCAAGAAATATGTACTAGTTAAGTCATCCATTAGGCTTTTGTCGAAGGAATACGCTGCGTCAAAGTGACGCTAGTTTCAATACAAGCAAGTATACGCTTGCGCACCGTCACATCTTCACTGCGCGCGGCGTCTACGCTGGGTCTAACCGACGTCAACGCGACAAACAACCACAGATGCGAAGGGTTCTTTAGTAATTCTCTTTGCAGATTCGATGGCGGTGACAGATTTGCCTGTTAGTATTAGTTGCTTATAACATGAATCATGTATTCTCCGAAGAGGTTAGGCAAGCCAGTTATGCCTTTAAAAAAGAAAACCAAACCTATTGGAAGCCCAATAACGGTCTGCCCCACGTTCAACAGTCGAACTTACAATCTTTAAATAAATAATAACAATATTATTTTTATTTCATAAAAAAAACACTTTTACGCTTCACAAAAACCAATTTCCAAATAAAAATAGAACATTTCAGAAAGAAGTGTAACGTTGGTGTGTGTACTAATGAAAGAAATCATTATACCGCAAACACCAGCACAGCAGGGTGGTGCCCTTTGACTAATGAGGCCGCGCGGGCGCCGGCCGGCGCGGTCGGTAACTTCCATACTCAAATGCCGAGAACTTATCACCCAAAATTCTCGAAGCCAACTCGCCCCACCGGTCGTAGGGTCACCTCCCAAGAAGGGGGCAAGTCTTCGAACTGGCAATGTACCAATATCCTCACGCTGGATTGGAGTGGCGAGATGAGAAGCGTTCCAGCTCAACTGGACGGAATTAAGATATTCCATATGAGAGAAATGTTATAGAAGATTGAGATTCTTGGAGACCGATACTCGTATCAAAAATTATGTGAAGTGTGGAGAATTTGGTGGTTTAGGAGAAACATAAACTAGTTGGGCGACTGAAGGCCAATTACCGTTTTAAAAATGTTCAAAATCTAGTCGCAATCTCATCTCAGCGACAATTAATGTCAAAAATATAGATAACTAGCTTTTGCTCGCGGCTTCGCATGCGTGGAGGATGGAAATTATCCCACGGGAACGTACTACCCGGATAAAAAGTATCCTATGTGTTAATCCAGATTATAAAATATATGTGTACTAAATTTCATCCTAATCAGTTGATTACATTTGCGTGAAACAGTAACAAACATCGATCCATCAATCCATCCATCCTCACAAACTTTCACATTTATAATATTAGTAGGATAGGATTAGAGGTACTTTTGACAGATTGAGACGAAGATTAGAATGAAAATGTTTGTAAAAATACGGGACTTGCCCGTTTGATGATTAACATCTAGCTTTTCGGGCGAATTTCACCAATGAAATTGAACACGATCATGACATTTAAACTGCGTTCAAGAACTGTCTGTGTCATCATTCTTGTGGAATATTAACATTGACAGCTCTTGAACGGAGATGAGATGCGCTGATCGCTTTCAGTTTCATTGGTGAAATTCGCCCTTAGTTTCTTGAAGCAAATAAATTACGAGTTACTGTTTTTATTTTGACATAACATTACATCAAGCCTGTATTCCCCGTAGGATGAAGGATGGTGTACGTATAGCACACCCACATTTCGCCAGTTATGTTTAAGTCCCATGTAATAGGGGACGAGCCTATTGCCATCAACCGGGCGCAAATCCAGACTCCGGGCTGCTACTGAGAAATTAAAGATGATTGCAATTTTTTTTATTTGTCTTTATATGGGGCTGTGCGTTCATAGGTAAAAGCCATGTTATGTATTTGTCATTTGTTACTAAAAAACTGAAAATGAATTACTTATATAACTCAAGCTTTGCAGACCAGTGATTTGAAAACGCTCCTAAAAGCCATTCTAGAATGTTTACTGTATCGAATTCGCATTATTTACAAGAGAATACGCAAATAAAAGAACAAAAAATCCTTTGAGCAATTTCTTAATCAAAAGAAATCTCAAAATAAAAGCTACTACGACAGAGTCGTAGCACACAGTTTTTTGAAGTATTACGTTTAAAATTAAAACTCCGCTCGGCCGCAATGTTGCGTTTTATGTTATGAACTAAGAACTGCACGGGTCTCTGAATTTACATAAAACATATTTTTACGTATGAAATAATACAATTTACATATATAACCACTACGGGCTTTCTTAGTGCTAGGCTTTTAAATCTGCAGCCTATTACCAACTTTTTTACTGGTGAATAAATTATTATTAAGCTTTTCGCATATCTCGGGACCATGGGGTCCCGGACCTTTGGTGCCTGCATGCGAGGGGCCGGAGCCGACACGCAGAGGCCCGTTAGACGCTATAAGTAAAGGAAATTAAGCACCGACGACTACCCCTGTATGCACTGTGCAAATACACCCAAGGACAACATGACAAAATATATTGGACTATGTGTTTGGGCGGCTAAGATGGACTGGTTACCTAGGACTATGGCTTCTGCCTGATCAATGTTTTATATTTACAATATACGGATAAAATGGCAGGGGTGACTTGCACACTCAATTACGGGCCTCCGGAAGAGGTCGCTAGTACATAGTGACGTAGCGACAAAGGGGCAATATATCCTGAGTTGCTTGAGGAGTGGAGAGGTATTCTACGGCTATAAGGATTCCGAGCACATTTGCTCTTGCGAATGTCTACTCAAGCCGAACAACAAAGGCAAGAATACGGTGGGAGCTCTGTTCCTCGTCAGTGTTCACTCCAATCGGTCAATAAAGGCAAGCCAGAGATGATGAACGAGACTTTTTCCGGGAGATAGGATCCGAGGGGTCACTACTGCCCAACAGCATGCCACATGCTGCTCTGAGGGTTTATGTATCTCTCTTGGTCTGGCTCCTCACCGTAAATTGGTTTCTGGAAAAGTAAACTCTACCGGCACAGACTTAGAGTACAAAGGAGCGCACCAGACCCACCACTTCGTCAACGTAGAGATACGGCGGTGGGGTAGGTATTATTATAATTATAAGCCTGTGTTGTCCCACTGTAAGGCAAAAGCCTCCCTCCCTCTTTTCACGATCCCAGTTTACTGCGGTTGCGGGCCAATCCTTTAAGAAGGAGTCCAGCTGATCCTATCATCTCTTTCTGGGCCTGCCTTGTAGTCTTTTTCTGCTATGTGCTTCGCATCGCTTAGACAATAGATATTAAATAAAATCAGAACACATTTTTATGTTATTAGATGGCAAAAAACCCGCTTACTCACTGCAACCTGTTGACATATTTATGTAATACCAGAGGCTTAGCAGATGCGCTGCTATTGATACAAAACTCAAATGTTTAAAGTGCCTGTAGTTACACCGGTTCCTATTCCCTTTTAATCGGAATATAGCAACGCTGCTTGGCGACACAAGTAGGCATGGTGTCTTTCACACCTACTAGCGACCGCTGCAGACTATTTCATTATAATTATTATCTTCTTGCCCAAATTCTAATTTATTTGGTGTCGGTGCCCCGTCTTCCATAAGTACATTTCTATCGGCAATCCTCTTTGAAGTCACTCTAGCCATTATCATTGCATCATCCATCCATAGTTTTCTAATTTTTTCGACTACTTTTATTTTCGGGACAAAATTCTGTTATTCAAAACATATCTTGCATCCTGAAATCAAACTCTAAGCCACTCTTTTCAACCCCTAAACCAAACCCCGGATTATATTTTTCAGCTCAGCACAAAACAAAACAAAGGTGTTTTCCACTAAGGATGAACGAGGGTAGTTTGTACATAATTCATAAGGGCACTTGATTGGCCCCCTCGACTACAGAGCACCGATACACTGCGCGGATATTGAAACTAAAAACCCTTTGGAATAAGGAAAATTTTGCTGAGTAACTTGAGTAGATTCTGATGCTGATTTTTGGATTTCCTTAAGTTTGTAACAGTTTTATATTATGCTTAAATTATGCTTAGGGTTGAAATAATTTTCGCACTATTTATTAATTATTCCATATATATACATAAATTTACGCCTTTTTCCCGTGGGAGTAGGCAGAAACCACAGTACGCCACCTGCTACGATCCTTACATACTCCTTTTGCTTCGTTTACATTCATTTATATCTGGTCATACACGCACGCCGGTTGCGAGTACTACGCACCTGATCTTTCTGAAAAAGATCACCTATAACGTCAGTATGCCCTCCAAGGCGTCCATTCCTGGCGTTCACACTCACATCTGCCTTGTAAACACATGTTATTAGTCGTCTTTCATTCATCCTCTCAACATGACCAAAATCACCTACGATTTTCTTTTTTTTTACTAATTGCTGACTGCCGTATATTTAAATATCTCTTTAATAAAAATGTGTTTTATTGAATTAAATATCACATTCCGTAAATTGTTTCCCAGAATGTCGTATTTCGAAAGACCTATTAATATTTTGTCTCTTTTCTTTTTAACTCGCTTTCCATTTCATTCTAAAAAGAGAAGTAATCAACAAAAGTTGCGTTAAGTTATTCAGACACCTTCAAAAGACGCTCAACTTCGAGAATCGGTCAATTAAAAGTTAGACGTTAACTCGATAGTTACTGTCCGCTCCAGTCTAAGTTATACGTCTAATTACTTTTACTTTTCGTGCGTGAACTTCAAATACTTTTAGTACTTATTTCGGTTTTTGCAGTTTAGTTTAGAGCAATTAGACGCTTGAGAAACTATTACAAATTAGTTAATAGTTTTGGATGCATTTAAAGAGTCTTAAAAAGCGTATATACCTTTGGCGATTACTAAGCAACTTTTGACCATAATGAATGAGGAATACGTTGAAAATCATCACCAAATTGGAGGTTCATTGTCACAGATAGATATGGTATAAACCATTCTCCATTTAAGGCATTCTAATATATCGACGCTTCATCATCATCTTTCCACAGACAGGCACTTTTGAACTGTCAAGGAGTCAGTCAGTCTGAATTATGAAGCTATTTGCTCATTCTAAATCGTAGTAGATTCCCACGAACAAGAATGGGCAGGAAACTCCATGGGTACAGTCGAATTCAAATTACACTAAGTTTGAACTATCTAACTGTCACTCAGACAATTATACACCTTGTCATTTTATGACGTGCAGGAGCGCAACCACACACCAACAAATGATGATAAATCAAATAAGAGGTCGACTATACCAATCTCCATGCTCCATGCCTCCCACAAACGAGGGCTTGCTTGTAATATATTTTACGTGTACCAGAAATATACGGCAAGAATTTCTTTCCATTACATCATTGAAAAATCCTTTCAAACGATATTCGAGACATCTAAACACGAGAGCTAAAAGGTACCTAGACAAAATAAAATAGTATATTTCTGTGTGCAACAGCCCGGCGTTGTAAACTTGTATTTAAGTCCGTTCAGACAGTAACGAGGACACTATGAGAGGTTCAGGACAGTGGGGGTGAAGGGAGGGGAGGGACACATTGACAGCTGCAAGCAGGACGAGTGAGGATGGGATGTGGGAAGAAATGAATGAGGTATTTGAAGATGCTGGATAATTTGTTCACGAAAAAAAATTTTTTTGGTTAATATATGCCTAGTTCTTTTTGTGATGACTGTGTGCTTTGTAAATGTATTAATGATAGAAAAATATTGAAATTTTTTGTCCTATATGATCTGATTTAATATTGTCTGATAGAAAATGGTTACTGCCAGACTAGTCATTTGGACTGGATACCAAGGGCATATCGTATCGACCTTAGAAACAAAGTTGAAAATTATTGTAATGAAATGTAAATAATAAATTTTTTACGAAGGTAATTAGTTAAGTCAGGAAAAAAAAAATTACCTTTTCTTACAATTTCAACACTTTTTTGGTGTGAGATGTTCTTAGGTTTTTTCAATTTTTTTTTTTTTTTTTTTTTTTTTTTCAAGTTGCTGCGGATTGTTCGAAAGAGTTACCGTGGCCCTGGCGCACAGGCAACTGAAGGAACACGGGTGGGTTTTAGTCAGTAAGAGTCTGACACGCCCTTCCGCTCCGCCCAGAGCGGGAGACGTCATTTGATGATTTCCCACCCAAAAAAAAAAAAAAGGTTTTTTCAAGTTGGAAACAAAATTCATAACGAAAATTAACACCTTTTAGTACCCAAACTATGAAGTACAAAACTAGTCTACACAGTTGAACCACCAAATCCCTAGGGTTCCCTAGCAAGGCAGTACAAATCGAGGTTTTTTCCGTATTAATGCCAGGTTTTGTGCCAAGTACGTACGGCTCCATGGCATGAAATATTCACACTACACGTACAACATAAATCTGCGCCTGATTTAAAAAAGTAATCTGACCGAGAACCTCTTCTTTGGAAGGAACTTTGGTGCTGTGGTCTAGGTTTTTTGGGTTTTTGTAATTTGCATATAAATGTATTCGGCAAAGGCTTTTAAAATAACTCATTTTTGTGTAACGCTTTTTACTTACATAACAAAAGAATTTTAAACGTCAAAGTCATTAAGTATAATTAATATTTTTGGTATTGGTAGAAGCTTGCTATTTTTGGACTCAACAGCTGAAATTCAAATAACAAATTCGACCGAAACTAATACCATAATTTCAGGGTCCCCAAAAGTTATTCCTCATCTTTAACACAATATCCAGAAGCTTTAAATTTCTATCTTAAAACTACTTAACGCCACATCAACCATGTTTCCTCTCTCCAAGGTCAGCAACAATCTGACAAACAGGCACAGTCAAGCAAAGAGTTAGCTATACATGCAAAAATATTCATATTTCCACTACACTGTCAATACATACATAAACTCACGCGTTCTTCCCATGGGGGCAGGCAGAAACCACTGATACTACACACCTCCTCCTTTTTTTTCGGGCAAGGGCGCCGTTTGCGAGTACTACGCACCTGACCTTTCTGAAGAACATCACCAGTAAGGTCAGTATTATGTCCTTCTAAGGCGTCCTCTTCCGACGCTTCCACTTACATTGTCTTATCATTTATCCTCTCAACATGACCGAACTGTCTAAGCGCACTCTTTTCAATTTTCATTATTATTGTAAGTGTAATAACTTTTTAAGCCTAACATTTTTGAAAAATAGTTACAAGTTATCCGCCTGTGTACTGATCTCTTTGTTCAACTGTACGGCATGAGATTCCTTTGGTGCGGCGTCGCGAACTGCCTCAGTCCGTTGCTGGCTATGATTGGATGGGACTGGCCCATCATGCTCTGGACTTGCTCTTATGAGCTTTCGTAAGTAGCTTCTGGGGAATTCAGAGTAGAGTAAAATGGTATGTTATGAGATGGGATGCGACGGAGGATAAGGTTTTGATGATGGTATTTTTATTTGAGGATAGTGTTCCTATCTTTTGCTTCGGTTATACCTTATCATTGGTTTATTTATTCCGATCGTAAGGTTCCATTAAGTTACCAACCGTGTTTAGTAGCTATATCTATTTAAGATTCCATATTATGATCATAGCGTGCAAATTGCTTTGAACATACTTATATAAACTCACGCCTTCTTTCCATTGTGGTAAGCAGAAACGACAGAACACCACCTGCTATGATCCTTACATAGGTACTCCTTTTGCATCTTTCACTATGAAAATTCTTTAATAAAAAGCTCTCAAATGAAAATTATTTATTTTATTCTGACCTAAATTTGTTGTGCCTTTAAATTTTTTGACACATACTCGTGCCCACAAATCCTATCACCAATTACCAACACCAGAGTCTTTCCAAAAACAATTACATTACGCAAATCGACTCCACTCCAATAAAGTAATCAATTCCATTCTAATCCGTTCCTCAAACAACCCGGAAATATTTACTGAATCCGAATAACCGGCATATTCGCCATAACATCCCCCATAACGCAGCTAAAGATTCGGGAAAACAACATTTATGTAGGTTCGCGACATATATCGTAAGAAAGTGGAGCGCTTTGAGTCCCCAGTAACAAGAGGGGGTGAGGGAGAGGGAACACCATAGTTAGGCATGTCGCCAGTCCAATATTCGAGATTTATGGACAATTTCATTAGAGCAACTCTAGGGGCGGGTGTTACACCGAAGTGTGACTGTGTATCTCGCCGAATGAAGACGCTTTGTAGGGATAAATTTTTACGTATTTAGGTATTGTGTTCAAGGAAGGGTTTGTTGGTTAAATATACCTCCAAACACAATTTTTTTGAGCATATATCCTGATAAAATCACAAAATGAAAGACTGAATCAATATGCATTTGCATAATAACGCTAATCAATCAATCAATTTTAAGAATTGCGCTCAGAGGTGACCATGTCTTTATAATTATGAAGCATGGGCTTGAGTCATAATTTCCAGTCTGGTGTTGCCGATCATTTGAATTTCATACAAAGGCTTCTTCACAGATAACCGTTTCTGTGTAATTGTCACGTTTGTTATAAGTTTGAACGCGGTAATTGTTTTAATGCACTATAAATTATTAAAGTTGCTTTTCGTGACTATCTGTGTCACCGTGTTTTTCTTCTAAACTACGCAATGAACTTTTTTATGCGACTTTCACTATCATAAAAAAAAAAAGGCTGGAAGGTTTATGTGTATGTATAATTATTTTAAACTCTTTAATTAATACTAAACTTACATAATTATAATAAAGCAATCAACCCGCACTGAGCCCGCGTGGTAGATTATAGCGCACTCCCTCTCGAAAATATAATAAGTGCATCGTCTTCACATATGATTACATAATTAATGTGAACTTACATAATATTGTAAAATATTTTAAAAGAGTAACGGTGGAGTTTCTTGCCCATTCTTCTCCATAGGAAACTACCTTTTGGAAGGGGCAACTAGAATCAATTCTATTTTTTTGTAAATATTGACGTTCAAAAGTGCCTTTTATGTGCCTATTTGAAATAAATGATTTGACTTTGACTTTGACTTTGAATAGGAGGCATGTGTCACAGCAGTGGGAACATAATAGGATGATTATGCAATCTCAATGTTTTGTCAAGTTGTAAAAACCGCGCGAAGCATCTGCTGGTCGCTGGTATTATTATAGTTGATACCTATCATCATTATCATAAATGTAACAAACACAATTCGTAGTCCACGTTCTACTTCGGTGTGACAGTCAGCCGCGTTTAGCCGACGCACCGTAGTAAATGCATAATGCATGACGTTACATTTTTACTGTTCGAATACCGCCACTGTTCCACAGTCCCGAGCATTCGGAGCTCCGACTTAATGCCGGAATCGCTTAGTTTGTGCTGATGCGAGCTTTTTCTATGAAGGTAGTTTGAGAGTTTAATTTGAAGCTGCTGTCATGATTTGTGTAGCAAGATGGCGGGTGTTTTTGAATTTGGAACTGGCAGTTGTGTTCTTGCCAAGGCGTATATCGAAATTATTGTAATCAGGCGAATGTGGTAAGGGTAGTAGATTTAGTTTTTTTGTACCCTAAGTATAATAAAGTATAGAGATCACCAACCTTTTTGTGAAGCGTGGCGATTATATTTATATATTACTACTTATCGACTCTTCACGTGACCAGAGGGCTGGCGTATTTTGAGGTCAAAGAATCAGCATTGCCATCCAACGTTGCAACGCTGCCAGCCTTTTGGGCACTTTTCCTACTGACAGAGATGTGGACGAATGTTTTGATGCCCAATGAGTTTTTCCTTTTTTGTCTTTCGTAATCATAATTTATAGTGTTTAAAAATAAAATATATTACTAGTGACCCGCCCTTGCTTCACACGGGTAGGTATAATGGCGACATATCAAAAATCAAGATTTCTGTGCTATTTAAATATTAATACAAATAAAACTACCGGAATAAATTTCCTAAATTATGGTGGAAATCGCATCAAAATCCATTGCGTGGTTTAAAAGAACAACGCGATCAGACAGACAGACATGAAAAGCGACTTTAACTTTATAATATGTGTGTAGATATAGATGAATGTTCCTTCAGGTTTCACTAGCACCTTCATTATTTGGTAAAATTACAACTTAAATACTGCACTCTATTGCGTTTGCGATCACCAATACATTTTCTAAGAATGGCGATTAAGGAAGTATTCATTTATGGTAGGTTCAACAACGGTATGATAACAAAGAAGTGTCCCAGTTGCAATACCAACATTTATCTTGCTAAACGTAATTTACTGCCCCCCTTTTTATGGTCCTGCGCTATTTATAGACACAATAACTTTTTTTTATTATATTCAACTGTCGTTCAGTGCGCACTACCCGTGAGCTTCTTGTCATGATCATAGTTGACTTTTTATTCGACTACGGCAAAGCCAAAAGGAAGGCTTATGTTTTAACATGGGTTATTCAAGCCAAAAAAATCCTCAAAAAATGAAAGCAATATAATAGAATGCATTTACTTGTCAGAATATTGTACTTTTTTATGTTCATTATGTATTACGATCATAATATTCTGCCGTTTTCGGCGTACCAATACGGCTTACATGGGCACTAATGAAACGTCAGAATCTAGTTTCAATTGGTCGTTTCTTATGGAAAAGAGCCGGCAAGAAAGAACTCGATTTGGTTATTTCATTTGGCTTTTATTCGTTAATTGTCAAAACCAGGCAGAAATTCATGTTGATTTACATTATTGTCTTGTGTATAACAGTTTGGTTTTTTTTTTCTAACTGAACAGACAGCTGTGCTCCTGGGGAGTTTGTTCCGCCAATTCTTCTCTCCAGCTAAAGTACTAGGAAGTGGTGAAGGGCGGGCGTTTTGGGGGACTGTCTTATGTAATTTTGATGTTCGAAAAGTGCTGATTCTCAGCCTAATTTGAATAAATGAAATTTGATTTTGATACTTTTCATTCAAATATTAGGTAGGTAGGTACTGACTAGGTCCCAAAACAACTCTTATCTTTCTGTCTTATCTTTTTTAAATACCACACAATTTTTGTTGAACTAGACCAGTGTCTAGTTCAACAAAAATAGTGTCACATTTTCACACAACATGTTAACATATTTTTTTAAATATTTTGTTATTTTAGAAAATATCTATCGTCCAGTGGACCATAGATATTTTCTAAAATAACAAAATGTTCCGCTCATAATCATTTTACCAGCTGAATAGCTCGATAGCCATTCCCACCAATATTTTTATACCCAAATTCTGCTACACATTTTAGCCAAACATACTGGAGTACGTATTTACATGCAATATTCAAAGTCCGAGCCCCATATGGCTAGCGGAGGTTCGTTATCCCCCCCCCGTCCCTCATCAACCCATCTAAAGCCGCGTGTACACGGGCTACGTGGCCAGCAATTATTTCCCGGCAATAGTTGCTGGATCTAGGTGGAACAATCTAGTTTACGTAACAAAAAATTGCTAAACTTGTTATGGCAATGTTACCCAAATTGTAAAAAAAATAGCTATTATACCCTACATACCTACTTCTTGTATTTATACATATTTTATTTTCTTTATTTATGCAACCAACAGCGATACATATATTACTAGCTTCTGCCCGCGGCTTCGCCTGTGTGGATGTTGGAAATGTATCCCACGGGAACGTGCCACCGGGATAAAATAGTATCCTATCATCCAAATCAATTTAGTTGTTAAAGCGTGAAAAAGTAACAGACATAGAGATAATTAACGCAAATAATCTTATGTCTAACTTAAAAATTAAAATTATCCATTTTAATATTATAATCATTTATTTGAAATACCTTCATAATAGCTAAGTTATTTTATAACTTCAAATTGTAATAACTTTAAGCGGGTGGAACGATTTAAATGTAATAAACTAAAATAAATTATACCTCAAGATACGGGTTCTGACGATTTTTCCAATTCCTGAAGTCTCTTAAAAAGAGGCAAAACAATTTTTTTGAATAGTCTTGTGAATTTTGAAATCTTCCTCTATTGTTCCCCCAAATGTCAAATGACCTCTCCCGCTCTGGGCGGAGCGGAAGGGCGTGTCAGACTCTTACTGACTAAAACCCACCCGTGTTCCTTCAGTTGCCTGTGCGCCAGGGCCACGGTAACTCTTTCGAACAATCCGCGACCCCGGCAGGTCTATTGTTCCCCCTTGGGGCATGATTTGACAAAAACGCTGAAACAAATATTTTTTATTTCTTACCAAAAGCATACGTTTAGAATAGAATAGAATAATTTATTTCAGATAATTAAAATCCATATCTTGTTAGTATATATTAGCGACAGTATTAGCTTACAATTATTATGTTAGTATTGTTTTTTTATTTTTTTATTCAAATTTAAAGGGCTTTGGTTAGTATTGTTAGTAATTATCTTTATGTAGACTATATAAAACCATTCACTACCCTCACCCAGTGTTTTTGAATGGGGCAGTCAAATCGAGCAGCAATGGCTCTCAGAATGCCATTCTTAGCACCCCGCAGACGCTGCAGCAAAGAAGCCGATTTTTTTCGAATTTTGGCCTTGAAGCCGTCCGTGTGGGCTTCTGCAAACATCCCAGAGGCACTACAGCGCCACGGTAGCCTAAACAACATTCCGAAAGCATTGTTATATTGAACCCGCAGGGTGTCATAAGATCGTCGCGTATAGCTCACCCACAGGCCACTGGAGTAAAAAGATTGACAATACGCTTTAAACAGCGTTATCTTTACTTGAGTTGTACATCGAGCGAACCTGCGAGTAAGCATATTACTTCTCACCGCCACCGCCCTGCGTTCCCGCTCTGTATCCTCGTCATCCTTGAGGTCATCCGTCACAATATACCCCAGGTATTTAAATTTGTCAACCAGCTTTTGTGCAACGCCATTGAGATGTACTGCAGGCACACGGGTAGGTCGATGTTTGCTTGCTTTGAAGATCAGCAGCTCGCTCTTTTTGGAATTGTATTTAAGTGCATGTACTTCTGCATATTGCTCGCAGATATAAAGTAGTTTTCTCAATGCGTTTATCGAGGGACCCAGCAGCACCATGTCATCTGCATAACTAATATTGTTGACATAGGTACCGTCGATATAGCATCCGACATGAGTGCTGCTGAGTCTCTTAAGTAGTTGGTTGACGTACAAATTAAACAGAAGAGGTGAACTCAACCCACCTTGTCTGACGCCACGTTCCGACCTGTATTCGTCCGACAACGTACTGGCCCATCTTACCTGGTTTTACTGGTTTGAGTACCAGTATCTGAGTAAGATGGTATCCGCCACCTCCTAGCTTATCCCACAGAAGGTCATATACAATAAGGTCAAAAGCTTTCGATAAGTCAAGGAAACACGCGTATACTCGTCTTCCTCCCATTATAGTACCAGACAGTATGCTCTAAGCTTAGAATAACACATTCAGTGGACAATCCTGACCTAAAACCAAACTGAGCATCATGTAAGTCCACATGTTGTTTGAGAACGCCATTTAGCACACTGTCAAGTACTTTGGCAGTTACAGACGCAAGCGAGACGGGCCGATAGTTAGTTTTGTCAGACGAGTCACCTGTCTGATTTTTAACTATCGGTACCAGTTTTGTACGCATGATCGACTCAGGTAAGTATGAATGACTTAAGCAGAAATTGAAAAACATCTTCAACACTCTTGGCAGATGCACACCAGCATATTTAAAATGTTCGGTGCTGAGACCATCGTGACCAGGTGATTTTCCCCTTTGCATATTCTTAATAGCTCTTGATACATTTTTCGCGGAGAATATAGTGATATTTTGTTTTCTAGTTACGATGGTCTCGGGATTGCCATCAGTACTAAGTGGAGTACTCAAGGACGACTGCACAGTAAATTGTTGCCTAAATAAATTAGCAATCATTTTATGATCAGTTACATCGTCCACGCTCACGGGGAAACCAGTTTTACTATTAAAGTTAGTATTTTTCCAAAAATTACTGAAGTCCTTTTTTTAATGATTTGAGGCAAGAATATCCATTCTTATCTTTTCTTGTCTATCCTGACACCACTTTAATTTAGACTTGAAGATCTTTCTGGTTTCTACCATTTCATTATAAATAATACCGCTAGTTGGTTTTCCCGCTAATAGCCAAATTTGAAATTTAATTCTGGCTTCCCCGTGAGCACCAGCGACATATTTGTTTCACCCCGCAACTTGTCTCTTTCTACAGGAATGTTTCTCAACATAACTTTGTATAGCGGCTCTGGATAGCACATCCGTTATATTCATATATAGTTTGTCCATTAAATTTTCATATCTCTAATTTAAGAAATGCTAAGTTTCCCATACAAACTTTTATCCCCTGTATCACACCCTTTTAGGATTATTTTTGAGACAAAAAGTAGTCTATGTCCCCAGGATGCCATAATATGTCCTTGCCAGATTTTATCGAAATCCATTTAGTGATTTAGGCGTGAAGAAGTAACATACAGACAGACAGACAGAGTTACTTTCGAATTTGTATTAGTATGGATGGATGTTACAGAGTACTTATGTGTATTACAATATTATATGGCAATTAATAGATTGGGAATAGACTAATAAGAAATATCGATCGTGCTGATTCTGATCGTGTTTTTGCAGTTTTGTATGGAACACCAGTTTTTTTATATCCCTATTGGTCCTATAGTAAAAGTTGTTCGTATTCACGAGTACCTATAGTATTCTGCAAAATTATGACCAGCGGGGTAATTGCGTAACACACTAATAGTAGCAATGGCTGTCATTTTGACAGTTCAACTACATTCATTGCGTTATTTACGTTGTTGAGCAGATACATTTTTCGACCATGTGAAGTAATGAATTAGTAATATCCTTCAAAATGATTCAGATTGTCATTGAAAGTGTGTTACGTAATTAAGGTGCTGGTATTTTGTTCGGCGCTTATTTTCTGTAGGTACCTACTTATTACTTTATTAAGATACTTCATTAATCGCTCAATGCCGTCAGTTGGGACTGGTTATCGCTTAGCTGCCATGGCTTATTTTAATTTCAGTTTTTTTTTTTCTCTTTTTGCTTTTATATTTTTAATTAGCGTCGCTTTTAACGTGCACGTCTTTCTACATCGTTCTCACATGTATCATTTCAAAATGAATGATGTAATCAATTTCTTGTAAGAACATTTTTATTTAAAAGAGTGTCCATGGAGTTTCTTGCCCGTTCTTCTCCATAGGTACCTACTACGCTTTGGAATGGGCAACTAGCTTCATTTTACTGACCGACCGACCCCTTGATAATTCAAAAGGGCCTGATTTGGTTTATTTGAAATAATGCTTTGAGTTTGAGTTTGAATGTTGTATGCTTGTGAAAATCACAGTAAATTGCTCTCAATGTTGTCATATCCAGAATTATGCAATTTAAGTTGCCCGTGTAACCGCATCCCTATAGTTGCTATGGTTAATTCTCCTTTTGGACATTCGCGTTATTGAAATATTGTTTTTTTTTTGCGGCAGTTTGGGGTTCAAGGGGTTCAAGCCTTTTAGGTTTATATTAAATTGAGTCCGGTTTCGGGTGATCAGTTTTTTTTTAAATTGTTTGTTTGGGATATTTAGGGGACGCATTTTGTATGTGATTTTAAGGTTTAACAGCCCGTAAACGTATACTACTACAATTGCATTAAAGAAAAAAACATTGGCACTGACAAATAGAAAAATATATTTATAGAAACTAGTTTATCTGATGTTCTTATAGAAATAAATGTTAGTCCGCTTACTTCGGACAAAATTTACCCAAAATACACTACAAATGGCGTAAAATCATTCAACTTTTGTTCAATCGTGATCAGAATTCCAAACAGCTGTACTCCTTGCACGCAGGTCTTCAGTTACTATCAAAGAAACAATCATCAGCCCTCTCTCATGGACATCATCGTAAAACCCTGCTGTTATGAGCTCCATTCAATCTCCATTGAAACGCACAAAGGGTAAGCAGAGTCACTGAACAGGAAAGTACAGAAAATCAACTTCTTTTAAACGTTGTTGTCAATGCTCACTTAGTAAAGGCTGGTTCACAAAGATTTGGATTTACAAAGCGGTCATTTTCTGTAAGCTGAAATGACAAGTAGGTGATCAAGTCAGCGAGAGTACTGGAGACTGAGAATCAGTAAAATATATTAACCAGCAATTTGATAAAAGCGGAAGACTTTATTTTGTTTTAATGACGCAACTCATGAGAAGCCATTGTCGCCCAACTGTGGACTTTGATTGATTAAGAACCGCACCCTAATTACGTAACACACTATCTATCACAACCTGAATCATTTTGAAGACTATTGCTAATCCATTGCTTTATATGTTCGAAAAACTTGTCTGCTCAACAACGTAAATAACGCAATTAATGTTGTTGAACTGTCAAAATGAAACCCATTCCTATTGTTAGTATGTTACGTAATTACCCCGCAGTTCTCTAGTAAGCTTTAATCATTAAATAAAAACATGCCATCATTTATGAAGCTGAAACTCAAAACAACACACTCAAGCTTCACAAAAGTAAATCGAATAGACCTTCTACATTCATTTTCCTATCGTGGCTGCGGCCTCACAAAACGCCTCCTAAAATATTCACTTATTATTCTTTGTTGTAGTGCTGGGCGCATCAATTATTCCGGCCCGGGACCGCTTCCCGGGATCCCGTGAATGTTTCATACACGCGCCGCCGTGATTGTCCGGACACGGGAATGTAGATTTTGGGTTTTTAAACAGTGATATGGGGGTAAAGGAAAAATTGTTATGAAATTCTTCTGTGCTCGTGGCAAAAAGTGCAAGCAAAAACAGTATGACGGGGAAAAAGTGAAAATCCTGTTAAACACTCGCGTATAGAGTTTGTTTTAAAACTTGCGACCACCACCACCCCGATTGCGTAACACACTTTCTATCAAAATCCGACGGATTTGCTAATCCATCCACTGGTCTGCTCAACAACGTAAATCACGCAATTAATGTTTTTGAACTGTCAAAATTAAAGGCATTGTCATTGTTAGTGTGTTACGCAATTACCGCGCAGTTTATTATTGTAATTCCGACTAAAATCTTCACACAGTCGTATATCTACTATTATTTTTATCAGTCTGTGAAAATCTTTAGTTTTAGCGTTTACATAAACTTAGTTGATAAATTGAAAAAGTGTTCATTTCAGGTCTTCAAAAAGGCTAATTTTTCCCCAAATCTTTGTTGTTTTCTTCGACTTTCTTGTACAGTCAGGTGCAAACAACAGGTTTTATCTATTGTTATAATACTATACATCAGTTTTAGTGCGTATAAAACAACGTAACTGTGGGTACATGTGTCGGTGTAATGCTGCATTTCTAAATCCCATGAATACGGTATGACAGCGCGGAAACGAGACGCGTGTAGTTTGGGGTGTGGTGCGAGCGATAGAGATAGAGATACAGGGTACTTTATGGTAGGGTAGTTAAAAAAAATATGTTTTTATTTCCATTAATACTGTCTGGACTGACTGCTTAAGTCGCTCATTAAATTTAGGCATACGCTGCCTATTATTTTAACCCACGCTTCCCCATTAGGTCTTCCAAGTCGTTTTGACCCACCATGGCAATCAACGTGTTAAAATTACTGACACGAGATATTGAATTACGCTTTTCAGATTTACAACGCCTATAACATTGCATTGTGCATACATAATTAGTCTATAATGTTCCCACTGCTGAGACACAGGCCTCCTCGCTTTTGAGAGAGAGTGACGGCACCACGCGGGCCCAGTGCGGGTTGGTGGATGTCTTACGATTTTCTCCGTCACCGTGCATAGTGCATAAGTGTCCTTACCTACTCTCAATTAGCTGAATCAGCACATTCATCACCTAGTTTGTCTAAACTACATAACATAATAAAATATCACGCCCGTATTCCCCGGAGGGTTAGGTAGAGGAGTACACCCACATTTCACCAGTTATGTTCAAGACCCATGTAATCGAGGGCGAGCCTATTGCCATCAACTAGGCACAAATCCAGACTCCGGGCAGCAACTGAGAAATTCTAGGAGAAAAACCCAATAACAGTTTGCCCGACCCGGGAATCGAACCTCATACTCAGGCATTTTAATATTGTGAATGTGAAGACTATGTGGGACGTTGTTGTTTTTTTTTCTCCTCTGTTTATTTTAATCATGGTCTGGCAGTTTGAGTAATTTATGCGGCCTACCCAAATGTCCTTTCTTTGGTATTGTTCGTCGAATCGTTGAGCTCCTTAAGTTCTGGGTTGAGCTGCACGATTACTGACAAATGCGTGCACTGACTGGACAGGTCCACTCAATCTGTGTGGTTTTTCCTCAAAAGACCATTTCAGACACACATCTACATGGTCTTCACAGGATCTGACCAAGATTATGTCTGGACTTTAAAAGAGACTGTGACCTCTGAGTTTGTTTTGGCCTTTCTTCTCAGAGTAGTCAGATAGGAAACGCAGACCTCATCTAATTTTTTAAATATGATTGACGTGTTTGTACAAACCTACTTACCGAAATAAAATCATCATATCATTTATTACGGGTTCGCGCAAGTGATTTTCCTAATTTTTTAAGACATTAATCAACACTGTTCCGAATATCTCGATTTCTTCCACAAATACAATAATTTTGTCCAAAATAAAGCTGTAAAATGTGGGAGGTGGGTGCTGTAACCAGTTGAAGCTTATGTCTTAGGACACGGTGTCCCCAGTGACGTATATCGCTTAAGGAGGTTACATTGTTGCTATTTGAAGAAAGAAAGAAGAAATTAAACAACTATATTCGCCTTCGTCTTCATTTTACTTCACCTTTGTCTATTACCATGGCATCAAAGTAGGTTTGATTACTTACAGAAATAATAGGTCTTTACCTATGAAATTGCCGTTTTGTATGAAAAAATTTAAACGAATTTTTTTCATGAATTTTTTATTTGTATTAATCGAAGTAATCACCCATGCAATCAATGCATCTTTGCCATCGCAGTGGCAGTTTATTGATGCCCTTCTTAAAGAAATCAGCTGGACGGGAGGCAACAAATTCTTCAAAGGCATTTTGTACTGCCTCTCGGGTATTAAATTTTTTTCCCGCCAAGAAGTTATCCAAATTCTGGAAAAAGTAGTAGTCTGTAGGCGCAAGGTCTGGTGAGTAGGGCGGATGACGGAGAGCTTCCAACCCCAGTTCTTGCAACTTGGAGACCGTCTGCTGTGCAGTATGAGGTCGCGCGTTGTCGTGCAGGAGCAGCGGAGACGAGCGATTGACCAATGCTGGTTGGAGATGCGCCAGCTTCTCCATCATTGTGTTCAGTTCTTCACAGTACACATCTGCAGTAATGCTCACCCCGTTTGGTAAGAAGCTGTGATGAATCACACCGGCGCTAGACCACCAAACAGTGACCATCACTTTTCTAGGGGTAAGTTTTCGTTTAGGGCATTGTTTAGGTGCTGAACCAGGATCCAACCAACTTGCTGAGCGCTTACGGTTATCAAACAGAATCCATTTTTCATCGCAGGTAACAATGCGGTTCAAAATTCCTTCATTTGTGTGTCTGTTGAGCAGTGCAAGGCACGTCTCGACGCGTACTTCGCGCTGGCGATCATTGAGTTCATGGGGCACCCATTTGTCAAGCTTTTTTACCTTGCCAATTTGACGCAAATGGACCAATATTGTTTTGACGCTAACGTCGAAAGCTGCTGCTAATTCAGCCGTAGATTGTGTATCATCAGCTTCCACAATCGCCTTTAATTCGTCATTGTCGACCAAAGTCTTCGGACGACCGCGAGGTTCATTTTTCAGGTCGAAATTTCCAGAACGGAAGCGAGCAAACCAATAACAGGTGGTGCGTTGGTTTGTAGAGTTAGCTCCGTAAACGTCGTTGATGTTGCGTGCCGCTTGTGCCGCGTTGCTGCCACGACGGTACTCATATTCCATAATTACTCGAATTTTTAACGTATCCATGATGACGAAAAAGATTGAAATGCGATGAAAATGTAACACTAATCAATAAAGAAATGACTACTTTTAGAAAAAAAAATCCATGTTTTTAAAATAAAATTAATTTGAAATTAGAATTCATAGCCAAACAAAAATTATTTTGATTTGAAATGGCCAGTACTGCAGAACGGCAATTTCATAGGTAAAGACCTAATATAATCATTTATCATTTAGGCACTAACAGCGAGGCAGTCTTCTAAACTATGTAACCCTAAAAACTCGCTAACTTTTTAACCCCACCCTGCGCTATAACCCGCGAGAGATTTGCGGCAACAAGGGGATCACTCGTAAACTAGTTGATACGTCACTCATAAAATATTGAATGACATTTAAATTACGTAGCGCAGCGATATTTTATCGCGTGCGGATGCGGTGGAACAACATCCTCGTATATATGGATTGATATATTTTTGGGGATAACATGTGTTTTTAGGATATCAAATGGGTTGGATAAATAGATAGGGAAAATATAGTGAGCTCTGGTATAAGATATTATAAAGAAGCTGAATTGTGTGGACAGATTTGTACTACAGTGTTGACTATGTAATTATTATGATTTACTGGTTCGTTGGTAAAGTGGTCGCAAGCGCGCTTGATACGCGGGGGATCCTGGGATTGATACTCAGGTCGGACAAAATATTATTAGGCTACAACAAGCCTTTATGGAGTACTTGGTCACCAAAAGCGTTTTTCTGTAAATTTAATTTGACTGTGTATTCTAATCAACCTTAAATAAAGAAATATTGAGCTGTTTGAACGATCATCAGAATTATACAGGGTGTAGAATAATAAAAGTTTATATCCCCCCCGCTTTTTCAAAGTTAATTCAAATTAGACACAAATTTATTACATTAATCCAAAAACACGCCAAAACACTCCCCTACAAGACAAATTTCACAACTAAAAAAAAACTTACCTCCGGCCAACACAAAACCTCAACCATTTCTTTCCACAATGAAGAACAAGATAACAGCATGTTACTGTTAATGAGAACAAAAAGTGACATACAGACATGGACAAAGTGTTGCTAATACGTTTAGACCTCTTATAATGTTACTGGGAAAAGTATTTTTTTTTCTACTCAGGTAAAGATTAGGGCAGTGTATTTTGTTTTTTGCTGAACCGGTCTATGTGCGTTAAAGGGCAATTTATTTGAGTACAAATTGTCATGAAAAAGCTGTGAATAACGTAAAATCATGCCTACATTCTACAAAGAGGCGTACATATTCAATTTATTTTTATTCTGAACAAAAATACATTTGTGTCGAATACAGGATTAATACAATAATAATAATCAATAAAAGTTACAATTAATTACAAGTTATTAATACACGGAATAATAATAATAATCAATAAAATTTACAAATAATATGGATAAAAAGTCAAAAATAAAATAAGAATTCAACTCAATCTTCTTCTTCTCCATAGGTACCTACTAAGCTTTGGAATGGGCAACTAGCTTCATCTTTCTGACTGACCGACCCCTTGACAATTCAAAAGTGCCTGTAATTGGTTTATTTGAAATAAATGCTTTGAGTTTGAGTTTGAGTTTGAGTTTGAATCAAAAAAAAAATCAAGAAAAATAATAATAACATGTCAAGAATGAGACTTAAACGATAAACAAGTTACACTGTGGCATTATTTTTGTCCCTAAAAAACTCTTCTATACTATAGTAGCACTTCGTCAATAGGAATGAGTTTAATTTGAATTTAAATATTCTTGGATTATTAATCATTTTTAATTCTAATGGCAATTTATTGAAAATTTGTACAGACTGTACTTTAGAGCTATGTTTGACAACATTTAATTTTGGCTGCAAATAATTAGGCAAATCTTTCCTGCGCGTTTCCACCCTAGTTACCCTTTCTTCCTTTGTCTCGTATTTCTCTAGGTTTTTTAGAAAACTACTTAGTAGGACCAAAATATAAAGACAAGGTACAGGTAAAATCTTTAATTTCACAAAATGCTCTCTACAAGATTCAGTTTGCTCTATGCGAAGAATAGTTCTGAGGGCCCTTTTTTGCATAACAAAGGCTGCATTTATATTGTATTTATAACTGTTCCCCCATAGTTTAATACTGTACCTCAGCTTGGACTCAACTAAGGCAAAATAAACATTTCGTAACTGAGCAATGGTTAGTTCGTCCCTTAAACTTCTTAAGGCATAGCATGCACTGCTCAGAGTATTTGTGATTGCTTCCAGTTCTTGTTTCCAGCACAAGAGCTCATCAATTTGTATTCCTAAAAATTTTAAATTTTGCACAATTTCCACTTTATTCCCCAATGAAGCTATTTCAATACTATCATTATTCCTCACAGTTGATTTGAATAGCATACATTTAGTTTTCTCCACATTGAGTTTTAAATTGTTAGTGGAAAACCAATGTTCAAAAGCAGACAGTGCATGATTCACTTTGTTTTCTAAGTCCCTTATAGAGATATCGTTCATAACAGCACTTGTGTCATCAGCAAAAATAACCATTTTGATGTCTGGTACTATCTTATACATATATTTAGCTAAGTCGTTAAGAAATATTATAAAAAATATTGGACCCAAGACTGAGCCCTGTGGAACTCCCTTTTGTACTCTAACAAGCTTAGATTTGTTAATTTTTTCATGTCCGCTTTCAACTGACTTAATTTCGACATACTGTGATCTATTCTGTAAATAAGAACTGAAAAGCTTTAAGACGTTATCTCTTATCCCATAGTGTTCTAGTTTGTCTAAAAGGATTTTATGTTCAACAGTATCGAAGGCAGAGCTAAGATCTAAGAATAGTCCTGCCACTTTTTCTTTATTATTCAGTTTGCTAACCACATCATCCACTAGTGAGTCTATTGCATCAATGGTTCCTATGCTTCTTTGATACCCGAACTGTTGATAGCTAATGATATTGTGTTTAATCAAATGTTTGACAAGCCTATCTTTCATTACCTTTTCAAATATTTTAGAGAATACCGGTAATAGGGAAATGGGTCTATAGTTTTTCGCATCTAATTTGGAGCCTTTTTTGAATATGGGCAAAACACGAGCAATTTTATATTGCTCAGGGAAAACACATTGCTCAATACATTTGTTTAAAAAGTCAGCTATTGGCTCAGCTAATATGTCAATGTTATCCTTGATGATACTTATGGGTATTTCGTCTTGACCGTGAGAATTTTTATTGCACATATTATTAACCATTTTGAAGATTTCTACCGGGGTTACTTGATCAAACAACATGTTATCATCTACTCTAGCCATATTGTCGGTCAAGTATTTGTTAGCTAAGCTATGATCAGAAGACTTTAATGTAATTTTGTTGTCAAATTGGTCAGATAAAATGTTGGCTACGTCTACAGGGCTGTCATATATCCTATTATCTTGTTTAAGTATTACAATATCAGTGCTTTGTTTTTTATTAGAATTACGTCTACTATTCACTATTTTCCACATGGCTTTACTAGATTGAGGTGCCTGATCAATCTTTTTCCTAGTGTCGAGCTTTTTTGCACATCTTACTACCTTTCTAAATATCCTTAAGTAGTTTTCGCGATATTTTAAAATTGATTTATCACATCTCTTTTTATCAATAAGGCACAAAATGCGCTTGACTTTGCTGGATACTTTAACTCCTTTGCTAAACCAATAACTTTTACCAGACTTATTGAGATCAATTAAAATTTCCTTTTTTTTAAAAGAATTATCATGTACTTCATTAAATTTTCTTATAAATGTATTTATGCCGAGATTCCAATCTATCTCTGCCAACTTTTTCCTAAATTCCACCTTATTTTTTTTATTATATATTCTTTTTTTAATATACTTAAAATTACTTCGTTTTTTTTCTTCTGTTACTTTTTTTACATTTATTGTGCAAAAAAGACCATCAAGACCATGTCCATCTGATAATCCGTTGTGGTCAATATGGATATCGTTAATATTAGTATCTATTAGATTTGTCAATATATTGTCAATACATGACTCTGTGCCATTACGTACGAATGTTGTAGTGTCAAACAAACATCTAAAATTGTAGCATGTGAGCAATGATAAAAATGATTTTCGGTATTTGTCATCTTTCATCATATTAATATTGAAGTCGCCACAAATCAAACACTGTTTATTGAAGAAATGCTTCAACAGTTGTTCCAGCCTTTCAAGAAAACTATCAAAATTATTATTCACAGGAGTTCTATAGCAACAGACAATATTAATATTAAATTCTAAATCTTTTAGTCCACATACCTCAAAATAATCTTGTTTATAGAGCTTTTTACAAATTTCTATGTCCTCTATTTGTCTGTCATCGCTTATTAGCACCAAAGTACCACCTCTTTTTTTGTTTACTCTTGTGTTGTAGGAACCAAGTTTATAACTAGTCATCTGTAATTGTGATATTTGGATTTCATTTAAAAAGTGTTCACTTATACAAATACAATTTACTTTTGATTTTAAGTCATTCAAATAAATTTCAAGGTCATCCTTCTTGTTGTTAAGTCCACATAAATTTTGATGATAGATATTATATAATACAGAGTTTTTGTTTGTGTTGATGTTCGTTAAGCGAGGTAAGATAAAATCATTTCGACGACTACAATTAAAGTCATTTAAACCACAGTCCTTCATACTGTTACTTACGAAAAAAGTCACAAGTTTGTTGCGTTGCACTCAATTCATTCGGATCAGTTAAAGTCACCGTGTTATTTGTAGTAGATAGTTGGTCTTCACTTCTGCCATTTGGGTTTGTCAAATTGTCTTGACAGCTGAATATTTCGTAGTCATAAATTATGTTGGACCTTATTTGTTCGAAGATGTTTTTCCATCCGTGTTTGTTTATCTTTCCAGTATTGATGGAAAACATTTCAAGCGATAGGGTGCGATTACTATCGAAGAAATATGCATGTCTGTTGTTTTTAATGTCCCAGTAGAGGAGATTGCTGAAGAGTTCGACTTTGTAATTATGTATTAATGCACCACATATGTACGTTGGGGCACACACTACGAGATTGGTGTGGGTATTCTTTTTCAGATACTTTCTTAAGTTATCAAGAATTCCTATGTAATCGTTATTCTTCAAATCGTTTTCTCCCATAAAAATTAAGCAATAGTCGCTAATAGAGAAGGTTTTTAATTGGTGTTCAATAGTGCTCAATACGTCTTCTGTGATGGCGTTTGGCAGCAAATAATGACAATACTCAAAATTGTCTGAGAAGACCTCTTCAATCAACGGCAGAGTTCCTTTTGTGCAACCGCTGCTTATTATAGCCAGTTTGTTCCTTTGTTTTGGAAGTACGCCTGATGGTTTTTCAATAGCAACATCACTCAAGTGAGTTATTAAAGTCCGTTTTTTATTCTGTGTCAATGCATTGTCATAAGTCTGATCGGAAGTTGAAGACTCCGTTTGTGTTTGTTTGTTTTCTTTCGGGCTTTTCTTAATTGGAGTTGGAGTTGACTTTTTGTGTTTTTTAATGGGGCTATGTGTAAGTTCTGTAAGCAGGTTGTTTTTGCTTTGCAAATCAATATTTATTTGCTTAAGGTCATTGTTCTCCAAAGACAGTGACTCGATTTCCTGATGTGCACTGTTTAGTTCTAACTCAAGCTTGTCAATTTGTTCTTTTAACGTAGTTATTTGTTGTTGTTGTGCATCATTAATACCATCACTTGATAAATCGGGTAGACTGTTTGCTGTATCTTCAAATGTTTCATTTTGTGATTGGTTAATGACGGTATTTGAATCTGATTTAGTACGCGTACGACGCATCGTAATGTTTTCGAAGAAATTCATTTTCGGATTTTATAGGTATCGTGTTGCTAACTCTGGCCAAGCAAACTTGATGGAATAATGACGAAGACAATTTATCTATCTACAAAAAGTCAACGACGGCGCCGGTGAGATTTGAACCAGCGTCCAAGTAGATAGAAGTCTGAACGTTTACCTATAGAGCCATTTGGCATCTGTTGTAATAGGTAAAAATTATGTATCCCTTTCTATTGGTATGGAATTTATAAAAGTTCGTTATGATGACTGGTAAGATTGACTCATTCAAAATTTTGACAAATTGATTTTTTTTTTTCACTATTGTTTTGAGTTTTATTGTTAGAAATGTTTTGTTGCACTTCAATAAGTATGTATCCACTGTATTATCATTGACCTTTAATAAGTTTTTAGATCACTTAAACACTGAATTAGCGTTGTTTTGACAAGGTTCACTGTTCAATTGATTATAGCACAATTTTTTATTTTATTTATAGGAGTTTTTAGGAGATAACACTTTCACTTATTATTTACAATGTCTTTTACAATATTTACACGAATATACTATGAAATAACATTATTTAATATTTTTTATCAAGATTAGTAACGGAGCACAATGTTCTCTTGACGGACAACGCCATCTATGATACTCGTATAGTAAACTCACATTTCGTCAGTTATGGTTAAGTTCCGTGTTCGTAAGCTTATTTTGCTAGAAACTAGCCATAAATACAGAGTCTGGTCTGCAGCTACTGAAAAACCCCTAATGATAAAAACCAATAACACTTTGCCCGACCTGGGAATCGACCCCAGGATCCATCGCTTAGAAGCTGGGCTTGCAACCATTGTAACAACGAGGCAGTTCTGAAGGCAAAAATAATTCTTAGTCAGACAGTAAGTTAAAAGATGCAACAAAAAAGCAGTCTACATAGGAAAGGAAAATATAAACACAAACCCGGAACAACAATGTCCAAACACAAAACTTATAAGAGAAAGCACTTACCAACAAAACTACTGTCCCTTAATAACGTGCTCAAATTCCGGACGTCGCTATGCAAATATGAGCATGTCCATATATTATGTAGCGGACAACGTAATATGATGTAAACCGAAATGTATTAGTTTAGCTCCTAGCACTTATGTGCGCCTGGTACTTTTGTAGAAATTGTGTGGCTTTATTATGAATAAAAAGTTATGGTGGCAATACTGTTTTATGGACCTCTGTTGTTTAAGAAACAGATTGCGGGTTTAATCATATAACATTTTGTCTTTTCCCTAGCAGTGGGATGAACACCCAAATGTATTAGTTTAGCTCTTAGCACTTATGTGCGCCTGGTACTTTGGGTTGTGGCTTTGTTGGGAGTTGGTAGATAAAAAGTTATGATGGCATGGTAGTTTATGAACCTCAGAAACACTGGTTGCGGTTTTAATACCTTTTTTTTTGTTTTTGTGGAGAAACCTTCAAAAGTCGCCCGGGCCTTGGGGAGTGTGGGATATTAAATGGTATAATAATATACTTCGACAGGTATAGCATTCCGAGACACAGTGGTCACGTGGGAGACACAAGCCTACGTCATCACCGCTGTGTTACCAGTAGTGTGTAATAATAATTCCCCAACCGCCTTTATTACCTGTGCGAACCCGATAAAACAATGAGGTTTTAACTAACAATTACGTTGGTATATGTTTGAATTGAATTGTTTCGTTTGATTAGACAAACAAAACGACAATTTAAATACTTTATATATATCTTTTAACACAATGGTGACTGAAAATGTTTCCATAATTCGTGTTTTGTTGCAATAAAGTGGTAACTGGATAGTGACGTAAGCATGTGTCACTCCCGGAGTGCCAGACCTTGTTAAGCTATTGCATAGCTTTTATCGCGGGCTTTGAGCGCGGCGACCGAATTAAGAAATTTCGTAACGAAAATAAAACCTAACACCCCCCACTCCGTCTACCATGTAGCTCGGCGGAGCGTTCACTTAACGTGTATGTATATGGTACGACTTTACTTGAATTAAATCAAAGAAAAAAAAATACTGCATAAATAAATAATTATAATTGCATAAGTTGATAAAAAATGCTATGCAGTAGCTTTAACGCGGCAGTCCCCGAGTGCCACACGTGTTTTTTTTTCTTAATCTTTATGTTATCATTTTGTTAAGATATACGGCCGTGCATTTGTTAATATATAGTTATTTATTTATTTATTTATTTAAAAAACTCTTAAACTATCATTACAGGTTTAGAAACCTAATGCGACAGCTAAGCCTGCTTATAATATTAACTATTTTAAATAACACTATTACTAACAATTACAAATAACTACACAATACATTAACACCAAATTACTTATAACTAATACAATACAACATTATAATTATAACAATGTAATATTCATAAACAATAAACATAAAATTACACTAATTGTTGCTTTCGTAACATATTATATATAAACTTACTTTTGCAAGTTCACTAAAGTAACACGAAAAAATGTCCAACCTATTCTGAATTCCGTTAACAGTACGAATTGCTCGCGTGAGAGGTGCTTTGGCCAGCAGGTTGGTTCGGGCAGTTGGCACAGCCAGCAGTGGCGGGCGCCGCCGCCTCCACACGTAGCGGTCCGGAACAGACAACCGCAAGCACTGAAGCACGCCCGGATTGTGCTCCTTGCCCCGGAGTAGTTTAATTAAATAGACGACAAGAGTAAACTGTCGTCGCACCCTTAACTCATTGTACCCGACCATGCCCAGTACAAACAGGGTGGGGTACATCAGCGGGTACAATGGATAAACCCCGTACAGTCTGAAGTACAAGTGACGCGTGAACTTGTTCTGTATGCGCTCCACCATGATAGAGTACTTGGCTTCATGTGGAGCCCATACGACCGCACCATACTCCAAGTGACTCCTGACTAGAGTGTCGTATAACACCCTTATAGTCGTAATATTAGTGAACCCCTGTGACTGCCTTAGTACAAAGCCGAGGTTTCTGTACGCTTTCTTGCATATCTTAATGACATGCTCGCGAAACGTAAGATCTGGAGTGAGATATACCCCTAGATCCCGCACCTGCGTTACTCGCTGCATGGGTATCGCCTCTGCTTTGTACTCATAGGGGATAGGGGTATATATATATATTCTTTATTTCAGACCACAAGTACTCACAATCCATATAGTATTAGTAACAATGACTTAAAAACTATTTTAGTAAACTTTTACAAACTAAAACACCTAAAAAATATGTGGCCCAACACACGTTGGCACGTGCCTCCGTACCAGTGCCTTATAAAGGGACTGTCCTCTTTGTCTAATAAAGTTTTTAGGATGCTGTTGGAGCTTCCGCGCAACCTACTCATTATAGACGCTGTTTTCTTCCTCATGATACTATAAAAATCTTCAACACGGACTTCCGCGAACATCTGCGAAGCGCTGCAGAAGCGCGGAAATCCCATCAACATCCTAAATCCATTACTATAGTGTACGCGAAGGACGCTGTAGGCTCTCTGCGTATATTTCACCCACAAGCTGCACGTGTAGAAGGTTTGGCAGAATGCCTTGAAAAACGTGACCTTAACATAGATTTAAAGAATCTATATTTCTCATAAAAACATGATACAGTTCACTTATACGAGATTTAACTTTTAACACAAAAATAATCGTCGTCTAATGACGAAGCATGCAGATGTAGAATAAGTAAAACTATAACAACAACGTACGAGATGAAATACAGCTGGCCCATTTGACACCAAGGTACCCTCATAAGTACTGATAATTTCACTTTGTGAGGAACACAAACAACGAGTAAGAAACGAACGACTGTGTGAATGTGTTTGTGTGTTCTAGTATAGTGCATGCACGTGTTTGTTTGCTTGTGTGCGACAAGTATAGTCTTGGAGACCGCTGATTATTTATAACTTTGATTATTACGTGTAT
Source organism: Dryobotodes eremita (assembly GCA_917490735.1). Taxonomy (NCBI): domain Eukaryota; kingdom Metazoa; phylum Arthropoda; class Insecta; order Lepidoptera; family Noctuidae; genus Dryobotodes; species Dryobotodes eremita. The sequence goes on from OU823266.1 coordinate 17,008,184, forward strand.
TTTTTGGTTTTATGTGTTCTTATTTTGTATTATTTAAGTGTAGTTAGTAACATCGTTATTACAACACGCAACCTGCGGGCTACCATATTACATCGAACCGCCAAAGCCCTCCGCTCCCTCACTATACCAGCATCGTCCGATAAGTCCCCCGTGACTACATGCCCTAGGTATTTAAACTGTGCGACTTTCTGTAGTGGCTTTTCGCTTAAAGTCACTGGAGGAACATTATCCAACGAGCTAGACTTAGATTTGAAAATCAAAAGCTCACTTTTCTTGACATTATATGTGAGTCCATGTGACGCAGCATAGGACTCACAGACAGCTAACAACTTCCGGAGCGTGCTGATTGATGGACTCAGCAAGACCATGAGAAAGAGAAAGAGTGTCCTTGGAGTTTCTTGCCCGTTCTTCTCCATGGAGATCTACGTTTGGGAATGGGCAACTAGCTTCAACTTTCTGACTAACTGACCGACTCTTTGACAATTCAGAAGTGCCTGTAAATAGTTTAATTGAAATGAATGTTTTGAGTTTGAATTTTATAGCCAGCCAGCAACTCCAAGGACACTCTTTTTAAATCAAGATATTACAAAATCCTGGATACATTATTCTTGTTGCTTCTATGTGAGAACAATGTAAAAAAATATATTAAGAAACAATTCAAAATTTAAGATAAAAAATAAAAAATAAGCCGTAGCAGTTAAGAGATGACCATGCCCAACCGACAGCGCCCATTCACGAACATGACGCGTGGATCAGCACCATCCAGCCCAACCCTTTTGTAGGGAACCGAATGATCCAATACACGCTCCACCAACAGTGAGACATTTAAGTGAGCATGACTAACAAACACGGACTAACAAACTTGCGATATTGATACATTGTTTGTTGCACACGACGCGACTTCAGCAAGCGACACAATTCACTTAGCAAACAGTAACAAGTTGTCGCAAGTTGTCAGTCGCCTGGGAACAATACTGTGCTTCTAAGTTGTCGCTTCAAGTTGGCTAGTTATTATAATTAACGGAGTAAGTAGGCGTTAAGTAAATAGTTAAATGTGGTTTATTGTATTTTCTGTTTGTTCGTTAAAACCCGTAGGTATTCCAGTTGTGTGAGTGTTCCAAAGTCATACCAAGGGGTATCGTGTTATCCAGTAACTGGGTTGTGGAGCTCAGATAAGCAGTCCCTCCATTTAAAACACTGGTATTCACTTGCATCCGGTTAGACTGGCAGCTGACTTAAACACAGTTGGGAAAAGGCTGGGTAGATGATGACTCCAATTATAATAACTGCATTCTGTCAAACTACGTAATTTAAAAATTACAAATTTTTCTTCTATTAATAATCATTTTTCTTACCAGCACCCTAATTACGTAACACTCTATCTATCATAATCTGAATCATTTTTAAGCCTATTGCTAATCCATTGCTTCTTATGTTCGAAAAATTTGTCTGCTCAACAACGTAAATAACGCAATGAATGTTGTTGAACTGTCAAAATGAAACCCATTCCTACTGTTAGTGTGTTACGTAATTACCCCACAGTTCTAAGATTTATTATTTAGTTTTTATTATTTGAGCTTATTTCTTGCACTTGAGCTTGTTTCTTAAACAAATACTTTATTTCTGTACGAAAACAGCGAATTACTATGTTGATCATTGAATGATTGATTCTAATTCAACGTAATGTAAGGCTGGCCGCAGACTGTCGAACTTGCTTGTTGTTATTGATGCATAGTTTATACTCGCCTCGACGTCGAACAACTTTCCATGCACTTATCTAAAGTGTTTTTGTAACTTTCATGTATGAGGAAGTTATAAGTTTCATCAAGTAACATTGTGTAGTATGTTTTACTATTATTTATGTAATAAGAATAATAATTTAATTCAGACTTTTGTCCATATAGAGTTAGTAATACACTGAAGCTTAGAACTATGTTAGTAATACACACATACAAAAACAAACTATAATAATTATCCTATGTGTAGGCGAATCCAGTGCCTCCAGATAGGACTCTCAACATGTTCAGCAATGACCCTCAGGTAGCTGTTAGGACTGTCTCTCACTCAACAACAACAACAACTCAACCAACTGTCTGTAATAACTAGACTCATTTTTGTTGATCACGACTATAAAATGAATAATGCCTAACAATGGTATGCAGTCTATAGCAGAGGCTCATGATGTTGAGGCCAAAGACTGCGTTCACACAAAACGTATATGTAGTCAGTCGCCGATTGTGAGCAGGCTCACTGTGAGCCCTAGAGATACATGGGATTTCTGTGTAGCGTATTGTCGGTTCGGAGTGGAAGAAAATTTTAATATGTGTGGAAAAAACAGTAAACTACGTAACGCTCGCTCATAGTCAGCGGCTTACAATGCGTTTGGTGTGAACTTGACCAGATGGTATCTTTTTTAGTGAAGAAAATAAATCTGCCGTCTATAATCTTCTTAACCCTTCCCGATATCGGCGCAGTATCGCATTTGGCATTAACATACGTGTACCGATGCACCGAGTCTGTACCGAGAGGGGGTGAAGTGGGGCGTGTAGGGGGTGAAGGAGACGTGGCAAATGGAATCTTCTGTAAAGACGTGGCTCAAGTTGCTGCGGTGTTGATGCGTTCTTCTTTGTGACGTCAATACACGTGTTTATGATTGAGCATAAATATATCATTTTTCTTTCTATATGTAATGCTGTTTTTGAGTTGAATTGCAGTAAGTTTTGAGGTTGAACAGTTCTTTGTAACATAGCTGTTATTTCTGTCGTTTGGTAGCCGGTAATGGGGGATTTACACGAGGTCGATTTTCGCCACGTGGCTAGCTAGTCGCTTACCATAGTCACCCTCCGTATGTGACCTGTTGACGCACGACAAAAGTCGAAACCTACTTAGTTTCTCTAACTTACTCCCATACCTATTAACAACGTAATTTGAAAACATTGTAAAAGCCACTTATTTTTAAGAGTAACCGGGGAGTTTTTTCCCGGCTCTTCACCATAGGAAAAGACCAATTGGAACCGTGCACCTAGCTTCTGACGTTTCTGTGTCAATGTAGGTATATGTGAAATAAAATATTATGATTTTGATTTTGACTTTGGTACTTGCGATTTTAGTTACCTGCAGCCTAGCCGAATCGCCATTTAGAAAATTGCGGCTATAGACACCTGTGTACAGCCTGCATTACTTAAAAGGCTCAGAGGTTCGTCACTGGACCACACTGGGCCAATGTCTGGTCCTTTATTCACCATCATCATCATGTCAGCGCGCAGTCTCCCACTGCTGGTATAAGTCTCCCGGGCTATCTTTTCCCATACTTCCCGGTTCCGTGTGGTCTTACCTTGTGATGGCAAAGCTTTCACTTCATTATAAAATATGTAAGTTCCTGTTACTTCTTCAAAAACAAGGAATGACAATTTGTTTCCTGTACCATTCTCTGCATTTTGGATATAATTTACATAAGTCCTCTATTCAAACTCAAACTCAACTCAAAGCATTTATTTCAAATAAACCAATTACAGGCACTTTTGAATTGTCAAGGGGTCGTTCGGTCAGAAAGATGAAGCTAGTTGTCCATTCCAAAGCGTAGTAGGTACCTATGGAGAAGAACGGGCAAGAAACTCCATGGACACTCTTTTAAATCAAAACATTGTTACAAAAAATTGGTTACATCATTCATGTTGAAATTATACATGCGAGAACGGTGTAGAAAGCTGTGCACGTTAAAAGTGTCCGTAATAAAAAATATTGAAACAAAAAAGAAACAATTCAGGAATTAAAATAAGTCGTGGCACCTAAGAGATGACCAGTCCCTACTGACGGCGCCCGTTCACGAACATGACGTATGGATCAGCACAATTCAGCTCAACCATTTTGAAGGAAACTTAATGATCCAACACACACGCCACCACCAGCGAGACATTTGAGTGAGCATGACACACTCTCAGCCGCCAGGGCACATTCAAGTCAATGAAAGACGAACCCAGTAAATGGTAGCTTTATAGTAGGTACAAATTTTAGTTGTCATTAAAAGATGGGAAGTGTATGGGATTTTAAATGTCACTTTTTTTGTTGACGATTACAAATGTTCTACGAGCCATTTCTAAATTGAAAGTTGCCAAAAGCACAAAATCTGGAAATTAAAGCTGTAATATGATAGTCATATAAAAGTCCCTACATCTCGTAACTTGTACCGCGACAGAACTCTCCTATTCAACAAGCTTCCTTTTGATAGAGTCGCTGAGCGACGATGTGTTTTAATTCATAAAGTGGCCCGACGCAAAATGATCACTATTCATACTTTTACTAGACTAAATAAAAATGTGCAGAAGTACAGCTTAATAATGATGTGACATTCAAATCAAATCAAATTATTTTATTTCACATAAACCTACATGGGCACTTATGAAACGTCAGAAGCTAGGTACATGGTTACAATTGGTCGTTTCCTACGGAGAAGAGCCGATAAGAAACTCAAAATAAGGTTAAGTTAATAAGGGTTACTCTTTTAAAAATAAGGGGCTTTTACAATGTTTCAAATTACAGTGTTGATAATGGGAGGACAGTGTAGGCCTGACAACAAGTAACAGGCACTCAACAAAATATAAAAAGGTCTACAAATCTAGTCTACAAGTTAGGCCTACAACGTTCTCACATTCACAAAATTATTACATTAAAACTTACACACCTCTAAAAATGAAACTAAAATCTGTTTTTTTTTAACTAATTAATTAATTGTCAAACTAATATTACATACAAACTTTACATATATTCTATACTAATGTTACAAAGAGGTAAAATTTGTGAGTTTGTTTATAGGCGGTATTCTTCGGAACAGATTCCTATTTTTTGTCTCTAATATTTTATTTTATTTCGAAAGGGAAAATTTTATGTTAGAACAAGTCACGCGGACGAAGTGGCGGGCAAAACTTAGTAAAAAATAAAATAAAATAGTTTCTTTTAAGTTTAGTGTTAGGATATTTTACAGTTTTTATTTTTAAATTTAATATTTAGTTCTTAAACAAAGAAATAAATAATAGCCCCATTTTATGTCCCGGCATAAATCACTTTCCATTCTAAGGTTGCCTAGAAGAGATCGCAGCAAGCGATAAGGCCGTCCATTGTATATTTTGTGGTATTTGAGTTATTTTTTGTTATGTATTTTGTGGTGTACAACACGTAATATATAAATAAATAAATAATAAAAATAATTAATTAAATTAAAAAATAATGGTATAATAATGAATTATGCACTCAGAGGGCAAGGATAAGGGACAATCGTTTCGTATTTCTGAAATGACTTTCAACATAATTGAAATAAGCTTTTCGGTAGTTTATGTCAATTCAATACATTTTGACTTTTCCATTATGGTTATTGCTGATATAATGTCACTTTGTCTAGGCCCTTAGGTTATTTCTAGTATCTATCAGACTTGTGAATGTCGTGAAATAATTCTAATGAAAAATTGGAACTTATACCTGTTAACTTTCAATATTTTAAATTAATTTATTTTAATTATTCATGTAATATATTAATGTATAGTGTATATTTATGCTGTTAGTGAACCTATATATAAATAAATAAATTGGAAACGTGAACTTAGTGAAAGCAAAGTATTGCAGACGAAAACTTATACTTAAAAAGTAGAAATAGAAATAAAAAATAATATACATTTGCATAAACCATGGTATATAAAGTTGTTTTAAAAATACATTATAGGGCATGACATGTTTTGCTTATATCATATCATGCAAATATTATAGGGAACATTACAAAATGTTTCCCGTCAGTATATTATTTTATACTGTGAAAATTATTAGTGTTTCAAAGTCAAAGTCAAAGTCAAATCATTTATTTCAAATAGGCACATAAAAGCCACTTTTGAACGTCAAAATTTACAAAAAAATAGAATTGATTCTAGTTGCCCCTTCCAAAAGGTAGTTTCGTATGGAGAAGAATGGGCAAGAAACTCCACCGTTGCTCTTTTAAAATATTTTACAATATTATGTAAGTTCACATTAATTATGTAATCATATGTGAAGACGATGCACCTAGAATAAAATTACTATACCACAATAGGTAAAAAGAATTAAATATAATGCAAAGACAGGTAAATTAATTATGTGATAGATACATGGTGCTCACATATTTACAAATATTGAAAAGTAGATGATGTTTCCAAAATTTACCAAGTAATAATTTAGTGTGTGAGTTAAAGTAGTTAAGTACATAATGTAACAATCAATGTCATAAAAATTATAAATTATACAATTAAATTAGCAACCAGTTTGATTTTGTCTAGACTCTAGATTGTCCTATGGAGCAGGACCAGCATGTTTCCAAGCTTTTAACCATATTTGTAGGTTTTTTTTAAGCAATCTAAGACCTAAAGTTTTTAAACCATTTGGAATTTTATTATGATATCCGAACACACAATGGCTAAACAGCTTTTAATATAATAGGCAAGCAAGGTTGACATAATAAACCAGTAGGGTATCAGCCATGTCCAAAAATGGACTGCAATACGCTGAGGTAATTGAATTATTATGGTATTCGTCTGAAAAGAGGATTTTGCCTTGTATTGCAGCAGACATTGCAAATAATTGGATTAACTCCGATTAATTTGATCAACTAGAAAACTCGTACAATATTCCAGTTCGTTTTTTCATAAATCTGGTTGATAGCGCCTATCAGATTCGTTAAGCTCGTGGCTAAATGATAATAGCTGCACGGGCCAATTAAAGGTTAAGCTACGCTTGCCGCGGTCGGTTCGTGGATGGGTGACCATTCATTACATATCGAGACCTCTCCATACAAAAGCACGTTAAGCCGTCGTCCTAGCTGTCATGCGTAGTTCTTTGACAGTCGTTACGGGTAGTCAGAACCCCAAAAATCTGACAATCGGTCTTCCTATGGGGTATTTTACCCAGTTTTGTTTGTTTGTTTGTTTGTGTGGGTTGTAGAGGTCAGATAGGCAGTCGCTCCATGTAAAATATTGGTATTCGGTTGTATCCGGTTAGACTGGAAGCTGATCCCAACATAGTTGGGCAAAGGCTAGGCAGATAGTAGCCCCTATTAGATTCAACCAATTCCGTATTTTCAAGAATAAATTTTCAAGGATTCTAATCTCAGTCTCAATCTGTGCAAAATGCCTCTAATTTCCTACATTTTCGTCAAATTGACTGTCGCTGCGAGGTGATTGCGACAAGATTTTGAATGTTTTAAATTACGGCAATTGACACTGAAAAACATGCAACAAAACTTCTGAACTTATCTGTTGACTGTTCGCTGCCGACTCAACGGCTGTTTGATATATATTTTTATCTGTATCGCCGACTCTGCATCGGAAAATCTTTCAGTTACCATTTGATCTGTCGAGTGGCTTATTTATTGTTTTTGTTTTATTTTCGCGAGTTTTTTCTTTCTATTGGAAGGGAAGGAACGGAACTTGTTTGAATATAGCCTCCGTGGTGTGTTTTGATTTCGAACTGTGATATTATTATGCTGTGTGTAAGTTTTCACAAGGTATTTGTAAGATACTTGAGTGCAAGTTATTTTTTTTTCAACATAGACATTTTTGCTATATGACGAATCCTCAGATGTCTTCGCGAGTGCTGAAGTGAGATTCCTGAATACTGCTACTCGTTACCTGGAGTCCATTACCACTGCCAGTGCAATCTCTTTAGAGTAAATAAATTAAATTCTATCCTGTTATTAATAATTTTATACCAATTTTATCCTAATTCTAAATAATTTTGTCTAATTTTATCTCATTTTGTTTAATTTAATTAAATTTCATCAAAGTTTGTCTAGTTTTATGTAATTTAACCTAATTCTATGATTGTATGTGTAATTACTAGTATTGACCGATAACTTGCATGTTTGGTGCAGACTGTTAATATAAGTTGGTTAATGTTTTTTTTTTGTCACTAACTATATATTATTGGACCAATATTTTTTGAATAAACAACATCATTCCCATTTATTTCCTGCCTGAAAATTTATAATTATAGTTCTTAAGCGAAAATGTCTTAGATCAAGCTAGGTCTAAGTAAAAGTAACTTTTAAGTAGATCCCTACATATATACAATAAAAATGTGTTTCATAGCAACTCAAATAATAATAAATAACATAACATAACATCACCCCTGTATTCCACGAAGAGATAAGCAGAGAGAGAAAATTTAAAAGCGATTTTCTCGTGGAACATTGATGGCAACTTTGAGATAAGACCTATTTCATAATAGTATAGGTTCCAAAATACTATGTTCGTAACAGCATAAACTTACAATCAATACAGTAGGAGAAAATCACATTTAGAAGTTGCTATGTGTATACATATTAGTGCTCGTGACTGTACACCCACATTTCGTTAAGTCCCTTGTAATAGGGGCGAGCATAATTGCCATTTACCAGAAGTCCTCACTCCGAGCTTCGAAGTGTTTCTATTTACCAATTCCGCCACAACAACCCAAAAAAAGATTACACAAATTGATTCAATATAACTCTTCAGAACAAATTGTCCTCCATATTACTATGCAGCACTCCTATTAAAAGGCTGTCAGTTGCAACGTCGTCCATTGCTGGGTGCAGCTGAGCCCCATACAGTACGTCCGTAAATAAAGCGCAATGTATCGCGTCGCGTGACGTTCCCTCGTACGTATTTATTGTTACGAATCGCTGACAGCGAGCGGAATTCATGATCGTTTGCTTTTTTTATTGGGAATTTGTTCTTTTAGTATTAAAATTGGTGATAAAATAGGGTTTATTTGATACTAGAAAATCATGCCGGACTTATCGCTCATTTGGAGAAACATCGACGTAATTGGTGCTTTTCAAATATAACAGGAGAGTGATTTAAAGTGTTTCTTTTTTGTAATGGGGTTCAAAATTTCAGAACGAGAGCTTACCGTCTCGGAAAGCCCGATACATATTAAATATTACGCGCTCCTATGAAAATTTGTTCGAGCACAAATATCGTCAACTAATTTTTGGCAAAATTACATTTACGTCGAACTTTCTCCAAATGAGCGATATTTGCATCTGGTATGTAAAAAGTCTAATGACCGAGAACCTTAGTTAACATTCAAAGGCTTGCTTGCACCACAACTCACTAAATACGTTAATCGCTAAACTGTCAATCCTTTGAAGATGACAGAGATAGATGATGGTTTAAAATAATGTTTTACGCTAAACGCGTTTAGTGGATTGTGGTGCAAGTGGGTCTAAGAGACTCGTTACGAGTCTGGCTCAAGGTACAGTCACATACATACACGTACGTACGTACGTACGTATACGTACAATAGTGGTAGCTTTTTTAAGTTTGTTTATTTCGTAATCAACAGGTTTTAACAAATACAGAAGTTTTCTTTTATGTTCTCTTCTCTCCTTCAGATGCGCCTTGTAGGTCGCATCTTAGAAACCTCCTTAGTCGCTTCTCCACTAATTTCTACTCCTATCCCTTCACTGTGCACGCGGTACGGTTGTGGAATCCAATTCCGCCTGACATTAGGGACTGCCAAACTGTTGCAGTTTTTAAAATGTCGTGTGCGTATGTATTTATTATTTTAATTACATTATAATGATTAATATTCTAGTGATATTGATATTAGAAGTATGTATGTAAGTATATTTGTTTAATTTTATTAAGTGAATTGTTTTTGATTTTATGGATTTTATTTTTTCTTTTACTCTTATACACGCTGTCTACATCTCTTTATCTAGTTTCGTATTGCACATAACCTGGAAGCGATTTCTTTAGAAATAAGCACCACATTTATACCAAGTTTTCTGTTCTTTTCTTCTTGTCTGTTTATATGCATATGTGTGTACATAAATTGTTAAATAAATAAGTATGAAGATACATGTAACAGAAGACCTCCCTCTTCCATGTTTATGTGGACACATGCAAAGCCTGTTAATGACAGAATTAATAACAAAATAGGTACAATAAGAAAAATAAAACAAGAGAATCTGCAGATAATTAATTAGTGAGGTACTTGAATTCGTAATCTCAGACAATTTACATTTCACACTCACAAACGTTTATGGGCGAAGTAGATTTTTTTTTGCAATAGAATTTGAATCCTGTCGTGTATGTCACTGAGTTTGTTGTTCTATATTTGATAATGCAGATTCCGATTTCTAGTACAGTTATATGTGGAGTGTAAGTGTGTGTGTGTGTGTGATGTGTGTATGTGTGTGTGTGTGTGTGTGTGAGGGAGGGTGAGGGTCTGTGTCGTGTGTGTATGTATGTATGTATGTGAGCATGTGTCCGAGATGGTAATGGTGTGTGTGTTAGTGTGTGTGTAGCTGGGTACTGCTACGACATAAAGACGCTGTCAACGTCAAATTGTAACCAATGATGTGCGGTTGACTATAGGATAAGGTCAATAGACACAGTAAAATAACAAGTTTCTTTTTCCATGTATTTTAAAATGCAGCTTAGCAAAAAAGAAATGTTCTACCACAGTTCATTACGTCAATATTTCATTCAAAAATCATTCTAAGTTCTCAACCCGCAACCTGTAACTTGGCATCTACTTAAATACCCACTTCTCAAGTACCAAGAGACGTGTGCAGAAACTTTAATATAAAAATCGAAGCAACAACTTTTCAATTTGTTATTAATCTATTAAGTTTCCAACTATGCTTTATAAAAAGTTGTTAGTACTTATACTGGTTTAGTTGTAGTTACCCTGCATTGTCCGGCTTGATGCTAAGTTTCTAATAACCGCCGCACACAACACTACATTGCTTTACATAGATGTTGCAGGAACTGTGGTGTGTCAGGATATCGTAAAATGCATAACAGGGTAAAATTAAATTAGCTAGCGAAACTACGCAGACGTGATGGGTATCGATATCGAACGATAATGAAACAAAAAAAAACGAAACTGATCATTTCAATTAACTACAGCTGACTATGGGCCGCTGTTAGAAGAGTTACATGAAATTATGTGTTTAAAAAATCTGTTTTTTGTTTGTTTTATATCATTATCGTTAGATATCGATACCCATCACATCTGCGGAGTTTCGCTAGCTAATTTAATTCGACCCTGTATAAAGTATATATTTAATAAGTACCTACATACATTTTAAAAACAATATAACAGAATAAGGAATTTCACTAATGATACAACAGTTACTGTAAAAATTGCGGGTTAATTGTATAATTATTCGATGAGCAATTTTCAAGAGTGACCATTTCATAATACCTTGAACGATGAATGCAGATAAAGCGGTTTAATTATGTTTTAACAGTTTCAAGATCCTACACTCAACCACATCTTCAAAACGAATTCACTATTACTTGAGTTCACATCCACCTGGCACTCAGTGATTATTACAAATATTCTATCACACGCAACAGTTCTTTATCGCGGTCTGGAGCCCATTCCCGGATGCCTATTACCGGCAGTGGACCGTTTATGGGTCGTTGCCTATATTTATATTGTATAGTTACTGACAGGTTATTGCCCCATTGCTTTCAAGTACCGTTTGGACTTCTTTCCTTAAAAGTTAACCCTCGTGAGCCGGTTAGGACTCAATAGTCTGTGGTTTATTGCATTAAGGTATTGTTTTTGTTAAAAGCTTTCATTTAATGATAGAAAAGGGAAGAAATTGGCAAAGGAGGGGAGGAAGTAATGATATATTTTATAATATTTTAATCATGACGTAATCTAGTCTAATTGGTTTTCCAATTAACTTAAATTACTTATTTCATAATTTGAGCAGCACTGTTTATCTATCCGTGCACTGCAATATGACACTCGCGAGACTCACATATTATGACATTATTGACACTCTCGCTAGACAACGTGTTACTCTCATCTGACCATCTCGATACTTAAAAAATAAATAAAAGTGTCTTAGAAGATCTATCTACAGAAACAACCATTACCATTTCGTTTCATTCCGTCATTATGGAAACATGCAACGATCATGACATTAAGTAGCCATTTCAACAAACACCGGCTTCCCAAACTCCCCGCAACATGTCCACAATACAACATGCACACAAGTATTGTGTGTGTTCACAAGTTGGATCCTCTGTAATCCCCACCTAATAGTGCGGGGACAGGACGGCGCCGGCATGGTTACACGGGGATTTGAGAGCTGGCTTCCCAGTGGTGATTAAATTCGTATTGGAGATAATGAAATAATTTGGGCATTCTTATTATTAATTTCGGGAGATTTGAAGATTCACTTCTGGATGGTGATTTTTGTGTTGGAGAAATTAAAATTATTTTTGTGTAGTTATATGCAGTTAATATGAAGCAATCGTGGCCCTGTGGACACGGCTGAGACTTACGGGTTGGAGGTCGAAGGATGAAATTCTGATGGGGATTTTACTTTGTGTAAATAATTTATTCACAACTGCTCTCAAAACGGTGAAGGAAAACATAGTAAGACAAAAGTTCGTTAAGTTGTTTTTTTTTTGTATCCACCAACCCGCACTGGACCCACGTGGTGGATTACGGCCCACTGTCTCTCTCCTCGAGAGGAGGCATGTGTCCCAGCAGTGGGAACATTATAAGCTGATTACAATTATGCATGAAACAAGAGTTTTCTTAAAAGTTCGGCTTTGTTGAGTTTGATCGATAGATAGAAAGGCACTGCCATACAGGTATCAACTTATGAGTGACAGTGTTTTTCTAAAATTTTATGAGGTAACGCCCAGGTATTAAGAGGATATTTTTTTTATAAATAATTACTTTAATAAACAAACGTACAGTGGTCCACTTAGCCCTGGATCGAAATAGCTGAAAGTCATTTATGTGGAGATGCCTTTGCCTAGCAATGGGATGATGCAGGCTAACCAGAGGCGCCGGCTTTTAGAAAACCTTGTGGGTGCTCATTCTCATGACCGACTTGGGGATTTTTTATGGCCTGCTTCGTCCCTAAAATCGCATCTAATTCCGCCGAGAAGAACTCATGTTCAGTGAACAGACAGGCACCGTCTTCACCCTTAAGAAGTTACTAATTAACTAGCTGCTGCCCGCGGCTTCGCCCTCGTGCTTGTTGGAAATTATCCCACGGGAATGTGCTACCGAGACAAAAAGTAGCCTATGTTACTCCTTATATCATCAGCCATCTACCAGTGATAGTCCTGTCAAAATCGGTCCAGCCGTTTCGGTGATTAGCCGGCACAAACAGACAGACAGACAGACGGACAAAAAAATTTAAAATAGTTTTTTTTGTCATAAGTAACGTATATACAGTTATATGCATAAGTAAAAAGCTGTTATTTTGGAATAACAAAGAGACACTTCAATTTTATTTATTTGTATAAATGTATAGATAAAATTTATAAAATATGTATTGAAGAAAATCTACTATGCAAGAGCGAGCGAAGCGAGCTCCACAATATTAGCACCCCTGTTTAAATTGTTATACCTAACGACGTGATGTGAGCTTAAAGAGAGATTGGACAAATCCGATTGAATGATCAGTGGTCTGTGCTATTTACCTCTCGTGGGAGCTGGAGTCCCCGAGCACCCACCGAGTCGGCGCCCCTGAGGCTAACAGTAACTTTAATAAAAGATAAACCTCCAGTTATAATAACAAATTAACAAAAAAAGATATAAACTTGATCCAGATTTACAAAAAATAGAATTTTATTATAGAAATCTTTAAACAGTGAAATAATTGGAAGTAGGTCGCCGTGTGACAGCTATTAGCAGCCAATAAATATTAATTGGCTTGTCTAGACGTCAGGCGAGCGAGAGGAGGGGAGGGGAAGTGGTAGCCGTGATGTACGGGAGGTAAAGTGAAAGAGCACAAGTGTTTTGGATGGTTTGTCGTTGGTCTAGTAGTAGCAAACGCAACTACTGTGCTTTTCTACTATAGTATTTTTATCTAACGATGCGACACGCGCTTCACTCGTGGTAACCAAGTGTACAAACACACGTGAAGACCGGTAGCGTCAGCACATAACACACACACTTCCGACTGCGCAATTGTCTCGGACGGTACCGAGAGCTCCTGTACACATTCAGAGCGTGTGTGTACATTTGGTAAACACGAGTAGAAGTCTCGCTTCGTGAGATAAAAATTATAAATACTGTACACCAACGTGTTCATGGGTTTTGTAGCTGGAGGTCTACATTTTTTCCCAGTTAATGGAAATTACATAGGCCTTATCATGCCGGGTGGTAGGACATGGACCCGCAACCCGTTACCATGGATTCAGTGCCATGATTCTGGACCGCCACGGGTTGAAATTTTTGGTCGGTTATTAAAAAAAAATACCTGTTCCACAAATATTTATTGCGTAGGTATTGCACTTTCTATGAATCAGCAGATTTCTTTTTATAACCAACGAAAAATTTCTACGTTTGGGGTTCTAGAATCATGTGCTGAATTCATGGTTACAGTTTGCGCGGCCATGTCCCTGCAACCTAGTTGGTGAAATGTGGGGGAACTATGGAAGCGCCTTTGTCAGGTTGGACCCTTTCGAGGACTACTTAGAGGCGTGATGATTATGACACGTTGATCGGTGATCATTAGGCAATTCAACGTATCGACAATAGGCTCTCCCTATATATTATGGGACTAAATCAAAACTGGGGTGCACTGTCACCTCTGCCAAACCCTGCCACAGGGAAATGAGACGTGATGTTATGTTATATATTTGTTGCTATTCATACATCCTTACTGTATGTCACCTTAAATCCACATCTAATGGACCGTGTAAAAATGTACTTAACAAGTACTTAGCGAGGCGAACGCGTGTGTCTAACAGCTTCGATGAGTTCCTACAATCTGTGGCTGGACTTGTGTGGAGCGGTGTACCTACAGTCAAGGGCAAAAATTTTACGTTTAATTTTTGAAATGCGATACACAAAAATATACATATACGTCCAAATATGTTAAATGCAGTACGCCTCATAATTTTAATCAATAATTTATGAGAAAATAGTAGTCGAATTTTATTATTTTCACACGAGACGTTAGCTTAGCTATCAATGTCTCTATGGATATCGAAACATTTGGGATGCCTCTGGTATTCCAGATGTCCATAGGCGGTATAATCAGCCTATAATGTTCCTACTTCTGGGACACAGGCCTTTTCTCTGTGAAAGGAAGTAGGCCATAATACTCCACGCGGGCCCAGTGCGGGTTATCCGCTATCGCTGAAAACCAGCGCTGGGGCTCTGTCTCGCATAGGGTCGTAGCATTATGCTGAGCGATTGTCGTTTTGCGTGAATGTGACGCATATTTTCCCCCAACTCGTTCTTTTTTGTGTTTTTGTGTTTTTCTTTGCGTCATGTTTTCCGCAAATAAACGTATTTTCTTTATTTATTTATTTAAACTTCTCGCACACAATAACATACAAAGGCGGACTTAATGCCTTAGGCATTCTCTACCAGTCAACCAAGGGTGGTGTAGAGATAAGATGGCAGGTGTTCTGTTTAACAGGCGTTAATAATAATAAAAAATATTAAAAAGATAACATAATTAATTATAAACGAAATAGGTATCCAAGTACCTAAATAGGTTATAAACTTATATTACACATATATACATATTTACTATAATATATACCTACATTATATATAATATACATATATATATACACTAAAAGGGAAAGAGGTAATTGAGATGACTCTACACTATTCTTTCTTTTTTTCTATGTCTTCGAATTTTTGGTTCTAGGACATGCCAGTTTCTTCACAAAGTTTTTATTCACCATCTTCAAAACAGTGGTGATGAAATAATTAACACAAAGTAAAGTGCCTGCTTGGGTTCGCACCCGCGACCTACAACTTGTAAGTCACGGCCGTTACCACTTCACAACATCAGGTGGGTCATCGGCTTGTTTTATATTCTAGCATATAATTATTAGCTTCAACTTTCTGACTAACTGACTGACTCTTTCCTCTTCCATTCTGACTCCAAAAGTGCTTAAATGGTTTAATTAAAATAAATGCTTTGAGTTTGAGTTTGATTCAGTAACACAGAAAGAGTATCCATATTTTTGTCCTTGTCTGTACAATCTGTGGCAGGACTTGTGAGAAGAGGTGTACGCTGTTATTTTATATAGAAATAAGTTTCATAAGTGAAGTTTAATTGTCTGTGAAGTTGGATTGGAGCGTGCGGGATAAGTGGAATCGTGGGGACTAGTTCCAGGTGGCTGTATGAGTTTTATGACGATTGTAGGATGGTTAAATCTGGATTATTGGTTGGAAAGTGACGTATTATATCGTTAGAGACAATACAAGGACAGGAATAAGGACAGAACATAACCTATACCTATATTTTCTTGAGGGGGTAAGCAGAGGATTGTATACATTTGTATACCCACAGTACCTTCCAAAAGTTATTTGGAATGTTTCTACTTCAGCTGTAATGTCAGATAATGATTAAAATGTCGAGTTTGAAATGTTTTCATTTTTATTGACTAATCCAACTGTCTACAATAAGGGATAACATTATATTTTTTTTGTTGATAAACTGATTTTAGTTGTCAAATACTTGAATTCCAGCTGCCAAAAGTCAGTTGAAGTTTATAATAAAATATCTGTGGATTTACAAAACTTACAAGGTTGTAATATTATTTGAATAACATTTTTAGTAGAATATCAATATTTTTCTAATTCGATTTAGTCATTGCCAGGGCTTTTGACTTTATTCAGAAAAAATAACGGCGTCCATGCAAAAACGAACCATAGACGAAAGACAAACGGCTGTGTATGAACATGAAGAACTTAAATCAAAACACAAGCGACCTACTTAGAAAATCTAAAAAAAAAAAACAACAATTTGCCGTCTTTTGCCAATTTGAGAATTTAATCCCACGACTCGACTATTTAATTAACAATGACAAACAAAAATAACTATTACAGTTAAGACTGGTCGCTGTACTATCAGAACCATTGCCAAATACTATAACCAAAGTTACAATGACTACCAAGGCACTACTTAAAACTGCACTACACGCAAACAAGTTAAAACACTGATAAAACTTAACAACTCTTATGGCTTTCCATACCTAAGTATGTACAATTAAATGAAATAGTTTTGTAATGATTTAAAGATAACGTAAGGTATAAACTAGTGAAGATAGAACGTTTTTGGAAACATAACATTAATGTTTATTTGTAATGTAATGTAATATTAAATTAATTTATTTTATTTTATATTATTGTTTTGTATTAATTTAATAATTTATTTAAATTTTTAATTTTTAACAATTAATTTGTAATTCTGTTTAATTTCAATATGGGTGTATTCCTGAAATAAAAATGATTATTATTATTATTATTTTATTTATTTATTTTGAACTTCTCACCCATAAAGACATACAAAGGCGGACTTAATGCCTAAGGCATTCTCTACCAGTCAACCCAGGGGAAAGAATGTTTTTTGTGTAATATTTTGTGGAGGGGTAAAAATGGAGGGGCTTATGGCTAAATAATAACAGCTGCTAGGGTCGATCGAAGGCTAATGAAGCTACGCTTACCGCTGTCGGTCCGTAGATGGGTGACCTTACATATCGAGACCGCTGCGTGCCTCGGAAAGCACGTTAATCCAATGGTCCCAGCTGTCATTCATAGATCTTTGACAGTCGTTACGGGTAGTCAGAAGCCCATAAGTCTGCGAATCAGTCTCACCAAGGGGTATCGTGCTACCCAGTAACTGAGTTCAGATTGGCAGTCATGTAAAATAAAATGAATGAATGAAATTGTCATTTAAAATACTGGTATTCAGCTGCATCTGGTTAGACTGGAAGCCGACCACAACATCGTTGGGAAAAGGCAGACAGATTGAGATAGAGGGGTAGAATAATAATATATTGTTACAGGCCGTCCGTTTAAGGGGCTTACAACAGCTTAAGCGCGGTCACTGTCGGACTGCATAGAAAAGAAAGAGAAGCGCGATGACACAACGCTGGTAATTTATTGCAAAATACGAAGCAATTATCTATTTACAAAAAATCTATTGATTGGATTAAAAAATTAAAACACTATTACGTTAGTATGTTGCTTGTAGAATAATCTGACAAAAAATCAGAATGATTTAATGCATAGTAGTATGGTTTTTAATCGTTAAAAGAAATTTTTAGAGGTATCTTCGTGATTTTTTTCTATGGTATCAAATTAGTTGTATTATGTTTTCAACACACTATCTAATTAGCAAATATCCTGAAGAATAACATATATTTTTCTGATTTTGTTTAGTGCAGTGGATCATATACTTTTAGGCATTATAAAACTTACGTTTAGGTCCTGTAGTCCTCTTAACTGAGAGAGTGCCTGAAGCTGCTGTCCGGCGACCCGCTTTCTCACAGGCCAGATCGCGCCAAGCCAGGCCGACCGGCAGCCGTGGGAACCGTCACATCCTATGAGGCCTCCGGTGGCCTGGGGGTCTACTGTCTGTGCACGAAATCCGTAGTTTCGGCCGAGGTTAAGTGCGTTTCCTACTCCGTATCACCTACGGACATAATATTAGTTTGGGACCAGACCTAAAAATTTATGACACCACGACGTTATGTCGAATGAGGCCCTGTTGTCTTCCGTCAAGTTCAAAGGCGCGGCGTGGCGCTGCGTGAGACCGACCTGCAATTCGAACCCAGGGCCTGCAGTCTCGACATTACATAGCGACAAAAATCTGTCGCTAAGTCGTATTGATGTCAAATTCTTTTAATAGATTTTCAACTTTATTTCCAAAGCATAACGTTGAAAACCTATTAAAGAAATTTGACATCGATTGGACTTAACGACCGATTTTTGTCGCTGTCTAATGTCGAGACTGCAGGGCCAGGCCTCTTGGGACTTACATAAAAAATGTCGCTCGGAGACGCACTTAAGTGAAGCGACGATGGTGTGCATTGGTCTACAAACAATCTATTTACTCGTCACTTAAAAACTAGTTTATCGATATAAATACAATTTAAAACAAATAAAACAGATAACCCACGTGGACAAAGTCCCGGATCAGAACTAGTTTAACTAGGTACTCGTATTTAGAACTACACGACGACTTAGTTCCGAGGTGACAGCTAGTTTCCAACTGCGAGTCGAGGGACGATAATCTGTGAAGTACTGTTCTTAGTTCTGTAGTTCGGTTTCATTGTTTGTAGCTTATTTGTAACTAAGTGAGATAAAAACAGGTGGAAACAGTGCATTTTAATCTAAATACCCGATACTATTGCAGCTGATAACACATATGTAGCGGTATTTACATCGCCACATGCGAGCTACACGTCACAATGACGTCACGCAAAATCCTGCATCGCGCAAGCAGAGTTTACAGCGCAACTAGCATATTATACAACGTCCCGACATCAATCGTCGGGCAGTTGCCCACCAGACCCGACACCCGTCTGTCTGGTCGGAGGGTCCTCCCTTTTCAATAGAGGATGAGTGAATTTTACACCTTGTTCCTCATACCTCTATATTATCTTCTCTTGTATTACGTGTCCATCTTCTAATCCGTACCTTGACAGATATCTATCATTTGCGTATGGTTATAGGGAAACTCGGCAGGCCTTTCGCTATACTTGACACTGTGCAGTAACACTCCTGACTGTTGTCGACTGTTGATCTTTAACTGACGCACCACATATGGAAGGCAGAACCATAAGTACTCACAGTTCATCTAAATTAAACTAGGCTATAAAGCCGATCTATAATTGCGTTTTAAAATGCCAAACATTAGTGATGATTTCTCTTCTTTATACCTCTATACATACATACATAACATCACGCCTTGTTTCCTCGAAGGGTTGGGCAGAGGTGTACCTATAGTACACCCACATTTTGCCATTTATATTTTTTAAGTCTCATGTCGAGCCTATTGCCATCAACCGGGCATAAATCCAGTGAGTTATTTCATTTATACGAATTGAACTGTAGAATAGGTATTTTATTATAGTTTATTTATTTCAGAGAATCTCCATATAAGTTACATGATCGTAGTACATATCACAAAAACATAAAATGTCAGTGTGTTAGTTAAAACAAAAGTGTATCTAAAATTATATTAGTATTGTTTGTACCTATACCTCTAACTGATGCCTCTGGCAGTCTCTTTTTTTTTTTTAAACGTTTCACGACTCAGAATTTCTCCTGTGTTTTGGGTGCGTTTACAAACATTTAAAACTCACACACACAAACAGCCAGACCCGGAATAACTACTTGTAGGTCATGCAAATATTTGCTCCGTGCGGGAATCGAACCCGCGACACGCAGCTCAGCAGTCAATCGCTTAACCACTGCGCCAACCGTGCCGTCAACCAATGATTTTGGAAAGAACACTCAAAACGGGCAGCGATAGCACTCAGGATGCTGTTGCTGTTGCGCAGTAGACGGTGCAACAAGGAGTTTGCTTTCTTACGCATGATGGCTTGAAAGCCATCCGTACGCGCTGCAGCACTCGGCAGCCCCAACAATATCCTAAAACCATTATAACGAGCAGTTTTCGGGATTGTCTGACTGATTTCAAACTCGAAAGGAAGTAAAAATTATGAGCTCGGCCCCTAAAATATTACATATTTTCAAGATGTCATATCAATACAAAATCACTTTTGTAGTCTCCGAATGGTTAGGAAGAGGTATATCTGTAGTACAACATCAGTATTTCACCAGTTATGTTTAAATCCCATGTAACAGGGGGGGAGCCAAGTTTTTTGCCGATTTTGTCGGATTTTGCCTCTTTGAAGGATGTGAAGGAAAAAAGAAGACTACCCAACGGACACAAACACCTATCTAATTGTGCCAAAAAATCTCATCCTCTAATCCTCTCCGCCATCTAATAACAACTGACATTGCAAAAATTATCATAAACAATCGATTCCCAATCACATAAATATAACTTAAACGAAAATTCCTATTCTCTTAAACTTTATTTAAAATGCAAACCCGCAAACCCAAAAACTCGCCTTAATCAAAGATATTGAACATTCCTGGTAGCAGTCCAACTCACTTGGCAGGCATCTGATTACGTTTCAATTCTACCCGCTCCCTGCAGCTACAGACGAGCGAACACTTGAGAACCGACTGATACTACCATTGTAGGGGGTGTACGGTCGCGGGCAGAATGGGTTTAGCAGGGGCTAGGTTCTTTGTGAAAATCCATAAGGTATTTAATTTCAAGATAGGTGACCAAAGTGATTTTATTGCCTTGTGCAAGCGCAACTGCTGAGCTCAATGTCTTTGGTTCGTTTTCCAGTTCGAGCAATTTTTCTATAGAATTTCTCATTATCAGTCAGGAGCCCGGATTTATGTCCGGTTCATGGCAATCGGCTCGGCCCTTATTACGTGACTGTCAAACCTCTATATCGCTTGGTACGATTTCCTGTAACAAAAACAATTCTGAGTTAAGCTCGCCTGCATAAAATATCGAAATTAATTACTCCGTTATTAATTTTTGCGTGTTCATTAAAATTAAGAAAAATATGGCACCTACATATAACTGGAGAAATTTGAGTACTATACTAACTTTCGGTATTACTACGCCTCTACCGGACCCATCAAGTAATTCAGGCATTATAATATTTTATAATGCCAGTGGTGAACATTGTTATTCCCCGACTGTACGTGCCAATGTACTGTGAATTAGCATTTGTATCGGAGACCGCTAATCCACTGTACCGCGGACCGATGTCTGTAGCGTCTGTTAAGTCCTTTAGTTGTCTCGCCTGTAAAGTCCTTTACTTGTCAGCGACGAATGGGGGGTTAATACAGTTGGAGTCGCTCGTTATCGACTTTGTCGGTATTTGTCGGCGGGATGGAGGAAAAATGGGTTTTTATTCAAGTGTTTGGTGCTATTGAATGATCTCAATCTATTAGGAATACTTTGTTCTCATTTTTAGGGTTCCATGCCCAATGGGTAAAAACGCAACCATATTACTAAGACTTCACTGTCTGTCCGTCCGTCTGTCTGTCACCAGGCTGTATCTTAAGAACCGCGATAGCTAGACAGTTGAAATTTTCACAAATTATGTATTTCTGTTGCCGCTATAACAACAAATTTAAAAACAAAATAAAATTAATATTTAAGGGGGCTCCTATACAACAAACGCGATTTTTTTGCCTATTTTTGCTCGACATCAATAAATGGTAACAGGTAGGCACCTAATTTGTGTATCTACTGTTGTTTACCTAGTCAATGGTATGGAACCCTTCGTGCGCGAGTCCGACTCGCACTTGGCCGGTTTTTGATAATTATGTAGTTGCACTTATTTATCAAATATCAATTTGCTTTCCATCATCATTCTTTTACCCTTATAGCAATTTGTTAGTGGTCAGCGCATCATGTCTTTTTGTTCCAAACTTCCCTATTAGTAGACCTAAAAGAAAAAAAAGAAGAAAGAAAATACATTTATTTGCGGTAAACATGACGCAAAGAAAAAACACACAAATACAAAAAATAACGAGTTGGGGAAAAATATGCGTCACACTCACATTCACGCAAAACGGCAATCGCTCAGCATAATGCTACGACCCTATGCGAGAGAGAGCCCCAGCGCTGGTTTTCAGCGATAGCCGGCGCTGACGTGATGACGTCAACCAGTGCAGCATACGAAAATTAAAAATAAACATTAAAATAAGAAATAAAATAAATACACTATGACCTAGTTCAAAAAGTATATAAACATAATATTTATAACGTGGTAACATTCCGGGGAAACGACTCATACGCCGCCGGGCTTTAATGATCTGTGCGCGCAGCTGTCATAAAACTGTAGGTTTGTAGGACCTCTCGGTAGTCATCTCCTTTCCAGCCATATCATCTTCCACACTGTCCGTCCATCGTTTCTTTGGTTCTGCCCTATTCTTACGTACAAAACATTAGGATTAGGCATGTCCTTGTTACGTCTGCTTTTTGTAATAGACTTAATTATTTCTAACACAATTTTACAATTCTACTTGCATTGAAATATTTTTTAAAGCTTAATTAATTTAATAACCGCTGTTAAAGGTTATTTTAATGGGTCTAAGTCTCAAACAATTTTTAGTAAAAAAAAACATAAGTTGTACTAAAACTCATTTAAAAACAAAACTAAAACCATTACTAAAATTAAAAAAAACGCCGAAATCCAAATCCTTCGTTAACCCTCAAACTGCAGACTTGACTCTGAAAGACCGACACAATGCAATACATTAAAACTTGTCGGCACTTCGCGCTCAGTCGGAGTGTCGGGAACTCGCCTTTAGAGGCTCATTTACACTATGAGAGTTTCTTGCTTCGGTAGGCGATTATTAAAAGGAAATACAAAAGTTGACTCGTATAAACAGTACGTACGATACATGAAGAAAGACGAGAATCGCTTCAATTTCTAAATTGGAAGCGTTTGTATAAACAAGAAATCTTAGGTACTTTTTTTTTTTAATCAGATTTAAAGGGCTTTGTCGCACATACGATTATGCCGCCCTGCACCCTAATTACGTAACACACTATCTATCGCAATCTGAATCATCTTGAAGCCTATTGCTAATCCATTGCTTCATATGTTCGAAAAATTTGTCTGCTCAACAACGTAATAACGCAATGAATGTTGTTGAACTGTCAAAATGAAACCCATTCCTACTGTTAGTGTGTTACGTAATTACCCCGCTAGTTAGCTTAACAAAATCATACTAATCTCTATTAAATCGTAGGTACTTATTAACAGTTTTAAAATTACCTAAAAAATCTTTAAAATCCCCGCCTTAAGTCTTGTATGACATAATTTTTTTTTTTTTTAAGCTATTGCTTAGCTTTTATCGCGGACTTTGAACGCGGCGACCGAATCAAGAAATTCCCTAACGAAAATAAAACATAAACCCCCCACTCCGCCTACCATGTAGCTCGGCCGAGCGTTCGCTTAACGTGTATGTATATGGTACGACTGTACTTGAATTAATATCAAAGAAAAAAAAATACTGCATAAATAAAAAATAAATAAATAATTATAATTGCATAAGTTGATAAAAAATGCTATGCAATAGCTTTACCGCGGCAGTCCCCGAGTGCCACACGTGTTTTTTTTTAATTTATTTTTTAAACTTTACCCCACACTAGGAATTTCTCCTGTATTGTGGGTGCGTTTATAAACATTCAAACTCACATACACAAACAGCCAGACCCGGAAAAACTACTTGTAGGTCATACAAATATTTGTTCCGTGCGAGAATCGAACCCGCGATACACAGCGCAGCAGTTCATCGCTTAACCACTGCGCCAACCGTGCCGACTGTGCACGGGACTGCGCCGGGCGAAGCGAGTCTTGCATGAACATTCTCGTCTCTCGGCCTGCGAGAAACTAACATCGTGTAAATGAGCCTTAAATAGCAGATTAATGTTATAGTTCTCTTTTGTTTTAGTATCAATATCGAGCTTTCTTTTTCTTTTGTTCGGCGAGACAAAGGAGGTTTTATTAAACAGACTTGTATTTTAAATCTTGCAGGCTTTATTTAATGAAAGAATCTAAGATGCGAAAGAAAATATTTGCAAAAGATAAGCTGGACAATCTGTCTATTAACAGCATACAGGGGATAACCAATTAATTTGCCAAGTGTGGCATAATTTAAATTGGGGGTATACTTAGATTATTTCACTCCACACATAACACTTCTTCGACCAATAATTCGCGTATATATCTCGTCTGCTCGACGTCCCTATATGTCATTGCAGGGATTCAACAGAATATCAGAGTCAGGTATATTTGCCTCCTGCCAGGGTCGCGGATTGTTCGAAAGAGTTACCGTGGCCCTAGCATACAGGCAACTGAAGGAACACGGATGGGTTTTAGTCAGTAAAATTCTGACACGGTCTCCCGCTGCGCCCAGAGCGGGAGAAGTATTACTCAGGAATTCTAGTGGTATACTAGATTCTATATTAAGTCTTGTAAATGACTTGAAGATGATTACGAATAGTAAAAATTGCATGCTTGCTTAAATACGGCCAATCTTTACCTTGACGAGGACCCTGATTTGCTTTCCCTTTTCAAACTTTTATTAGTCTTTATTTTCAGTATGATTACACGACATTTAGTATTTAAATACATCGAAATATACAAGTTATGTGTGATGTTAAGCTACTTTTCGGTAGTTCACAGTGTTATCTGTTTAGTAAAAGCATAAAGTTTACTGTATCTAAATTAATAAATTAAATATTAGCATTTAAATGGCTAAGAACTAACTTTTTTTTTGTCAGTAAACTGTCCGACATAAAATGTACAAAAGTTACAAAAGTAATTACAAATTTACATTCATAGCCCTCGGGCTGGTCTGTTGACCTACAAAATTCCAATATTTACAACACTAAACTCAAGTTTTTAAGGATGTGAAGCGCCTCTGAATGTGCGTTGGTTAAACCAATTTTACATAAGTATTTATACAATTCATTATCTTACTTAAGTAGGCTGTTCTTATGGACTAAGTTTACGAAAGTAGGTCTAGGGTACCAGCACCTTAATTACGTAACACACTATCTATCACAATCTGAATCATTTTGAAGCCTATTGCTAATCCATTGCTTCATTTGTTCGAAAAATTTGTGTGCTCAACAACGTATATAACGCAATGAATGTTGTTGAACTGTCAAAATGAAACCCATTCCTACTGTTAGTGTGTTACGTAATTACCCCGCTGGACGCATCAAACCAATATCAACCTATATGGCCTATTTAACTGAGATTTATGACGCTTATTTACTATTTGAGGCTAATTACTTGTACGACACGATTCTAAGTTATTACATAATTATGAATACTATTTGACTATTTGGTGACATCGTCGCGAATATATACCTTTTGTCACAAAGTGAGGAAGTAGATACTTACATAATGTATACCATTAGTCCGTGTATACATCAGACAATCGACGCGTTCACCTGTTGTAAACAAAGATATCGATTTTTTATATAGATTTTTAGGGTTCCGTACCCAAAGGGTAAAACGGGACCCTATTACTAAGACTCCGCTGCCCGTCCGTCTGTCTGTCTGTCTGTCACCAGGCTGTATCTCATGAACTGTGATAGTTAGACAGTTGAAATTTTCACAGATGATGTATTTCTGTTGCCGCTATAACAACAAACACAAAAAAACAGAATAAAATAAATATTTAAGGGGGCTCCCATACAACAGATATGATATTTTTGCTGTTTTTATAAATAATGGTATGGAACCCTTCGTGCGCGAGTCCGACTCGCACGTGACTGGATTTTTTAAACTTGCGTTGTTTTATTACAATAACAATAATAAGTCTAATATATAAGTAATTATATGTCCTTCTAGGAGCGCCTAAACGCCTTAGGAGGACATATATCTTATTGGTGATGTTCTTCAGAAAGATCAGGTGCGTAGTACTCGCAACCGGCGTGCGTGTATGACCAGATGTATGAACGTGAACGAGGCATAAGGAGTATGCAAGGATCGTAGTAGGTGGCGCGGCGTTCTGTAGTTTCAGCCTACCCCCATGGGAAAAAGGAGTAATTTTGTGTATGTATGCATGTATCTTGAAAATTTTCCGGGACTCTTTTCCATTTTTTATTTTCTTAAAAACCTTATTCGGACTACTGCAAACATTATACAACAAAAAATAGCCAAATGAGTCCAGCCGCTCTCAAGTGATGCATTTACCAACGGATGGCATTTCATTTTTATTTATATAGATTCATATTCATATTGCAGCTGTACTTTAATAGCAAAAATGTTATTTTAAGGGGACTACAGGACCTAAACGTAAGTTTTATAATACCTAAAAGTATATGATCCACTGCACTAAACAAAATCAGAAAAATATATGTTATTCTTCAGGATATTTGCTAATTAGATAGTGTGTTGAAAACATAATACAACTAATTTGATACGATAGAAAAAAAACACGAAAATACCTCTAAAAATTTCTTTTAACGATTAAAAACCATATTACTATGCATTAAATCATTCTGATTTTTTGTCAGATTATTCTACAAGCAACATACTAACGTAATAGTGTTTTAATTTTTTTATTCAATCAATAGATATTTCGTAAATAGATAATTGTTTCCTATTTTGCAATAAATTACTAGTATTGTGTCATCGCGCTTCTCTGTCTTTTCTATGTAGTCCGACAGTGACCGCGCTTTAGCTGTTGTAAGCCTCTTAAAGCATTATTTTGTTAAGAAAAGTGTTTAGTTATGAAATAACTTTATAATTGTATAATATTGTCATTAAAGTAATATTTTTGATGTCATAATTTGATCTCTACGACTTGAGAGTAGATAAAGGTACATATTAAAGCTATTTGTTATCAAACAAACAAAACATTTTCAACATTTTATTAGAAAATTATCACATAGTCTCTTTCTCATACATACAGACAAATAATCTCAATTTCATCAACACCACAAAACCTGTCAAGCATTTTGTAATTCCCCACTAAATTAACCCTATGCTAGTCAGTCTGACGTCCGCAATCAGGCCGTGTGAGCCAATTAGAAGCGTATGACGTCACAGTTGATTGATGGAGCCAATCACACACAGTTGCCACTGCTGTCTATTGGGCTATCAGTTTCAAGTGCTGTTCACTGGGAATCGGTGAACGCATTTTTAGGGTTCCGTACCCAAAGGGTAAAAGCGGGACCCTATTATTAAGACTTCGCTGTCTGTCCGTCCGTCTGTCTCTCACCAGGCTGTATCTCAAGAACCGCGATAGCTAGACAGTTGAAATTTTCACAAATTATGTATTTCTGTTGCCGCTATAACAACAAATACTAAAAACAAAATAAAATAAATATTTAAGGCGGGCTCCCATACAACAAACGCGATTTTTTGCCGTTTTTATAGATAATGGTACGGAAACCTTCGTGCGCGAGTCCGACTCGCACTTGGCCGGTTTTTCATTATTTCTGTACTGTATGTAGCGTAAGTATCGGTTGTTGGGTATAAACTGCCGCTGCTCCTTTACAATATGTTTTGGTGTTAGCTGTAAATGAAAATTTTGCATTATTTATTCATGTAGGAATCTCAGATTTGAATGTAAACTCTACATTAATACAAGTTTAATTAAAATCCGTTCAACCGTTTTCACGCGTAGGGTTACAAAGAACCCATATAAGGTGGTGCGGGAGAAACTCCGCCCATGGGCTCCCCCGCTGACGCAGAGTCTCCGGCCCCAGCTCGTGGAGGGCGTGGTGAGCGCTCTGTTCCCTTCGCGGGGGGAGCATACTCCCCCGCCCATGGCTCCGCCTCCTGCGGTGCCAACTGTGGACCACACAACCGACGATGACGACGTTGCTCCTGAGGTGACCGAGGTAGAGTTGAGAGTGGCGGTACGTAGGCTGAGTGCCAAGAATACCGCCCCAGGACCCGACGGCTTACCTGGAAAAGCCTGGGTCCTGGCCTCGGAGGCTCTCGGGCCTCGACTAAGAGGGCTCCTAAGCGCATGCTTGGAGGAGGGCCAGTTCCCACTTCGTTGGAAGACGGGGAAACTGGTCCTCATTAAGAAGCCGGGGCGCCCAGCGGACTCTCCGTCCGCTTACCGGCCCATTGTGCTGCTCGACGAGGTGGGCAAGCTCTTTGAAAGAGTCATTGCAGACCGCCTCGTCGGGCAGCTGGTGCGGGTGGGGCCGGATTTGGCGGATAGTCAGTTTGGTTTCCGCAGGGGGCGCTCCACGGTGGATGCCATCATGCGCGTGCGAGCCCTCACGACGGGGGATGCTGTGGCCCGGGGTGGGGTCGTCTTGGCGGTGTCTCTAGACATCGCCAATGCCTTCAATACCCTGCCCTGGAGTTGCATCAGGGAGGCACTCCGGTACGAGCACCGCCTGTAGGAGATTGTACCTCGGGGTCGTGCGATCCATGGCCCTGTACGGGGCCCCGGTGTGGGCCTCAGACCTGACGGCCGGAAGCATCGCAATGCTGCGAAAACCGCAGAGGGCAATGGCCATCAGGGCTATCAGGGGGTATCGCACGATCTCCTACGAGGCGGCTTGTGCGCTGGCCGGATCTCCGCCTTGGGACTTAGACGCGAGAGCCCTTGCGTCACTGTACCGGTGGCGCGAGGAGGTGCGGTCGCGGGGCGGTGGACCGATGCAGCGAGAGATCGAACTGCGTCGGTCGCAGCTCCGCGAGGTCCTGGTGACGGAGTGGCGGTACAGGCTTTCACGCCCTACCGCCGGCCTCGTCACCATCGAGGCGGTCCGGCCGGTGCTCAACGAGTGGCTCGGGAGGAGGCACGGCTCCCTGTCGTTTAGGGCGACGCAGGTGCTTTCGGGGCATGGTTGCTTCGGGAAGTACCTGTGTCGCATAAACAGGGAGCCGGACGCTCGGTGTCATCACTGCGTCAACTGTCTGGAGGACACGGCGTGGCATACGCTGGCAGAGTGTACCGCATGGGAGGAGCCGCGCCGTGCCCTCGTGTCAGAAGTCGGAGCCGACTTGTCGCTTCCAGGCCGTCGCTTGTTCGATGGTCGGGAGCGCCGAGTGGTGGGATGCGGTGATCTCCTTTTGTGAAACTGTCATTTCACAGAAGGAGGCTGCGGAAAGGTTGAGAGAGGTCGAGGCCACTCTCCCGATCCTCAGCAGACGTGCCGGGCGTCGGCGGAGGGCGGATAGCGCCCTCTTCCAGCCCCCATAAACGGGTTCAGTGGGACGGCGGACCTGGGGACGTCCGCCGCCCCTCATATTACAGGACCCGAGGCGGCGGCGCGTAGTGTTCCACGCGCGCCCCTATTGGACGTCGCGGGGGGAGTTTTACACCTCACTCCCCCCGCGGACTTGAGGAGGCCCGCAGAGGCGGGCCGGCACTAGCCGGGGATTGTGGAAGGCGCACAAGTTCCCATGATCCCCGGTGCAAGTGTGGGAAGGGAACACCGGGGTGGTTTTTAGTCAGTAAGAGTCTGACAGACCCCTCCGCCCCCCCAGGACGGAGGACATCCATGAGGATTTTCCACGCCGGAACAAAAAAAAAAAAAAAAAAGGGAGGCACTCCGGTATCACCGGATGCCGACCTACCTCTGTCGTGTAGTCGAGGCCTATTTGACGGATAGGGCGGTTATTTACCCCGGTCACCAGGGAGAATGGAACCGGCGAGAGATGTCGTGCGGTGTCCCACAGGGATCGGTCTTGGGGTCGCATCTGTGGGACATCGGTTACGACTGGGTGCTGCGCGCCGACCTCCCTAGCGGCGTCAGCGTAGTGTGCTACGCTGACGACACGCTGGTCCTGGCGCAGGGAAGGTCGCACCAGGCGGCGGCCGAACTAATGACACGCGGGGTTGCGACAGTCGTTGAGAGGATCCGGCAGTTGGGACTCGTGGTGGCCTTGCACAAGTCCGAGGCCATGTGTTTTCATGGTCCTCGGAACGCGCCACTGTCGGGTTCCCAAATAACGGTAGGAGGGGTTCACATCGGCGTCGAGTCGACGATGAAGTACCTGGGACTCGTCCTCGACAGCCGGTGGAACTTCGTCGAGCACTTCCGACGTTTGGCTCCCAGACTGCAGCGGGCCGGGGCTGCTTTGAAGCGGCTCTTGCCCAATCTGGGGGGGCCAAACGCCTCCTGCCGGAGGCTCTACGCGGGGGTCGTGCGGTCCATGGCCCTTTACGGGGCACCGGTGTGGGCGCGTTCGTTAAGGCTCCGGCCAGCCCGCCGGTTGAAAGCGTCCCAAAGGGTCATGGCCATCCGGATGGTACGGGGATACCGCACGGTCTCCTGCGAGGCGGCGAGCCTCCTTGCCGGATTGCCGCCGTGGGATCTGGAGGCAAAAATCCTCGCGCACGTTTGGGAGTGGCGCGAGGAGGCGAAACGCCGGGGCGTAACTCCGCTGCCGCGAGAAATCACGGCACAGCGGACAGAGCTCCGGCGGGATCTCATGGCGGCATGGAGAGTACGACTGTCGCAACCCAGCGCAGGGCACGCCACAATTGCGGCGGTAAGACCCCTCTTTGAGGAGTGGCTTGAGAGGCGCCACGGCGTCCTCACCTTCCGCCTGACGCAGGTCCTCACCGGACATGGCTGTTTCGGGAGGTTCCTGTTTCGGATAAGGCGGGAGGAAACGCCCGGGTGTTATCATTGTGTGGATCGACCGGAGGACACGGTGGAGCATACGGTGGAGGTCTGCCCGGCTTGGGCGGAGCACCGCCGTGTCCTCGTGGCGGCGATCGGCGGCGGCGACCTCTCGCGTCCGGCCCTGGTTCAGGCCATGGTACGGAGCGAGAGGGAATGGGAAGCCGTCACCTCCTTCTGCGAAGCAGTAATGCTCGCGAAGGAGGAGGCGGAGCGCGAGAGGGAGAGGCAATCACTGCGCCCTCGCGCCCCTAGTCGCCGCAGGAGGAGACACCCTGGGCGTCGGGAGTCGATTGCCGACTCCCGGCCACCGTAGGCGCGGGCTTGCGGACGGCGAGCAATGGGCAGCTCGCCGTCCGGTAAGGACCAGGCCCGGGTCGACGGCGCGTCGTGTTCCACGCGCGCCTCAAAGAGATGTCAGCAAAATTGACGGGGTCCAATAGGACCGATGCCTGCCGGGGCTGCGGATTGTTCGAAAGAGTTACCGTGGCCCTGGCGCACAGGCAACTGAAGGAACACGGGTGGGTTTTAGTCAGTAAGAGTCTGACACGCCCTTCCGCTCCGCCCAGAGCGGGAGACGTCATTTGATGATTTCCCACCCAAAAAAAAAAAAAAAAGGGTTACAAAGAAACAGGCAGACAGACATAAACAACCATAAACAAACATTATTATTTGTATTGTGTTTCTTAGTGCTCGTATCCGACTTCGCCGATTTTCGTGTAAATATTTCCAATTTTAACACGGGTAATATCAGCATCTAGACCTCTTCGATTTTTGTAGTAGATTGTTATAGGTAAGATAAAAAGATACCTCCTTACTTTTGTTAATATTCAAACTAGTATTCCGCCCCTGCTTTGGCACGGCTGCAATGGTGACATGTCAGAACATTGAGATTTCTATGCTAAGTCTAGGGTAAATATTAAAGTATTATACATATTTCAGCGATTGACTGACCTACAAGTAGTTGTTCCGGGTCTGGCTGTTTGTGTATGTCAGTTTAAATGTTTGTAAACGCACCCACAATACAGGAGAAATTCCTAGTGTGGGGCAACGTTTTTTAAAAAATAAATCGATTTAATTTGTTTTTGGATCTTAGCAGGTGGCGTTCTGTAGTTTATGCCTACCCCCATGGGTAGGAAGCGTGAGTTTATGTATGTATATATAAATATTCCGTTATAAAAGTTTCAAATAATGGTGCATCAAAATCCATTGTGTAGTTTAGAAGATCTAAGCGGTCACACAGACAGACAAGAGAAGTGACTTTATTTTATACTAGCTTCTGCCCACGACTTCGTTCACGTAGAAGTTATAAGACACCAAAATATACTAAAATAACGGCCACATTTCCTGCCTGCGCTATTTCTTCGTTTTTGCTTAGCATTCTACCTGGCTTTTGTTATTTTTGCTGGGCTCCTAAGCGTCGTGGCGTGATTTCATATAGCCTATAAATTTTCTCAAGACATGGGCTATTATGGTAGGTCCTGATATTAGCGCGTTTCACGAATGTCATCATCTTTCGATTGTACTCGTGTTTCGAACTTTTGATTGACTAATTTGACCAAAAAACGGTTATTGTGACCTTACTACGAGTATAATAGAGCTGTTTTGCATTAAAACAAAACAGTTATTATTTTATGAAAACGCACAGCATTGGTTGAAGATGCAGTCTTTTTTTTTTGGGTGGAAAATCATTAAATGACTTCTTTCGCTCTGGGCGGAGTGGAAGGGCGTGTCAGAATCTTACTGACTAAAACCCACCCGTGTTCCTTCAGTTGCCTTTGCGCCAGAGCCACGGTAACTCTTTCGAACAATCCGCGACCCCGGCAGGTATCTGCCCTATCGGACCCCATCAATGTTGCTGATATCTCTTTGAGGCGCTCGTGGAACACGACGCGCCGTCGACCCGGGCCTGGTCCTTACCGGCGTGGGCTTGCGGACGGCGAGCAATGGGCAGCTCGCCGTCCGCAAGCCCGCGCCTACGGTTTCCGGGAGTCGGCTATCCACTCCCGACGCTCAGGGTGTCTCCTCCTGCGGCGACTAGGGGCGTGAGGGCGTAAAGATTGCCTATCCCTCACGCGCTTTGCCTCCTCCTTTGCGAGCATTACTGCTTCGCAGAAGGAGGTGACGGCTTCCGAGTCCTTCTCACTCCGTACCATGGCCTGGACCAGGGCCGGACGCGTGAGATCGCCGCCGCCGATCGCCGCAACGAGGACACGGCAGTGCTCCGCCCAAGCCGGGCTGACCTCCACGGTATGCTCCACCGTGTCCTCCGGTCGATCCACACAATGATAACACCAGGGCATTTCCTCCCACCTTATCCGAAACAGGAACCTCCCGAAACAGCCATGTCCGGTGAGGACCTGCATCAGGCGGAAGGTGAGGACGCCGTGGCGCCTCTCAAGCCACACCTCAAAGAGGGGATTTACCGCCGCAATTGTGGCGTGCCCATGAAGATGCAGTCTAAGATTTCACCTTAATATTATATTATTAGTGTATGTAAGTACTCGTATCTTTAAGAGCCGAGCCAAAAGAACAAAAGCCAAGAAGAACGCTAATAAACAGCTGATATGTGCAACTCGAATTCGCATAAGTTAATGACCTCTGTGAGTTTACGAGTGCGTTGAGTCGTATCCGTCATATGATTCAAAAATCTTACCAGAGATAGGCAGTCGTGGACATACCTACTATTATAGGTACACGCTGTTTTTGAGAATTTCCTAACCAACAGAAAAACTCAATGTCGTTGCCCAACCGAACCGGAGGAATCATATCACGATCAGCACTGGTGAGGTAAGGTACTTAGTGCTTCCCTATCATACTTATTATTATAGCACACCTTGATGTTCTGGTACTCCAGCACCCTAATTACGTAACACACTATCTATCACAATCTGAATCATTTTGAAGCTTATTGCTAATCCATTGCTTCATATTTTCGAAAAATTTGTGGTTCAACAACGTAAATAACGCAATGAATGTTGTTGAACCGTCAAAATGAAACCCATACCTACTGTTAGTGTGTTACGTAATTACCCCGCTGGTTGGTGTACCTATAGTTTGGCATTGTTGCGTTTGTTGACCAAAGCCACACGCGTGTTAGTAAAGGCGCGAACGGTACGAAACGTGGATCATGCGGGACTGAAGGAAGAGGCGCGGGGGAGGGAGGCGCGCGTGCGGTTCGCTCGCGTTTTACCACTCGTTCATTCATAAAAACCGCGCGCCATCTTATGTCGCCACCCGCTTCAATGACAGTAAATACTACGTAGAAACTAGCGTAAGGGATGATAAAAATAAGAAAGAACGAGTATTTATTATGTGTGTCAAGTAATTTTAAATAACATACCTAGATAAAAAATACAAAATGTTTCTGTCTTCTGTATCAGCTATAGGTGTATCTCTTAAAATATTTCGTGCATGAATAGATCACTTTATGTATCACTTACCACAAGAACTATTTATTTACTGTCTAAAAAGTTTTACTTGAAACTTTACTAATTTTCTAAGTAAATTTACGAGAGAAAAGTTTTACGTACGTTAGCGGCACAAAGTTTTGACGCTTTGAATGACACTTGAAAGTGACAGCTGTAACCATAGTTCAGCGTGAGTTCTGCCATAGTGAAAGATCACAGGTGCCGAACGGGAAATAAAGGTGTGTACTTATTCTTAACATATAACTTATAATAAGGCGAAATCTTAGACTGCATGTTCAACCAATGCTATGTGTTTTGAAGGAAACTGTAGGGGATTTTATTAAAAACTCCTATTGATTTACACTGTATTGGGTTTATTCATAAACGCTGCTTAAAATTATGTAATGATTAGCGACTGTTTAACTATACATTTTTGACGTTTAAACATCTCTAAGCAACGTTTATAAATAAAGGGGTTAATTTATTACTTATCACTTATCACTTATTACTAGTGAGCTGCGTACTGAACTGTGCTCAGCCGTATTTAAGCCCTGCTTACATAGTAAAACACCATGGTACAAGTAGTGGGTGGTCGGCCAATAACATGAAAATGAGGCTTGGATAACAAATTCAAGTCATAGCTTGCTCCCGACAAATTGCAACCTGCTCTCGGGCTCTTTGTATTTGTCTATGTGTGTGTTACTTTGACTATGAGTGTTTTTGGGGTATTGACTTGGTTTAATTAGTGATTTTTCTACTAATCAGTTTATAATAGAGCTTACAACTAAGTTAGTATGTAACAAGGTATTTTGACTTGGTCTACAGTAATAAAAGTGGTCCTATGTTATTAAATATAGTACTACACATACATATATAAAATCACGCCTTCTTCCCATGGGAGTAGGCAAAAACTACAGAACGGCACGTTCTACGATCCATACATACTCCTTTTGCCTTGTTTACGTTCATACATCTGGTCATACACACACGCCGGTTGCGAGTACTACGCACCTGACCTTTCTGAAGAACATCACCAATGAGGAAACTATTATGGCTTCCTAGGGCGTCCCCTCGCGGAGGTTCCACTCACACCTGCCTTGTAAATAGTTTTTGTTAGTCGCCTTTCATTCAGTACTATAACGCGAATTGCTTCATATCTATAACTACATCTATTTGAGTTTATTTATTCAATCAATCAATTTAATCACATAATGCATAATTAATTACAATTAGTAGTTATTCTTTGCAGTTTTTCTTGTCGTTGCCAACATTAACATAATACTGTACCTTTTTGTGAGTAATGATGAGAACTGTAAACTTGTGGTATATTATTTTATGTATTATATTGAAAAATAAAATAAGCTCACTGTACTCGCTGATAAATGTACCTTTCGATATGTAGGTAAAATCATTTTTAAAATCTGTTAAGTGTTTTTTGAGTTTATCCATTACAAACATACAAAAAATCAAATCTTTTCTCTTCATAATATTAGTTTCAATTAAGCATGGATAAGGAAGATGAAATAGGTTTTCGTCTCAAAGTAACGCAACAAATCACCAAAGGAATTGAAACGTTACAATAATAACGAGTTCCATCTGTCTCTGTTTTAATGCAGTGGCTAATTGTGCAGAGGGGGGAGGTATGGGGAGGGGAGTGAAACAACTTGTTTCAGTCGTGGGTTGAGTTCGCGACTGAGGCGAAGAATGGCTTGTAATTAAGAATTTAATGTTGTTTTACAGTGGAACGATCTCTTTGATTAGACGACGGAAGAATGAATGGTGAATGTCGAATTAATGAGCGGCAGTAGCACATCAATTTGTTGGATTGCGAGTTGCACTTACATAACATAACATCACGCCTATATTTCCCGAAAGAATAAGCAGAGGTGTATTTAGGTACACCTACATTTCGCCAATTATGTTAAAACCCATGTAACAGGGGGCGAGCCAATTGCCATCCGAACACAAATACAGACTCAGGGCTGCTACTGAGAAATTCTAGATGGAAAAAGCAAATAACACTATGCTCAACCTGGGAATCGAACCTAGGGCCTCATGATTAGCAGTAGCGCTAGCGACCATAAAAAAAATCATGCAATTTCTAGTATGGTATACTCACACGTGATACTTGAGCTTGATAAGCTTAATATATTGTTTTTGAATTATTTATTAACTATAAATTCAACAAATAATATTAATAGTATGTACAACTAAATAACAATAAATAAAAAGAAAATAAAAATGAAAGAAGGAAAATAATCATAATAAATCATAATAAAATCAAAATAAATTTAATAAAGCTTAATATTGCATTAAATTCGAGAGGTTGAAATGCGTTTGTGTAACCCACAATGTGTATGTTATCTCATGTATTTTGTGTTGTTTCAGTAATTTGTGAATGGACAACAGATTAAATTGAAAATGCTTTTACGGTTTTAATTATTTGGTTTTTGCTATTTTACTTTGTTGCCAATCACAGTTGTTTACATGTGGTTTGTTTGACAGCACATTTATTCATCAAAGAAAGATCATGTTATGCTATAAGGGGCTCGTGGTTAATTACTAATAGCCGCGCGGGTAGATCGAAGGTTAGGCTATGCTTCTACGGTTCGTGGATGGGTGAACATCTATACATACTCAATACTCAATCATTTATTGCATTCCACAATGTGCTTAGGTGGTAAGTAAACATTAGTTGTACCAATCGTGGACACCGTCGGGCACAGCAAAAAAAAAAAATTAAGGAAGAGGACTTACTTATACATGCAAAAAAATTAACTTATTCTATTTAAAATTAAAGGTAACATTTTGTTAATTAAATTAATTAAATCTAAATATTTGTATTCATTTATATTATTGTGCCAGTTCTATGGATTTTTCAATTAAATATTCATTTATATTGTAATAACATTTATTTAGTAATTTTTTTTTAAATTTATTGGTAAAAATAGCAATTTTTCCCTCATTTCTGAGCACCTCAGGTAGTTTATTATAGATTTTTTTCGACATAACCAGTGATCTGGATGAGTGCATTTTTAAACATATGGCGTGCCTCGGGAAGCACGCTAAGCCGTTGATCCCGGCTGTCATTCGTAGATCTTTGACAGTCTTTACGAGGAGTCAGAAGTCCAAAAGTCTGACAACCAGTCTTACCAAGGGGTATCGTGTTTTCCAGTAGATACTGGAAAGCAAAAAAAAACCCAGATGGGTTGTGGACTTCAAACAGGCAGTCGCTCCATGTAAAATACTGGTATCCAGCTGCATCCGGTTATACTGGAAGCCGACCCAGATATAGTTGGGGAAAGACTAGGCAGAATTATTGAGTAGCTTACATGAAATTTGTTTGACTGAAAACTTATTGAACATAGACAGATCATTTGTCAAAAACATTATTTTTTTCTTTATATCGACACATACGAATCTGCGCCTCAGCCTTCCACCTTCATTCACACAACTTGCTAATAAACTCAGTTCTTACGACTTTACGAGTACTTCCTTGCTTACTGATCCCGTTAATCCTATTCGCTCCCCTCGCCTGAGAGTATAGAGAAGGTATAGCGCGTATCGTGGATATTAAGTGCCAATCCAATAAAGTAGCTGAATCGGCAAGAATATCCCGAGTTGAGACACTACATAAGGTACGTGTAAATAAACTCAAATTACATTAGTTTTTTGTTACACAACTGTGAATAATTGTTCTTATTCCGACAAAACTCAGTCAGCCTGCCTAGCTTTATCCCAACTATGTTGGGGTCGGCTTTCAGTCTAACCGCATGCAGCTGATTACCAGTATTTTACATGGAGCGACGGCTTATCTGACCTCCAGAACCTAGTAACTGGGTAATACGATACCCCTTGGTAAGACTGGTTGTCAGACTTTCGGGCTTCTGACGACCCGTAACGACTGCCAAAGATCCACGAATGACAGCCAGGACCAACGGCTTAACGTTTCCGAGGCACGGAGGTGTCTCGGTATGTATAGATGGTCACTAACCCACAGACCAACCATGGCAAGCGTAACTTAACCTGATGGATCGACCGTGCGGTTATTATATATTACTTAGCCACGAGCTCCTCTCATGTACTTACTTATAACATAACATAACAAGAAGCCTTGTTCCCCCGAAGGGTTAGGCAGAGGTGTACACCCACATATCGCCAGTTATGTTTTAAGTCCCATGTAATAGGGGGCGAGCCTATTGCCATCAAACGGCCACAATTCCAGATTCCGGGCTGCAACTGAAAAATTCCTTTTGGAAAAACCCGATAGTAGTTTGCCCAACCTGGGAATCGAATCCAGAACTACATGCTCAGCAGTAGCGCTTGCGACCGCTACTTACTTATAAATGGAAACATTAGTTCATAGTAATATCAGTTACATATTTGATACATCTTGATACCTTGGTTGAGATTTTACACTGGTGACGACAATGATTCATTAAATCTATTTAAAGATATAAGTATACTGGTATTATCAATGTCGCATATCACGAGTAGTTAGGTTGGTAGGTTACGGGTAGGCCATGACCCTGGGTGAAGATATAGGATACTTTTTATCCCAGTAGCACGTCCCCATGAAGTACTTTCCGACCTCCATGCGGGCGAAGCCGCGGGCGGAAGCTAGTTCACTGATATGAGAATATTAAAATTATAACATAAGTCAATATTATTGTTGGACGTTTAACAAAAACTAGACATTTGTAAAATAATTATTTTTTGGGTAGATAAAAAATCAACTCAATCTTCGCTGAATGTTGTTGCACATAAATAAATAATGGACTCAAACATAAAATACAAAAGTAAACAAATATCCGTTCAACATAGATAAGCGTAGCTGGATGTGTCTCATGAAGAAAAATTTTTGTAGTGTATTATAGGGAATGTGATTTTTTTATGTTTTGCTTGAGTAGTTTTTACAGTAGTCATGGATTTGGATTCTATGATGTATTTCGGTAATTTATTATATAATTTGGATCCTTCATACATGATACTTTTTCTTCCGTAGTTTGTGTGGGGTACTATAGTAGTATTGTTCACGGCTTAATTTTATTTTGTGTATTTTTTCTTTTCTTGAAATTTTTATTTAGTATTTTTCGTATCAGTATGCATGTATTAGGTATAAATGTATGTTTGTGTAATGTTAATTAAATTCGTTTCTTTGTAAAGTCTTAGTGTTGAAGTGAGATAATCTTAATTAAATAACGTTTTAAGTAATTTATTTTGTGTAGTTTGTAGTAGATTTTTGTGTTTATGGCCTTAGTCTTTAATTTGTGTGTAGATCAAGGAGTCGTCCTGGATCTAATGAAATATAGTAAGGTAATATAGTGATAGTGTCTTTACTATCCCTGGATTAGACAAGTGTGTCTAATCCAGGGATAGTAAAGACACCAATAATTATATACCCGTATAAGTTTTGCGGGTATTCAGCAAAGTGTTTAGAAACGCTAATAAATGTAATGCTGAATCAAATGCTCAATTATTTTAACACCAATAAAATCTTACACGATCAACAGTATGGTTACACCAAGGGACGTTGTAGCCGGCGCCGGTGTCATTTTATTAAAACACGTATTTACGGCGCGGGAAGAGGCCCAAGACGCCACAGGAATGTTTCGTGACCTCTCCAAGGCACTTGATGTGTCGACCACCAAACTATTCTTGGAACTTGATCATTAGGGACTTGGAAAACTTGCGTTCAGTTTAGTACAATCTTATTTAAATGATAGACACCAGCAAGTTCAAATAAATTGTGTTAATTCACTCGATTTCAAAGTAAAAATGGGTGTACCACAAGGCTCGATATTGGATGCTTTCCTCTTTTTAATATAAATGAATGATTTACAAATAGTATTATTTGCTGACGATACATCCTTAATTTTTTAAATTAATAGACATGCATCAAATCTTGAAGACGTAAATAATGCCTTACTGTAGATCCGAAATTGGTTCACTGCTAATAATTTAGTATTAAATGGGAAAAAAACTATGTGCATAAGATTTTCTTTACTAAATGTCATAAGTTTGTTTGTTTGTTTGTTTGTTTTTAAAAAACGTTGCCCCACACTAGGAATTTCTCCTGTATTGCGGGTGCGTTTACAAACATTTAAAACTCACATACACAAACAGCCAGACCCGGAACAACTACTTGTAGGTCATACAAATATTTGTTCCGTGCGGGAATCGAACCCGCGACACGCAGCGCAGCAGTCAATCGCTTAACCACTGCGCCAACCGTGCCGTCAAAGACTAACTAAAAGACTAAAAGACTAATTGTAAGATAGTACTGAATCAAGAGAAACTAGAATTCGTCGATAAAACTGTTTTTCTGGGGATCACGCTCGATTCAAAGCTTCAATGGATTCCTCATTTAATATCTCTTGCAAGACGGCTAAGATCAGCAGAAAAACCGAAAAAAAAAACCGTCAATTTAATGGTGTAGCTACCGCGAGGCTAGTCTATTTTAGTAACAATCATAGTATTATGTCGTACGTTATTTTTCTATGGGGACGGGCTACAGACAACGAGTATATTTTGATTCTACAGAAAAGAGCCATCAAAGCCATATATGACCTCAGCAGGCGCGGCTCTCGAAATTTAATTCTTGTATAAAACGCGCAACGCTATGCAGCTAAGCATATTATAATTTGGGGGATTACATCGCTGATAAAAATGCTTGGCTTAAAGCTGGTCCTGCTCAACTAGGGCGCATAAACTAATTGATTAGCATTTGAAACTACTGGTACAGCCACTAAAGATTTTAAAAATTACCTTTGCGTTGTATAAATTTAATCTTTTAGTATTGTATAATTGCATAGCACATGTGTGAGTACTATGTACATACTATAAAGCTACCATGTACTGGATAAGTCTTCCATTGACTTGAATCTGCCCTGGCGGCTGAGAGAATGTCATGCTCACTCAAATGTCTCGCTGATGGTTGAGCGTGTGTTGGATCATTTAGCTCCCTTCAAAATGGTTGAGCTGAATGGTGCTATTCCGTGCGTCATGTTCGTGAAAGGGCGCCGTTAGGGAAGACTGGTCATCTCTTAGTTGCCACAGTTTATTTTTAATTTAATATTTGAATTGTTTTTATCTTTTTATTACGGGCGGTTTTAATATTTTGCATCGTTCTCACATACATCATTTCAGCATTAATTATGTAACCAATATTTTTTTACCATATTATGATTTAAAAGAGTGTCTGTGAAGTTTCTTGCTCGTTCTTCTCCATAGGTATCTACTACGCTTTGGAATGGGCAACTAGTTTCATCTTTCTGACCAATCGACCCCTTGACAATTCAAAATGTGCCTGTAATTGGTTTGTTTCAAATAAAATATGCTGTTTTTTTTTTTTTTTTTTGTTAATTTAATTGTCAGACCCTAAGAAAGTGCTACGGAATTATGTAAAATGTAAATTGAAACTATTCTTAGTTATAGCATAATCTATCTGGTCAAATAATACCAGTTAGAGTTAAATTGTTTATTTGTCAATTAGGCTAGATTGTTATCAATTATTAATAACTTTAGAAATTTAGCTATTATTAATACAGAACAAAGTGTCTAACTATTTTTTCTTGGAAAAGAATGAATATTCTTATAGCAGAAACTAAGAAAATGCCAAAATTCCAAAATAAATACCTTGTCTCATTCATACTCCCAGACCGAGCTGTTAGCGAAAAAATGAAAAAAAGTTGTGCAGTAGCGAGTTTGTCACAGATCGACCGGTTTTATTTGTTTGCTGAACAGTCGTTCTGTTATAGATAAACAGAAGGCTGTATTGAGAAGACATCTTTGATTGTGTCTGAATTGTATCAGTAAGGAGGTTGTATTAGAATTTGTGAGTATGATTTGTATTATTCCTTGGGATTTGTCAATTCGATGGTGGATTTTCATGAATCTGTTACTGTCAATGATAAGCACAGTTTATGATAGTTTTCAGAGCTTAGGTAGTAATCTATAAATAGTGACAAATAAAGTCGCCTTTCGCATCTGTCTGGGTGACCGCTTAGTTCTTCTAAACTACGCAACGCATTTTGATGCGGTTTCCACCATTATTTAAAGAATTTATTCCAGAAGGTTTATGTGCATTTTAAACTTACATACAGTACACATAAAAAGTGTCCAGGGATC
This sequence comes from Dryobotodes eremita, assembly GCA_917490735.1. NCBI lineage: Eukaryota > Metazoa > Arthropoda > Insecta > Lepidoptera > Noctuidae > Dryobotodes > Dryobotodes eremita. The sequence goes on from OU823266.1 coordinate 17,050,700, forward strand.
AAGCACGTTTTTGCTAGTTATTGAAAATCGTGTTTTTTTATTATATTTTTTGTAAGTCCTATGGATACTTTTTTGTAAATTTCGTCATTTGAAAAGGGAATAGTTTTTGAATTTCGGTTAAAAGATGATATCAAGTCGTATTCCTATATAATCCTGCAAAGGAATTAATACAAAATCAGTTATTTTTCTGCCATATTTCTGAGTGGAATCAATACAAAACAAAGTTATTATGGAGAGAAGACGTCATTTGAGCCGAGAAGAAATGATCAGAGCTTTGGGAATGTTGCAAGTTGGTTCTCGTTAACGTGTTGTGGTGATCGCTCTGGGCATTATGCAGAGTATTATATGTCGACTTTGAACACGTTACCGTATCACAGGTAGCGTGTCAGAGTGAAACGGAGGACGAGCTCGCATCACTACATGCAGACAAGATCGTTACATCCAAATTACTGCTAGACGAAATCGTACACTGACCGCGTTGATGTTGGTACGAGGCTACATAGCTCTTCAGGGATGCTAATAAGCCATCAAACCATAAGAAATCGCTTGCATAAAGTTAATCTCCCTTCTCAAAGGCCGCTACGTGTACCACCTATTGTGCCCCGCAATCGCAGAGCTCGTTTACAATGGGCTCGTGAACACAGAAATTGGGCAGACGAAGAGTGGCGTTTTGTGTGTTTTTCTGAGGAATCTCGCATTGGTATGAGGCCAGATACTAGACGTACACAGTATTAGAGGACCCGTGGACGTCAAGAACGTTTCAAATTATGCCAGGAAATTCATGCATACATTGATGGAACTATCATGATATGGGAGGCTATTTGGATCGGCGGAAGGACCGAGCTGGTTTGGATCAGAGGCAATCTCAATGCACAGATTGTCACTGAAACGATTGTATCAGATGTTGTCATTCCTTTGCGGACCCAATTTAGAACTTCATTTCTGCTTATGCATGATAATGCACGTTCACACACTGCCGGAGTCGTTGCAAACACACTTGGCGCAGCTAATATCAACGTCATACCATAGCCTGTTCAATTAACAGACTTGAATCCCATTGAGCACTCATGGGATATACTTCAAAGAAGAGCTCTGCCAAATATAGATGCCGTACACACCAGAAAAATCTTTTTCGCCTGTTACAACGGACGTGGGAGGCCATTCCGCAACGTGATTTGGATGAACTCATATGGAGTATGCAGAATCGCTGCGATTGTGTTATACGCGTTAACGGAGGAAATACAGACTACTATTTGTTTATTTTACGCAATAAAAACCTTTAAAACCTTTTATTTTTATCTTTCTATCACATTTTAATGCTAGGATTAACTAAGGTGATAAATCCAGCATAAGTAAACATTGCGAAAAAAAAATATTAATGCAAAAGCAGAGAGTACTTTGTCGATCTACACATACAAAGACTTTTATTTAATCAATCTAAATAGACATTTTTATTTAATATCAATAGGGCAATAAAATATTTGTTTTAATTCCTTGATACCTAGACACTTAATAACGTGATCTTGTTGTTTTGTCAAGTTGTACAAACTGTGCGAAGCAGGGGCGGGTGGCTAGTTAATCAATAAACAATACTGTGATAGATCGAAATTTAGCCGAAAGCGCTCCGGGATCGGTCGTGTTATTGTTTCTATATTAGATGTTTTTAGTAGTAGTCTGGCCCATAGTCAGTGATTGGTATAGGTAGTAATAATGACATAATTATGGTAAAAAATTATAAATCAAATCAAACAAAATCGTCTTAATCTCTAGTAGCTACCTAACAATAACTTTTCATAACCACAACATCTTAACTTTACTTACAACTACAACATTCTCAAAACAATATCAACAGAATGAAACTATTTAACCGAAATCCTTTGTCGTAGACTCCACTTAGCTACGCTCTCCGCTACGGCGTAGCTTCGTAGAATTTGCTACGACGTAGCGTCCTGCTACGAGAGCACGACGCTACGTAACTACGTTACGCCGTACCGAGGTAACGACGTAATTCAATGTGATTTAGTCTATCATGTTTCATGAGTATGATGGTATATTGTAATTTTGTTCAGTTCTGTGTTGAGAACTTTAATACACATCAAGACAATCTAGGGATATTTTAGTTATTGAAAAGAACCTACTTAGAAAATCTTACAACATACTAATATCAAAATACGCAGTATTTTGTACTCTAATAGGAAATTAAATAAAAATCTTACTTAAAAAAATGGCTTTTGTGGTAGAAATAAAAAAAAACTTACTTCTGTTTTTGGTGATTAAATATAGAAATCAAACATTAAATTGATTACAGAATAAATAATCACGTCGGGGTCACCAGTATAGAGGTATGAGGAGCAGGGTGTAAAGTTCACTCAAACTCTATTGAAAAGGGAGGATTCTCCGACCAGACGGGTCTTGTGTCTGGTGGGCAACTGCCCAACGTTTTGATGTCGGGATGTTGTATATATGCTAGTTGCGCGGTAAACTCTGATTGCGCGGTGCAGGATTTTGCGTGACGTCAGTATGACGCGTAGCTCGCATGTGGCGTTTGTAGATGCCGCTACACAATAATTTGTAAAAGCACCTCGGATGTTACTCACGCATCTGCAACGATTATTCATGCTCAAAATGAGGTTCTCGTTATCCCCTTGTGGGATAAGGATCCCAGGTTCGACGAAGATCCATGAATAGTTGTTGTTGTTCTGTCTGTCAACCAGATTTTCGAGAAAATTTTGTAAAGCCCGTCATTGGAGCATATCCTACGCATGCTCAATCGGATTTGAATTCGGGTACTGCGCGGACCAGTCCAGGGTTGCCACATAATGTTGCTGCAGCCACTGAGTTATCACTCGAGGCGTATGTGGTCGGGCATTATCATGCATAAGCATAAAATATTGACCCATTTGCAACCGGTTTGGTCAGCCTACAGGTTCCAGTATCTCGTCACGGTATTTTTCAGCAGTTAAGTTGCCGTTAACCCAAACGAGGTCAGTTCTCGCCCATACAATTATGGGTCCACCTTGGTATGGATGGACTTCCTAGGGATTTCGCAGGCGGCTCTCACGTCCAAATGTTCGCCAAACACGTATTCTTCGTGAATCTGGATGAAAGCCGAACCGGGATTTATCTCAGAATAACACTCTAGCCCTTTGGTGACCGTTCCAATCCAAATGTTCATTTGCCCATTGTCATCGTCGTCCGCGATTGCTTTGTCGTAGAGCTGGAATCCGAAGTGGTCTACGAGCATGAAGGTTGACTTCGTGCAGTCTGCTCCTTACAGTTTGATCGGTCACCAGCACTTGGTGCTCCGGCTGTAACTTCAAAACCAATTGCCTAGCTGTAGCGGCAGTTTCTTTTCGCCATTATTTGTAAAATTCGGTCTTGTCTTGCGGTGGTAATTCGAATATTCCCAGTGTGCTGCTCAGCTACCTCGCCAGTATCTCGGTAGCAATACCACAATCTTGATGTGACGCTTTAACTGCTGCCAATGGCATCAGCAACATCGCACTGGAACGCGCCCGCTTCCAGCATGGCTATTTTGCTCTCAACATAATTATTATCTCCTCTGGTTAAATGTCGGCGTTCCATGGTACAGGAAAAAACAATATTATAAAAAGTAGCAAACTTGTGAGAAAATAAAAGATTTGATTAAAAACCAATTTAATCTTTAAAACACACAGACATGAAAATTTATAGTGATAAAGTTAAATAAATTTTACCGCCTCCGTCATTCTTTTTTTTAATTTTTGTAAAATTTGTATTTAGAGTACAAAATAAAAATGTGCCAGGAACAAAGTGAAGTTTAAATCTTTTTTATATGGCCAGTAATTTTAATGTTATGATACTAAGGGCTGATTTTACCGAAGGCAAACATCTTTTATCCGTGGAATAAAATTTACGTCTGACAGTTCTACTATAGAAAAACTGTCAAAAATTAAAAAAAGAACATATCAGAGTAAGCTTTATTATAGGTATAAAAGTTTGTGAGATTCGCCCTTACCTTGAAAAATCCCTAGATAATGTTGAAGTGTGTAACTTTAGTAAAAATGTGTTTGTTAAGCTTCTGTTAACAAAGAATAAGAAAACAGAAGCTTTTAAAATGTTTAAAATGGTTTTTGATGTGCATTATTCTAGTTGAAAGTTTTCTGATTTAAATTTCAAGTCTTATGATGTGTGTTTTTTACTATCAAGTTTGTTAAAAACAGAGACTTTTTAAAGTATTCTATGTTGAATAATTCTTTACCTACGGTATTCAACAACATTATTCTTGCGTTCCTTAAAGCCAAAATACTTTATTTTTTACCTTATAACCTTCTGTAAACTTCCGTGCTTCCTTCCCTTTCATCACCTGCCTAGCTTTTCTTAACTATGTTGGGGTTGGCGTCCAGTCTAACCAGATGCAACTGAATACCAGTATTTTATATGGAGCGATTTCTTATCTGACCTCCACAACCCAGGTACTAGGTAACTATGTAAATGTCTATTAACTGATACCAATATACGATGTTTATTTAATTTTTTACATACTTCTTTAACATAGTCAAATTGACAGTCATATTTGACATTGTATACCTAAAACTCTAATTTTAACTCCTTATTTGTGATTGTAACGGCAATCATGTCATTTGGTTTAAATAGTTTTTTTTTAATCTCTTATATTTTGTGAATGTGAGAAAATCGTAGGCCTTGTAGACTGTAGATAACATATAACGTCTATTTTATTAAGTATGTAATACTAGTTGACAGGCCTACACTTTAATTTGAAAACATTGTAAAAGCCAATTATTTTTAAAAGAGTAACCGTGGATTTTCTTGCCGGCTCCTCTCCATAGGAAATGATCAATTGGAACCGTGCACCTAGCTTCTGAACTTTCATAAGTGCCCATGTAGGTTTATGTGAAATAAAATATTTTGATTTGAACACAATACTTTGGTAAGACTGGTTGTCAGACTTTTAGGCTTCTGACTACCCATAACGACTGTGAAAGATGAGAGGGAAAGAGAGAGAGAGAGAGATGTATTTAGGGAAGTTACTTCCCAGTAAAATCCCAATATATTTCAGTGAATATAACTCTTACAAATACTATCACTACATCTCTTACTAACGGATATATTAGTGTTATTCACGAGTATATTAAAAATATAACATGTATATATATCATCAGCAATATTTCATTCTCCGACTGAAATATTTAACTCTTACGTTTTTAGAGCTAACGACTTTGAATAAATTGTTCAAAATTAGGGTAGTCGTCAACTGTTTTATTTGTAGTTAAATTTTACTTTTAATTAACATAACATATCATCATGCCTGTATTCCTCGAAGAGTTTGGCAGAGTTGTACCTATAGGACACCAACATTTTACCATAATGTTTGAGTCCCATGTAATAGTGGGCGAGCCTATTGCCATCAACCGGGCACAAATCCAGACTCCGGGCTGCGAAATTAATTAAAATAATTTTATTTATTTATTTATTTATTAAAACATGGAGGACTTACAGCTTAAAAACGTAATAAAAAGGAAACAATAGTCAACAGGAAGCCAATTACAAGTCTTCGCGTGTAGAATTAGACTGGAAATAAACTACCACTACTACTACTGGACTATTTCAATAAAATTACAGTAAAATAATTGTTTTAAGTGGCTAATAATGCAGTTTAATCTGAAGGTTGGTCTCAGTTGAATATGGGTATTTTATATTAGTTGCAGGGATAAGACAGACGTCATTAGGTTTGATAGACTGCAAGCTGACTCCAACACGATTGAGAATCAAGAATCTCATCATTCTCTTGTGAATGCATGCGCCTCCGAGATGCTTCAGTTTAGTGGAACTATTTCAGATTTATTGTTAACATAATTTAATAGCTTTTAATTTTTTATTTAATGTCTCTTGGTAGAACTAAGTTGAAGTTTGAATATGGCATATATATAGTACCTACATTGTTAAAATAAAATTAGATGTAACTCTTTTTAACTATTTACATAAATATGTATGTATGATTTTCACACTTAAATAATTATAATATGTCTTGTCTTGCTACACAAAACATAACACATAAGATCATGCCTTGTTGTGTTGTTGCCAGGAAGGTGATCACCATTTAGCAGTCGTATCAAAATCGTATCGCACCATCTAAACCTCCTCTTCTCGCGCGCTAAGTTCACCTGCAAAGGAAGCGTGTGTCCTGACGTCACATCCGCCAGATATTTATCATCCGCCGCATTTCTCAGCGAGCCTCATAAATATGCGATTTGTTGCAATATGTCCCTTATAAATATAGCGTTTGGGGCAAAAAATGTGGTTGGAAATCTTCTTATAAGGAGGAAAAATATTATATTATGTGTAGTTGCCAATAAATTCTTAGCTGTAATTCGTAGATTTTTGACAGTCATTACGAGTAGTTAGAAGCCCAAAAAGTCTGACAACCAATCATACCAAGGGGTATCGTTTTACCCAGTAACTGGTTTGTGGAGGTCAGATAGGCAGTCGCTCTATGTAAAATACTGGTATTCCGCTGCATCCAGTTGGACTGCAAGCCAACCCCAAATTAGTTGGGAAAATGCTAGGCAGGTTGATTTTTTTCCAATAAATAATTACTGTATACTAGCTGTTGCCCGCGGCTTCACTCGCATTCTAGGCAAACTACTTTATATGTATACCCGAAATCAAAAATCACTTATGTGTAAATCCAGATCATAGTGTACTTGTATGCAATTTAATTAAAATCCATTCAGCAATGTGACAAAGTAACAAAAATTCACATCACCAACATAAAAATTTTACATTACTATACTAGTAGGATTATGGTATATATACACTCGTGTGTATTAGGTATTATGTAGTAGGAATGTAAAATATGTCTGCCTACACCAAAGGAGTAGGCAATGCATGTACACTTCGACGACGAATACCACGACACTTTTGAAAAAAAACAAAAGCCAGTTATTTTTAACCAAATACCACACGGCAGCACATTTTAACAACATAATAAAATGGGGTCACAACTTAGTAATAGTCTGTCAACTCCGCTCGGCACAAAGCAACTAATTGTACGAGAGATTCAGAACGACAGCTTTCCTACGCTACGAACAGCGCAGTGTGTGTACTCAGCTTTAGATTTAGTGCTGGACAACTGAATGAATGAATGAATGAATAGAGCGATATAATGTCGTAGTACAAAATATTTCTCGTTAGCCACCTGTAAGGTAATCTAGGACTTATGAAATTCTTAGAAGTCGAGTAAAAATATGTGATTATAAATCATATGTCCTCATGTTTGCTTAAGTTTTATGGTAATTTGGTATCAACAAAACAATAATGTCCTATAATACCGCTAATTTAATATAATTTCTATAAATCTTTTCTTTTCTTTTTTTAAAAAACGTTGCCCCACACTAGGAATTTCTCCTGTATTGTGGGTGCGTTTACAAACATTTAACTCACATACACAAACAGCCAGACCCGGAACAACTACTTGTAGGTCATACAAATATTTGTTCCGTGCGGGAATCGAACCCGCGACACGCAGCGCAGCAGTCATTCGCTTAACCACTGCGCCAACCGTGCCGTATAAATACAAATTGTATTTTTTATGATTTTCGGATAAAGGATTTAATAACTTTTCCAATTAAGTATTGATAATATTCAACAACACCTGGCAATAATAATATCACGAGGGCATCAAATGTGCCTATCTGAATGACGATATTTAGGTCTCGCACAGCGAGGTCAGTCAACCCTTACCATCCATGCTGACTAGTTAGAAAGAAAAAGTTACACTTTTATCACGACAATCCCGTGGGTATATCATATGCCAACACCGAAGGTCATTAAATATGAAAGCACAAAGAACAAAATCTTTTGCTCCATCTCACACTAACTCAAAATCCAAAATAATTAATTACCACCTTCATTCGAAACATCAAAACGTTCACAAAGTTACCAAATAAATGATGCACAAAGCACAGTGACGTCTCATGAACTACAGGCTCCCCGGGCGATTCTCGTCTGAATAATTACCAAGTGAATCGTAAAACAGCAGGTACGGGGTCCGTGGGGTCCGTGGGGTCTGTGGGGTTCGTGGGGTTCCGTGGGGTTCCGTCTGACTGATTCAATTATTCAAAGTGAATGGCTCAGAATGCAGCTGAGAGTTGTTTGGCCTTTATAATATTTTAGCAGCTGAGTTGAGGGTGATAGTTTTGTGTGAGCTTTGATGCTTAGTTTCGTGTCATAATATGTATGCATTTTAATAACAATATAGGCACTATAATGAATTAATGGTACACGAATATCATTGTGGGAATAGGGTAAAGCTCTGGTCAAAATGAGGTGAATCTCGCGTGGGATGGAGGTGAAAGTCACTCACGTCTATTGTGGCAACTAACTTGCATGCAGGTGTTCAAAGTGGCTAATCGCGGCACTTTGATCACCTGCATACAAGTTAGTTGCGTGACTTTCTAGTCATTAAAACAATCGACGGGTGCAGTCGCGTCCCGCGTCCCGCGCGGGTTTCGCGTAGAGCCTGCATTTTAAGCACAAGAAAATTGACAAGCTATGTCGCTATGTATTTTTCTTATATAATCTACAACATCAGATGTAATGTAGAAGTAAAACATCAAAAAAGAAAATACTGAACTTAAGTTTATGGTCTAAAATTGTTAATACGTGAAAAGCAAGCCTGATGATCAAACTCAAACCATTTATTTCAATTAAATCAATGACAGGTACTTTTGATTCTTATTAGTTCCTATAGAAGCAAGAAACTATTTTTAATTAGAATATTGGTTACATCATTCATGTTGAAATTATGCGAGAACGATGTAGAAAGACATGCAGATCAATCTTCGTAGTTTTTCTTGATGAGAATAGGTCTTTGCCCTGACTGGTACAAACAGGAGTATTATTGTTTTTCAAACAGATTGATCAATCATGACCTTGAAGGCAAAGTTAAGCTAACAGAGAAAAAAGCTTTGTATTTATCTTCAAACTTTTTTAATAGGATGTTTTTCCTTTAAGTGCCGTACGGTGGCTGAAAAATATTTACCAAAGAACTTTGTTTTTACAGACAAGAGTTTCAAAAGATAAAAGTGCGTTAAAGATAATTAAGTCTTTATGATCAAAGTGATCATACGAAGAACACAACACACGGATAGAACAAAATATACTTTGCTTGTTGTAGGAGTTGAGGGCTCATGGCTTAATAATAACAGCCACACGGGTCGATTATCAAGGTTAAGCAACGCTTGCCGAGGTTGGTCTGTGGATGGGATTCCTTACATACCGAGACCTCGCACTGCCTCTGAAAGCACGTTAATTGTAAAACTTTTACACTCGCTACGGGAGGTCTGAAGCCGGAAAGTCTGACTACCATACTTGCTAAGAGGTATCGCGTTACCCAGTAACTGGGTTGTGGATAGGCGGTCGCTCCATGTGAAATACTGGTATTCAGCTACATCCGGTTAGACTGGAAGTCGATCTGAACATAATTGGGAAAAGTCTAGGGCAGATGATGATGTTGTTGGAACCGTTCTTTAATAAATCATAATTTATTGAAATACACCATTCCTTTACCACGTTCGCATTCAAACCCATAATTGAAATTTTCTCCCGCAATATCTGCACTTTTCATTAAAATGTCAACGAATACAATTTAAAATGAATTTGCAATCATTCTTATACATTTCACTGCATCGCTGCCGTCGAAATAAACCTAGTTCATTCATTCATTCGTTCAACGTTATCAATTCATTCGGTGAACTTTTCCGACTTTAGTTCGTCGCTGGGAAAAATCTTTTTGCATTAATTTATTTTTCATGGACTGAATAGTAGGAAGTATTATAATTATCTGTAACATTATATATTGTTAGTTGGTTTTTTAGTTTGTTACTCGTTTTAATGATATGACGGATTTTAATGTATAGCATGTAGGTATGTAGACTTTGATATACATAGATTACCCTACAGCATGCTTTTTATTCTGCTACAAGCAGACGTTTTCTGAGGGTGCGAGTGAAACCGTGGGAAGCTGTAAGCCGTGGTTTTATCCGCATGCTGATTATCACAGGAGACGTTTATTTTTCTGTCATAAAAATAATTCTATATTACTCAAAAATAGTGTAAGTTCAGTGAAAGATTTTTTTTTATCGGGTCAGTATTTTCGGAGATTACCTTTTACAAACATACAAACAAATTATATTTTTATAGTATTGGTACAGAAGTATGGATTTCAGTTAGTTTTGGTAAGAATAATAAATTGTGGTTATGTTAGTTCCTTTAATTGATTCTAAATAACTTCTGTGGGTTTCCAGTATTATGAAATGGAATATTCTTAGCAATTCGAATTCGTCGTTATATTATGCTAGCTTTCAATAATTTATATTGTTGGTAAATAGTATTTTGACTGAATTGTATCATAAATAAATGTAAATATTCTACTAAATACAGAAAACCATGTTCATAATTAGTTTCAGGCCAATTGGATATATTGTTTGTTTTTTTATTTGTATTTTGGTTGTATTCTATTGCTTCTAATTAATGATAAATTAATAGAACCCAAGGTAGTTAATTCAGATGGTCAACAAGAACATTTTGTTTGATTTTTTATCAATCTAATGCACTATTGGATAAGGTTAACATTGATGAAAAATATCGTGCAAAAATTGGGACTTAATAATTAGAGAACCTGATGATCTAATAAATTATATATTTTTCTCTTTATGGGAAAAAACCTTTGCCCTTCCACGTCACAATAATTAACTAAAATTATACGTAATTATTCGTACATTTCTAAGAACCAAGTTTCCTAAACAAAAATATCAAAAAATCCCAACGGAAACCCGCAGGGAAAAGCAAGTGACAAATAATTCCGATAACATAGAGCAGGTAACGCTTTATAGAGTCAAAAGGGGGCTTTGTGAGTGCTCTACATTATGTAGAGATGGTCCTGATACGGTAGAGTTTTATTAAAAACGCCTCTACTACACTGTGCATATTTGCAGAGCTAGGGACGATGTTTGCATAGTTGGGGATGATATTAAAAAGGGAGTTTTTTATTGTCCCTTTGTAAGGACAGTGCTAGGGGCTTATGTCCAGAAGTGGATCAGTACGCTGAGTTAATTTAGTGACATAAGTAGGGCTGTTTTTTCTAGAGTTCCGTACCTTTCGCAATGTATGGACGCGACTTCAAGCTGGGTTTAAACAGTAGCGTGAAAGTCCGTCTCCTTTCTGCAAAAAATATTGTTTGATAGACGGGAAAAATATTGGGTCATTTTATGAATAAAGGTTCCGTCAATTTTAGAGAACAAACCCCGAATAAGTACTACTTTTTTAGTTTAACTGCCACATCAGTCTAGTGGTTGTAAGCGTTACTGCTGAACATGAGGTTCTTGGTTCAATTCCCGGGTCGAGTAAAGTGTTATGGAGTTTTTCCATCTGGAATTACTCAGTAGCAGATCGGCTGATGGCAATAGGCTCGCCCCCTATTACATGGGACTTAAACGTAACTGGCGAAATGTGAGTATACTATAGGTACACCTCTGCCCAACCGTTCGGGAAATACAGGATTGATGTTATATTATGTCACTTTTTTTCGACAATCATACACCAAACAGTAATACTAGAATTACTTTAAACGTCAAATTTTCCAAGATCTGTCTTTATTATTCAAAGAAAACAGTACATTCAGAATTTCAGATGTCCTTAATTTCGACAATCATACACCAAACAGTAATACTAGAATTACTTTAAACGTCAAATTTTCCAAGATCTGTCTTTATTATTCAAAGAAAACAGTACATTCAGAATTTCAGATGTCCTTAAATGTGCTTCATAGAGTACATTATGCTAATGTCCTTGAGTACATACACACGGGGCGTACAACTGTGTACATGGCACAAAGAAATGAATATGTAATTTCTACACAACGTTAATATTAAGTTTTATGACGTACGGGTAGGCAGGATCGGGGGGAGCCTTTTTCATCTGACTGTGCTTGATTTTACAACAGATGTAGACTACATTCGCGTTTTAGTTTCCAGACATGAAAACACGTATGAGTTTTTGAAAACATTACTTTAATGGCAGCTCATAGAGTTCAGTTTGCGCTATAACTTGATCATTTTTTATAACTTTATGAAATCAACTTAATTACCATTCAATTGAAAACAAGGATTTGAACGGAATCTAACTTATTAAATTTGACTCGCTATAAGACCGTCCATTGTGTCACCTTTGTCTAATTTTTACATTTATCTGTTATGTATATGGTGTACACAATAAAGAGTTTTTTTATTATTCTAACTATACATTTTGTGGCACATGGATAGGTTGAATGAAGAATTTAAGGATTAATTTCTTCTTAAGTAAGTTTATTTTATAAATCTATTAAAGGCACTTAATAAAAGGCCTCATGTTTGAGTTTTCTAACTTATTGATTTGGATCCAATACTTTCCTATTGATGTTCACATGTTTGTATTAACTCACATAATCACAGAAAGTACCTATGACCTCCAAAATTATCAGATGATGAATAAATGTAAACAAATAGATCAGAAAACGTACCTGCGGATGGCAATTTGTATTGCATCTTATAAATTGGGTGCATTTATTTGATTATTTGAATACTTAAATCCGAAATTCTAATTTAAAATCACCTTAAAGAGGTTTCTTATTTGATAATTGAGGTTAATTTAAAAAACCACAATTTCCGTTGATAATTTTCGATTACAATTTAATAATACCCGTATATAATTTAATGACATGAAGTGTAAACCTTCTAAATACGGATTAATGTGTTAATAGTTCTCTGTATAGTTCGTGATGACGTAAAATGAAACCTGAACAGGATTTGTTTACACGTTCATCATATACTTTTGGAACAGACACCACACGTTCAAATGATGGAATTGTTCATATTGATACATGCCAGATTTTAACCCGGAACTGTCCATTAAAAAAAAAAACCTGTATTGTAGTTGGATTTGGAAACAACGTTTCTATTACAAAAGCGGGTCAGTGTTCATGGCGTACTTACTCAGGTTACAACTCCCCTAAGGCGCGACACGTTTTCATGGTGTTTTCCTGGATTTTTGATGGTGGATTTTTATTATTTACCTTGATAGTTTATGGCTATCGTGTAGCTATAGCAAATTTACGAAAGCTTTAAATAAAATTTATTCTAGACAAGCTTCTGCCCGTGTCATTGTTCCTAAATTACCCTAGGCTGATGAATTTTTCGTTTTTCCTGAATTATTTTAATACTAGTGTTAAGATCAGCTTTACAGTAAGGGAAAGGGAACGCGCTCCTCCATCCAGGCGTTCCTGTAGGGCTCGTCACCAGACGTGGGTGGGTCTGCCACCATTATAAGACTTAAACTAAACTGCCTTGTCCCGAAAGCTAGAGGGACAAGGAGGGGACACAAGGTGATGTTAATATTGGGAATTCAAAGTTAGGAAACATAAAAATATTGTAATTATTAATGTATAAAGCTAAGAAGACAAGAGGGTATGCAAAAGTATATTGTAACGCCAACGTCTCCACTCTCTCGGGAAAGCGCTAATATCTGCAATAGAGTCTTGATAATGTAAAGGGGGTGAAGGAATCGATACGCTTGCGCTTAAATTTATTATTTATAGCTACGGTAAGTTTTACAATGTATCCACCTCAGTAAGACCGGGAACCGCTTTACAACTTTTGCCTCATTGTACGTGTTCTGCTAGAACTAACGCATAGAATCTCTGCGGACACTAATACGATTCTAAAAGAACACGTTTGCTAAGCACTTTATAGATGTCTTACTTAATCCTACGAGTATTACGAAGTCCAACTGCCATTGAGGGAAACAAGTTTTGAGTAGTTATAAACGCGTACTATTGTGAATGAAACCCTTACAGCGGCCTAGCCTCTTTTTTACTAAGATAACAGAAAACTAGCACAAGCGCACCGTAGACTCAGTCTGTAGCAAACCTCACTGCGATCGTTCTTGGTTCACACCGAAGTGGTATTCCGTCACTTCACATTTCCTTACTGTGCCCCATTTAGAGGATGCGGTGCGGCTATTAACGGCTAAGCGTCAAAATCTCGTGTCTCGTTACATAGTCTCGAATCAGTAATAGGCCTACAAACATCCGGGAGTGGTTTTTACCGAAACACGGTCTTTAGCGTTCTTAGAACGGCTACCTATCCAGTTTGGGGTACTTGGTGAAGCCTACTCCTCTCCCGGAAATGTGAATACAATAAGCCTCACACAACGTGTTCTGTGGCGAGACCTTTCAAGAAGAAGTAATCATCACTAATGTTTAGCATTTTAAAACGCAATTATAGATCGGCTTAATAGCCTAGTTTAATTTAGATGAACTGTGAGTATTTACGGTTCTGCCTTCCTTATGTGGTGCGTCAGTTAAAGGTCGTCAAAAGTCAGGAGCGTTACTGCTCAGTGTCAAGTATAGCGAAAGGCTTTCCCAGTTTCCCTATAACCATACGCAAATGACAGATATCTGTCAAGGTACGGATTAGGAGATGGACGCGTAATATAAGATAAGATAGCATTCATTATAAAGTATGATAAAACATAAAAGTAGTTCCGCCATGCTGATGAAATGCTAAATGATCATTAATAGCTCCTCAGCTATATCACCAAACTGTTACGTACAAATCACAATACTATCAACCTGCAAGAACAATATAGTGGACAAGTCCGTAAATACGATGTACACACTGTTAATAAAGATTAAAGTTGACACTTACCAAATAACTCCTTGGAGAGAATTAGATTACAACTTACAAAAAATACTGCATGAATTACCAGTTTCGCCTCGGGCACAGCTCCTCACAGCTCACAAAGCTAAATTGTCTAGCTTAGACCACGTCATCCGCTACTTAACATGATCTTAAACCCAATCATCTTAATAAATAATACTCGGTGCCTTACGACAGCCCACGGACATGACCTCTTGGTGCTCCCAAGTCTCCTAACTTCACTACCCTGGACGATGAGGTCCGTAGCGGCGTAGCCTATGAGGATTCAAAACCAACTGCCCTCACATTTTCATTATAATTCTCAAATCCTGAAATCATCACGTTCGGCCACTTTACTTAGTTTATTGAAACATAGATTTAAAACGCTTTTTGATAATTTTGTAATTATTTCTCAAGTCGGTTCTGGGGCCACACTTACGATAACCAGATGTGGCTGCAGTAATGTATGTTGCGCGTGGGTTTATTCCATTGGTTCTTAGAATTTGTAGTAATATTGGATCTTATGTGACGTCAAATTAGGTGTCGATCTGCCGGAATTGTCCAATAGGTAGATCGTTTTCCATTATATAGAGAATTTATGCATTTCTAAGTGGCCCGAACCAAGTGCCGGTTTTAAAATAAATATAATCTTTGTTATTAAATACGAGTACGTGAAAGACACCCACACCCGCAACTTCGTCCGCGTGAAATTTCCTGTTTCCGGATCCACCCCGTCACATCGCATCGCCTGCCCGTGCTATTACTTCGTTTTCGTTTAAAGTTCTTTCTGACGTTTTTTTTTTGCTCATCTCCTGTGGGTCCTAGCGTGATGTTTAAGCTTATGGCCTTCCGCAAGAAATAGGCTATCAAATGCAAAAGTATTTTTTTAAATCCGACAGGTAGTTCCAGAGGTTAGTGCGTTCAAACAAACGAACAAACTCTTCAGCTTTTATTATTAGTACGTATGTAAATATAGATATAATTAGGTACTTAAATATTTTACCACACACAATATCACATAACATCATGCCTGTATTTATTTCCCGAAGGGTTAGGCAGAGGTGTACCAGGACACTCCTTTTTCTCCAGTTATGTTTACGTTCCATGTAATATTGGGCGAGCCTATTGCCATCAAACGGGCACACATCTAGACTTCGGGCTGCTACTGAGAATTTCCTAATAGAAAGACTTCTAATACAATTAAATATGAAAATTCCATCAAGTGAAAAACAACTTCTAAAACACATTTCCATAAATAGCCAAAAATATTCCAGCCGTCACATTCAAATATCCACAAAAATGGCTTCGAAATACAAACTTTTTATTACATAAAAACTTATTTCAAGAGCTCAACAATAGCTCAGTGCTGTTACCATCACTGGCTGCTCAGAATCAAAGAGCATTTCATACACTTTTGTTATTCAAATCGGAATAAGATTTATTCTACTTACCCCTCCTTTAAAAACATATGCGGTTACCACCAACCTTATCGTAGGCATAATAAGGCTAGTTATTGAATAGCTAAGGTTTGGTGGATAAGTTGGTAAATCCTCTTTTATGAGAAAAAAAAAAGAAGATTATATTAATTTCATCTCATTTTGACGAAGGGTCCTATATTCCTTAGACATGACTCCTTTCATACTATCACAGTAGAAATGGATTTCGCATATTATATATTTTTTGACTAGGTGTAGAGTTTTTAGATACATTTTCCTCTTAATGTTTTTCTGTATTGCTTTTACGATCGTTTTTATTTTTAGACGGGATTAGAGTGGTCTGTATTGTGTTTAAAAAAGGTCATACTCGTAGAAAGTGGTTGGTAAAATGGTGAAATTAATATCGGTAAGTAACGTATTTTTGTGTTGACCGAGAAATATGTTTACGTCTTGCTGTTTTGCATTGTCAGACTGAAGTTATAGAAGAAAGTTAGAAAGATGATAACATAATTAATAATAATTAGCAGTGTGATGTACCTAGCTATGTACGGCACAACTATTTTCATAATGTCCCTCGGGAATTATCGAATACAAACGAATGCAAATTTCCATGTCCATCAATTATTGGATTTATCGTGTATAATAATTTAAATTCAAAACTAAGTACTTTATTGTTGTTTTGTTTTGACGTACCAATGCGAAGATTCTCGAGAGATATTTAGAAAATAGTTGTACTGTATTTGACATATTCTTAAAGTCTCTCAAAGTATGATAGGTAATTTTAGATGAGAGATCTGCCTAAGAAATGTAGAAAAATATGTAGTTTTCAAAAAGTTGGACGTTTGCAGAAAACTGCAGTTCAAAATTCCTCTCCAGTCAACAAAACCCAATAATACAGGAACGACACTATTTACATGTTCAAGATGAACTACCTTCAAGGTCTCATTCAACAGTAATTTGACAACGGTATCCAATATTGACCACAGACAGACAGACTGTCTAATATAAACGTGAGTGCAGCTCACTCCGACCCTCTTTAGGAGTATAGCTGATGTATTGACAGGCTGAATAAGTAGAAGAAGTGTTTGTATAAGGCTGTGTGGGTAATGATTTTAACTCCCTTGTTGGTACAAATAGCTTATAATGCTTATGTGGCTTCTGGCATTAGGTACGGAATCATGGTCTTGGAATTGGTCTTTTAAGAGGAACCGGGACCCCCTCTATGTGCTGATGGTGATCACCGGGGTGGTTTTAGTGAGGTAAAAATCCCACACTCCCCGACCTCCATACCCAGAGGTCGGGTGCCTTTTGAAGGTTTCCCCCAGAAAACAAAAAAATAAAATAAAAAAAGTACGGAATCATTTTCTGGGGCAACTCCACTGACAGAGACATTGCTTTTAAAGCTCAGAGGAAATGCTTGCGATCGTTTACCAAATTACAATCAATTTATAGTTGTAAACCATTGACCATGAATTGATGATTTTTTATAAATACATTGACAAAAATATTTACTTTGTAAAATAGTATATTATTTTAATTATTGTGAATGTAAAGACTATGTAGATCATTGTTTTCTTTTTCTTTCTTAATTAGTTTTAATCACAGTTTGAGTAATTTATGCGGCCTACCCAAATGTCCTTTCTTTGGTATTGTTCGCCGAATCGTTGAGCTCTTTAAGTTTTGAGTTGAGCTGCACGATTACTGACAAATGCCTGCACTGACTGGACAGGTCCACTCAATCTGTGTGGTTTTTCCTCAAAAGTCCATTTCAGACTCAAATCTACATAGTCTTCACATGATCTGACCAAGATTATGTCTGGACTTTAAAAGAGACTGTGACCTCTGAGTTTGTTTCAGCCTTTCTTCTCAGAGTAGTCAGATAGGAAACGCCGACCTCATCTAGTTTTAAAATATGATTGACGTGTAAAAGTGTTTGTACAAACCTACTGACAGAAATAAAATCATTTATCATTTATTGATTAAGGAACTTAGTTTGCTCACTCTACAGTCCATATACATATATGAAATGGGAGTGTTTGTTCGCTGTAACCTGCATTTATTTGAAAAACTGCGCTCTCGCCGTTATCAGAATACCATTCATGTTACCTCTCATAAAACCGCATTTTGCGGCAAAAGTGTGCTAGGTATGGCCCCAAAACTATATAATAACATACCAGCAGCTATCGGGAATAATGAGTGTCTGGGATCCTTTAAGAGGTCTTTGTTTAAATTCCTTTTAGATAGATGTTACAATTCCATCACTGAGTTTACTACTGATAAACAGAGGTATGACGAGTCCGACTTGCTAATCAAACACTTATGATTTTATTTATAGATTAAGTATGAATGTGTTTATTTATCTAAATTGTAATGACCTGTTTACCTAACTGACATATTTTAAATTATTTTTTTTATAATATAATCTATTGGTATGCCACCTTATTTATTTATTGGCTTATGTTAATTTTGTACGCCATATATTAGCAACACATAGTGCACATATTTTAGACAATATACTATCTGTAACCATACCTATGTTTAACAAAATAAATGATTGATTGATCGGTGTTGTAAACGTGTAAATTGACAACCTATATTATAAACTTCAGATTTTTACCATATATTTTTCGAGATTAACATATTGAGAACCCTCCGTGCCTCGGAAAGTACGTTAAGCCGTTAGTCCCGGCTGTCATTCGTACATTTTTGACAGTCGTTACGAGTAGTCTGAAGCTCGAAAGTCTGACAATCAGTCTTACCAAGGGATATCGTGTTACTCAGTAACTGGGCTGTGGAGATCAGTTATGCAATCGTTCCATGTAAAATACTGGTATTCAGCTGCATTCGGTGAGACTGGAAGTTGACCCCAACATAGTTCGGAAAATGCTAGGCAAATAAGACCGTCAATGCTGCTTCATGGCAAAAAGAGATATATACGTTCCCGGACTCCTAAATCGAGCCACCCCGCAGTTTTTTTTGTTTAAAGGATTTTTAAACGAAGCTTAGTTTGTGACTTACCGAACATAACATGTCGCATATATTGTGTCCATACTTTTCGATGACTAAAAACTATTAATATTATTAACTTTTAAATGATCGTGAATTCAAATTTAGAACAATGATGACACCAAAATTATGGCCAGTATGTCGGCTTTAGAACTGCATATCTTTTTTTGGAACGAAATTCCTTTTCGCACGGTACGGACTTGGCAGATGGGGGTTAGGCGAAAAAAAGTGTAAGAATTATCCGTCACGACCTTTTCTTTATTTGTTTGTTTGGTTGAACGCGCTAATCTCAGGAACTACTGGTTGGAATTGGAAAAATCTGTTTGTGTTGGATAGACCATTTATCGTGAAAAGCTTTAAGCTATTTAACATCACGTTACAAATAATAGAAGCGGAGTGTAGATGAAAATTTTTCATTTTTTTTTTATTATTTTGATGTTTTTAGGCCTTCATCATTTACATGGAAATGCACAGTAGGAGTCAGAGAGTGTATTAGTATAATATTAGAGTATTAGAGGTGACTTTCTCATATGAGCTCTTCCGCAAAGAGTTCCAATTTAATAAGCTTATTGTAGTGAACGTCTTGCAAATCGAGAAATGTTTGTCGAAAAATAATTGGAACATTTCGGAGAAATGGCGAAAATGCTCATTATATCTTGAAGCAGGATCCATATTCGTGGGAAGTTGTGATCATTCGTAACACAACAGTGACATATCGGCTTATATATGTTGAGTTGTGACTTATGTGATCTATAATGTACTTATGGATAGTCAGTAAAGACTAGTCTTCACTAGATCGTTATAAAGGATTGATTCCGATTGTTACTGTGAGGCTTTTTGTAACGCTATTAATTGGCGGCAAAGTATTAGAGTGCCTATTTTAATGTCTTAATTATAATAAAGGCAAACCAAAATAATGAAATAATAAAGGGCATTATATTGATGAAGTTATTCAAAGAAGTATTTTAGTTATGTAATCATATTTTTCATAAAAGTTTTAACATAATTCACTACCAAATAACCGGCCAAGTGCATGTCGGACCACGCACAATGAAGGGTTTCGTAGTTGCAATGAATTTACCCCAAGAACAGACTTAACATTGTAATTGAAAAACATGGCCTCCCATACATTCCAACTGCAATTGTAGGTTGGTCGACTATTACTCGTTAACTTGTAAAGCCTATTTAGCTGTGATAGTTTTTCTCTTAACTTCGTTATATGTTACTGCCGTGAATTTTTTTACTTATCTAGAACCAACCATTTAGCTGGCAGGGAGGGGACACTTGACTCTAACAAAAATTAACACTTTAAAGCTTAATAGTTCACAAACGGATCTCTGAATTGAAAAATGGTTTACACATACCCGCAATATTTTTGCAACATCTTTCTAACGACACCCCACACCATGGGAGACGACAAAAAGATATCCCCACTTTAAGGAGAAGGAGGGAAAAAAAATATTTCAAGATTTTATTTTACCACTTTGTCAGCGTGATTAATATGTACACCTTTGCTAAATTACAGTTTTCTAGTACTATGAGACTCTGAGCTAAGCCGCGGACAGACAGACAGACAGACAGACAGACGGATGGACATGGCGAAACTACAAGGGTTCCTTGTTGACTACGGAACCCTAAAAAGATAAAAACTTACAAGTATGACATTGATAACAAAAATTCTCATTTCACTAAAACACAATACTTTCAAACTCTAGTGTATGCCAGTCTTTACAAACACATATGTATAGAGAACAGTCGATTTATTCGCGAATTCGGAGGAAACACAAAGAAATAGTTCCTACTTCCTGAGCAATTTACCTAATGCTGTATGGACAGCGCTGACTCCATTCTGACATATTGTGTAGGTACAGGTCAGAAGGACCAATAAAATAAAAAAAAGCTACATATTTTTTTCAGCCTTCTGACACACTGCTTCTGCTGAAAATGAGGTCCCGGGTGCGATTCTCAGGTCGGGCAAAGCGTTATTGGGTTTTTCCATCAGGAATTTCTCAGTAGCAGCCCGGAGTCAGGATTTGTAGCCGGTTGATGGCAATAGCATCGAGGTCACGAGCAGGCCTATACAGTAAAAAAAAATAAAAAATAGGCTCGCCCCTATTAGTTACAAGGGACCAAAAATTAACCGGCGAAATGTGAGTCACCAAGCGCGATTTTATAATGTTAAATGTATATTCTTTATTTTTATTTTTTAATGATGATGTTTTTTTAGATTTTCATGCCTGTCGCGAAAAATGGTCCTCTTTATCTAAAAACGCTGGTAATGCATTTTGTTGTTCCTATTCTTTATTGTGGATCATAGGTAGGTACATAATAC
Organism: Dryobotodes eremita; assembly: GCA_917490735.1. NCBI lineage: Eukaryota > Metazoa > Arthropoda > Insecta > Lepidoptera > Noctuidae > Dryobotodes > Dryobotodes eremita. The sequence goes on from OU823266.1 coordinate 17,072,209, forward strand.
ATACAATTTTCTTATACGTTAAAATAGGATCAGCTATGTCCCACCGCTTAGGCATACAATAACAGTCACATAGTAATTGAGATTAAAATTAATTAAAAAAAGTCAAAGTACACAAATTCCAATGCAATCTGGGCCATTTTTTTTGGTGTAAAATCATCATAATGACTTCTCCCACTCTGGGCGAAGCGGGAGGGCGTGGCAGACTTTTACTGACTAAAACCCAACCGTGTTCTTTCAGTTGCCTGTGCGCCAGGGCCACGGTAACTATGCAATCTGGGTCTGGAAATACTATCCAAATTCCATAGGGTGTCCAACATTTGTATGTCAAGTCAATTTTAAAAAAAGAAGACTAATATTATAACTAGACGGTAGTATTTTATTGATCTAATTACAAGACTTTCAAAACAAAGCGAAAGAGTTCTTATGAAATTATTCAAAACAAAGTACCTAAGTACTCGTAGAAACCTAAAAGTTGTAATGAACTTAATTTAAAACAGAGGCACTTAAATACTTCATAAAAAGTTATTCTTTTATCGGATTTTGTATTTCGTGAAACTCGAACGAATTAAAGAGATTTTTAAGTAAAGTAGTTACTTAAGAACAGAGATTTAAATCATTAGATTTGCTCTCACCGTAGTGAGTCGCGCGGAAAAGTGAGAAGAGTGAACTCTCACAATAATAATAGCGTTTCCATAACAAGTCAAGTGACTTGACTACGTCATTGCGTGTGTCAGAGGTGTCAAAACGTATACGCGATAATTGTCTAACGCGGTAAGGGCGAATCTACGATTTACATCTTTGTTTTTAAAACACAATGCGAAAAACAGGAGCGAGCGGAGTGAACTGGGGAACGTAGGCCCTGACTGTTTTATAATTTCTGCTCTCTCGACCTCAAGGGAAAAAGCCATATGTTTTAAAAGTATGAATTCGTATTTACCGTTCCCCCAACAATGGGTAGGTTACCAAAACAGTTAAATTCTAAACAAACAAATTCTTCACTTTTCCTCTCATTTCCTTTACCTTTCCGTTCTCGAGGGACTTTAAAGACAGTTGACAATTTAAAACAATTAATGGCCTCGTGCCTTGGTGTTGTAAATTAATTTCAGTAATGCACCGCCATTGTCTTAGAGACATTAAGAATATTAATATTTTTAAAGGTTTGTATTGGTTTTTTGTCATGAAAGTCTTGTTTGTAGGTTAAGTAAATGTGTTTGCAGATTCTGTGGAACTGAGTTCCATTTCTAGGCTAAAGCTTAGGGTTCCAAGGAAATATTAATAATAATAATAATAAATTCATTTACCCCCCGGTGACATTTGATCACGTCGATGTCACTCCTTTGCTCAAAAAAATCTTAGTCATGCAAGAAGCGATTAAAGAAATTAAACAAAGTTGTGTCACGAAAAAAGAGTTACAAGATATTTTTGTATCGGACTGTAATGAATCATCATCGGTTACTGATAAGCGAAATATAAATACGAAGCGTGGTGGGTACATGCAAAACAAAACGATGCTAGACAGCGGACCGATGGCGCTCTCAATGTTTGCTAACGAGTCACCAACAGGTAAATCTAAAGTCTCTAATGAACAACGAGAATCGATTTTGTTAGCAGAATCAGTGTCAAGCCATACTTACAAAAGGACGAACAATAATATGGGATTAATGGAAACATTATTGCCATCTCAGTCTGCGTATGTTAATAATGTAAGTATGAGTGAGATAAGGGAACAGGCGCCTAATAACAGTGACGATGTACCGCTACAGGTGTGTCGCGCTTCTCATGAATCATACAACAACGATCAGCTGAGTAACGGTTTAGCTAATAAACAGTCGCGCAAAAATGACGGCTGTGAGTTAGTGTCGACCCAACCGCAGCCGCCGGTATGCGTAAATAAATCTTTTGCGCAGGTCGCTAAGGATGCTGATGAATGTAACAGAGATGCAGGGTGGACCTTAGTGAAAAACAAAAAGAATTTGAAGAATAGACTTATTGCTAAGAGAGGAATTGCAGTCATACAATCAGGTGAAAGTACCAAATTTAAGGCAGCGGAAACCAAAGTCCCTTTGCTAATTTCTAATGTACACAAAGATGTATCTGAACAAGATATTATTGACTACGTTTACCAAAAGACGGGTGAGGCCCTGTCTTTAGTCAAACTAAAAATGAGAAAGGAAAGAGATTATAATGCTTACAAAATCTTTGTTGTGAAGTATAAGATTGATCTATTTTTGGATGATAAGCTGTGGCCGTCGGGAATTTCGTTTAGGCGGTTTATTAACTTTAGAAGCGGTGAGGCAAACACTAATAAGCCACTTAATGGATAGCTGTAATAACTGTAAAATAATAAGTTATAATTGTAAATCCATTAAAAGATCGATGGAAGGTGTTAGGAATTTATGCAAGTCTGCGGATATAGTGGCGCTGCAAGAGACGTGGCTGTTGCCACATGAGTTGGACCTGCTCAACACGATCGACGACAGCTTCAGTGCTACGGGTACGTCCGCAGTGGATACCTCCGCCGGCTTACTAACTGGGAGGCCGTATGGTGGTGTCGCAATATTGTGGAAAAAATGTGCGTTTCAGTCAGTGTCAGTGATAAAGTGTAACAATGTTCGGATCGCGGCGATAAAAGTAACTGTGAGTCATAGGTCTACACTAATATTTAGTATATACATGCCTACTAATTCTAATGAGAATATTCCTTTGTTTACCGAATGTCTTAGTGACATTCAATCGATTATAGAGGTAGAAAAGAATAGTGGTGTCGAGGCATTTTATTTGATAGGGGATTTTAACGCTCATCCCAACGAATTATTTTATAAGGAGTTAGAACATTTTTGTAAGGATCACCAATGGTGTTGTGCAGATATAGATATCTTAGGACTGCGGTCCAACACTTTTACCTTTCGTAGTGAGGCGCATGGGACTGTGAGGTGGTTGGACCACTGCGTTGTCACGCAATCAGCTTTACCAACTATATATAATATACAGGTGCTTCATGACGTGTATTGGTCTGACCATTTCCCACTTTTAATCGAGTGTAATTTTCATAAATTAAATAGAAAAGTTACATCTTATGTGAAAAATGATGATGTTAAGAAACGTATTGTATGGGGAAATAGGCAGCCAGAACAGATGAATAAATATCATGACTTGTGTCATTCTGGACTCCGTGACATTGATTTTCCTATGGAACTACGCCATTGTTGTGATTCATCCTGTTGTAACCCGGATCATTACGTAATACTGGACAAACTATATATGAATATAATTGATGTACTATCCAGAGCTGCTATACAAAGTTTTGTTGAAAAACAATCCGTTAGAAAGAGACAAGTTGCGGGGTGGAACAAATATATCGCCGGTGCTCACGGGGAAGCCAGAATTAAATTTCAAGTTTGGCTATTAGCGGGAAAACCGACTAGCGGTATTGTTTATGATGAAATGGTAGAAACTCGTAAGATCTTCAAGTCTAAATTAAAGTGGTGTCAGGATAGACAAGACCAGATAAGAATGGATATTCTTGCCTCAAATCATGCAAAAAAAGACTTTAGTAATTTTTGGAAAAATACTAACAAATTTAATGGTAAAGCGGGTTTCCCCGTGAGCGTCGACGGTGTAACTGATCATAAAATGATTGCTAATTTATTTAGGCAACAATTTACTGTGCAGTCGTCCTTGAGCACTCCGCTTAGTACTGATAGCGATCCCGGGACCATCGTGACTAGAAAACAAAATATCACTTTATTCTCCGTGAAAAATGTATCAAGAGCTATTACAAATATGCTAAGGGGAAAATCACCTGGTCATGATGGTCTCAGCATCGAACATTTTAAATATGCTGGTGTGCATCTGCCAAGAGTATTGAAGATGTTTTTCAATCTCTGCTTAAGTCACTCATACTTACCTGAGTCGATCATGCGTACAATAGTGGTACCGATAGTTAAAAATAAGACAGGTGACTCGTCTGACATAACTAACTATCGGCCCATCTCGCTTGCGACTGTAACTGCCAAAGTGCTTGACAGTGTGCTAAATGGCATTCTCGAACAACATGTGGACTTACATGATGCTCAGTTTGGTTTTAGGTCAGGATTGTCCACTGAGAGTGCCATTCTGAGCTTAAAGCATACTGTCAGGTACTATACTGAGAGGAAGACGCCGGTATACGCGTGCTTCCTTGACTTATCGAAAGCTTTTGACCTCGTTGTATATGACCTTCTGTGGGATAAGCTAAGAGGTGCGGGTGTGCCGGCGGATACCATCTCCCTACTCAGATACTGGTACTCAAACCAGAAAAACCAGGTGAGATGGGCCGGTACGTTGTCGGACGAATACAGGTCGGAATGTGGCGTCAGACAGGGTGGGTTGAGTTCACCTCTTCTGTTTAATTTGTACGTCAACCAGCTACTTGAGAGACTCAGCAGCACTCATGTCGGATGCTATATCGATGGTACATGTGTCAATAATATTAGTTATGCAGATGACATGGTTCTGCTGGGTCCCTCAATAAATGCAGTGAGGAAACTGCTTTATATCTGCGAGCAATATGCAGAAGCACATGGACTAAAATACAATTCCAAAAAGAGCGAGCTGCTAATCTTCAAAGCAGGCAAACATCGACCTGCCCATGTGCCTGCAGTATACCTCAATGGCGTTGCACTGAAGCTGGTTGACAAATTTAAATATCTGGGGCATATTGTAACGGATGACCTCAAGGATGACGAGGATATAGAGCGGGAACGCAGGGCGTTGGCGGTGAGAAGTAATATGCTTGCTCGCAGGTTCGCTCGATGTACAACTCAAGTAAAAATAACGCTCTTTAAAGCGTATTGTCAATCTTTTTACTCGAGTGGCCTGTGGGTGAGCTATACGCGACGATCCTATGACACCCTGCGGGTTCAATATAACAATGCTTTCAGAGTGTTGTCAAGGCTACCGTGGCGCTGCAGTGCCTCCTGGATGTTTGCAGAAGCCCACACGGACGGCTTCAAGGCCATAATTCGCAAAAAATCGGCTTCTTTACTGCAGCGTCTGCGAGGTGCTAAGAATGGCATTCTGAAAGTCATTGCGGCTCGCTTTGACTGCCCCTTTCAAAAACACTGGGTAAGGGTAGTGAATGGTTTTGTATAGGTAGTAAGTAGTCTACATAAAGATGAGTACTAACAATACTAACATAATTGTAAGCTAATATTGTTGCTAATATACTAATAAGATATGGATTTAAATTATCTGAAATAAATTATTCTATTCTATTCTATTCTATTCTATTTATTTTCAGGTAAGTAAATAACACCCATAGCTAGATATAAATTAACAAATTAATAGTAATGATAAAAAATAATGATAGGTTAATGAGATCAATTAAAATAAAATCAAAAACACCATATAAAAATAAATCAAATAAAATTAAATCAAAATAAATAATCAAAACAATAAAATTAATACACCCTCTCCGACACTGGTACAGCTACATGTCTGCTGGAACAATGCCGAATGAATGGGCAGTCCAGCCTTCCCGCTATCATCGCCAGTACGATGTTGGGGCTAACCCGAACCCTGTGCACCAAGGACGCGGCACGCTTGCGCATGGTCGCGTGAAAGCAATCGGTGCGGGCCTCTGCGAACATACCCGAGGCGCTGCAGTATCGGGGTAGCCCCATCACCGCCCTGAACGCGTTATTGTATTGGACGCGGATGGCGCTGTAACTTCTATTAGAGTAGTGAGCCCACAGACTGCATGAGTACAGCGATGTACAGTACGCTCTAAAGAGCGTTGCTTTAACCTTATTAGAGCATCGCGCAAATCTGCGGGCGATCATCTTCGCTCTAACAGACAACGCCCTCCGCTCCCGTTCCATGTCTGCGTGATCTTTGAGGTCGACAGTCAAAACATGCCCCAAGTATGTAAACTGGTCAACCCTTTTCAAAGGAACCCCATTAAGTTTGACCGGAGGTATGCTTCCCGGAGATTTCGCACTGGCGGTCTCGAAGATCATACACTGGCTCTTCTTTACATTATACAATAAACCGTGACCACAAGCATATTCCTCGCATATCTGTACCAGCTTCCTCAAGCCGCAAACCGAAGCGCTCATCAGCACCATGTCGTCAGCATAACTTAAATTGTTGACACATGTACCGTCAATGTGACAGCCGACATGCTGGCTGCTGAGCGCCACGATCAGCTCGTTAATATACAAATTAAACAGGGTAGGAGATGTTAAGCCACCCTGCCTGACTCCGCATTCGAGCTGATACGCATCCGACATTGCCCCCGCCCACCTGACACTATTTGACTGATGCGCATACCAGTACTGGAACATGCTGATGAGCTCCGGCGGCAAATCTATGCTCCTCAGCTTGCTCCACAGCAGGTCATACACTACAAGGTCGAAAGCCTTGGACAGATCAAGGAAGCACGCATACACGGGTGTTTTACGGTCTGTGTAGTATTTGACGGTATGCTTAAGACACAGTATAGCACTTTCAGTGGACAGCCGGGGACGAAACCCGAACTGATTATCGTGCAGTGTTACCGATCTATTTAACTGTGCGTTAAGCAAACCGTCAAACACTTTAGCAGTTACTGTGGCAAGAGAAATAGGCCTGTAGTTACTCTTATCAGTAAGGTCACCAGTTTTATTCTTCACTACAGGCACTACCACTGTTTTCATAAAGTCCGCTGGCAAGTAGGAATGGCTCACGCATAGTGAGTAAAACATAGCCAATACCCTAGTAATGTGTGGTCCAGCGTGTTGTAGGTGCTCAATGCTGAGCCCATCATGACCCGGGGACTTACCTCTCGAGATAAGCCTTATAGCTTTAGCTACGTCCTTAGCCCGGAAGGCAGTCCCCGAAACCCGACTGTTTACGTCAGCATTGAGCATCTCCGTCGCTTTACCCAATGGAGACTTCACCGAAAATTGGTTCTTAAAAAGATTCGCGATCTCCTTCGGGTCATTAATACCATCGATGCTCACAGGAATGCCGGGGCGTAAGTTTTCTTTTTTGGTGCCCTTCCAGAAACCGCGGAAATCCCCCTTGCAATGTTTCACAGCTAGAGCGTCCATTCTTATTTGGTCCTGATGATTTTGGCACCATTTTAATCGAGACTTGAACACTCTTCTGCTATCGCACATTTCTTTATATAAAAATCCTGACTTAGGCCTACCACATAACACCCAATCGAGGAACTTAAATTTGGCCACCCTGTGAGCCTCGCTGACATGCTTGTTCCACCCAGCTATGCGCGGGCCACCCCCGCCCTTCCCCGTGCTTCCCCGACTCGCCACTGCCGCGTGACGGAGGGCAGTTACAATGTCGGAGTAAAGCGTATCCAGAACAAGCCTGTGGCCACGGTCACTACAAAAACAATCAGCACAGTTTACACACTCAGGAGGGAAGTCAATTATTCTAAATCGCTTATGACACTCTTTGGTATACATAGAAACTTGTTCCTCACTTTTTATACCCCACACTACAGCTTTATTTACATTAGTAACTTGAGACGTGACTTTAGGGGACAGTAATTTTAAATTACACATAACCACAAGTGGGAAATGATCAGACCACAGAGTGTCATACTTAACATCCACTTTAACAATAGCCTGCTTTGCCGAGTGAGTTGCTAAACAGTGGTCCAGCCAGCTGCCAGTCCCGTGCACATCACTTATAAAAGTAAAAGTACCCGAGTCTAACCCTAGCATATCTATGTCTATACATGACCATTGTTGGTCACTACAAATAAGCATAAGTTCACTGAAAAACAACTCACCCGGATCCGCATTAAAGTCGCCTAAAATAAAAACAGATTCAATTCCATATTCGTCAATAATGGCACTTATCTCACTCAAACAATCGGTAAAATCTTGTAAATTATCGACAGAGTTAGTTGGTAAGTAAACACAACATTAACAGGTAAAGTTATTATGAAGCAGAAGATAGTTTTAATGTGGCACTGTTTTTATTTTGGTTGGTTACTTAAATAAAAAAAATTGGGCAAAAACAATTCGTTCCACTTTGCCTCTAAATATTTCCTGTCGAAATTTCAATTACCATTGAAATTATAAAAAAAACACATTCGGTTTATCCCGATTTTTCTAATTTTCCGGGCAATTTTTCAAATTTATCTTTCCCTTAAGAGGGCGCAGTAAGACAGAAAAAAATCAAGTTTCACCCGCGCCTCTTTCCCTACCCCTCTCATCAAACACGACAAAAACAAAACACAATCCCTTCCCGCCAGCAGAAACTTTTCGCCCGGCGTATATTTAGGCACTGAATTTGAATTTTGTGTGTAGTGTGTATACGCAAAATAATCAGATGAAACTTTTTTATTCAATTTACCTATGTGTACAAGTAGGTATATTATTAAATAATATTGTATGTCCGTGAATCTGTTACCGATGCTGCTGGGATGTTAGATTGGAGATTAGACTGACTTAAATGAAATAAAGACTAAATGTTACTTCAAGATACGGCCTATAAATTTTCGATTCCGAATTGAAAGACAAACCTAACGTTGTAGTTGAAAAAATATTGTTCCATACATTATGTAACATAACTACAATTGAACAATTTTCAGATACTTTCCTGTACCTATTCTTGTACCTTGCTTCTTGTCAAATTTCATGATTCTAGGTCAACGACATGTATCTTATGGGTTTTAATTTATTTGCGAGTGGCAAGATATGCGAAATGAATGGCAATTTATGCCAAGATACTAAGTCAACGTTTTAGAAGCTCGTTTTTTTTACAGCTCCAAAGGACCGTTTATCTAAGTATTTGATATCAATTTCAACTTGATACCCCCACGCATTCCTGAGATAAGCGGTCAGATAGATGGAAAACAAAGTGATCCCATAAGGGTTTCGATTTTTTCTTTTGAGGTACCAAACTCTAAAAAGCAAAGCACTTCCATCAAAGTACTATAATACTACATACTCATGATACTACCTACATGATGGTGAAAACAATTTCGATAAAATTGCTTTTTTGATGATATAAAAGCGTATCATTATAATCGCATCACTTACCTTCCGCTTTTTTACTTTGAGAAAATGAAATCAATTGAACAAAAATGTCAATAAAATAAGAAAATAAACATTCGCAAATAAATTAAAATCCATATGATACATCCCGTTGACCTAGAATCATGATTTTTTGGCAAGAAGCAAGGTCTCACACCACAAATAGGTACCTCGAATGGTTTTTCAATTAAAATATTTAAACGAAGTATGACCATTGTCCACTCCCTTTATTTTCAATGAAATTCTTCAGTAGGTAAAACATCTGTTTATTTTGCCTATACTATACGCTAAGCTTGAATTCATAATCTTAGATCATAGTCATGTTTTGGAACTAGAAACTCAATGCTGGCGTGACAAAGTTCAAATTCCAATGTAACCAAATTTTATTTAGGGCCTTGTACAAGTTGCACGTCACGAAGTCTTCGTGGAAACCAGTGTTAACAAAGTAAAAAAATATAATGGTATATCGTGGATATTGCATTGCAGGATCGTGCAAATTCAATTAGCAACAATGTTACCAAGTAAAAAATAATATTGTTATGGTGGATTTTGCACTGTATTGTGCAAAGTCAAATGGCATGTGTCATGAAAACCTATCCTGCGCGGATCACGAGTAGAAAAAAGTCCTCGCCGAAAACATTTGTGAAAAACAGGCCAATTTCGGAACAAATAACTAGGGTACATTATTCGGCTTTACCGACAAAATAATTGGCATCTATTTATACGGGTGCCAAAGAAAGTCTAAAGTTTATTAGGTTCCTCTTTTGTAACTGTTGAAACTTTAGCTTTGAAAAGCAAGCTGGCAGTCACAAACAATGTGATCCGTCACAATCTTTACTCATCCCCACCATAAGAAGGGATCTAGTCAGGAGAACACTATCCGTATGAAAACTGTCATGTCCCGTGCACACCGTTTCGTACTTGTGTCCGCAATAAACCCTATTTTAGTTTTCCGATTTATTTATTTTGTAAACTCCAATAATATTATTATACCAATAACCTACCCATATGTTAAATTTTGAGTTTCTACTTGATTCGGGGGTTTGGTCAAAAATCGCTCGAAATGGGTCGTCTAAGGTTACCCTTACACGAAGTTTGTCAACGAAAGTGGGAGTAAACGAATTTGGTTCTTTATTTAATAGTAATAAGATCTAAAATCTCCAGCACGAACTCTATGTTGTAAATTTTCTCGGCAAGAAAATTGACTGAAGTGGAGAACAATGGCGCTAGTTGTACTATACCAGTGAAAAATCTGTCAAATAATTGTATGTCATCTTGAGTTTTCAAATATCAACATTGAATTATTATAATATTTTTATTTTATAGTTTAGCCGCGGTATTTATTTAGTTTATCAATTCCTAACGATTTTAATAATCGTTTCGGAAGTGGTTTTAGTGATTTTTTCATGTTTTGTATTTCACAGTATCATTCCAACAATGTGATAAATTACGAAAATATTATTTACGCAAATAAATTAAATCGCAGAGCAGCAGAAAATTCAAGCGCAGTCCTCTCGTCTCAACAGAGCGACGGCGACTGATTTGTGAAACAAAAATATGCTTGAAGTTCCCGCAACGTGCGACAGAAGATGACTTCTTCCACGAACTAAAAACGTCGTAAGTGCTTAAAGCTTCTAGTCGTATAATACCAAAAATAAAAGGAATTTCAAAAAATGCCTGCACAATTTTTTTCGCCTTGTCTTGATACCGATAATCATTGAAAAAATATCCTATTAGTCGTTAGCATATTAAGTACAAATTGAAAAAACGTGAAAATTAGGGGTAACTTCGTGATGATATTTTATAGAGAAAATTTTAACGTATTGTGTTTCTGTTCCACAAAAAGTTTCAAAATATCATGTAGTTCCTCATACTATTTTTATTTTATACCTAAGTCTTATGAATTTCATGAAAAAATTAAATTGTAGATAGGCCATTTTGGTTACTACCCGCTCTTAAAGCCTTATACGGACTAGTTCGAACATACAACACAATTAACCAAATCGGTTCAGCCATTCTCAAGTGATGCGCTTAGCAACCAACAACATTTAATTTTTAATTATAAATATTCTTGTACATATTCTTTAACATTAAGGTCAGTCAAACTGCTTTTCTAACTAAAATATCACACTTTACCCAAACTAAACTTCTATCTTCCATCTTTCCTACACCCCCCTTTTCCCCCCTCCCGTCCCCCAACAGTTATTACCATAAAGACTGATAAATATCCACATACACGTCTAGATCTGTCGATACTCCACCCTTTAAGGAATTACATTGCGTCTCCCCAACTATACAGTGAATCAACTTGTTTGCACGGCAAGCGATGGATGGCGAAATTTATCGTTTGGGGAAAATATTGTTATTATTAATACTAGAGCTTTGTTTGTGCAACTGAATGATGGCTAATGTTAATATATGATGTGTTTTGGGGCTAAGCTTTTGTTGTAGATTTATTGGGTCTATACTCTATGGGTCTAATAGGGAAGAATAATCTTAATATGTATCATCTGGGTGTTTCCTTATTGTGAATTGCATAGTATTAGCGTGACCCAGTTTCTGACGTGTTAATTTCTTTCTGTCCGCTTAAATAAAATAAACCGGTCAATTGCTTTTCGGACCACGCACAACGAAGGTTTCCGTAGTTGGGGATAATTTATCTCAAACAAAAAAAACTTTGTAATTGAAAAACATCTCCCATACATCGATATACGTCTCGGTCAATTCTCCAACTGCAAATGTAAGTTTGTAAAAGCAAAAAAAAAATGTGATAAAACTACAAATTAACGATTTTCGGACTTTTTCATTTACGTGTGGTGAGACCGTGCTTCTCGCCAAATTTCATGATACTAAGTCAACTTATTTGCGAGTATCAAAATATGTCGCATACAAGGCCGTATTTTTTTGTTGCGTTGACTTAGAAGCTTGGTTTTTTTTAGAGCTCCAAGTACACCAACGTATTTGTTCTTAATTTCAAGATGATACCTCCAAGCTTTTCTGAGAAAAAGCGTCTTGACACTGTCTGACAGACAGGCAGTACAACAAATTGATCCTATGAGGGTTCCGTTTTTTTCTTTAAGATACGGAACCCTAAAAAATACAATGTCAACCTAGAAGAAACGAAAGAAACAAAATACGTATATTTGCGGTAAATATGACGCAGAGAAAAACGCACAAACACAAAAAAGCACAAGTAGGAACCTGTATTTGCTGTCCCACGAGCAATGGTCATTAAATATAAAGATAATTTTATTTGTCAAAACATGCGTATAATACATGCTAATTAAGCATGCAGGATGTGTCAATATCAATATTTGGTACGTAGATGTTTCACCCGTAAGGCGAACAAATTTATAAAATTTACAAAAAGAAATACATTACTAAATTATAAACGTTACAAACTAAATTACATTACGATTGCCCACTACATTTCAGTATTTCAGAATATTATTTAAGCTTAAGATTTCCACGTAAAGCAGTTTTGTTATAGATTAACGTCTAAAGTTAACTGGGAATTGAATATATCGCATTCTTACTTGTGCAAGAGCAGAGGTCCGAAGCCTTTAGGCTATCACGACATTATCTTGTCAATAAAGCCCACAATTTACTAGCTTAGAAGTTGTTTTAGTCAATACCCTGTTCGAGACAAACTATAATTATGTGGAAAATGGCGTGTTCTCTCAAATTTTTCAGTCTACGTTTATTTATTATATTTTATTTTATGTCCAACAGACACTACACAATAACATGCATGTTAACAAAAATAGGGACAAAAATAATACAAGTGTGCACTTCCAAACATAGGAGACCACTATATACACTTATAATCTAGGTAGGTACAATAAGTTGGTAGTCGTTGGCTGTCTTTGAGTTAGTACTATAAAATGTATTGCACGATTATTTTAGTTTGCGTACTTACGTTGCGTACCTATTGTTTTTAATAAACCGTTGCTAACCCAAACGAGCAGGGGTTGGAACCGGTACCAAAAGTACAGGTTCTGTACGGGTACTTAGAGGTTCTTGCCATTTCGGTATCTGGGCGCCGGTTCTAGACGGGTACTGGTACTCCACCTGACAAGTACCGGTATCAAAATCAGGTACCCGACGTTTACCACAAATCTCATATTTTAAATTCAAATTATTTTGTACAAGGAATCTCTTACGGTTGGCAACCTTAAAGTTATTTTTCTAATGCCTATGAACTATTATTTTTACTTACTATATCTGTTTTCTCACTCTAACTTACGGAAATATTTGGTTTCGGTATCGGTACCGATTAGAAATACCAATAGTACAGGTACTACTCTGGTACCGGAGTCAAACCAAAGCCAATGGTATGGGTTCCCAAAAATACCGATATTTGAAGCCCTGCAAACGTGTCAAGTAAATTTTCTCACACTGACGCAACACAAAACACCCCAAAAATCGAACAGTTTAGTTCAGATTGCAAGGAAACTTAACCAATAAAACTCGAATGAGATTAAATGAAACGTCACCAAAACACGAGGGGGGTCGGCAGTAAAGCTAGTATGCTATAAATACTGACAGCTTATGAATTCGTATCGCGAACGAACACAGTTTTGACACATTTTATGGTTTTATGGGGCATAGAATGCTGATGTCCCACGGAGCTTATTTTATGGGGCATCTAGATGGTTTATGAATGATATAGGTTACAGAGTTATGGGTTTGTAATTTTTTTGTTTTTACTTCGGTGTGTTATAATAATATTGAGTTTGAGCCACTGATACAGAGAAACAACTATAGAGGTATGAGGAACAGGGTGTAAAGTTCACTCACACCTCCATAGAAAAGGGAGGATCCTCCGACCAGACGGGTGTTGTGTCTTGTGGGCAACTGCCCGACGATTGATGTCGGGATGTTGTATATATGCTAGTTGCGCGGTAAACTCTGTTTGCGCGATGCAGGATTTTGCGTGATGTCAGTATGACGCGTAGCTCGCATGTGGCGTTTGTAGATGCCGCTACACAACAACATAGAAAATAACTTTCAATGTAGGAAAAGAAAAGGGAAATATCCAAAGGAAATTGAACTTCGTAGAAACAAAACCATTTTCAAACTAACAACTTTCACACACAAACCGCACAGATTGAGTTGTAAAGAACTCACATCATTCACCAACAATCTACATGGTCTTCACATGATCTGACCACGATTATGTCTGGACTTTAAAAGAGACTGTGACCTCTTAGTCAGTTTCGGCCTTTCTTCTCAGAGTAGTCAGATAAGAAACGCCGACCTCATCTAGTTGAAAAAATATGATTTACGTATAAAAGTGTTTGTACAAACCTACTTACAGAAATAAAATCATTTATCATTTAACAATCCAACACAGCTCTGCGATCCGTATCAAATGTAAATTGTCTTCAGTCAATAGCTTCTTCACTTGATTTCGTATACTTAGTCTGTAACTTGAAGTATTTCTACCCACGTTGGATACAAGTTTGTTTTGTGCTTACTGACATGTTCGGGGATATCTGATTCTTTTTTTAACCTATCGACAATAGGTACCATTTTTGGCAGTATTTTAGAAAAGAAAAGAAAATACGTTTATATGCGGCAAACATGACGCAAAGAAAAATACACGAATACAAAAAAGAACGAGTTGGGGGAAAATGTTCGTCACACCCACGCAAAACGACAATCGCGCAGCATACGACCTATGCGAGACAGAGCCGCAGCGTGGGTTTTTAGCGATAGCCGGCGTTGACGTGATGACGTCAACCAGTGCAGCATACGAAAATTAAAAATAAACAAAAAATTAAGAAATAAAATAAATACCCTATACCTAGTTCTAAATGTATAATATGTATTTATAAAGTGGTAACATTCCGGGCAACAACTCATGCGCCGCCGGGCTTTAATAAATCTGTCAATTTTTTATATTTTCTTTAATGATCTGCAAGCTATACTTTTTTTGTGTAGTCACCAAAAGAGATAAGTGACCAGAGTCGTCGGATATAGTTGAAGTTTAGAAAGAAACCAATGGATGTTTACGAATGAAATTTTATTTGTTAAATTACCTGTTTGTTTTCTATTAATTAAACAAAATTTTATTCGAAAACATTAATCGGTTTCTTACTAAACTTCAACTATATCGATGACCCTGGTTACTTATCACTTTTGGTGACTGTACATAAAGTTACCGAAAGCACTATAAAGAGCTCTACTATGTTCTCAACTACAACAAACCCCTTAAATACACTACACAAGCACAGCTACCTGTAACGCACCTAATTTCCATAGGAAGCGAAGAAGAGTACGTTCAAACTCACTCATGACACTACACTAACGAGGACTATTGTTTGACTTGTGTACCTGCCCCTCTGCTTACCTCCTTTTAGCTTTATTGTCGACTCCGCGAGTTACTTGAATAACATTTGAATTTTTTGCGAGAGTAAAATTAGGTGCTCGGGAGGGTGTGCTTTTGTTTCTTGATGTCGAGGTTTCAAAGCAAAATATTTTTTTGTGGCCTCTAAAGCTTTTCTGGCTGAGAGCAGATGTTGTAATTAGCAGTTTATAACTTAAATATTTATGTGTAAACATAACGTATAGAGACAAAGGCGAAGTTGAATAGTTTACACCCTAATTTCGTCAAAGAAGCTATAAGTCCCTTGTAAAAATTATTTATTTATTTATTTTTGCATAATGTACACTCAGTTACAGGCTAGGCTAAAACTTAAGAGAACATGACCCCGTTAGGGGTTTTCCGGGTCAAACTCAAACTCAAAGCATTTATTTCAAATAAACCAGTTACAGGATCTTTTGAATCTGCTTTAAAGCGATGCCTGCCGGGGCTGCGGATTGTTCGAAAGAGTTACCGTGGCCCTGGCGCACAGGCAACTGAAGGAACACGGGTGGGTTTTAGTCAGTAAGAGTCTGACACGCCCTTCCGCTCCGCTCAGAGCGGGAGAGGTCATTTGATGATATACCACCAAAAAAAAAAAAAAAGGATCTTTTGAATAGTCAAGGGGTCGGTCAGTCAGAAAGAGGGTGCAAATCCAATCCAGACGCAGAGCTTTTACTTACTGAAATATCTTTAGTCTAAAAACTTAATAAATCTATCGGACTCGAAGAACCAAACCCAGGACCACACACTCAGCAATCCAGCTTACTACCACTGGACCAGCGAATGTATCGCTGGTCGAGGAGTCTAGTCTGTTTTTTAATGAATTTGCATTCATTCTTCTCAGATATGGTAATGAAGCTGAAGTGCGCTCTGCTTAACAATCTGCAACCATTCACGGTACTCAAATACCTTATATTTTTGTCACCAAAAACTCACATCGGCTTTTACCCTGCTTTTAATTTTATTCCACCAAACTACAGCAAAATGTCACCGCTCAGAACTAAAATGGCTCACCCAAGTCCACTCAAGTCACCTCCCGCGAATTTGTACAAGCAGTTTTACTAGAAATGTGTCGCGAGGTCTAGAAGCTATTTGCTACCACCCCCCTGCACACCGTACCCCGCATCCCCTTACCTCCCCTGTTAGTGCAACGACGTTGTTGGAATCAGAATTCCTTTTTCCTGGTATTGGGTTTGTGTCCATTAGTTTTAAGTTTTTGAGAACAGGTTGATAAGTAACAAACTTGCGATACTTCAATGTACTGTGGCGGCATTTACCTATAACGCCATATACTAGCTAGGTAGGCATTACACCTGATGTCACGCGAATCCTATGTGCAGTCTGTGATCCACATTTCCTAACATCCCGAGAGTAACAATGAATTTAGGTCTTGGTGCACACGTAATTAAGCACCTTTTCACTATGTATGAGCAGCCGCCGCCGCTGCGCTGCTGGTGCGAAATATCAAAATACCAGTTCCATAATATTTTAATAGCGTGATTGTGCGCTAGGTAATGAACTTTTTGTGATAAAATATAAGGTTCTAATGCTAGAGAGTATTGTATTGAGCATCGCAAGTAGTAGTTACTAATTTACGTCAGATGGGACCTCCCATCTGACGAAACTAAGAACTGCGGATGGTAGAATCGTGTCATCAAATTCCGAGATACTCGAGGAAGTCGAGGATTTTTACGGACAGTTATGCTCAACGCGGGCGGCGAAACCAGCGGAACATAGTGAAGATGACCATCGTGCACAACTAACGCGCCACATCACGGAGGACATCCCAGATATCGACCAGTGCGAGATTAGAGCGGCTCTCGAACAGCTAAAGAACAACAAGGCACCAGGTGATGACGGAATAACAACAGAGCTTCTTAAAGCGGGCGGGGTTCCAGTCCTGAGAGAGCTAGCGCGTCTTTTCAACTCCGTCATTCAAGAGAGTACAACACCCGAGGCGTGGAGTGGAGGTGCGATGGTTCTGTTTTTCAAAAAAGTTGACAAAACCTTGCTGAAGAACTGTAGACCTATATCACTTCTGAGCCACATATACAAGCTGTTCTTGAGGGTCGTTACGAACCGTCCCGCCAGGAGACTTGACGAGTTCCAGCCACCAGAATAAGCCGGTTTTCGAAAAGGCCTGAGTATCGTAGACCACATCCATACTGTTCGGCAAATTGTGCAAAAGACCGAAGAGTACAACCAGCCGCTGTGTATGGCATTTGTGAACTACGAGAAAGCCTTCGACTCCATCGAAATATGGGCAGTTCTGAACTCTCTGCAACGATTTCGAATTGATTGGCGATACATCGAAGTGTTGAGGTGTTTGTATGACGCTGCCACGATGACTGTCTAGATCCAGGATAAGAAAACCACCTCCATCCAACTGCTTAGAGGAGTGAGACAGGGGGATGTGATATCCCCGAAACTGGACACCAATGCGTTGAATGATGTTTTTAAGACGCAGGACTGGACTGGACAGGGTATAAACGTGAACAGCGAGTACATCTCACACCTTCGCTTTGCCAATGACATCATCATGATGATAGAGACGCTGGAACAGTTAGACCAGATGCTGCATAGCCTAAATGGAACCTCTCGGCGGATTGGCCTCGGCATGAATTTGGACAAGACGAAAATCATGTACAAATCGCACGTCTTGCCGAGTCCAATCTACATCGAAGGGTCGCTTCTCGAAGGTGTGAAGGAGTATGTCTACCTAGGGCAAGTCATCCAGCTCGGTAGACACAACTTTGAGAAAGAAGCCGACAGAAGGATCCAGTTGGGTTGGGCAACATTTGGAAAACTTCGTCAATTCTTCTCGTCGCCGATCCTGCAATGTTTGAAAACTAAGGTCTTCAACCAGTGTGTTCTGCTCATTATAACATATCGCGCCGAAACGTGAACACTGACAGTCGGGCTGGTCCACAAATTTAAGGTTGCTCAGCGCGCTATGGAGCGGGCTATTCTCTGGGTTTCTTTGAAGGATAAAATCAGAAACGTAGTTATCCGGAAAAGGAACGAAGTTACCGAAATAGGTTGCAGGGTAAGCAAGCTGAAGTGGCAGTGGGCTGGCCATGTTTGTCGGAGGACCGATGGCCGGTGGAGCAGATGAATTCTGGAGTGGCGACCGCATATCGGCAAGCGTAGTGTGGTACGCACCAAGCTAGATGGACCGACGACCTCAAAAAGGTCGCTGAGACAGACTGGATGCGAAAGGCGGTGGCCATAGGCTGAGTTGATTGATTGATACGTATCGACTTTTTGTTCACTGTGTTTTTTATAATGACTATTTATTAATAATAACTTTGGCAAGGTTGTTGAAATATATAGTTTGTTTAGCAATGAAAAAAAATAACCTTTCAACCTTAACGACATCCAGAAAATGATAAAAATCGCACAACAACATTATTAACTGAAATGCACGAAGGAGTATTCCAAATTCGCGATACGGTTAAAATTGGTTAAAACTAAATGGGGTAAGGTAATGTTGATCACAGACTGTACATCGAGCGAGCAGAGTTATCCACGTGATTAATAGAAATACAGACACCCGATAACCGTTGAGGTAGCCCACCATTCCTTCAGATGATAGGGATTGACACTATTGAGCTCATTTGATCTAAGTTTTCCCGGTGAGAATTTGACGCAATCGGCAGGTCTGGTCGAAGGATCCTCGCTTTTCAAAGGAGGATGAGGAACTTTCAGCTCAGGGGGTCTACTCTATAGCTCGCCGTCCGGTAAGGACCAGGCCCGGGCCGACACCGCGTTGTGTTTCACGCGCGCCTCAAAGAGATGTCAGCACTAATTGACGGGGTCCACTAGGGCTGATGCCTGCCAGGGTCGCGGATTGTTCGAAAGAGTTACCGTGGCCCTGGCACACAGGCAACTGAAGGAACAAGGGTGGGTTTTAGTCAGTAAAAGTCTGACACGCCCTCCCGCTCCGCCCAGAGCAGGAGAAGTTATTTGATGATTTCCCATAAAAAAAGGGGGTCTACTCTCTAAGCACGAATTCCATGGTTTCGGCCGACGTTACGAGCGTTTCGTACTCCGTATCACATACGGACATAAGATTAGTTTGGGGCCCGACATAATAATGAATGACACCACGATATGATGGTTGTCCCTACTCCCGATGTGTTTTTACTTGTCCGAAAAAGGTAATTAATCGGGTGTAGGATTTTACTGTCGGATGGGCCCGTATCTTCTTTGACGGACTAAAAGTGTAGGCCCCCTGTTCATCATATCCTAAAGTACGTACGATGCATCCTGGACAGTTACACTTAATTGGGTAATATTTTTAACACAGATCAGCTATTTTAAAGATAATTTATGCCGATAACACTGAAGACAAAGACTGACAAATAACTGTAAGCCGCCAATATTTTATTTGGCTTAGGATTTCTTTGATATTCGGTGGCTTTTAATCAGCAGACGCCTTACATGACCGGCCCTTGAACCGCTGGATTTTTAAAGGTCGAACCAATTAATTTATTTATTGTTTCCAATCTTAATGAAGCTTCATTAAATAGAGAGTTAAAGTCGCCTTTTGTGAGTCAAAAGACAACCAGCTTAACTGCTTAAAGTTCATAATTATTCTAACTGATTTCGAGTAAGATACCTTTAAAGTGCAATTTTGAGTGATCTTTCAAAATTAGAAAATTATTCAATGAATTACACAAAGCGAACAAAGGCACCGCTCGTCGCGCGACAGTCGGTGCCTTTGTATTGCGTGCGATACAACTCGCGTGTCGCGCCTGTTTGAAGGAGCCTTTAAACTGTTGAATTGGGCGATGTTGATAAAAAGTTTTCTACTTTATTTTTATTCATCGCTACCCTCTCGTTTGCCTAAAACGGCTTTCAAACCAAAAAAAACGCTGCCTAAAACAGAACATTCTTTCAGCTACTGTTTCGTGAAACTTATTTTAGCCTTTAGTGGCTAGATAGAAAATCTGAATGTAGAAACGACGTGACAGAAAATATTGTATTTAAAATCTGACACGTCACCGCCAGTTTGTCTGATGGATCCCACGCAATGGAGACACACACTCGAATAAGATCTCACACTGAACCGCAGCATTGTAGCATTTGTTGCGTTAGATCTGTTTTCACTCTATGCTCATAAAAGTATTGTCTGCATTGAAAAACTTTGTTTCAATATCCATTTTGTCGGTAGCTAAAGTATTCTATGAGTATTGCTAGAACGTGACATGAGTAAGTTGTGACGTGAGTGAGTTTTTTAAGTCGGTAAGTACATATTTACATTTTTCCTGCTGCTTTGTATAAACGAAACGAAATTGACTATTATTTCCATGAACATTGTCAAAACCACAATCAGCAACAAAATTAGGTCACCGCTACGTTCCTACTACTATTGATTTTGGCTTGTCTGGTGACCTGTGACTTGTAATACAGGTTTTTTCTAAACCTACATCAGGCACATAAGTAGTTCAAAACTGTGAAGTGCTACTAAACCATTGTGAGAGAAAATAAATAAACTTATTATATTAATAAACTATTTCAAGATTCATAAATGAAGACTTGCAAATTTTTACTAGTTTTCAATAAATTTTTCAAGAGTATGGAATATTTTGAAGACCAGTGTTATGTTGATTTATTTTAAACATCAAAAAATTGCGATACGCCCATAAACAGCGTATACGGTGAGGAAAATTAATTGTTTATCAAATTGACACACTACGTCTGCCAATTTCATACAACAGTCAAAGAATGACAGTTGTGATTTGAATATACATACCTACGGACAATTTAAGTTGGTAATCAGTTTGATAAACGATTAACTAGCCTTACTATACATATTCGAGCGCACTAACAACTGCATTATCTATGCTAATAAACTCGCTTCAATAAAACCCCAAAGAAAATAACTCCACAGCCGTAACCTGCACCGAATGGACATAAAAAATTATACAACGGTCTGCAACTTTGTCACAGTTAGCTTTAATATTATTAAACTCTTTACTTTATTCTGTCATAAAGATCACTGACAAAGATGGCGTCTTATGGTAATGAGGAGAAACCGGTCCAATGACCAGTTTTATAAGACTTACGGCTAGTTTACGGTTTTTCGGTTTTTGGCAGACGGTATGGAAGTAAGGAGCGTCGAATAAAGTGTTGAGTTGAGGGGCTTGTTAGTGAGGGGCTGCAGTGTTATTGATAATGATTATGTGGAGCTAAAACATATAAAAAAGTATCGTTCGGTATGCGTAGAAAAATAATGTCTGTATAGAAAAATAGAAAGATGGGCGACAAAAATCAAAATCAAAATATTTTATTTCACATAAATCAACATGGGCACTTATAAAACGTCGGAAGCTAGGTGCGATGAACTGTGGAAATAGCTTTGCTAATTATAAACAACGTACAATTTATTTCGCTTCTGCTATTTTAGACGACAACTAATATCATTATTTATTCCACACGGAAATAATTATAACCTAGGACAAAATATTTGGACGCCTGAAAATAAATGTTCCGTCTTAAAAAAAAACTGCATTTTAATACTTTAGGACTATTTTATACTGATTATCAGTGGCGAAGTTTCCATACAACTCGATTCCTACCGGTTCCCCTTTAAAAAATGGCACAGTTAGTATTTTAAAGACAAATAATATAATCACATTAAAGTTATGTACTCGGGCTTACGTCTTACAAAAACTGACCCTTCGCTACTGCTGATTATAGTAATTAAAACCATTTCTGAAAAAATAACATTAATTGGAAACCTCGATACCTATATTATCCTCTATTAGCCTGTATTAGCATTGAATATCAATATCAAAATAACTTAATAATAATAAGTTCGTTATTTTTCTCACAATGGCAATGGCTTATTCTAGGTTTCACAGATTTGTTAAAAAAAAAAAAACAATGTATGGAGCTGGTGTCTGAGTTAGGCATAAAATGCCTGTATTACAAATCACAAGGTCCCCACCCCACGGAAGAACAGAAAGTTTTACTTAAAAAAATATGATATTACAATCTAACGTTATAAATAAGGAGATTTAGGACTAAAAACTTAAGTTATTATAATTTTGGGGGTAGAAGTTAAAAATAAACTAGAAACAATAAGTTAATCAGGGCGTCTGTATCTGTGTGTGTGTGTGTGTGTGTCTGTATCTGCGTGTATGTGTGTGTATGTGTGTGTCTATGCCTGTGTGTATGTGTGTGTCTATAAGAGTGCATGCTGTTAGTGTGTAGTGTAAAAAAAATCTTCTTGACCTTGTTAAAACTTTAAAACCCGCTACTGCCCCTTAAAACTTAAAAAACACTTACTCCCCCTAACATTGCAACTTATGACAAAGCCAGTAAATCTCCAGAGCTATCGGGTTTCAAATTAAAAGCTCAGGTGTTAATTACTGTGAGCAATTTATCGTTTTTAATGAGCGCCGTTCGTTAAGCACGGGTGTTGTCTAGTTTGTTAGTAAGATATTATGTTTTTGTTAGGAAAATAATTATTTTAGGTGTGTTTTCTGTTTTAATTAAATATGTACCTACGTGATTTTGTGTGTGGGTAACTTTAGGCACAACGGGATTGTTAATACATCAAAAAATAATTCAAGTCAGTTGGTATATTTTTAAGCTATTGCATAGCTTTTATCGCGGGCTTTGAGCGCGGCGACCGAATCAAGAAATTCCGTAACGAAAATAAAACCTAACACCCGCCACTCCGCCTACCATGTAGCTCGGCCGACCGTTCGGTTAACGTGTATATATATGGTACGACTGTACTTGATTTAATATCATAGAAAAAAAAATTCTGCATAAATAAAAAATAAATAAATAATTATAATTGCATAAGTTGATAAAAAATGCTATGCATTAGCTTTACCGCGGCAGTCCCCGAGTGCCACACGTTTTTTTATTTTTCATGAAACAGGTGATCTCTCATTGAACCAGTCAATTTTCCACGAATTCTGAATTGCTTCCATTAAAGACAAAAGGGACAATACAGGTTTGAATACAAGAATGACTGAATAAAAATAAAAGCTGTGATATTTCCAAACATAGGTCATTACATTAATTATGAGACTGCAATCGACAACTTTATTTAGGATTCATGGGTGGAGCGAATAATTATTTTTCAGTTATGAGTGATCTAATAGTGAAAAATTGGTGCCTTTTAGACTCAAATTAATTCAAGCAAAATATTATTAGATTTGATTGACGGTAATAGCCTCCGTAACGTCATTGTTTTAAAAAAAATATGATTTTTAGACTCCATTTTGACGACATGTAAGTATGAAATTTTAATAAATAGACCTATTTTAATTCCAGAAACTAATGCAACTACAGTTTATTTTCGATACAAAACAAAAAAAAAATGCATGATCTAAATATGTTTACAATTGAAAATAAGGGGAGTGAGGAAGAGGACGGGGGATAAGTGACAAGCGCGGGAGGGGACGATTAGAACACTTGTCGCGTCATCAGTCCACTATTGTTTTTCGCTATTATATCGCTATTAGACTTGCGCTCGTTATAAATAACCTTATTTTTTTTCGTAAAAAACATGCAGAGAACTCGAAGTACGTTTAAATGTCCTTTTTTTGGTGATATTTTTGTGAGATAAAAGAAAACGTTCTACATAC
Source organism: Dryobotodes eremita (assembly GCA_917490735.1). Lineage (NCBI taxonomy): Eukaryota > Metazoa > Arthropoda > Insecta > Lepidoptera > Noctuidae > Dryobotodes > Dryobotodes eremita. The sequence goes on from OU823266.1 coordinate 17,096,220, forward strand.
TTACTAAGATGTAATAAAGTACTACCAATGGACGAGACATCAACTAAAGTTGCAATTGGAAACTGCAAAAGAGCCCACATTTTAAGAAATAGCAGATATAGTGATATCCAGAATTGAAAATATATGGAAAACTGCATCTATTCCGATAGTAACACGAACAAGGGTCGTACAGATGTCGAAAGCATATCATTTAAAATGCTAAAACCTACTCAGGTCTGTCAAGAGTCTCTCCCCGGAAAAGTTAGAAACTTCTTGTCAAAGCAGTAAGTTTTTGATATTGCAGCATGCAAATGTAAAGATTTCGCTCAATGTTCTGTCCCAAGGATAAAAAGGTTCCCAAACAAAAACAAACTTTTTTATTTGATCAAAGAACCTCTCAAAGTATGAAAATGGGCGGAATCGACGTAACTGTTACGAAGAAGTTGCATAAGACCCTATCGACGAAATAGGAACAAGAGAACCGCCCAACAACAGCCTTAAATACTTCGTCACCTGTTATGGAAGTTAGTACTACTTCTCCGGCATCGTAAGGCGTCGTAGTTCAGATACATCCACTAACACCATAAAAAAAAGCGTATCGAAGAAAAAAAAGGAAAAAACTCATGCATCGATTTTCCTACGTTATCGAAGACCTGTGATAGGTATGAAGTATCAGATAGCGCAGCAGCAACGATTGCATCGACTATTTTGTTCGATATTAAGTCTGATAACGAGGTCATTGTCAGACAAAGTACGAATAGAGAGAACTAAAACTAGACAAAAGTTAATGAAGGAGGTCGCAGTCCCAGAACTGTCTGCTTTATATTTTGATGGAAGAAAAGACAAAACGATGAAGATTATTAAAAGAAGTGATAAATACTACAGGACTATGACAGTTGAGGAGCACATCTCACTAATTCAAGAGCCAGGATCTATTTATATGGGGTACGTAGTACCTAACGTTGGTTCAGCGAAAGGAATAGAAACTGTGATGACAGGGTTTCTATTACATGAGGGAATTCCCCAACATCATCTTAAGGCAATCGATTGTGATGGTACCAATGTACTAGCAAGTATAGGGGTATTATAAGACTGCTTGAGAAAAGGCTACAATAACCAGTCCAGTGGATAATATGTTTACTCCATATGACGGAACTACCTTTGAGACACTTGTTTCTTCATAGTGACGGGAGTTCTTCGGGGCCTAAGTCTTACATTGGAACATTGGGGCAAGCACTAGATACTTGTGAACAATTGCCTGTTAAAAAATTTCAGCGGATTGACGGAGAATTGCTTCCAGAAATGGCTCAAGATTTGAGTACAGATCAACAGTACTTGCACAAGATTGTCTCAGCGGTATTTTCAAGTGATATCCTAGAAGATCTGGCAAAAAAATCTCCAGGAAATATGTCATATGTCCGTTGGCTCACACGTGCCAACTGAATATTACGTTTGTATGTAACCATCAGAAAACTTGACAATTTCGGCTACATTTGTTGTAAAAGTATACGCACCATCTTGATTCTACATTAAAAATGAACCATTATGCAAAGATGGCATGCGACACCTTTTTAACATGATTAAGGCCAGGTACCTGGCAGAGGATCTAAAAAAGGTTATCGATCCTGTCATTCAACGCAATAGCTATTTTGCATATCCCAAGAGCATTCCCCTTGCACTGATAACTGATGACAGGATCCACATTCGAGAACTGGCAGCCTTTGGTGCATATTAAAGGCATGCAAGATACCTCAACCTTCAATCTCTAGAATTTCTAAAGTGCCGTCTATAATTTTTGATAAATTGGCAGGAAATATTAACTAAACCACCGATTATGAAAAACTTGGCTAACGAGGGTGAAGAGTTGTTTTTATGAATTCCATGCAATACTCAAGCTTTTGAACGGGCTGTAAAAGTGACGACAGACGCTGCCACTTCTCAATGCAATAAAAAGTCATGATTAGGTGCAAAAAAAAAAACAAATTGGAATCACGGAACGTAATGCCTAAATTTGAGACAAAAATAAATAGATTTTCGAGCAAATTAATTGTATTTTTAAAAAAAATTATTAAGAAAGAAAATGATTCAAGATTAATAATTTATCACCCATTTGAATAAGCTGAGCTTTAAGCTTCATATTTGGCCATAACTGTACTAGACATTTCCAATAAAATAAAAAAATGGAGGTCAGTGCAGAGGCTGAAGATATTCATCAAATTGATTGAAAAAGTATATTTATTTTATCTTTAAATAACTTTCACTCTCGTTCCCGATCAGCCAATGCGGGCGAGTCGAAGGTTTTAGAACATTCTAGAAGCTTTCTTTGAAAACAAACGACGCGCATTTTTCTTTTTGACACGAGCTGTCTGACGTCCGTCAACTGGGCTGCGCACCGAAAATGCAATCTTTAACATACCATTTACGAAACTTTTTTTTCGCCCCAAACCCTATTGTTTTGATATATTTATGTTACTGGGAATAAAGCACTTACAGTACACAATGTGTGTATGTTAAAAGACCCCTTAAATATTTGTTACGTTTAGCAAAAATACTTTTTTTTATAGAACTTATTATAAGATATTACTGTTTTTATACCATTGCCTATTACACAAGTTAATGAACGACATTATATTGTTTAAAACGTCGCGGTAAGAAAGAGGTTTTTCAATTATTATTATAATTTTCGTGTTATTTCAGCTACGTGTTGACGGGACAGTTTTTGTAAAAGCAAAAAGAAAATAGCCACATAAAGGCTCCCACAGACAGGCGCGACGCGACAGCGCTACACAAAGGCGCCGCTCGTCGCGCGACACGCGGTTCCATTGTGTCGGGCCTCGCGTCGCGCCAGTGTTTACGAGCCTTAATTCCCCAAAATATTTTTTTCTTATTTTCACATGTTTTCACACGTCACCCTACCAAACATACATAATCCGAAAAAAATACAACCGAACATAACCTCAAATTATTATAAACAACAACATACCATAATCCATGTCTAGACGTTTAATCAAAATGGCGGACAAGATGGCGGCCACACACATGTTACATTGGCCAAAAAGCCGCCATATCTCGGCGTTTATTCCAATGTATGTGCGTCTTGTCCTACTTCGCCCATAATTTACGGCCAATGGTACTTCGCCGCAGATTGGCCAATTACATTAGCCGACATCCCTCAAGGACCTACTTAGGAGGAGTGTGTGTGAATTTTTTAACAACGAATCTAAAAATTGTTTTTAATCTAGTCAGGTTCCGGAGTTGGTGAGTTGTGTGTTTTGTTTTGTTTATTTATTTATTTTTGGTTAGGGTTGGTTTGTTTTTTTTTACTGGTTTCTTTGTTCTTTAAGTTATTGAATGATGAGACTTTAGATAAGCGTTGGCGCATTATTAGAAGTGCCAACTTCAAATGAGCAGGAAGGTTTCTTTTTTGCACATTATAAACAATAAATACTGAGTAACAATTTCACGTGCTTTATATTAATTTAGCCCTTGTCGTTTCCAAGTAAGGCAAATCGAAATACGAAATAAAGATATTGCCTGTTTGATGATGACAAGTTTGTCCCCTACTAAAATGTCAGGTGTATGTAAGCAGAAAATATAACTATGTTAGAAAATAGACAAATACTTAGAATAACATCAAAGAAGACTGCAAGGTATGTAAGAAAAATACCTATAAAAAATAAAATACTCAAATCTAACAAAGCACTTACAATCGATGAAGACACATCGTCCCCAATTACAATAATAACTCCACATTATGTCCCAAAAATATATATACGAGCACAATCCTAAGATTTATATCCTGAGCTGTACATACACGCAATCGAAATAAATTGGCGCCGTTATCACCGTCGAGTAACGCTCAAAATAAAACACAAAAAATATATAATCCTTTTATTTAAAGCGACGCCATCGCGACTGAGTGATGACGATGTAAAATGGCGTAAACGACGATGTATTGAAGTGTTTTTTAAATAAAATTGGTTGCAATTAGTACCTATCTGTTTTCCGATGGGTTGATTTTTAAAGCAGTGTTTTGTGTCTATTTTTATTTTATAAAGTTGGTGCTCTGTTAACAGGCAGACTTTCTGTGTGATTGAAAGTAATTACGAAGTTGTATAGGTGTGTATATTCATTTGAAGATATTTGACAGTCATTACAGATAGTCAGAAGCCCAAAAGTCTGACAACCAGTATTAACCAGGAGTATCGTGTTACCCAGTAACTGGGTAGTGAAGGTCAGATAAGCGGTCGCTCTATGTAAAATACTGGTATTCAGCTGCATCCGAAAACAATGGAAGCAAACCCCAAATAGGTAGGAAAAAGCGGTAGATTGTAGATTTAAAAAGTCCGTTGTAATTGCTTGTTGTTGCATCCTTACTTTGCAAACTGAAACACAGAAGTGCTAAGTGCAGTGTTAGTGGCTCGAGTACCATGAGTTGATGATGCAATTTCAACATGATTATGATTAATTTAAATATACGTACAGTTCGTTTTTTTGGGTGAAAGAAAGAAAGAAAAGTATTTATTGGGACTCGCTCAGGATTATCACAAACTAAACTAAACACAAAAACAAAAATATAAAAAAAAAAACAAAAGTAAAATGAAAATAGCAACAGAAAGTCTTGTACGAGGCCAAAAGGCTCCGATCTCAGCAGAAGGAAGGTATGAAGTCAGGTGTGAAGGTATTTATGCAGAAATTACTATTGTCGTCTTCTTAGCGTAACGATGGCAATTTAAATATAGTCAGCCCAGAATTTGGCTACGAGTTTGGCACCTTCAGCAGTGTCCATCTGTTCCTGTAACGTGAGGGCAACAGGACAAGCGAGACACGGTATTAAGTGCCGCATTGTTTGTGGAACAAGTGTCGTGCAGTGATTTTTTTCAATAATACCTAGTAAATAAGCCGATTACTTCTGAACATTAAAAAATAAGTAGATTGCTATCGACATGTTTAATTCTGCGGAGAGAAAACATTCCCTGCCAACACTATCGATACAAGAACCACATTACATCAAGGCCTTCACATATCGATATTCAAAACGTTTCACTTCCCTCACAACTAGAACACACATTGAGATAACATCACAGACAAACACACAACAATGTATGTACACACAATAGTGACGTGCGTATTTATGATATCTGTATAATGGCCGGTGATTGATCGCGGTAGGGATGGGCCCGATGATTTATTCGTTGAAGCCAATTGCGGGGGAGGTGTAGACGGGCGACTTATTCGCGATTTTGTATAATATTTATTATTGGAAATGGAGGTGACCGGTGAGATGCACACAGCTCATGAAAATTGTAAACTTAGTCTCGAAAAATAAACGTTAGACGAATAGAGTTAAGGCTGTGCAATATTTAATCCAGTGTTATTATTGAAATTCATCTAAATCTAAACTAATATTAAAATAATTCAAAAAAAACATTATCTCTCATTGTGTCCTTACCTGTGTAACTGTGTTTGTAACAAACCTCAAGTTTGCATAAATGCCTTTCTGTAAAAGGTATTTTTTTAATCTCGACTGTAGATAATTATATTATTTTATAGTTTACTTAGCTTAATTAAGTCTTAGCACATTATTATTAATTTTCAAAATTTTAAAATGTTACTACATGAGAACAACTGCCGACAAACTGTTTTGCAGTTTGGCAGACTAGAAATAGTGTTATTGTTGATACAGTTTTTGAATGAAAAAAAAAAATATATATATAAGATAAAAATAAAAAAAAAGGAGAAAACATATTAATCAATATTTTAGTACAACATAGAGCCATGTTTCATAATTTCATATTGATTAATTACATTAAAACAGCGACATATTTGACAGCAATTTGCGACGTTTTGCTAACAGGCTTTCAGAATACATCCTCTTAAGTTTAGGAATGTATGGCTAATCCTCTTGGAACTGTAGGAGTTCTTAAGCGGCGGTAAATACGTATGATCTGGTGAGTTGTCGTCTGTTTTCCTATACTAATAAAATAAATACTTTTTTAAATAAATAGGTCAGAACACGTGTATTCGTTCTATTACTCTGCTTGTGTTTAATATTACAGTTGGTTTTCGAAATTCCAATTTATATTACCACAAATCGTCACGCTTCGTCAAGGTAGTAATCTTTAACAATGTTGACCAATAAAAGTAGCAAAGTCCATTGTGAAAAGCGTCGCACTTAATGACATCCAACACGCACAGTTCCAATCTCAAGCAATAAATAAAGAATTTTCCTTTCAAATCGTACTTCGCATTTATTATACAGAGCTCCCATTTCCAAAAGATTTTCAAGAAAAAAATCACGTAAAATTCCGTCTTCCCGGATCATATAATTTTACGGCAGAACATTTCTATTTTTCCCACGTTTCATTGAGATTCTGAATAAACATTTGGAATTACACCCTGAACCCTAGAGGGGCTATTAAAGAGTCAATTATGTAGGATGCCGTTAAAAAATAAGACATTTCTGTCTTAATGCGTGTCCCCTGGGAGTCGCAATGTCGTTCGTCTGAAGTCGGACTTAGGTAATCGTATTTATTGCTTTTTGTTGTTCTGAAATGAGATGTCTTCGGTGGTCAGCAGTGTCTCATTTGTATTGTCGACTTTTAGAGGGTTAGAAGTTTAGGGAACGATTTGATATGAAATAACGAAGTTAAGGTGTTGTGGTTTGTGGTGTATCTTAAAAGACGATTTATTAAACTAAAATAAATAGAAAGATGAAAGAAGATGACTTGTATGCATCTGACATCGTAATATGTTAAAGAATAATTTGTTTTTTTTTCTCCGAAAAAACTAGTTTCTAAATAAACCTAAATATGTATTATCAAAACAAATTGGACCTAATAATCAAGAAATATTACTTTTTAACCAAAACTATCAGAAATAATTGCAATCGCAAAGTCGCAAGTCTGCCTAGTTAACCTACTAACATAATCGCATTTACATCTATTTGTTAATTCAGTATCTATATCGATGTGCCGATCCGTCTTCCTCGGGGTCATTTGCTCACATCGGCCATCACACATCGACCATAGCACACCATTCGTATCTGATGAGCTGTTATTTTTTAGACAAAGAAAAGAAAGAAAGAAAGAAAATGCGTTTATTGGCATAAGATCGTAACTTAAATAAAAAACGAATTAAAACTATTACCTACTTAAATACAGAAAGCAAGCTAGTATTGCTCATATTTGTAGAATGAATTAAACACACGATTTGTGGGTTACGCGCCTTTTTAGTTCATTTGAAATTGAAAGTTAGAGTTTACACTACGCCTCTATAAAAGGTTGTAATGGCTTGATACTAAACTCTTAAATCTTCAATAAAATAGGTTTGACAACACAACATAACGCCCACAGCAACCCCCATAAAAAAATCTCCCACATCTTTTCCAACAATCAAACTACAGGTCAACTCCATTCCCGGTCTCCCCTCGTTCCCCTGCCTCCCCTGGCTCACATCAGGATGTCTAATTTCCACTTCACCCTGTCAACTTGTAAGGGAAATCACTAACGATCAAGGAACGGATATTAAACGGATCTACCAGGAGACAATGCCCCGGTAGGTACACATCGCGGCTTTTGTACGTGCGTGTCACATTGCAAGGTGATGCCAGCGAGCGATGGTGAGGAAAGATTGTAAACTTACGTAATGAGTCGTAAGGAGTTGAAGTTTTACAGGAGAGGGTGCGGAATGGACCCGATGCGTTTTTGTTTTTGATTAATTGTAGTTTTTAACGAGTTCTGGTCGCGTATTATGACGTTGAAGTCATCATGTTTCCATTGCGAGACAGAGACGAAGCTATACATGATCGATAACATCATCCCTTTTTCTGACTGAAATGAATGACGGCACTAATACTTCATGATACAGGCCGTATTAAGGGGGCTGGAGGTTGATGTTGGAATATTGTTACCCGATTGCGAAGAAGGGTTCTGTTTTCACGCGTATTTTTGTATGACGATATGTATTTGGGACTTTTCCCTCGCAGCGTCCAATCGGCTGGATGAATTCAAATAATTCACATGTCGTTAGAATTATCGTGATCTCAGTTGAAGATAAATACGACCAAGCGACGTTTCAAAAAGTCATATGTACGCTTATTGTGTAATTTCGTGTCTATGTCCATTAGAATTTTACCAAACGCTATCATGTTTCACACCAAACCACCCATCAATTATCTTAAATGCCTCATAATCTAACCCAATTACTGACAAAGATAACAATATATCCTCGAAACAGCCACTAAAACTGAACGAAACATTTTTATCGCGTGACCGCTCCCAATATACCCGCGTGTGTTGCCACTCCTTATGAACAAAGATTTAAATCGCTAGATTTGCCCTCACCGTTTAGTCACACAAAAAATTGTCCATTCTGAGAAGAGTGAGCTCACATTATTAAATAGAGTTTCCATCAAACATAAACTAAAACTCACAGCATTTATTTAAAATAAACCAATTACAGGCACTTTTGAATTATCAAGGGGTCGGTAAGTCGGAAAAATGAAGAAGAACGGGCAAGAAACTCCGTGAAAATTGAGTCAAATTATCCGCGTCATGTGTCAGAGGTGTCAAAACGAAACCGAAACACGACCATCTTTTAACGCGGACGAATCTAATGATCTAAATCTATGCTTATAAATCTAAGTGGCGTCACGCTCATCTTAATGGCCGTAACATCTGCTTGGAATGATTGCAAATTTTTATTTAGTACCAAGAAGTGTAGCTGGAATACTAACGATTATCATTAAGGTGTACTCCGTAGGGGGTAAGCAGCGACAAATGAACAGCGTTTAGTGAAACAGGTGGGCTTGAGATATTTAATCGGGGGATTCTGTTTAGTTTTTTTGCTTTTTTAAATGGTCGCAGTTAAGGGTGGTGTTATTTTGAACAGTAGTCAATTGTTTAGTAAAACAGCTATTCGTAAAGGACCTCGTCTAGGAGAGTCGAAGTACTACCACCATACCAATTTCTGCTGGGTATTGGCCGGTGCACTAACTGTGATGAGGTGTGTTTCTAGTAAGATGGCGACGCATGTGTGAAATAATAAATGATAAATGATTTTATTTCTGTAAGTAAGTTTGTACAAACACTTTTACACGTCAATCATATTTTAAAACTAGATGAAGTCGGCGTTTCCTATCTGACTACTCTGAGAAGAAAGGCCGAAACAAACTCAGAGGTCACAGTCTCTTTTAAAGTCCAGACATAATCTTGTTCAGATCATGTGAATACCATGTAGATTTGAGTCTGAAATAGTCTTTTGAGGAAAAACCACACAGAATGAGTGGACCTGTCCAGTCAGTGCAAGCATTTGTCAGTAATCGTGCAGCTCAACTCAAACCTTAAGGAGCTCAAAGATTCGACGAACAAGGTAGATCTTGGTATTGCAGACATCTTATTGTTTGGCGGTAGTGACCAATTCCCTTCATAAGCCACCTTTTGTTTGCCATGACATTACATAAAAAACTTAGACTTATCGTGCTGTAATTTGTCCACGTTAGAGGTACAGAACATGGCTTTAAATCCACGTCATTTATCACACTTGTACAAAAAAGTTATATTATTTTGAACAGACTCAGAGGAGAGCGTCTCTTTAACAGCTCACGATGAAAGCCCTATTTTTATTCTGGAACGTGTTCATCGGGTACTTTGTTTCTTAATGGGACCCGCGGAAGATGGTGTTTGTCTCATAAAAAAATTGGTGACTCGCCTGAAAGATTGTGAATCTTTAATTATCTTCATTGGTTTTAAGAAAACTGAAGTATATGGATCGACTGAGAAATAATGTTAAAAAAAATATTGTATTAATAAATTGATGACCCGTAATTACGACATTGAAAATGTCATTAAGGATTTTATATCCATAATAGACTGAAATCGTCAACAGGAATCGAACAACCGTGGCGATCAATGCTTTTAAGCTCTTACTTTACTATAGTACTAGCTTGTGCCCGCGGCTTCGCCCGTGTGAAAGTTGAAAATGATCCCACGGAAACGTAACACTGGGATAAAAAATATGTCCTAACCCCGGTCATGTTCTACCTGTGGGGCATTTGATGAAATTTCATCAAAATCCGTTCAGACTTTAAGGTGTGAAAAAGTAACAGACAGACAGAGAGTTACTTTCACATTTATAACATTAAGTGTGAAAATATGGATTTAAATAATTCCTAAAAGTCTAAGCTGTATCGCTAATAAGTGTAATAGCAAAATATCTGTAAAAGTCCAAAGTGCCCTTAGTAAAAATGTTTACTATTCATTCTAGCTTTGTTTACAAATCCTAACTCACTAAAGGGGTTTAGTGTTCACGTAGGTGCCTAAGGTCATTGCTCTTAAACTTTCATCCTAATGTAAGTAAAGCAGCTTAGCAGTCGTTGACCCGACCTACGTAATTAACCCCTGGATATACTAGAATGAATAAAGAATGTTCTAGAAATGTGTGAGTTACTAGATTATCTCTAGTTGCTAAAAATAGCACATTTTTTTCGTAAGAAACCGGTTTATAATTATACAGGGTGTCCCGTAAATAATGGATCATACGTAACGGGTAGGTAGCTCACTTGATACAGCCAACAACTAATTTGAATAGTTAAAAAAAACAGCTACAGTATACATTTTTAGGGTTTCATACCCAAAGGGTAAAACGGGACCCTATTACGAAGACTCCGCTGTCCGTCCGTCTCTTTGTCCGTCTGTCACCAGGCTGTATCTCATGAATCGTGATAGTTGGATAGTTGACATTTTCACAGATGATGTATTTCTGTTGCCGCTATAACAACAAATACTAAAAAACTGAATAAAATAAATATTTAAGGGGACTCCGATACAACAGACATCATTTTTTTGCCGTTTTTATAGACAATGGTACGAAACCCCTCGTGCGCGAGTCCGACTCGCACTTGGCCGGTTTTTTTATTGAAGACAATTTATTTTTCGAATTTCACCATTTTCTCTACCAGAATTCAGTTTTTTTAAGACTGTCGCTGCAAATGGTAGCATTTTTAGGTATGTTTTTTGTTAAACATTTCTGAATAGCTTACTACTGCAATAAGATACCATTTTTGTAAATAACGTTTAATTTGCCTTTAAAAAAAAAACTTGAATTGTAAAAACTTTTTTTTACCGTGAAAAGACCAAAATTGAAAAAAAAAAAAGCTTTTCAAATTAATTGTTGGAAATCAGATGAGCTGCCTACCCGTTACATTATTCATTATTTACGGGACATCCTGTATTGTGTCCTAGATTTAGAAAATTTGTGGTTCTGTTTTGTCTGTCAAGAATATTGAAAGATTTTCCACGGAAACTGAATTATTTATATCTGTGTTTTTCATGACAAAATGCTTGAGTACTTGCTTGCTTGATGCCTGAGTTCATTGACATTTCATTCATGTTCCAAATTAACATAATGCGTAATTTCTTGGATGGATACAAAATATTTACATCTTTGTTAAAGAAATAATCGTTGCCATTTAAAATCATGAGATCATTGGTCTAGTGGTCACAAGCAATACTGCTGAGCATGAGGCCCTGGTGTCGATTCCCGGGTCGGGCAAAGTTTCAATGAGTTTTTCTATCTGGAATTTCTTAATAGCAGCTTGGAGTTTGGATTTGTGCCCGGTATAGGGCAAACGGCTCGCCCTATTTACATGGGACTTAAACATAACTGACGATGTAGGTGTAAATAGATACACCTCTGCCTAACCAGTCGCGGAATACAGGCGTGATGTTATGGTGTTATGTATTTTAATTTAGGTAAGTAGTGTTCATCATGATAAGAATATTCACCAAGCTAAAATTCTATACGAACATCACAAAACAGATTGATAAAACACAGCACATCTCCGTAACAATCCTACTTAATGACCAGCAAATCTGTTCGCACGTGAAGTGTCCATAAAAAGTGCTGGACAAACGGTGTTCATTCCGCTGGCTCCTATTTACGGACAGCTGAAGTGCCGGCATTAGGAACATTAAAACGTTCTAATGAATAATCTCGGAACGTAACACCGGCTGTTGAAATATAACGCTCGGTGTGGTGTGAGTTATGAAAGATTGTAGATTTAGTTTGACCGTCACCAGTTCATGGAAAGGAAACCGTTGAAATCCATAAAGGCTCCCACAGACAGGCGCGACGCGACAGCGCGACACAAAGGCGCCGCTCGTCGCGCGACGAGCGGTGCCTTTGCGTCGCGTGCGTGTCGCGTCCCGTGTCGCGTCTTTTTGTAGGAGCCTTAATGGTCTGGTCTACGTTCACTAGTTCGGCGAATGGCAGTAAACTGCAATGAAGCATTCGAAGACATAGACATATTTACATGATCTTTGAAAAGGTTTCGTAACCTTTTGTATGAGACACTTGAGCTATTAGACTAATTGTTTGTTGTTGTTTTTAAAATACTTAATTTTTCTATTGTTATAATAAAGTGTAACTATCATGCATGAACAAGTTCTAGTGACTTTAAACTTTTATTTGTTAATTGTAATCTGTGAACAGCGCCGTGGGCTACATTATTATTAATGGTAATCTGTGAACAGCTCTGCGGGCTACATTATTATTAATGGTAATCTGTGAAAAGCTCTGTGGGCTACATTATTATTAATGGTAATCTGTGAACAGCTCTGTGGGCTACATTATTATTAATGGTAATCTGTGAACAGCGCCGTGGGCTACATTATTATTAATGGTAATCTGTGAACAGCGCCGTGGGCTACATTATTATTGATGGTAATCTGTTAACAGCTCTGTGGGCTACATTATTATTAATGATAATCGGTGAACAGCGCTGTGGGCTACATTATTATTTGAGTTACTTTTGTTTTTTTTGTTTGTAATATTGCATAATGTTGGTGTTTGTTGTGCTCCTATTTAATAAAATAAAACAAAAATAAAATAAGTACAATGTGGATACGATAATACGACAATAAATGAAAAAACTGGTAATTATACTGGTACGTTAGGATTTATCTAATAGTCTCAATACTGCTTGTATTGAGACTATTAGATAAATCCTAACGTCGAAACTTAAAAAGCCATTTATTCAAACTAAGTAAATAGTATTGATGGGTCGACTGTGGGTTTTGCCACTCAGCTGACTAGCTGTAGTGACAAAACCATTGGATATATTTGGTTGATTTTTTGTATGCAGACTGGAAACAATATTTAGACATACAAAGTTTAATTTACTGTCGTATAATGTGTCTCCACCTTGCATAATATTATAAATGCTGTCTGTTACCTTTACACGCCTTAACGGCTAAATGGATTTGTACCTGGCCTTGGATAGGACAATATTTAGATTTTCCCGAGTGATAATTTTCGACCTACTCTAAACTAGTTTTATATAATCTTTGTATTTTTCCCATAGGAATAAATGAAATGTGTGACCGAAAACTGTGTAACCAACAAAAGATTTGTTATGTGCGTAATCCCTCACTTATCAACAATGTTGCCAAATTAGCTTCAATCTATCCAAAATCTGTAGTAACTAAGTATCTTGACATCAAAGGCTCCGATTCCTTTGACAGATACCTACCTACCTACTTACTTATAACCTACTCGGGGTAATCCTTCTCATCTGGCATTCCTGGAACAGTGCCAAGCTGCATTAACGTAAAGTAACGAGATCCGACGCTCGCTCATTAGCCAAACATCGATACCTTCATCAATTAAAATCATTAGTTTGGTAGAAAATAGCTTTTTGCTCGTCATTAGGGTATAAAGTATGCCGTATAAAATATGCCCGTTCGAGTGGTAGGTGCACAGTATCCCTGAGCCATTTCTTAAGAAGGACGTGGTCTGCTGGGAAAAACCGCTTGTTAGCTTAGCATAAACCCCTTTATTTATAAACGTTGCTTAAAGTTAAGTAGTGATTAGCGACTGTTTAACCATACATTTTTGACGTTTAAACGTCTCTTAACTTTAAGAAACGTTTATAAATAAACCCCAAAATGATGAGTCTCAAAACGTTTTTAAGACAAGCACTGCTAAACAGGTTTCTTTTGTATTATATAGTGAAACTAGCTTTTGCCCGCGGCTTCGCTCGCGTTAATTTAGAATTTGACAATCAATTCGGGTTGTTCGGGGTATTATAGTTAGGAGGATGAAAAACCGGTCTATCGACACTCTAGACTCACAAAATGTATTAGGTACTTAAAAAAAAACAAAAAAAAAACTCTTAATTCACTACTAAAGTTTCTATATTAATATAATTCAATCATGATTTGAAAGATACGTGGCGCCATCTATTATCATAAGAACGTTATTGTTGTTTTCATCGGGAACAGTACTTTTTTCAGGATAAAAGGTACCCTATGTCCGTTTCTGTAGACCTGACAACGTATATGCCAAATTTCAGGACGATCGGGTCAGTGGTTTAGGCGTGAAAAGGTAACAAACAAACAAACTTACTTTCACATTTATAATATTACTAGCTGCGCCCCGCGGTTTCACCCGCAGAAATCTCGATCCCGTGGGAATATCGGGATAAAAAGTATTCTATGTCCTAATCCAGGTCATAGTCTACCCATGTGCTAAATTTTATCCAAATCCGTTCAGCCGTTTTAGCGTGATTGAGTAACAAACATCCAAACATCCACACTTTTACATTTATAATATTAGTAGGATAGTTAGGAAGTTAGGATAGTTAGGATTAGGAGGTTAGGATTAGGATATTAGTTAGGATTAGGATTAGGATTATACTTGTAGTGAGCACCACATGTAGCAAACGGGATGTTGATTACACGCAGCCGGGAGATGCTCTGGTTATTTTCTTCACGTGCGTCGTGTGTTACAAGACCCACTAAGATTTTTTTTTTTTTTTAAGTTGTAAAACCACTACTAGGTACAGCGTCTTGGTACTACTTTACTTACCACCGTTTCTTTATAATTTCATTGTCAAAAACTGAAGTCTCTAAAAGTTCTCATCTTAAACCATCCAGCAATCGTTAAAACGCTTCGATGTTAATCGTCCGGTTATTAAGCCGTGATGTTTTAATATCTCCCGGCCGTCCGGTAACCATGCCGGTCTGTCCTGGTCCGGCCTGAATGACGTGTGAATTGGCTTTTAATTCTATTATGATCGATGTACTGTGTTGAGGGTCATTTATTGTAAATTTAAATATATTGGTCCTGGATTATCCTTAATTGATAGGGGTTAAATAAAGGTTGTTATTCGAATTTAAAATGCTTCAAAATAATTGGTAAACTATAAACATAAATATAATTTCATACATTTCACAATATAAAATTGAGTTCCATTCTTTTATCAATATCTCTGAACACTTACATAAGTGAGAGCTTACGAATGAAAGACAGATTATTACTAAGTTTGCTGAACAGATTTTTAAACATTTCAGCCTTTGAGTACTTGAGTTAAGAGCGTACACAGCGTAGCTACTGGGTGGGTGCTGCGTAGAAATCGCGTAGATAAATAAAAAACTAAATTTTCCATAGTTACGCTCGACATTAAACGAATAGAAAAAACCCTTTCAGTTGGAAGAATGTTCAAAATTCGAGTCACAAACTCGCACTTGACCAATTACCAGTAAAGTTAACTTTAATTATTAACTTATTTAGCGATAGATCTATTAAGAGCCGTACAACTTACAGGACCCAAACATATTTTACGTAAACGTTACACCAAAAAACGAGCCCTAAATTGCGACGAACGTAAAGATAAATCCTTCTCAAAACCGAATCACTCTGACGCTTCACATAGATCGGTTCCCTTGCCAAAAATGTTGACATAGAGTAAATACATCGTAAAGAAGTGAAACTCATGGCCACACACGCACCTAACTTAATGTACGCAACTGACGTGGTGTACTTAAAAAAAAAGTCGAAAATGTTCGGCTTTGTCGACTTATACCTGTGTGACACTTGCAGCTTTAGAAAGAGACTAGCATAGTCTCTTTTTAAATCACGTTATGCCAAACAGCGGGGTAGTTGCGTAACTCACTAACAGTAGCAATGGGTTTCATTTTGACAGTTCTACAACATTCATTGCGTTATTTAGGTTGTTGACCAGACAAACTTTTCGAACATATGAAAAATGGATTAAAAATATCCTCCAAAGTTATTCAGATTGTGATTGAAAGTGCGTTACACAATTTAGGGTATGCTTGTATTGGTGTAAATGAGATGTGCCGAACTTTTTCTTTTTGAATTCGATACTTACGGCCGGATCCTGTTCTTTCATTTGTTTGCCAATAAAGCCGAAATAATCATAAACTGCTCCTCACAACCTTGATATGGACCGTAGCTTCTTCTTTATTTTATTGGATGGCAAACATCAGGGAGATCCAATTGATGGTAAGTGCTTACCGCTACTTATGGACATCTCATGTATGCCAGTAAGTACACAAAATTATGTACATACCTTTCAAACCGGATCGCAGCAACGTTACTTGATGGCAGAAATGGGTGTGGTGATGCTTCTGTACATTCTTATTCTACGTCCTTACCTTTTTATTTTATTTAAAGGTTAAAAGCGTGCACGTGTCTGTGTTACTAAGGAGGTTTGTGTTGCCGATCCTGATCGCACATGAAGGGTGCGGAATTAAATTGGTGGGTAGGAATGTGTTGAGTGTTAGTATCTCTGTATTGAAGATGATGAATTGTGCTTTTTTTGGTCCAAATAGTAAGGGCCTGCATTTTGAGTATTATGCTTTAAAGTTGTACAATCTAATTATGTAATATACTTGTAATGACATGGCTTTAATTGTTATGATTTTACGAATTTTATTGCGCTGAACCACCAACCCGCACTGACCACGCGTGGTGGATAACAGCCCGCTCCTTCTCGCAGAGAGGAGGCCTGTGTCCCAGCAGCGGGAACTTTGTAGGCTGATTATATTGTACTGAACTAGTTGTAGAATAGAACAGTTTTTCAAACAACATATTATGAACTTTTCTGGCAACAAAATGTAAGGTTTTTCATAAAATTTTTAACACAAATAATGGTTTTACCGTTTAATTATGATAGAATAAAATAGAAGGTGCAAGTTTCAACAATTTAATTAAGCTTTTATGAAGAAGCTCGTTTCAATGGCTAGCTTTTTTGCTTCATATTGAAACTTGAAAATGAACGGACTGTTTCTTGAAGTGCAAGTAAAGTAAATTAATCAAAATGCCAGCCACAGTGGTCATTAACTGTTACAAAAAGAAGGGTCGCGCTAGGCACAAGTGGCATAGTTTTAGAGTTTAGAAACAAGATTAGAAATTGTGTTGTTTACTGCTGAACTATCATTACTAACATGCATGTTTCTTTGTCAGCCGTTATGATGTTATGATTAGCGGTAGAATGTCATCATGGGCAACATTATTCCACCTACTATTCAATATAGATCTCTTCCCCTTGTTGCTATGCTTTCCTGGTATTTTCCTAAACATAACACACTCACAGTAGGAAAAGATTTCATTTTGACAGTTCAACAACATTTATTGCGTTAATTACGTGGCTGAGCAGACACATTTTTCGAACATATGAAGCAATGGATTAGCAATAGGCTTCAAAATGATTCAGATTGTGATAGATAGTGTGTTACGTAATTAGGGTGCTGGTCTTACCTGCGCTCTTTAGTGAGTTATTATCACTCGTTTGGCTGTTGCTCTGCTAATTATTTAGAAAAGAAGAAAAGAAAGAAAATACATGTCCACAAACATGATGCAAAAAAACACACACAAACACAAAAAAGAATGAATTGGGGGAAAATATGCGTCACATTCACGCAAAACGGCAATCGCTCAGCATAATGCTACGACCCTATGCAAGACGGAGCCCCAGCGTACAGATATTGTTTTAATACGCTAGCTCTAAGTTTCCGGAATTAAATAAAATAAAATACCTATTTCTATGCAGGCTCTGCGTAGATACGACAGCGGCAGGTAGATACCATACAATATTATTTAAAGGTTCGTACACACAGGCGCGACGCGATGCCCAACATAAAGGCACCGCTTGTCACGCGACGAGCGGCGCCTTTGTGTAGCGCTGTCGCGTCGCGCCTGTTTGTGGGAGCCTTAAGAGATTTTTTTTTGTAAAACCTAAATTATGTTATTTATTTTAAAACAGACATTAGCAATTGGCAAGCTTTAAATCCGTCCACATAAACACAAACGGACACAAGTAACATACTTATCATGGAAACCCGAGTGAAAAAAACTAAACCTATAGTGGCTAGATATCAAAACAACGTTCATTTGAGTTTTATGCGACAATCCTTTCGCTGTGTACGCGGGAATCGTTAATTTTCAGCTTGCATTATTGTATACAAGGTATTCTGAGTACTCCATGTCATTTAGTGCAATGGTGGTGCATTTTTTGGGTTTTTTCAAGGTTTGATTTTAATGGTAAATCAATTCAAAGAAGGAGATATTTATTACCATTTTGAGGGATTTGAATAAATAACATTATACTACGATCGCCAATCCAATCATTAGTGGCGACATCTCAGTTTACCAAATCCAACAGCTTGACTCTGTTGCTATGTCATGGTTGTTGCAACTCAACAACTGTCTGGAATCACCTTCAATACCCCAGAGAAAATCAAAGGTCATAGCTATTCCGAAGCCAGGTAAAGCAACAGATGATCTGAAAAACTTTCGTCCAATATTTCTACTCTGCCATACATACAAATTGTTTGAGAGACTGTTGCTTTACCGACTAACGAGTGTTATTGACCCAAAGTTAATCCCGGATCAAGCTGGTTTCAGCCCGTCACAAGTCTTG
This sequence comes from Dryobotodes eremita, assembly GCA_917490735.1. NCBI lineage: Eukaryota > Metazoa > Arthropoda > Insecta > Lepidoptera > Noctuidae > Dryobotodes > Dryobotodes eremita. The sequence goes on from OU823266.1 coordinate 17,114,926, forward strand.
CTGCAATCAAACCCTCAAACTCATTCAACAGATTGAGGATGGTTTCGAGACAGGAATGGTTAGAGGCGTCATATTCGTGGACCTGTCAGCTGCCTACTATACAGTTAACCTCAAACGGTTGTTGTGGAAGGTGAAGATATTGATCAGCGATCAGAATTTTGTTCGAGTACTCCGAGAACTTCTCCACAACCGCCGGTTTCAGGTCCACCTGCTCTCGAAAAACAGTCGTTGGAGAGCGCAGGAAAAATGGCTTTCCTCAAGGTAGTGTCCTGGCCATCCAGCCCGAACACGTCCCGCTTCCTCTATGAAGACGACCTTGCCCTCACCTCCCAAGGCATCACTTTTGAGGAGGTTGAGGTCCACTTGTCAGACACTCTTGGTGACTTAGCCACGTATTACCTCGCTAACTTACTCAAACCCAATCCGAGCAAAACCCAGTCTTGCATATTTCATCTCCGCAATAGAGAGGCGCGCCGCAAACTTGGGCTGCGGTGTCGATCGAGCACAGCAACTCCCCTAAATATGTTGGTGTTACGCACTACTTGGACAGGTAATTAGCATTCGGCAAAAACTGCAAGAACATCAAGCAGAAGGTCACACTCATATCAGTCTTCTTCAGCGACTGGTCTCATCGAAGTGGGTTACGTGGGTTGGCGCTATCTTTTTCTGCAGATGAATTCGCGTGCCCCGTGTGGAATCGTTCTGCTTATGCAAAGTTAGTGGATACAGCTTTGAATGAAACGTAGGCGATCTTCACTGGTTGTATAAAACTGACCTCGGTACAAATGCTGTATCCACTAGCAGGAATAGTGCCACCAGTAGTTCGCAGAGCGGTGGCAAGCTCCAGCGAAAGAGCCATAATGGTATTCGATACACGACACACTTTACACCACAATATCCTTGTGCCGCAAAGACTGAACAGTCGAAACAGTTTTTTAAAGCATGTCATCACACTCACTGGCGAACGTTCAAAAGAAAGACTGATGCTGTGGCGAGACATTGCTTCCTTACCCAATCCATTCTTTCCACCCGCTGAAGATCTCCCACCTGGACATGAATTACATCGGGTAACATGGAAGTCTTTAAACAGATTCCGGACCCAGGTTAGCCGTAGCAAGGAAAATCTGTTTAGGTGGTGATTCATAGACGATTCGCCATACATTCATAATTGTGGTGCTATTCCAAAAATTATGGGACACTTAATACCATATCCTGCGTGTCCTGTCGTCTGCACGTTACAGGAATTGATGGACGCTAGTGATCGCGCCAAACACGTAGCCGAATTCTGGGCCGAATCCATTTAGATTGCCATCGACTCGCTAAGAAGAAGTGGCGACTGTTATAATAATAATAATAAAGATAATGAGATTTTTAATTTGAGAACTCAATCCTGAATTCCATTGAGGTATTCATAATGGTCTTGAAATAGCCGGTTTAATATGATTTGAAATCAAATTGTACAACAAAAAAAAAGCAAAGAGCTATTTATAACCGTCTTGCAACCAGCCTGTACAAAAAAACGTTTTTTCAAAAAAACAACTGACTTCCAAAAATACACTAAAAGAGTTTTTTCAAAAAAACAGCCTACTTCCAGAAAAAAACACAAAAAAACGTGAAAAATAACTTTAATTTCGGAAGTCGGTGGCCAAAAACGAAAATACACAACCAAAGACACCGACTTCCGAAATTAGAGTTATTTTTCACGTTTTTTTGTGTTTTTTTCTGGAAGTAGGCTGTTTTTTTTGAAAAAACAGTTTTTGTTTTTCACTTTTTAGTTGTTGTACCTACCCCACACACATTCTTATACCACTAATTGATATGTAAACAACCATGACAGGAAATTATTAAAACATCATCAATATAAACCAAGTGGAAAAAATACGCAGTATTAAGGATAACTCAAAAACTACTAGTCAGAACTTGATCAAATTGAAATTGGACCACATGTGAAGCACCAGCTTTCAAATAAAAAAAGTTACATATTTATACAGCGGTGTAAAAAATAATCAGCTGTCCAATATACTTGGGTCGAGTAGGTATTGAAGTTTTGTATTGGACAGCAGATTCTTTTTTTTGCGATTACAATGTGTGTTCCATAGAAAAAGTTGTTCATTTAGATCGGTACCTTACCTTTTGTACACTTAAATATGACCACACATTTCTTATACACGCTGTATGTATTATGTAAACAGATTTGACAAAATTCAAACAAAGCCATCAAATATTTATTGTGAACATACTTGTTTTCCTAATTATAATGATGATAGCTCCCACCTTGTCTAAGGAATATATTTTTGTTTCGCCCTGTTTATTTGTGAAGCCGGAGCCGCGCTCAAAATAAGCAAACTGGAATTCCGGCGGAATTTACTTTGTAATTATAGCTTGTGATTCTAATAATGTAGATGTTAAAATAATTTGTTGATGGAAATTGGTCCAGGAAGTTTGAAAACAATTATTTTAAATCTAATTATTTCTTATGTTTTATTTGAAAGGAACGTTTTGTTGTGAGCGGCAACTTAGAAAATACAATAGTGACGATTGGGAGTGTTTGTGGTGATTTATTGTAATAGAAACTTTATAATAATTATAAAAGGATTCTTTATTACTTTATTTGCTAAAACATCATCATCTTTCTGCCCTACACCAATATATTTGTGGTCGGCGCTATATGATTTCTTTTTGCATTCATCTTTACCTGCGCTATCTCAGTATTCACCACTTTCCGACTCATAAATATCATCTTTCAATCCATGCGTATTATTTTCAAACTCAAACCTTTTTTCACGACATTTCCATCATTCTTTCTACATAACGTAATTTGCCTGATATTATTCTGAAATCAATCGACAAACGTACGTAAACTAAACTACGTTGTATTATCACCAACTTACTAATCTAATGAATACACCACTTATAACAACTGTTGTCGGCAAACTTCCTCAAGGTACCTGCAGATTGGCCGGTCGCCAAGTCTCCGTGATTCAGAACTAATGGACCGCTACACCACTGATATCGAGTGTATTTGCCTCTTTATACATTTTAAATGTTGATGCAGGAACTCCGTAAACTATTATGGATTGGCGTTATATTTATTCCAATGCTTTTTCTAACATCAGAGTTAAGAACGCGATACATTTCGTCAGTGATGATCAAGTCCCATGTATCAGGGTGCGAACGGCGTTTGTCGTTTGTCATTAACGGTGCACAAATCTAGACTCCGGGCTGCTACTGAAAACTTCCTAATGGAAAATAACACTGCCCCAGCCGGGAATCGAACCCAGGATCCTCTATTTTCTTTTGCCTGTGTTTCTGTCACCACACATTTATCTAAGAAACGATAAAAGTATTGAGCTGGATTTTGGCGCTAATTCAAAAATTTACTTATTTATTTTATTTCTAGGTTTCAGAGAAAGATAGAGCTTATCAGGTATTAGTTAATCCAAGGTTTATTCTTAAAGGTTTTTTTTATCAGCTGATATACCTAAGTTCCATGTGCCCCTTATCATCATGCTTCATCAGCTGGATAGATAGATAGAATACTCTTTGTTATGCACAACATATTAATGAGGCATCAGGCTCATTTGTTAGAAAATAATAGAATCACCATCACCATCATCCACAGCCTCACGTTGTCTACTACAGACTGCTCTGCAGAGAGATAGAGAGGCCTGTGCAGGCCTCTCTATTCTTGTGCCAATCCTCATGGTCCTGTGCCAGCCTCATCCAGATTCTACCGGCAATTGTGTTGTATGTGACCAATGTGTTCCGTCCATCTCGCCGCCGGACGACTGACATTTCGTCTTCCAGTTCTTAAACGCCATTCAGTTACTGCCTTACTCCACCTCTCATCACTGCACCATTGCCAGGTGTCCTGGCCACCTCCATTATTCATTTTCCGATATCGAAAACTTTCGTATGGCTTCACAGTTCGTTATATTATTTATATTAAATTTAAGTTATATTATTTAAGTAGTTAACAAATAAAGTTGTTCAAAATTATAGAAGTATCTCTACAACATGCCTCTAGGGTGTATAATAATAAGGAAAAAATGTCTATCAGATTGATAAAGAATATCTACCTAACTATAAGGAAGATCCTCTGTCATCAAAAATAGAATACAGAAAATATTTTATTAAAACGAAACACAACCACTTTCGGAACGGAAACGAACACATACAAAATACATGTCTAATAGAATTTTCTTCAAAAAATCTACTTTCCGATATCGTTACGAGGATGATATATAGAGAGGGTCCCAATTTCTGTCCGGATTTCAATATTTCCAATGAATACGTTAGTAGGCAGGTTGCTGGAGTAAGTATGCGATGTACTGGGAAGTAATGTCAATGTCATTCCAAATGTATGGACTGGATAAACAGGTCTTTGAGGAAGTTGGTTGTCACTGATTGAAATAGCGTCATATTGTTTTAGAAGTAGAAGTATACTAAGTTGGTGATGCTAATCTGTCTGCTCATAATGGTTAAGACAGACCCAATAAATTATTAGGAAAATAACAACCATATTTAAGACATTTCATAGGCCCTTTTATGCTCTGTCAATAATTCCGCTTAGACCTATTACTCTACTTTGTTCTCCACAGAGAAGAACGGTTTTGGGATCTAACTCACCATATACCAGGCTTTGCAAGGTTTTAAATAGTTATAGCTATCTAATCGATACTTTTGATTCTCTTATCAAGAAGAAATCTAAAACTCTAAACTATTTTTTTTATTCAAACTCAAACTCAAACTCAAAGCATTTATTTCAATTAAACCATTTACAGGCACTTTTGAATTGTCAAAAACTCGGTCAGTTAGTCAGAAAGTTGAAGCTAGTTGCCCATTCCAAAACGTAGATCTCTATGGAGAAGAATTTGAAGATTTGTCGTGAAGCCTTTGCGATGCTTCTATATTTAGCACATACTACTATAAAACTCCATTTTATTTTAACACACGGTGCACGTTTATTGTCTGTGGAATTCTATAAAATTGAAGCAACAATTGACTGGCACCATCTAAACAACACGTTCAACTGTTGCAAGATACGGGGTAGTTAGTTGTCGTTCAAAATTGGTATAGGTGTAAACAGCAGGTACAAATAAAATTACATGTGCAATAAAATCGCAAGTATACAATAAAATCGCATTCAATTCTAGCATGAAAATTTTCTATCATACAAACATGAGCGAATGAAACAAGTTTTAAAAAAAGCTTGAGAAGACGTTTAATAAAATTGGATGAAATATTTGGCAGCGCAAATACGGGCTTACGCAAATACGGGCAGCTTGAATTAATTGTACAAGAACGTGTAACTCTGTTTTGGCAACAAGGCAAAATTTGCACTCTATTATTGTATGCCATTTTATGGTAATTGCACGCGTGTAAACACTTGCATGCAATTCTTGAATGGCAATAATTTAACGTTAACTTTAATTTGGCATGCGATTATTGCTCTTGAATGTTCGTAAAACTTGCACCGTGTAAATGGGGCTTTGGTTTTAAGTTTTCTTGTAAACTTGACTTGTGTCCAAGCTGTCAAGTAACATAATTTAACTTTAGTCATGTGTTGTTTACCTTCAAGTAATTGTTGCACTGTATAAAGTATTAAATGCATGTTTTTTTAAATATGTTAGTATTGTAGACCTAAATAAATACATAAATCGACGATTGACAATTAAATAGTACGCAGTTGGTCGCGCGGCTGTCAATTTAAATATGGCATTATCGTGACTAATTTGTGTTGAGTAATTTGGGCACAATTTCCATTTATGTATTATTTATTTATTTTATACTTTAAGCACAGAAATGTACAGAGGCGGACTTAATGCTATAGGCTTTTTTTACCAGTCAACCTTTGGGTGATGCAGAGACAAACAGTGGTATTAGATTTATTGCACTACTGTTCAGCAGATTTAACTAAATTAAATAATGAAGTTTCTATTTAAAAGTATGGCAAAGCTCTTACTTTTAGTAACATCCAAAACTTCTAAGTAATACTAACAACCACATTTGCTGAAGCACCACCATTTATCTGGTCCCAGATTTACGTGAAAAAAGTTAATTCATCCAAAATCTCGGTCCCAAGGAATCCTGGCCTCGTCCCGTCTCCGCAGTTTGACCTCAAATAAATCATTCCAGTTTTCATCTAACTTGGACAATAAAACATCGTCTTATCGCTACATATCGCTGACTGCAGCCATGTCTGGTCATTTCAGATTGTTTCTGGAGATACAGAGATAGATTGAGGTTGGGATTATTATGATATTAATAGAAATTAGAGAGTTATGAACGATTACGGTGATGATTTTGAAGAGTGAAAAATGTATGTTACTAGACAAGGGCAAGTAAAAGAAACGAATAATTATGATGAAATTAAATAATGTTTGTTTCTGTAAGTAGATCTTTTAAGACACTTTTACACGTCAGTTTCTTGGCATATATTTTAAAATTAGATGTCGCCGGCAGTTCCTAGCTGACTGATCCCTGAAAAGAAATGCCGAAACAAACTCAGAGGTCTTTTGAAGTACAAAAAATATATTATTTAGATATTATTTGAGTCTAACAAAGTAATTAGAACAAATTACATTTAAGGATTTGGTTTTTTAGAAAGAAAGAAGAAAGAAAGAAAAATAGTTTATTCTGCACAAACAAAACGCACCTAACAAATGAACGACATTAATTTAGAGACATACAAAATAGCCAAAAGCCTCGTATTCATGTTACAAAAGTTTCATAATTTTGTCTATTGCTTGATGCCAGAGACCAAAGACCATACACATTGCTCTGTGTTGCGACACTGGCAAATGACAACAAACAAACAATCAAAACAAAAACAAAATGCCGATTGCAGTGTGGAAAAAATACTACTTTTGTAACAAACAAACAATAATAATAAGAACAATTAAGCAGTGCGTCGCATCTGTGCAAGAACAGGTCGTTGCTCAGCAAAATGCTGTGACTTCGGACGAACCTATCGTCAACAGCGCTGATTTTCAGCAACTACCTCTCGGATGACGTAATGACGTCCCCCTGTGTGATGTAATAAATCAGGTAAGTATGATTTTCCACAGAATTGTGATTCTAGCTGAACATAAAGATGTACTTATAAATAAATAAATGTATATATGTACATCTGTATGTGTAACTTTATAATAAAAAATATACATAAACCGAGACCATAACAAACATGATACAATGAAAAATAAAAAATCTAGGCAATAAATTCTATATGCTGTGTCGGTACAGTGCGGTGTGTGTTTCTATTTATGCTATTTTATATGTAATTTTGATGTACTAACAATACTTCATAATTAAAGAATGTAGTCTATATTGATACACCATAATGTTTTCACCATGGGAATTTCGATGGCGGCCATTTTAGAATCATTATCACAAATGAGATTAAGAAGATTAGTCTTTTGTTTTAAAGAAGTCATTCATTTAATTCAGCACATGCTCATGAAAGGTATTATCTAAATTGTTCGTTCACAAAATTGCTGATTGGAAGTAACTCAGTCAACATTTCAACAATCTTGAAAAAGAAATAAATTCTTTCAGAAGAAATCGTAACTCATCCAACAAACAAACTCATTGAATGTAAAAGTTCAGTAAATACATTGAATTCACAGACAATATATTTACAAACAACTTATCCACAAATTCGGGATAGACTTTTATCGCCTAAACGATATCAATTTGTCACCAAAAGTACTTCGAGTACTAAAATAGTACACAATCCCTGATAACTCCAGGAACATCCAATGGTATTCAATTTTAAAAACTTGTTATACACAACCCTCATGCTTATCTTCAACAGCACAAAGTTCAAATTCAATTGATGGAACTGCACAGATAAATTTGGCAATTGCGTTCGTGGGAACTTCATGGAACTAATTTTATAGATTCTAACAGCTAGAAAATAAGGTTCAATATCGCACAGAAAGTTAGGACCTAGTATAGAAATCTGAAGTGCTCGTTATTCCTAGGCGGTGAGCAGTGAAGGGTCCTAGATACACCCAGTTTGGACGCCAGCCAGCCTCGGGGATGCTCTTGAGATGCCAGTGGCAGAATTACGAGTCACTCCGCTTTGAGTATCGCTATATTTGATGGTCATTTCGGCAAACAATGTCGTGGAGTTGTATGGAGTTAGTAAGGTCTGTGATTGTATTAGCTGGAGGAATTATGGAATAGTTTCAAATTCGTATAAATAACAAAGTTTTGTACCATAGTCAGGGTCTTGTAGCTAAACAGCTTTTTGTGTCACAAATCAATCGTGAAGTGCAAATCGATTAATTTGACTCGATTCGATTTAGTTCGAAAGTAGTTGTGGTTAGGCAATATATGAATGAGTCACCGTTCTCTATCAAATCAAATCATTTATTTCAGATAAATATCCATAAGTAAATTTTACACAAGCAAAATAAAATAAAATCGTAAACTTATTAAATTGAAATCAAAATCATAATTAAAATCAAAAGTAAGCTCAAAATTAAAAACAAAAATAAAACCAAAATTAAAATTAATAAACATAATTATTACATTATATTATAATACTTGCAAGCGCTAGCATGCAGCTGCAGCCACCTCCGCAAAAAAGGCGAGTCCCACCGCTCGGACAACACACTCAAGCCCGTTTGAGCTGCCACGGCAACGGTGCAGAGGCGACGCACTCCTTTTTCTAATTATACCGTGGAAATCATCGGTTCTAGCCTCAGCAAACATCGCTGATGCGCTACAAAATCGTGGCCGCCCCAACAGAATCCTAAACGCGTTGTTGTACTGGATACGTAGAGCGCTGTACGCCCGCTGAGTGAAGTTGGTCCACAGGCTACACGTGTAGAAGGTCTTGCAGTACGCCTTAAACTGGGTTATCTTCACCTGCCAAGAACAACGCGCAAACCTGCGAGCCAACATGTTGCACCGGACAGACAACGGCCTACGTTCCCTCTCAATGTCCGCATTGTCAGACAAATCCTCAGTGACCCAGTGACCCAGATACTTGAACTGATTTACCCTGTTCAAAAGTGATCCGCAAAGAGGGACAGGAGGTACAGTTGAGTAACAGTAACTGTTAGCACCCGCTTTAAAGATCATGTATTCACTCTTCTTTGGGTTATATCTGAGACCATGGGCCTCCGCGTAAGTTTCACAAATACTCAACAGTTTACGAAGTTCAGAGAGCGTAGGGCTCAGCAGCACCGTGTCATCCGCATAACTGATGTTGTTTACACTAATCCCATCAATAGAACAACCGACTTTAGTGCTGCTGAGCTCCACAAGCAACTGGTTCATATACAGGTTGAAGAGACGCGGCAAGGTTAACCTCCCTGCCTCACGCCGCACTACAACCTGTATACATCCGAATGAGACCCTGCCCATCTGAAACCGTTCTGCTGATGATTGTACCAATATTCAAACAGCGATATAACATCATGATTGTGACAATTTCGCCACGCATCGAAACTTAGGCCATAACTCATTATAGCACACCATATCGAAAACCTTTGAAAGGTCTAAAAAGCATGCGTATACAGGTATCTTCCTTGCAGTGTAGTACTGAACAGTTTGCTTAAAACAGAGGATCGCACTCTCAGTCGACAAGCCAGGCTTAAAGCCAAATTGAGCGTCATTCAGATTTATGTGCCTTCCTAACTGTTGATCAAGCAAACTATCCAGCACCTTACTTATGACTGTTGCTAACGAGTTGGGTTGGGTTGGCAGTTTTATTCTTAACAATAGGAACAATTACGGCGTTCATTAAGTCATCAGGTACGTAACCCAGGTCCAGTGCTAGGTTTACTATGAAGTACCCAGGTTTGAAAACAAAGTCGAGCCCTCCTATGCGCGCCACCGACAAACCTGTTCCAACCTGGTACATGTTTATGTTTTCTACGGTTAGGTACACGTTTATTACAGCCGCACTCACCTGCCTTGGTCAAAACATTTACAATTCTTTCATACAATTCATTAATTATTAACTTGTGGGCCTCATTATCACACATTCTATCGGCACAATGTGTAAACTCTGATGGAAAATCGAATAGTTTTAACTTTGCGTTACAATAATTAAAGTAAGTTTCAATTTGTTTATTATTTCTAGTGCCCCAGTTTATTTAATTAAACGACGAGGTAATTATCTTTGTTTTAGGTAAAATTACATTTCATTTACATTCCACCAGTAAGGGACAGTAATCAGACCAATAGATGTCCTACAGAATAGACACATTAACTATCGAGCGTCACGCTGAACCAGTCACCACGCAGTGATCGAGCCTTTGACGACACCCTTGTGCATCACTTATAAACGTATATGCGTCGGGAGGTAAAAGTTCCATGTCTTCGCATGACCACATCTGTTTTGCACAAAAAGTTATTATTTCACAAGAAAACTGCTCACCTGGGTGTGCGTTGAAGTCCCCAGGAACAAATACGGTTTCCACATCACTACTCTCGATTATAGCATTTAACTCACTCAGTAAACTCAGTCAAATTCTCAAATGAATCCGTTGGCATATACACTGTTATAACTAGAATGGACCCGTCGTTAATCACTATCCTAATCGCAGCGAGTCGCACACTTTTACACACTTTAATCGATACCAACGGAAAAACTGACTTTCTCCACAGCAGAGCAACCCCACCATACGGTCTACCTCTAAAAATCCCAGCAGTCGTATCCACGGCAGAATTACCGGTGTAGGAGAACACGCCATGGATGGTACCCAGGAACGGTACATCATGAGGAAGAAGCCACGTGTCCTGAAGCGCAACAATGTCCGCCGATCGACACAATTTCCTTACACAATCAACTGAACGCGTGACGCTCTTAAAGTTAAAGCTTACAAGTTTTGACATACTATTCTCAACACTCATTAGTAGTAGGCTTCATAGCAGCCAACAGTCTATAACTGTACAGAAAAAAACTTGCTTTAACTATCTTAGATTATATCGATCATGTGTTCATTGATAAGATCAAAGTCATCAGCTATGATAACTTTCCTGTCAATATCGTTTTCTGGATACAGACAACTCAGAGTTGATTTGTTTGCATGTACATTTTTCTCGAACTTATTTTTATCTCTCTTGGCTTAGTATATTTGCGTATATATATATGTATCGTATTTAGTCTTGTATTAAAAAAAAAAACTATCAACAAAACATTTAGATGCAACACCTACTATGTCTTATCTCTAAGGTAGACTTGTATAAATTGCCTAAGACATTAAGTCCATTATATGGTTAGTTATTATTTTGCATTACAAAGTTTTAATAAATAAATCAGTTGCCACTATACAAATTAACATCATCATCATCGTCATGAGAATTATCTCCTTTATCCCAATTCATTTGTTGTCTGAGCTGTACGCCTTCTTCTACCTATCTATAATAGCCGTCTTATCAGTGTTCACTTCCATATCCCAGGTATAATAATCATTTTTGTCAAACAGCACCTGTTCTATGGTCTGTCACAGTTCTTACATCCATAATCACCTGTAACACTGTCAATCTGTCTTTACTTTAGTCTGCCTCTTTTCTTCTCCACATTAAAAACACCTAAAACTTTTTAACCGACTTCAAAAAAATTAGGAGGTTTTTAATTCGACTGTTTTTTTTTTCTTATCACATTCTCCTCATTTCTCCGCATCACATCTGTTCTTAAAATGTCTACGCGACTAAACACGAGTACTATCTAAAAGTTCTGCGCGCCTCAAGCACGGCTTCGCTCATAACTGCAATATGAAATGTTTTCAACTTAACAAGTTGCCAACAAGTTTTAAACTTAAACTTAGAAGCACGCAGGAAGGATTTATTAAGATTTTTCTGTCGTTTTTACAAGTCCTTGGCATTTTTTTGTAGGAGGGAATAGAAGAAAGAAATCAGAACGGTTGTCTCTGTACGTAGTTCCAAAAGTCAAATAAGAATAACTTACCTACTAAAGGCTTTCCGTGAACATCGTAAGGATCTAAGGGATTATGCCAAAAGTATTAGCAGAAGTTTCCTTATATCTGACAATGCCATCAAACTGCAGTCATCAATCATGGTAAAAAACGCAATTTCTACGAAAACCGTTCATTTTTAGTGATAAACTCATGTTTAAACAATAATATGAAGATGTTTTCTTTGGCAATAAAATTGCTTGTTCATTGTGTGGCAGCGTTCCTAAGTGTCTGTAGTTTTCTTTCAGTCTATTTTTATTTTTTTTCTTATAGCTTACTCTTCACTAACAAGCTGTAATTATGTATTAGAAAAGATTTTCCCTGCAGTACAAAACATATAGGCTGATACCTGTTACATTACTAACACGAAAGCTAGCCATATTACCGCTACACAATACCCTTGTCACAGCCAGCCGGTAAATAAGTTACGTAAGTTAATAGGAAGTAACATAATACTCTACCTTATTCCCGTTTCTTTGTTTATGATACGAACATCACTGAAGAAGAATAAATCTATTTTAATGGACTTCTCAATTTCAGAATACTTGAGTGGTTACCGGAAATTAAAATGGTCATTAATCATGCTTTAGCTTGCTTGAGAACAATCATTTTGCTGAAGTAGATATTGTAAAGGACTTTGGTGAGTACCTACCACTTTATTTTGTCAAAATGGTGGATTTAACTTCGTCTACTATGATTTACAAAGTATGCGGGATATATTGTTATTAATACGCGGTAGTATGCCGGAATTATTGTGAATGTAAAGACTATGTGGATCATTGTTTTTTTTTTTCGTCTCAATTAGTTTTAATCATGGTCTGGCAGTTTGAGTAATTTATGCGGCCTACCCAAATGTCCTTTCTTTGATATTGTTCGTCGAATCATTGAGCTCCTTAAGTTTTGAGTTGAGCTGCACGATTACTGACAAATGCGTGCACTGATTGGACAGGTCCACTCATTCTGTGTGGTTTTTCCTCAAAAGACCATTTCAGACACAAATCTACATGGTCTTCACATGATCTGACCAAGATTATGTCTGGACTTTAAAAGAGACTGTGACCTCTGAGTTTGTTTCAGCCTTTCTTCTCAGAGTAGTCAGATAGGAAATGCCGACCTCATCTAGTTTTAAAATATGATTGACGTGTAAAAGTGTTTGTACAACCTACTTACAGAAATAAAATCATTTATCATTTATAAATTAGGGGAGATAATGAACGTTACTTACGAGTATACGTTAGAAATCTAAATGACTAAGTTGAAATGTCTTTCGCTCATCGTCCACGACGCTAGTCAATAGTAACGTGCTACAAACTCAAATCACCAATGAATAGCCAGATTGTCATAGCACAAGTTTACGCGACTTACTAACGCGTTATTAAGTAGTTTGTGAGTTGATACGTCTTGTACGGATTGCCATTGAACTAGTGCTGCAATATTTTGATTACTCATTGCTGATTTGAGTTTGTAACTGGTTATGTTTCATAAGTGCCGGGGACTACGGACTTTATATAGCTTACTAGCTGTTGCCCGGGACTTCGTCTGTGATCCAAAATGAAATGTAGCCTATGTCCTTCTCCAAGACATGGTCTATCCATGTGCCAAATTTTATCCAATTCCGTTCAGCCGTTTTAACGTGAACGCGTAACAAAGAAACTTACTTTCGCATATATAATAATATATACTACCGTCTGGCCGCGGCTTCGCCCACGTTGATGTCGGAAATTATCCCACGGGGACGTGCTACGGGGACAAAAAGTAGCCTATGTCCTTCCCCAGGATGCCATCTACCTCCTTGCCAAATTTTATCGAAATCCATTCAGTGGTCTAAGCGTGAAAATGTAACATACAGACTGAGTTACTTTCGAATTTATAATATTAGTATGGATAAGTTAGAATTCGGACACTTTTACCTGTATCTAATTATACTTATAGTGGTATGAGGAACTGGCGGGTAAGTTCACTCATCCTCCATAGAAAAAGGCGTACCTCTGACCAGACGGGTGTTGTGTCTGGTGGGCTACTGCCCGACGATTGACGTCGGAACGTTGTATAAATGCTAGTAGCGCGGTAAACTCTGCCTGCGCGAGGCAGGATTTTTCGTGAATTCAGTGTGATGCGTAGTTCGCATGTGGCGATGTAGATACCGCCACTTACTCTTCAAACTGGAACGCTGAAGTGCTTCTTGGCGGTAGAAATAACTAACACATAAATAACACAACATCACGCCTGTATTCCCCGAAGGGTTAGGCAGAGGTGTACCTATAGCACACCCGCATTTCACCAGTTATGTTCAAGTCCCATGTAATAGGGGGCAAGCCGTCAACCGGGCACAAATCCAGACTCCGGGCTACTACTAAGAAATTCCAGATGGTAGAACCCAATGTCACTTTGCCCGACCCGGGAATCGAACCCAGAGCCTCATGCTCAGCGATAGCATTTGTGACCAATAGACCAACGAGGAAGTCAAGTAAACAACTAATCATAATATTGCATAAAATATTCGATTTCACGTGACGAGACGAATCTTTTCTACAGCTTACATTAAAGAATGATTCTCTGCAGATAAACATCAAGACTGTGTTATCCAAAGGGGAAGGCAGAGGTATATATTATGCCATAATTTTATGTTATAAATTACAATTTCGTATGGAAAGAGCCTACTGAGCTTATAGCTATAAGAATGTCATAATGAAAACCCAAAAACACTCGAACAATGGATCGAACTCGGGAACCTAATCTCAGCAGTCGTGCTTGCAACGAAACAGATATTGTTGATTGCCACGTGTTGTATCCACAGAGTATTAAATCGCCGCGCCGCGCCGGCAGCAACTCTTTGTGGCGTCTCCGTGCCCTGCGGTCTCGTTAATAATTCTTGACCGAAGTGTCAATTATTATTATCAGCCATTTGTGTCCCATTGTGGGGCAAAGGCCTCCCTTCCCTCCTTCCACCTATCCCGATCTACTGCTGTTTGAGGCCAATTTCTATTTAAAAAAAATGCGTGGGTGTCGTGGAACACTCGGTTGGAACGAAGTTCCTTTCGTAGTATAATCAGAACATCCATAGAACAAATTTGATTACCATAAAAGGGTTGTATTGAGTCAACCTTAAAAGATAGACATATGCTGTTGCGGATTTTATTTATAACTTTTAAAGGGAAATAACTTCGTCATACATGATTTTTGCGTAACTGTAACCGTTTACGCAGCGCACGCAACGGAAGCTCTCAAAAGAAATAATTTTTTCCCGTTTTTGCAACATTTTTCATTTATGCTGCGTTCCTATTGGTCTTAGCGTAATGTTATGTAGTTTCAAGTCTTTCTCGATAAATGGACTATCCAACACAAAAACAATTTCTCAATTGCAACTAGTAGTTTCTGTGATAAGCGCGTTCAAAAAAACAAACAAATAAAGAAAGGGTCGTGACAGAAACCCGTGATGGAAAATTCTTACACTTTGTTTCGATAAGGAACTTCGTTCCAAAAAGTTGAGTTCGACCCGCCATCTCCTCCTGGCCCTGCCACGTTACCGTTTGCTGCTGTTTTGCCCACTTGTGGTTATTTTAAGCCTAAAGCTCCTTCGGCATGCGACAGATGTGGTCAGCCCAGTTCCATTTAAGCTTGGCAGCCGTGGGTCTTACATCAGCAATTTGAGTTCTGGAACCCCATATCGAGCTCCATAAACGAACAGTGAGTTTTACTCCTAGGATACTGCATTTCTTTGAGTGCCATTACGAGGATATAAAAGGTACACTGCTACCAATGTTTATGGGGTGTTCAGGATTGCAAGTCGTGTGACAAAGTGTTCCAATATGCGAGGGTAATAAAGTGACAGTCGGCTTTGACACTAAACGTCACTTTAGTGGCAGATTAGTGGTTAACGATGGAAAAAGACCTCACAGTGGACTGGTCTAAATTGCAGAGGGTGTTACATACTACCATGAATAAATGATTATGATTATGATTATGATTATGACCATGGTGTTGTCTGATCATTTCGTCGACCACTACTGGATATAGGCCTCCCCTTTATGTTTGTAGTCTCCGAATGTTCTCTATTTCTCTATATTTTTTTCATTATCGATAAATTTAATGATGTGGCATCGTTCTTCATCACATCTTACCACATGTCTGACATCATCAGTCCTGCCATGTGGTATCGCGTTACCTAGTAACTGAGTTGTGGAGGTCAGATAGGCAATCGCTCCATGCGTAATACTAGTGTTCAGCCGCATCAGGTTAGACTGGAAGCCGTCCCTAACGTAGTTGGGATATGGCTACGCAGATGATGTAGAGTTAAGAAATAATGTGGACTTCGTATTTTATTTGCATAAAAATGAGCAATGTACCTAATCCTTTTGTATGCTTGCATGCCCTCATAATGCTTTATTCTTAAAATAAAACCAAAAAATCAGTAACTAATGACTTTATTTACATATTCACATAATATAATTAAATCTGCAACATTGAAATAAGTATAATATACAATATTTCTTATTTTCTAGTACAAATATTAGCTTCATTAAGTGTCTATCACAACATTCAGTTTCCTTACGTAACGTTTGCACTGCGCGCGGTCTGTCCTTGTCACTCTTACGGCTTTATACATGTGAGTGAGCGAGGGAGGAGATTGAAAACATGGATTCCATTTTTGCATATTTATTTTCTTTCCTGAATTATTGGTACAAAATGAAGTTGTTTTACCTGCTAACGACTTGTTACCCTAATTTATACATGCTTAGGTACATTTTTCTTTGTAAAGGTATAGGTTTTATTACAATATCTTTCGCTGAATTTATTAAGCTCACCTTTGTACATTAAATATCTACTAATTAATAATTCTTATAATTACTATGGCTGTGTACAATCCTAGCCGTGGTTAACCCACCCAGTACCTAGGTTTTTTCCTAAGCATTGCCCAACACACTGGGAATTTTCCCGCGTGACTACATACATCTAAGCATTGACGCCTTTCACCGTCAGCTTTAATTGACGCCTATATCCGCCATTTATCCCAGCGTATCTTGCACAGCACCCGGGCATTGAAATGACACATCGAATTCGGATATATACAGATACACAGATATCGAAGACAATGCTTCACAAAGCCGAAATCTTTGCTAAAACACGATGTAAAAATGTATAGCATAATCAGCCTATAATGCTCCCACTACTGGGACACAGGCCTCCTCTCTGTGAGAGGGAGTGGGCCATAATCCACCACGCGGGCCCAGTGCGGGCTGGCGGATATCAACATGTCTTCAAATTTTTGGTTCTAGGACTTGCCGGTTTCCTCACGATGTTTTCCTTCACCGTTTAGAGAGCAGTGGTGATGAAATAATTAACACAAAGTAAAAGTGCCTACTTGGACTCAAACCCACAACCTACAACTTGTAACTGCTCTCATAAATGTATAGGTAATTCTCAGTATAGGTAATACACTCCGAGGTTCTTTTGTAGTGTGGCCAAAAATCGGAACTAACTCCGCCATCTTGTTTTTTAAATACATTTCACTAAACAATTGCACAAATATTTACCAACAGTTCCCTCCTGACAAAGTTATTCGAGCGCCCAAAGATCCTTGTGGAAGTGTAAATTGAACCTTCATTAAGGTTGAAACTATCAAGTTGTTCTATAACGTGCAAGTTACGTTTAACCGGTGGTAAAGTAATTACGAGGACTTTACCATTTTAACAGCCGCGGACTGTAGGATTTTCTTTCTTCCATTTCATATCCCCCATGAATAAGAACCGCGCGCAGTGCGTTATTAGCGAGTTTAATTGAGTGTGTGCGTACGCGGGGCGTGCGCCGATCATAACGCGTGCAGCAACACAGCACTCGCGCACAGCGACGTCAGCGCCACATTGTAGGAGACGGGGGTACCTGCGGAAGAAAGGGTGGAGTTAAAACTGTGATGATAAGAATAATATTGGAATATTTACCCAAAAAGTTTTGGAAATGTAGATCTGAGTTGTGGAATAATACTATTTCTGTGTGTTCAATTGTTACACTTTGTAACTTTGTTATTGTTGTTAATTGTTGTTTTGTTATTGGTTCATTAATTTTGACCTGATTGCAGAGATCGACTATTCACAGATAGCTTAAAGAGATGTTAATAATACTGCTAAACTCGTAGCTAAGTATTGGGCTGACACTGTCGAGAAGTACCGATAGCTGATTTGGTCATTAAACAATAATTATGTTTATTATCCATCTTATAGTTTTACTAACAATATTCATTACTAAACTCTTATTTAATTTTTCAGGAGAAGCACTAATGATGACTTTTAGTTTTGCTTCCTTGATTGGTAAAATAATGCTTGGCACACATGGCATATGAAGTCGTCGGTACATACTTTAGGTACTGCATCCACTAGATCGCAGTCAATTATTACTTCACAAGGACTGGATGGCTTCCGCCTCTAGATAATTATATCAGCTAGTTACCTGAGGAATCCTCTCCGGTGACGGAAGCAGGATGAGGAGCATCTTCCTTGATGAGGATGGCGTCACCCTTTCGCGCGTAGATGTCGTAGATGGTGGCCACGCAGCTCAGGGAGAACTGACCCGTGGGTGGCGGGATCAGCGTGTATCTAGGAGAAAAGAGTGACATCTCAGATATTATACAATACAACTCTCACGGATGGCAGCAAGATATGAAACATTATATTTATTGTATCATCCATTTTTAACCAAAAGGGAGATCTTTCGAGAACTGCTTAAGAAATTAAATCACGTACTACTAGTGTGCACGATGGCATTCATGCTCGTATAGAGTACTGAAATGTTAATCAAAGTCATAGACAGCACTCTAAGTCGAAGAGTACATAATTTCTTCTCCGTAGCCATTTACTTGCAATCGTTTTACTGAGATTTTTTTCTAAGAGAAAAGCCCAATTCCTCTTTAAGCTACCCAATCCTGAGCCCCACATTCACTATCTTATTGCAAGACTTACAAATTTTCTGAAACACAAACCTCAAGACCTCCTTATCCTCTTGCTCAGGTTGCTTCTCGAAGCCGTAGTAGTTGTCCTGGTAGGCCCTGTTAAGGCTGGCGCTGGTGTACGTCAGCCCCATCTTGTAGTGCTCTGCCTCAAGGATGCTGATCTCCAGTCTGCTGAACGCACCTCGCTCTTTGAAGTCCAGATCTGATGTCCTCCAGGATACGGTTTCTGCTATCTGTTGAGGAGAGTTTTAAATGAGAGTCTTTCCTTCTCATTATGAAACGAGTTGTCTTTACCTAAGCCCAAAACTAACCAGTTATTGATTGTATCTGAACTTTATTCCGAAAAGCCTAGACTATTAAATCCAAAATTGAAAACATAGACTCGGGTCATTTTTCGTAATTACAACTTAAATTCTGTCGGGATAAAGGTCGAAATTAAAAACTGCTTGATTGTTTAAACCTGGGTCTGAAGATAAACCTGCACCCTAATTACGTAACACACTATCTATCACAATCTGAATCATTTTGAAGCCTATTGCTAATCCATTGCTTCACACATCCACAAACACAATCCACAAAATTAGCAGAACTTCAAATTACCCAAAATAAAATCATAAAAATAATATTCAACTACCCATATCTAACATCTACCAGCAAAATTTATCAAGACACAAAAATAATGAACATAAAACAACTCTATATTTACAACACATGCATTTTCATCAGAAATGTTCTCAACAAAAGCATTCACTCAAACATAACACTCACTCAATATAAACAAGTTAGTCAACGCAGTACACGGCGAGCAAGCTTGCTAGTTTTACCAAAAACAAGAACTAACTATGGCAAAAAAATGCTAACTTTTGAAGGAGCACAGCTTTATAACAAATTACCGTCCTGTATAAGAAATGTACACTCTTACAATGCATTCAAAACTCATCTTAGCCAGCACATAATTGCGGATCGATCACTTCTGGAGAAATGAATGCATTGGATGGGTAACTATTAAATTGTAATACTGATGACGAACATAATAGTGTAATCTATATCTTTAGTATTGTTCTCAAGTAAGTGACTTATGTCTTTATTGGGAATAAAGTTTCTTTAAACCGATTGCTTCATATGTTCGAAGAATTTGTCTGCTCAACAACATACATAACGCAATGAATGTTGTTGAACTGTTAAAATGAAACTCATTCCTACTGTTAGTGTGTTACGTAATTACCCCGCCGGTTTTGTAATAAAGCCATTAATTGTGCTTTGTTCTTCGTAATCTTCTGATAGTTCCGTGCCTTTTGGTTTAGATGCGTACAGGTTGTTTTAAACCAGTAATAACTACATATTGTTTTTTCGATTACCGAGGATAACGAGCGATACGTTCGTCTGGTGCGTCGATGTACGTTCCTATTATTCGATTTGTATGAGATGTATATGAAATGAATAATGTAAATAATAAAAAAAAAATGAATAATGAAACTACTCTGTGGATTTTAAAACAGTGGGAAATAAGTATGATAACTATTAGTTTTGCGTTGTTGATTGATAAATGATAAATGATTTTATTTCTGTAAGTAGGTGTGTACAAACATTTTTACACGTCAATCATGTTTTTTTAAACTAGATGAGGTCGGAGTTTCCTATCTGACTACTCTGAGAAGAAAGGCCGAAACAAACTCAGAGGTCACAGTCTCTTTTAAAGTCCAGACATAATCTTGGTCAGGTCATGCGAAGATCATGCAGATTGGTATCTGAAATAGTCTTTTGAGGAAAGAACTACACAGATTTAGTGGACCTGTCCAGTCAGTGCACGCATTTGTCAGTAATCGTGCAGCTCGACTCAGGAAGTCAGGACTTAAGGAGCTCAACGATTGGTTAAATAATTATTTACATGCATGGGAGCTACCCCATAAATGAAGTCGTTGGTACATACTGTAGGTACTGCATCCATTAGATCACAGTCAATTATTACTTCACAACGACGAGATGGCTTCCATCTCTATATATATTAATCGTTAATTTTACTTAATTATCTATTCAATATTCAGTAGGTCCGTTTTCAACAGTAAATTGATATCAAAGATTGACAGATAACAGTGTCAATAAATTTGATATCTGCGCCTTACAGATAAATAATTTATGAAAAAAAAGAGGGCTTTAACTAAGACTTTGTATAATTAATTCTGGCCTCCAACTTTGAAAATCGGGTGTATAGGTAGGGACATATAATAAAATTATAATACCTCCTATTTCTAGTATAAGTGGCAGTTTAATGCAACCTTCAGCCGACGAACCCAACATAAATACCAAGGCACCGGTACTTTTTCTACCTCACAACTTTTATTTTTGTTTCAGCTCGTTGCAAAGTTGGTTCTAAAACTATTTAGCGTGCTCTGTGGCGAGGGTCGCAGTGGGGTTCCACTGGAGACCACTTTAAAGCCTGGCTTTACGGCTTATAGGAGTTACTGTGAAGCTGCCTTGAGGGGTGGCTTAGCTGCGTGTCAGTTATTATGGGATGAGATGTACGGGGCATTAGTGGAGTGCCTCGCGGGTTTGAGGACGTTTTGAAGAGTTGTTTGTTACTTTTGCTGAATTTGGGAGATTTGTAAGCGATGCAGCGGTATAAATTGATTCATAAGTTCTGTGAATTTGTAATACTTGTTAAGTTATAAGGAATAAAAAAATTACATGTGATTTTATTGTAGAGAAGTACTATCTTAAAATAAAAAATTCTATCGTATTTTTATCATTCATCATCTGCCTATTATTATCTACTATCTTTCCAACGATTTTTGCGGTCAGCTTCCATTCTAAACGGATGCAGCTGAATACCAGTATTTTATGTGGAGCGACTGCCTATCTGGCCTCCACAACCCAGTTACCCGGGTAACGCCTTGGTAAGATACCCCTTGGTAACCCTTTGGTAAGACTGGTTGTCAGAATTTCGGGCTACTTAGTGACGACCCGTAACGATTGTCAAAAATCCACAAATGACAGCCGTGACCAACAAGCTTAAAGTGCTTTCCGAAGCACGGAGGAGTCTCGGTATGTAAAGCTGGTCACCCATCCATGGACCGACCGCGGCAAGCGTAGCTTAACCTGATCCATCGACCCGTGCGGCTGTTATTACTTAGCCACGAGCCCCTCCTTTGGATTATTTTTATAAGAATGATTTGTAACAAGAAATAAAATTTCTCGAATTTGTTGTTCCAGTTGTTGTCTGGATGTAATAAAATAGTTTTTTTTCTAATTTTATAAAGTCTATATTACTTAACTAATATTTTTAAGCTTCCATAAAGAAATCAGTGAAGCATTTAGAAAGGTTAAAAGTTATTGTTGCGTGATAAAAAGGAAGGGTAAAACTTTCAAATGATATTTCTCGTACATCATTTGGTTTTATAAAACATCAAATTTCTGCTATACATTCCAATAATTCGTTATTGATGTAGGTAGACGAGTATTTATTTTGTTTTGTATGAAAGCAATACACCTACTCAAGACATAAACAACTCTAATAAAATACATACATGCAAAGCATAAACCCACACTTTATACAACGAAACACGACACATATATACCCACACAATGGAGAAAAAGTATTACCTACCTAACAATATCTTATGACAAACAAAAAATTGGAAAATGAACTATTATTACTCATAACATACTTTTAGGGTAACCAAAAATATTCCTCCCCCACTATTGTTTTAATGACGGACAGATCGGTCACATTTCGCTTATAATTTTTATTTAAAAGGAAATAAAGAAATTAAAATTAGCGTCGTTGTAATTGCTTTGTTATTTAATTTCAATTAAGAACTTAAGTTGCTTTAATTCTCTAAATTACCTATGTAGTCGAGTTTATGTTAGTTTCAACTTAAATGTATACATGTATGTGACCTATTGAGTAAATAAATAAAAAAAAGCTAACCAAAACTTTTCTTCTACGCAATTCCAAACAAAATTGTATCAAATAACATAATAATAGAAACAAACTGACACCGGGATTCCTCACCAATCTGAAGAAGACGTAACGTAAGGACTAATCAGGCGACAGTAAAATGAGTTTCAAAGTTTAATGCTAAACTAAACATGACGCTTAACATTGATCCCCTTTAACTACAGGCATACTAGAGTGTTTTTTTTTACAAAAACTCAGTTGAAAATGTCGAAGCTCGGGTGGCATACAATCGACATGAATCAAAACTTGTTTTAAAATTTTGGCGCTTGTATCCTTCTTACACAACGTCGCCCAACTGATCAACGAACCGAGAAGGAAATAACAGCTTCCTTTCTTACTAATGAATAAGAATCCATGAATAATAGTCTATTGTTTTTCCTCCATTTTGAATAAAAATACAGGCCAGTCTCGTTGGACTAAAAGATTTTTTAATATCCGAAATATGAAGGGTTGAGGAGAACCGAGAGATATTAATGAAATTCCGATGTTGTTTATATAAGTTGATGGGTTTTTTCTTGGACAATGTCGTGACTGGTGTTGAAATGAATCAGTTAGTTTGAAAGAGAATGGATAAAGAATCTTACTCCTAAAATAATTTAAGAAATGAATGACCTTTCGATACGTTTTTTACCTCACTCTGTCTTGTGATGGATTAAAGACAGGATAAAATACACTAACGAAAAATTTCTTAAATCAAGTATAGCTCATGCCCATGCCGTGATAAAAAAACAATCAGACATACTGAAACCGAACCGAACCGACAGAATCTGTGTGTGCCGAACGTGCAATTAAATATTACTCGTGAAATCTATTTCAATGCATATCTATATCTATAATAATTATCCATCTATAGATATCTAGACTACTTAACACCTTCTCCATTCTGTGTTTTGATAAGTATTCAATTTATATTAATGTTCGCTAACTCAACAGCAAACCAACGTTGTGTTTCGTAGTGAGGACAGAATTCATGTACAAAAACCGATAAAATAATATATTGGAAAATGTGTGATGTGCATGAGAGCAAATATTTAATAAATATAAAAAAGTCACTTTTCATGTATGCCTGTGTGGCCGCGTTGTTATTCTAAACTACGCAACGTATTTTGATGTGGTTTTCACCATAATTTATAACATTCACTCCGGAAGGTTTATGTAGAAATCTCGATGTTTTGGCAAGTCGTATAAACCGTGCGAAACATTTATTATCTGTAAACTGACCCGCTACTGACGGACAGACTACGCTAACTGCCTCGTTGGTCTCGTGGTTGCAAGCGCGACTGCTGAGCGTGGGGTCCTGGGTTCGATTCCCAGGTCAGGCAAAGTGTTATTGGGTTTTCCCATTAGGAATTTCCTAGTAACAGCCTGGAGTTTGGAAGATGGCGGTTTGATACCCCCGTGCCTCGGAAACCACGTTAAGTCGTTGGTCCTGCGCCTGATCTCTCTCCGCTCGTGTCGGATTGCCGTCCCATTGGACTATGAAAGTGAGAGAAGATAGAGAGTGCACTTGTGTCTGCGCACACTCTTGTGCACTATACTCTTGTGCACCCGTGCCGGAGGCTAGTCTCCGTTGAGATTGGCCGCCATGGCCGAAAATTTTTTTTTATTTTTTTTTTGGTTGGGAAATCATCAAATGACCTCTCCCGCTCTGGGCGGAGCGAAAGGGCGTGTCAGACTCTTACTGACTAAAACCCACCCGTGTTCCTTCAGTTGCCTGTGCGCCAGGGCCACGGTAACTCTTTCGAACAATCCGCAGCCCCGGCAGGCATCGGTCCTATCGGACCCCGTCAATTTTGCTGACATCTCTTTGAGGCGCGCGTGGAACACGACGCGCCGTCGACCCGGGCCTGGTCCTTACCGGACGGCGAGCTGCCCATTGCCCGCCGTCCGCAAGCCCGCGCCTACGGTGGCCGGGAGTCGGCAATCGACTCCCGACGCCCAGGGTGTCTCCTCCTCCTGCGGCGGCTAGGGGCGCGAGGGCGCAGAGAATGCCTCTCCACCCGAAATACGGTCTGGAGGACAATTATTATTATCTGTAAACTGATAAAACTTACTTTATGATCATCGAGTATCCAAGTGATGTTAGGTGCTGGATAGGCTTCGTCCACCGAACAGTTGGCTCGCAGCACATCCCCGCGCGCGTAGCTGCCTCGCGAGATGGACAGGTGCGGTGCTCTGAACGGTGGGTCTGGACAGAAATAAGTGCAGTTTAGTCAAAAGCTATGGTAGATATTCTCTACCTACTGTTATTACTATAGAAAGTCTCTTAGTTCGCGACGCCAGATTAAAGGCCGCACACTATTATACAGGGTGATTGGAAGATGGGTGCAAAGCTTTAAGGCAAAGATAGTACAGACAATTTAGAACCATTTAAGCCATAGTTGTCTTAGACGAAGTCTTACCAAATATTTTTAACCAAATTTTTAAGTTTTTTTTCGGAAATTCTCAAAATTTAATGTAAACTGCATAATTATGGCCAAATTGAATGATACATGAATTAATTTTTTATTTATTTAATTAGAGTAATGTGTAAGCAATCAAGCAAAACATGTTTTAGGCTTCTGTGTCATTAGACATTTTTTTTACAGACATTTAAAGCACAGAAAAAATAAAAAATTTGTACAATACGCCTTTTAAACCTTATTAAAAAAAAAACGGAGGGTGCTTTTTTTGTTCAAACCTTTTTGAAGACAAGCTTGATAATCGCTCTTTCTTTTGAGGTATCATTTATGCGGATATCTTACAAATGATTGAAATTAGGGCCTACAAACCAATTTGAGGGAGACATTTTTTATTTTAGGCAGACTAATTAAAACAACATTTGAATTAAAATTATTTATTTTTCATGTTCAAAATGACGGCCGCGATTCCTAATACAAGTACGGCCCCGTCTTCTAACTTCTGTAGTCGTTATTTTCAACATCATCTCCTGCTTCATTGTCTCAAACGCTGAATTTATTCTTTGTATCAATTCTTCTCTAGTGTTTATTTCTATGTTGTTATACACCAGTTCCTTGGCCCGGCCCCACACGAAAAAGTCCAACGGGGTCAGATCTGGGGAGCGAGCGGGCCAAGGGATGGGTCCATCCCTACCGATCCAGCTATCAGGAAAGCAATTGTTGAGGTGTTCCCTTACATTTAAAGTCCAATGCGCTGGACAGCCGTCTTGCTGAAAGATGACTGTTCGGTCTCTTTCGAAGATCGGGACACCTGATTCCTCTACCAACAGTGGTAAATCAATTTGCAGAAATTGCAAATAATTTTCGCCATTCAATGGATCAGGCAAAAAGTGGGGCCCAATCAATGTTCTGCCAATTATTCCAGCCCATACATTCACAGAGAATTTCATCTGAAATGACACCTGCTTCTTAAAATGTAGATTGTTGTCTGCGTCGGCCCATTCATGGATGTTGTGAAAGTTTGTAATACCTTCCCTTGAAAATTTACTTTCATCCGTCCACAAGATTGATTTCAGAAACCACGCATCTTCGATGTCTCTGTTGAGGAGGAAACGGCAGAACTGAATTCTTCTTTGAGGATCTTGCTCTACTAGACCTTGCACACTCCTGCCATGGAACGGATACTTATCATTTTGGTGCATTGTATGCCACACCTTCCATTGAGAAATGTTTAAATTTCGAGCTACTGCTCTAGTACTGGTAGTAGGATCCGCTTGAAATGCTGCTAAAATGTCTTCGTCGACGGCAGTTTCGTGTCTGCCTGGGTTGACTCCAGGTTCCACGCGGTGAAACCCATCTTGGGCAAGACGACGAAACGTGTTGTAAAACACTCGGACATTCGGTATCCTGCGATTCGGATAGCGCTCTTGATACATCCGTCGCGCCAAAGATCCATTGCCGTCTGCTCTACCGTACATAAATACGATATCCGCATATTCTTGATTGGAAAAAGTAGCCATAGCCAAAGTAGCCATCACTTAACAATTAAGAAAAACGGCGTAGGAGCGCACTAAATGTCAACTCAACACAATTAAGTCAAAAATCAACACGTGCAGGAGCACGAGGCTACGACTGGACACGGTGAAACAAAAAAGTTCAAAACTAACGCAAACAACACGTGCAGGAACGCAAAGGGCTACAACTGAACACGGTAAATTGTGAATCAACACGACAACGTCCACTCACAAGGGCAGTAGTTTGACTAATAAGTAAAAGATGTAACGGCTTCATCACAGACCGACTGACCCTGACTAAAGAAAAACGACTTTGTTGCCTCAGTAACTAAGACCATTTTGCTGTAAAAACCAACTCTTATCGCTTTTTGCTATTCATTGGGCGTTCTACCTGGAAATGCCGTCGCACCGCGCTCGGTGGCCATTGTTTAGAGAATCCCCTCAATGGGTTCCCCTCAATTGGTTCCTGCATGTGCCAAAAATTCTTAGAATTGAACAATGTTATCATTTCGAGCACATAAAGTATTCTTTTAAGCAAAAATATTGTGTTTTGTTAGACTGCCTAAAATTTAAAATTTCTCCCTCGAATTGGTTTGTAGGTCCTAATTTCAATAATTTGTAAGATATCCGCATAAATGATACCTCAAAAGAAAGAGCGATTATCAAGCATGTCTTCAAAAAGGTTTGAACAAAAAAAGCACCCTCCGTTTTTTTTTAAATAAGGTTTAAAAGACGTATTGTACAATTTTTTTATTTTTTCTGAGCTTTAAATATCTGTAAAAAAAATGTCTAATGACACAGAAGCCTAAAACATGTTTTGCTTGGTTGCTTACACATTACTCTAATTAATTAAATAAAAAATTAATTCATTTATCATTCAATTTGGCCATAATTATGCAGTTTACATTAAATTTTGAGAATTTCCGAAAAAAAACTTAAAAATTTGGTTAAAAAAATTTGGTAAGACTTCGTCTAAGACAACCATGGCTTAAATGGTTCTAAATTGTCTATACTATCTTCACCTTAAAGCTTTGCACCCATCTTCCAATCACCCTGTATACATATAGACAGTATACCAGCTATACTATTACACTACGCACGCACTATTACGCTTAATAGCGATAAAAAAAACTGTACAAGTGTAATCACTTGTACAGTTTTTTTTATCTCACATAGCGACGCGCGCTTTACTTGTGGTAACCAATTGTACAAACACGCTGTGAATATGTGTGTAAGCGCGGGAGCTCTCGGTACCGTCTAACAAGCGGGTGAGTTCGGAAGTATGTGCCTGTGTATGTGTGCGTTATGTGCTGAAGCTACTCGTCTTCACGCATACAGTTAGAGCGTGTTTGTACACTTGGTTACCACAAGGTAAGGGAGCGTCGCTTCGTGAGATAAAGATACTGTAATATCTGACGCTGCCACACTACACGTGCTCATTGGCAAAATTAATGACGAAGAGTAGGTTTACGAGATTAAATGTAGCCAATGAGAGTACGCTTTGTCGCTGGTGTAGCGCGCTATAAGTCTGCTTCCGCCCTTCGCAATCAAGTATTCACTTGATTGTGTTCAATTCTGACTGAACTTCATCCTCAATCTTCATAATGCTCTCACTTATTTTATTTAACACTTTTAGTATATGAGCACAAAACAAAATTATCACCTATTATGTATTCTTGTACTTATTCTTGTTCTTAGCAGGCTTTAATTTTTAATATTCAATTAAACTACCATTAATTGTAACCACCAAACTTTACTATAGAAACCAGATCTACCAGCTCCATCTATTTGTATCAGATAGCTTCTGCCCGCGGCTATGCGCGTGAAATTTTTGGCTCCCCCAACCCACCCCGTCGCATCGCATCGCCTAACAGTGCTATTACTTCGTTTTCGCTTAGCGTTCCGTCTGAGTTTTTTCTTATTGCGCAGCTCCTTAGGGTCCCAGCGTGATGTTAAATAGCTTATAGCTTTCTTCAAGAATTGGGCTATCACATACAAAAAGAGTTTTTGAAATCTGACTGGTATTTCTAGAGATTACCCCCTACATACAAACTTACAAACGAACACACCAATTTTACGTCTTTATAACATTGTATGTATAAGAATGAAGCTTAAAGTGATAATAATATCATTTCCATACTAATATATAAAATAGCTCCATCAGGAAGATATCCAACTCGCTCCAATAAACAATCATTACTAAAGTTCGATATTCCAAAAACGCTTCTGAATTGTTGTAATTACTTGAGAAGGTTTTCCATTACGAATTTCTCAGAACCACACCGGAGTCTGTATTTGAGTTCGGGAGGTTAATTACTTGACATTTTAACAATACGATATAATGTTAGGGTACACTTCTGCCAACATCTTCGAGCAATACAGGGTGAGCCTTTAACTGCTACATACTGACAAATTGATAATTAAAATCAAACAATACTTTGTCCGACTTGTGGATCAAAACCAGAACTCTCCGCTCACCAGCACAATACCACAAGAGTAACAAAACAGTCCAATTTAAATCGAAATAATAACTGATACCAGTAGGTAGGAACAACTTACCAACAACCGTAAGTGGTGCTGATCGTATGTCGGTGTGGAATAGAGGCGCGTCGGCGGAGACTTCGCACTGGTAGTCGCCACTCAAGCGCCGGTTCAAGTTCACTATGCGGACTTGCTGGTGATCTGATTGGGTCAACTGGTGGACAAAAAGAAGGTATTGAGAGACAAGCACATACTTTAGAAAAGGTCAGAAGTAATTTTCCACATGTTGGAATTTTTCATTTATTTTATTTTTATTGAAAGGAACAGCAAACAGTTACATTATAAGAACTTACAGCTAATTTAACATAAACCATTTCAGTAATAATATAACCTACAATGCTGTCCACAGGTAGGCATAAAAGTTTAGGAATGAACATAAAAGAGAAATAATCAATGTGAAAAACAGAACAACATCATCCATATATACCACTAGATCAGTTTGCTTTGTATAAGTATACGTGTTAATATTATCTAACGAGATAACTTTCATAAGTCACTAATAATAAGCGGTAATAAAACGTAACATTGTCTATTGCCTTTCATTTTATAATTATGAACTCAATACCCATTTGCTATTATTACCGGTTTAAATCCAACTAAGACCTTCTTTTAGTTCAGCATAATTTAATAATAAGTGTTCCAACATTGGTACCCGTATTGGGTTTCTAGACCGCC
This sequence comes from Dryobotodes eremita, assembly GCA_917490735.1. Lineage (NCBI taxonomy): Eukaryota > Metazoa > Arthropoda > Insecta > Lepidoptera > Noctuidae > Dryobotodes > Dryobotodes eremita. Next base: position 17,144,892 of record OU823266.1, read on the forward strand.
TTTAAAATAAATTTGACGTAACAAAAAGAGCTATGACTTATGAAGTGATTCCTTGAATATGGAAAATAATTTGAATTAAATATGAATTCAAGCTGAAGACAGAAATATTCTGAATGTAAATTTAAATTTGAATGCAAATTCAAAACGCTTTTATATTGCTACTTTGAGAACTGTTTATCAGATTTAAGTAAATGCTTATATATTTAAAGGATACTTTAAAAAGCTTAGTGAAGACATTAAATGATCATAGTTCTTAGAATAGACATCATTTGCATCAAGATAAAACTTTAACAAGTATTACGTAAAAAGTGATAAATAATTAGATATAACAAGATCGCTGATGTTTTAAACAGAGTTGTTTTCTTAATTAACTTGACATTGACAAGAGATTGAACATAAATAAAATAAAAATGTTTAAGTACAATAGTTGAGACTGAAGCATCAGTTTGGTAGTTTGGTTTGGCATCACCGTGTAGTCGGATTGGGATTTTGCTTCATGATACCCTTCAACCAGTTAACTAGAATGCTAAATGGTGAAATGCGAATTATGAGAATTGCAATTATTTTAATTATCATTTGTACTATTTCACTATTTTATTTTGTATATTGGAACCTTGTATGTTCTCCATATTTATGTACTAAGTTATCATTTAATTGTGCGTTTGTGTTGTGCTATTTTGTTTGTATTCAGTTAATAAATGATTTATCCATATCTATCTATAGTATCTATCTACTTATGTGAGACATAAAGACAAATTGTGTATGGTCAAAATCATGCCCTCGTCACGGAACAGTTCAAACGGCCTATCAGTTTGGGAAAAATACACACATGAGTATTTGTCAAATTACAAAGTGCCAGTCAACCATACACGATACATATACCTCTATTTTTTTTAAAATCTCAAACCAAATATTTCATAACTCAACTTACATCAACCGACGCTCCCGGCAGTGGAAACACCATAGTCGGTGGCATTTCCCGCGGCACATATCTGTAGAACTCAGTCTCCGCCTTGTACCACCTGATGGAGTAAAGGGCCGCGTCCTCCAGGTCGTAGGAACAGCGCAAGATGGCTGATTGACCCTCGCCGGAAAGAACCGCACGGGGCACGGAGATTGATAGGTTGCGGAGGGACCAGACGCCACCTGTGGATGAAGAGAGAAAGAGGAGTTAGAATATTTGGTTTTATCAAGATTTTATCGACTGGAGAAGTAATAATTATGATGATAAGAAAAATAAAATGTTGTTCCGATGATAAGATTACCTTCATGGCAACTTTTTGAAGATAATTCATGAGGCTGTTTGCTCAGTGGCTTTTCGATAGATGCATTATGGTGTGTCAAAGTCAAAGTACTTTGACTTTGACAAATCATTTATTTCAAATAGGCACATAAAAGGCACTTTTGAATGTCAAAATTTACAAAAAAAATTAATTGATTCTAATTACCCCTTCCAAAAGGTATTTTCGTATGGAGAAGAATGTGCAAGAAACTCCATCGTTACTCTTTTAAAATGTGTTACAATATTATGTATATGTAGGATCGTCAGGATGTACTAGATTCGGACATCATGTGGGCAAAAGATGGTTTTCGTGCAATAGAAACACACTGGATCCGATACACTGCTTTTATTAAAATCACAAATTACAATAATTAACGCAATAACCGAGCACAACGAATCGAGTACAGTTCCGCGACGTCTTAACTCTGATGCGATCAGACACTGAATGTCTTCCTTGCCGTAGGTTTAAAACATCACGACTCTGTAGAAGCGCGCTGTAGTTGTGGGTAGAACCCGTGATGTCGCCAGTGGCGCGCTTGCAATTCGTTTCATGTCCGTACTAATGACCGGATGCGACATATACATTATTTATATAATTATATGAAATGAGGAGACAGCTCTAAAATAATAATAATAACAATAAGTCCATCTCATGTGCTGTGTGGCAAGTAAAGCATCATTTAAGCAAATATAGTATTCGTTATTTTGGCATAGATCCTTAGTGAATATTTAGTTCGATCGTCATTTGTAATATTATTTCCATTTCAGTCAGTCGTAACGAGAACCACAAAATATATTGTTGTTCATCCAATTTCTGATAAAAGAGAAATCGGATAGAAACTAACTGGAATCAATAACAATTTACAAGAAATATTTACTGAAACACCCGAAAAAGGTATTCCTTTCCCAAGAAACATACAAAATAATCCCGATTATCTACTTCCTTTCGAAAAAATTAAGAATACAGTCAATAATATCAAGAAAATATCAGGTAAAGGTCACATAATGCTTCATTCCTTATTCCAACCTGCTTACAGACCCTAGGGATTTAGACTTAAAATATTACCGATTCAATCACAAATAATTCTCCATAGAATTCTAACCCAAATATATTTTGTTCTTCATAAAGAACATTATTTCGTATTACTTATAGGACATTATTACTTTCTTTATAGACATGTTACTAAGACTTAGTAATTGTTCCTTAGTTGTTCTATTGTACTAGAAATTAGTCTATTTGTTCGCTTAATGGACGTATAAAACGATGTTTTAATACAGCTAAGTACTTCATTGTTAGTATTTTATTAGTACAATAGTAACGGAACGGTATTAGAAAAACAATTGGTTTTCATTGTCTTGAATATTGTATTTTATACAAATGTTTATTTAGGCTGGGGCAGCTAAGGAACACCTCACGTATTGCTCGCCTATTTTTTGAGGGGATAAACAGAGTTGTCTCAATTTGTACCTACACTAATTTCTCTGATAGTGGCTTATCAATTTCATAACACTTTGGAATAAACATTTTAATGATATTGTAGCGGTATCTAAATCGCCACATGTGAGCTATACGTCACACTGACGTCACGCAAAATCCTGCATCGCGCAAGCAGAGTTTACCGCGCAACTAGCATATATACAACGTCCCGACATCAATCATTGGGCAGTTGCCCACCAGACACAACACCCGTCTGGTCGGAGGATCCTCCCTTTTCTATGGAGGTGTGAGTGATCTTTACACCCTGTTCCTCATACCTCTATAGTATAATGTTTTAAACAGGCCGGCAATAATTCAAATTTCTTTGAATATTAGATCAAGAAGATGTGTCCTTGAAAATCTGTGCCCAATTTTGTTCTGAAAGATTCGATCAGATTTGTTCGTATATCAATACCACGTAAATCTTTCCACTTCAATGCCCTTGTGAACTTAACACACAAAGGTTTTCCAAAAGATTTGAGTCCCAGGAGCAATTTGAAAACAATATTTCTATCTTGGTGCCGCCGTTTGAACACCTCCCTGGGGGCAGGTCAAGGAGGCTTCTACAGTTGACGAGAGACTATTTTTTTTAAATCTCTGCTTTGACAAGTTTTAGGTCTAGTAGATACGGTTTAATTTGAAAACTTATTCGTACGTCACCCGTTACTTTGCGAGTTGTGGTAATAATTTCCTATGTAATGTAATGGCGTTACAATTTAGCTATAATTCGGACTTTGATTTCACTTTTTTTATTGAGAATTTTTAAAAGAATTACCATCTAAAGGATAGGAAGTTTATGTTTAGTTTTTTTTTTCAAGAACCATTTCAAATATAAGTTAATTCTAATAATAAAAATGAACAACATATTAGTTGTTACTTTCAACATGGTTTTTTATATTACAACTGTCCGAAAATAAATTTTATTTATTTTCCTGATTTTCTAACCAATTACAAATCTACAATAAACATAATTATCTCGAACCCTTTTTAGCTTCACATATTTGGTCACGAGATCAAATTTGCGACAACACAGCTTTTTACCCGATACCCTTACCGCGGTACCCTTAATCCGGACCCTAAACCTACCTTTAAAACAATTTTGGCGAGCACCCAACGAGGGACCTAGCTGGACGGAATGCGGTCACTAATCACCAATACCATGGAGCAAGGGAGGGCAGAAGGCTTAGCGATGACGGGCGAGAAAGGGCCATATTTGCCACATCAATAGTCATTATAGTAGATAATATATAGAACAAAAGAAAGAGCATTTCGAATTTTAAAAGATGTTGACAGACGCCTAATGCTGTGTTTTTGAGAAGTTCTAGTACTAAAGAATACTCGAACCGATGAAGCTGCAACCAATAATTAGTTTAGAATGGTGGGGGTGCCAGTAAGTTTTAACAAATGATAATAAGATTAATACATAAATAAATAATAATAGTAATAGTATGAAACGAAAATTTGATAATTGTTGTTTTCATTTTCTTTATGTGTGCAGAGAATCATCTTGCCATCCTTTTTCATATTCCAAGTTACCAGCTTGGATGGAGAGTCCATTCTGGTTATCTTTCTCGGTTATTACATAAATTAATTCTGGTTTAAATTGAAGTAGACACATAAAATCTAGACTTTTTTGTATTTTTATTATTTCGTCAGTTTCCTTAGCCCTTCTGCACCTATCCACATAACGTCAGTCAACACCTGCGTCTGCTTGTCACCGTTCACCCTTTGGACAGGCTAAGATAACACATTGTTTGTACGTTAGAGCGATTGTTGTGATTCCAGCCTGATACATTGCTGGTATTGTTCAGTGATTACATTGTGGGCCGCCTGGTGAGGCAGTAATGTAGTTACAGTTCAATTGAATGCGATGAAGACGTTATGCAGATTTATTGAATTACGGTCGGGTGGATTCGTCAATTTTCGTGCTGATTCGGTTACGATTGAGGTTGGTTTACTTTGGCACAATCAGTGAAATGTGTCGCCATATTCGGTACAAATTGTTTAACAAATTAGTGTTGATGAACACCCAAAAATGAATATCAAAGTGAATATACTTTGTTGCTTAAGTGAAATTGAAACCTTTTTGATGTTTATTTTGTGTTCTAAAGATTCAGAGTATACTGAAAAGTAGATTTATCTAGAATTCTAGATTATAATCATGATTTTCTGGTATTTGCCTTTATTATTTCGTCTATTTGCTGGGTTTTATTATGTTTTAAAGCACTAGGCATTACAATTTAATACTATAAATGTTTCAAAATCTAACAAAAAAATCCCAAAATTCCAGCTTATCTATTCAAATATAGTCAACATAATCTCTTGACAAAAAAAAACATAAAATCATCAAGGAAAACCAAATTCCGAACCCTTCTTTACTTTGGAACAAAGACAATTACAGAAGTTGGCCTGAATCTAGATAATTTCCCAAACAATCAATTAAGTTGTGGGCATGCATAATCCTATGGTCATTAAGGGTTGTGTGTTCACAGCTGGGAAAACAACGGCCAGGCTTGCGGTGAGACCGACCCTTAAGGGGATGTGGTGGTATCTCGATGGGGAATCTAGTTACTAATTGATAGATTTTTGCGTTTTTGTGTGTAGTATGTATATTAAATGGAAATATATAATTGGAAGTAGGTGGCAGCTTTGAATTATCGCAACAGTGAACGTGTACTTTGTATGGTAACATTAATTTGTAGGCACTAAACTTTGGATAGCTTTATTGCATACGCTGAATTAAGAATGGGACATTCAATTGTAACATCAAGTTGACTTATGAGGGTTTTATAACCACCCAAGTTATGACCAGTGTTTAACCAAACCTATCGACATATTCCAAAATGCTGCTTAAGGAGCTAAGTATAAAATGCGTATGACCTCATACTCCTATATATAATACCACATTCATGAATCCAGTACATTATGCTTAGCCTACTAAAAGGGTGGCCCATTATCATTATCGAAGGTCTACATCACTCAGAATACCATAAATTAATCATCATAAAGGTGCAGATCCTGTGCAAGACAAAACAAACTGAACTGACTGTTCCTATCTCGTTCTAACACATACAAGTAGAAAAAGACGAAAAGCAAATACGAGCTAAAAGAATTAGCATTGTCAAACATTAAACAGTTTAAGACCCGAAAAATTCTATGTTGCCTAATATTTGATAGGATACTTCCTATCCTCTTAAAAGGCCTTAGAATTTCCCAAAACTGTTAACTAAAACCTCATAATGAAGCCTAGATATTAATAAACCCTAAATGTGTTTCATACCAACTTGTGAATGAGACTGAGTCGGAACTCGAACCGTTTAAATGTTGAAACTTTTCGCCACTGTATAACGACGGCGACGGTTGTAACTGTATGCTAAAATGTAATGGGAAGCCGAATTGGTTTTTATATCTTACTTTCAGGGTTTTGCTTGAGGTATAGAAGTATAAGGAACAGGGTGTAAAGTTCACTCATACCTCCATAGAAAACGGAGGATCCTCCGACCAAACTCATGTCGTGTTTGGTGTTGTTGCGACGTTGTATATATGCTTGTCGCGCGGTACACTCTGCTTGTGCGATGCAGGATTTTGCGTGACGTCAGTGTGACGCGTAGCTCGCATGTGGCGTTTGTAGATGCCGCTACAGAAGCTGTATTTTAGAACATACAGTTAGGTCCTTTTATAGATATTTATCGATTCATGGGTAAGTATCTGGTAGTGGAATCTATGAACCAACCCTCAGCAATAAGCAACCCACCTTTATCTCCAACCGGTCCATATTGCTGATGATGATCATCTAAATGTCATTCTTTCATCGATATTATTAATATTCTTAACTAATAAAGATTCTAACATACCTTACAAGCAAGCAAATTACAACTTAGTACAGAACACTCGTTAGTCTAAATATCATGCAATTCTTCTTCCCAGAGAAATCAACTCGTGGGACTCGATATAATTTATGTATTTCCTTTTTCATGTAACTATTAGTAGTCTTCGAAACGTTTATGCATAAACAAAGAAGACACCCAACAAAATCCTTGTAATACCCCATAATGACTTAATCATAAATCATTATAAACATAAACACAACTTGTATTTATAGATGTAAATTAGACGAAAAGGTCTACCCATGACTCACCCACATGTCTTTCATAACCTAAAACATATTACGAAAATAGCGTTCCATTTTCAATTAAAATTGTATTAGGAAGCCCATAAAAATCCCATCCCACACCGCACAGGAAGCCTTTTTAAAAACAGTCCACCAAAGGCAGATCTTCCGGCAAATTAACCTCACCCCATACGCGGGGCTCATCAAATTGCGCATTCAGTTGAAGCTAATGAACGTAATAAATGTTCGAGAGTGTTCGTGCGAGCGGCGATGTATAGCGTACATTGAGATAATGACCGCGCCTCCTCGGCAATAACTGGATGGCTTGGTAATAGTCCTATATGTCTCGCGAGCGGGATTGACACGGGGATATTTCAGGGAGAAAATGTTCACTCACTAGTTAGGGGAACAATGAAACGTTTTCACGTTTTTTGTTTGGTTTATTTTTGTGCTCTGGCGATGGGCAAAAGAAATAGGAATGGATTTGGATAATTGGTGGAGGTTCTCTGGCGCAAGGAGTTACGAGATTTTCATTTGGGGAAAACGGCTTTCAGTTTTGAAAGAATGTCTTTTTTTTCTATGTGGTCTTCTTTTCTATTTCTTAAATTACAATAGTATTTACAATTAAAATATAATAATCTAACCTAACTAAAACTATTACAAACTAAAAAATGGCGTCGAACAATTCATCCGCATCGCTGTCGACTGGTAATGTACCCAAGAGACTGGCGGCATTGCCACGTTGTATGGCAATGCTTAGCTTCTGGCCAGGGTAAAAGCCAGCCCTTGGGGTACGGGAAGTGTCAAACAGACGTTTGGAGATTTCCTTGAACAAAACATGGGCAATCGGACCCCACTGTGGTCGGAATAATATTAGTTAAATTTTTATTAATATTTTTTAATATAATAGTAAAACATTAATTTTCAAGTATCATGGATTCATAACGTAAGTAACAATTTACTTACAAACTATATAAGTAATATTTATAAAACATTATGTCCATACAACTAAGTTCCTATTATCAGGTACGTGGTTAAAGCCGTTCTTAGTACTTAAAACAAAGTTATTTTTTGTTTTCATGTCATCTTTTTTTGTATTCCTACTTTACACGTGAAACCAAATGTAATAAAATTGTTTTCATATCTTCAATAACAAAAATATCTCACCAATAACCTACTCATCCTGATCCCAAATTCGTCCTTACACTCGGAACACCTCGTAACACGTCGTGCCTCGGAAATGAATCCGTGTGGATAAAGCCGGCGACACGTTTGCACACCCCTCGGCGACGCGACGTCGATTAGACTTCACACGGTTGTTAAGCCGTTCTTGAGAAGGTAGCCCGTTCCTTTGGGTGGGCCGTGGAGTTGTTTTTAGGATTGATTGCTTTGTGTTGTTATTTTGTAGGGAAATGTGGTGTGGATTTTGAGGAAATGTAGAAAAGAATGAAGGCAAGATTTAAATGCACTATATGACAAAACAAAAACACTTCCTTGTGATGTTATAGGTTGGCGAAAAGAACGTCGACCTAGTGGTAAGTAAGTGGTTTCGCTGGCTCCATACCTTTTTTTTGGGTGGGTTTTGAAATCGTCAAATATCTTCTCGCTCTGGGCGGAGCGGAAGGGCGTGTCAGACTCTTACTGACTAAAACCCACCCGTGTTCCTTCAGTTGCCTATGCGCCAGGGCCACGGTAACTCTTTCGAACAATCCGCGACCACCGCAGGCATCGGCCCTATCGGACCCTGTCAATTATACTGACATCTTTTTGAGGCGCGCGTGGAATACAACGCGCCGTCGACTCAGGCCTGGTCCTTACGCGATGGCGAGCTACCGATTGCTCGCCATCCGGAAGCCCGCGCTTACGGTAGCCGGGAATCGGCTATCGACTCCTGATACCCAGGTTGTCTCCTCCTGCGGTGACTAGGGGCGTGAGGGCGCAACAATTGCCTCATCCTCACACGCTCCGCCCCCTCCTACTACTTTGCAGCAGGTAACGGCTTCCCGTGCCCTCTCGCTCCATACCATGGCCTGGACCAGGGCCAGACGTGAGAGATCGCCGCAGTCGATCGCCGTCACGAGGACATGGCGGTGCTCCGCCACCAAGTCCCTTGATTTTTAAATATTCTCAAAATCAAAGTGACACTTCTTCACATTGACATTATGAACGTGGTACGTACACCTTCTTTAAGCGACTCATTACTGTTTTCCGACATCAACGCGATCGAAATCGCGGGCACACCTAGTCATAATAAAACAAAACAAGGTAGCACATAAACCTGACCACACCGTAGAGTATCGATGTCGGCCATTAATTGGATCGCAGAGGTCAGGAGGTGGTTGTTTTAGAAAAAATACTGGTATTCTGTTTAGAATTGAAGTTTACCACATCAAAAATGAAATTAGCCTTAGCTTAACCTGTTCAGCTTTTATTTTAAGGGCTGTTCAAGTGACCTATCTAACTATAGGGTCAAACTTAATTAGCTAGCGAAACTTTACATGATAGCGTCCTCTACCGACATCTAAGAAAACCAAAAAAATGGTTTGATGATTATTTTTTAATTCAACGGCCGTATGTAGTTAATTTTTAGAGTTTAGAAAATCAGTTTTACACTATTTTACAGTACCTAAGATAGTTGAACCTATAAAAAAATATCACCAAATAATTTTGTTTTTAATCGAACTCAAACTCAACCGTCTTATTACAATACACGATCTAACTTTAGTCCGAGCTTAAACGTTCGAGCCAGTTTTTGTATTTAGAACTTTATGCCGACTTTAGTAAATTTCTTAATACAAAATTGTCAACCTAAGACTGGACTAAGTTATCAGTTTTGTAAAAGGAACTGTATTTCGATTTCTGTTAGGGTTCTTATTTAAAAAACAGGGTCGTTGGTTTAAGCCATGTCTAAAGGCAAACCATGCTTTGTTTTAAGACTTATTGCATTTATTTCAAACAAATGAATTATCAAGGGGTCGGTCAGTCAGAAAGATGAAATTAAGTTGGTCATTCCAAAGCATAATAGGTCTGTACCTATCGAGACAATGGGCATGAAACTCCACGGGCACTAGAATGAATCAAAATATGGTTACAAAAGATTGGTTACATTATTCATGTTGAAATTATGCGTGTGAGAACGATGCAGAATGTTAAAAGCGTCCGTAACAAAAAGATACAAAAAAACAATTCATAATATTGAATTGAATTAGAATAAGCTGTGGCAGCTAATAGATGACCAGTCCCTATTGACGGCGTCCGTTCACAAACATGAATCTTGTTGATAACGATACCCATCACGTCTGGAAAGTTTCGCTAGGTAATTTTATTTGACCCTTTATACATAGTCATAATGTGCGCAAATGAGTCAAAAAAGTTCTGCCTTAACAGACAGACCTGTTTTACCTTAAGCTTTTACATGGCTTTAACCCTAGATCGTATAAACAACGAGTATTCCAGACGGGACAAAACAGGGAGAGCCCCATTGTCGGTACATTGGGAGCTCCGCCTGATTATGGCTATAGAGATTTGAGTTGCGACTTCAAATTTAACGAACTGCCTCCGATTTGTTCCCTGTCATGTTGAGAATTGAAGACTGGGAGAGATAACTAATGGTTGGTTTGGCTATTGTCTTGGTTTAAACGTGTTCAGGGAAGGTGTAAAGCGAAAAATATCATGAAATAAGATTGATCAGTCATCAAAATATCGAGAACCGTTTTATTCAAGCTTACGCTGATATCAGATGCTTGATTAGAGTGAATGTTTATTTTTATTTCATTTACACGATGCCGGCAAAATAACATAAAAATTAACGTTAATTTGCTCATTTAATTTAATTTTTCGATCATTCATCCAACATCATTGGATCGGTTCACTAATGAATTCATTTTTCAGTCATAATTCATTTGGGTTCAGACGTTTCACTTCGAGTGAAAGACACTCAATGAAAGACATAAATGAACAAAATTATAGCAACGCTTGTGGTAAAGCAGATATCAGACAATTCACTTTGTAATTTTGTGTGAGCACGAAATCAAACAAAAACGAACATTCACTTGAGTGAATCATTCACTCGAGTGAAGAGTCTGTGTAGAATTTGAACTAAAATTATTAATTATCTGATCAGTAAATCTCTTGCTAAATATTTATTTGGTACCTACCTATTAACACCTGTGATTGGTCAACAAATAAAAGAAATACACAATAAAGTACAAAGTTATTTCTAACGTCCTTTTAAGATAACTGACGAAGCCGAAATATAATAGACTCTATCGAAGTAAGATCGAAGTCGGTACACGAACTCTAAAAAATAAGTTCATATTATGATTCTCCGAATCGCATGAATCACGAAACTGTGACTTGGTACGATCTATCGAATGTGTCAGATACACGTCGAGTTTGTACAGAATTTTCATTTAAATCGACATTTTTCCTGGCTATTAAGAATAGTGACCCCGTTAGCGATATCCAAATGTTTTTCTTTTTTAAGCCTTTATCGTTTTCCTGGTGCTCGAAGGAACTTTTTTTTATTTTTTATTTGGCGCAAAGTATTCATATTCATATCTTTATTTGCATTTCATGTTTTAAAATCTTACAATGGCTTAAAGCTAAGGTACAATTACGGACCCTGTAGGGCACAGCAAATAGTATTAAATGAATTCCTGAAATAAAATTAGGAAGTAACAATTAACAATTTTTTTGTGTTATATTTAGACTTTACATGATGTTTGTTGAAATGAAAACTGTTCTGGATTGTAAGAAAAGCCAGTTTTACACTCGGTATTTTTTGGCGTATTTATGTAAACAGAGATGTAATATGTTATCAATTGGTGATATAACTATGTTTAAACTACATGATTACATGGACCATGGCTGTTATTAGCCCATGACCAACTCTGGACGATTTTTAAATTGATGGCTCCATAAATGAGCGTAAGCTTCTGGAGTTTTTTGCCCATTCTTCTCCGTACGAAACTACCTTTTGGAAGCCTTTCCTTTTCATGTAAATTTTGACGTTCAAAACCGACTTTATGTGCTTATTTGAAAACAATGATTTGACTTTGACTTTTCCACAATATGATAATACATTATTTTGTATAATTTCAACATGAATGATGTAACCAGTATTTTGATTATAAAGAGTGTACGTGGAGTTTCTTGCCCGTTCTTCTCGATAGGTACCGACTACTCTTTGGAATGGGCAACTAGCTTCATATTTCTGACTGACCGACCGCTCGACAATTCAAAAGTACCTGTAATTGGTTTAATTGAAATAAATGCTTTGAGTTTGAGTTTATTTTGAGAGAGAAAGTTATGACGACGATACTGCTGTACTTCCAAGACATTAAATTAAATTACACTTTGTATAATTAATTATCACCTCTTGTTCAACATCTCTCATTCGGCAAACTTATCACTAAATATATAAGTAAGATACAATCCTACGTAAATATGTATGTGAGCACGGTTAACAATAAAAATAAACAAAATCTTTTTCAGAATTCCCGACAAAATTGTTTGTTTTTATTATTTTTGTTCAAACAACCACGAAATTATTTGTTTGGAAAATACTTGTCTGACTATTTTCTGTACACATTTACATAAATATTGTTTTGTATACTCATTCCTTTGGGTAAAGATTATTTATTGATAGAACTTATGAAATGATAAATGATAGATGATTTTATTTCTGTAAGTAGGTTTGTACAAACACTTTTACACGTCAATCATATTTTAAAACTATATGAGGTCGGCGTTTCCTATCTGACTACTCTGAGAAGAAAGGCCGAAACGAACTCAGAGGTCACAGTCTCTTTTAAAGTCCAGACATAATCGTGGTCAGATCATGTGAAGACCATGTAGATTTGTGTCTGAAATGGTCTTTTGAGGAAAAACCACACAGAATCCGGAACCTGTCCAGTTAGTGCACGCATTTGTCAGTAATCGTGCAGCTCAATTCAAAACTTAAGGTGCTCAACGATTCTACGAACAATACCAAAGAAAAGACATTTCAATGAATAACTTCATTCATTCATTGAACTTCATTTTACATGAATAACTCACGCAAATATAAAGTACGAGAGATACGGGAATTCCGGTCGGTTATTGAGAGAAAACTAAAACATACTACTGCACTCACAGACGGTACTTCAATCTTTGGAGTGTTAATTGTTTGAATAATAGATAAATTAATAATTAATTATGTTTATAGACTATCCTACCTATTGCAGTATAATTCCTGCAAGTAGATACTTTTTGTTGTCATTTCGATTAAATTCTTTTTACGAGTCATTCGGTCAGCTTTTTTACTTTTTCGTTTTTTTTGAAATATTCAAAAAATTGACAATTGTTCTGTACATTGTCAAGAAGAAAAAAATGCAACGCATTCTGTCGTTGGAATTCCTATTGTGTGGATATTTTATTCAATAATATTTAATCTTTCTTCGAAAGTTAGTTTCAAATTTTAACCACCACTATATGTGAGTATCCAGCGGATACGTTCCCTGGAATTTCTCGTCCCTTTTTTCTTTGATTGTTTGAAAGGCCACCTTTTTTGGCCTTACCCTGCCATTTATTGTTCGCCTGTCTTCTTCCTTCGTCTGCCGGCCGCAGAAGTCCGAGCGAGCTTGCGGAGAGAAGCGCAGGATCGTTGCCGAGCAAGGTCGACGACACAGGTGCCTAACGGACACATCAGGTGCTAAATAAGACATTTGTGTGGCGCAATAACGCCCAACCATCATATAATAGAAGTGTTCTGTGTTATACCGTCGTGTGACATTTTAATTTTAAGTTGCTTTCCTAAATTCTTAATATCAGATCTTATTCTCTTTCAAATTTATATTAACGAAATTATGTAAAGAAAAACCTTTATCTTGAGCTTATTTGTGTTAAATAATTTATAGAGCGGCACGAATTTCGTACGATTGCAATCGAATTTAAATTCGTCTATATACTTAAATTCCTAAAAATTTGGAAACATCCATAAGTTTTTTCTCCAAAAATCTTCTTGTGATATATTTTTTTTGGTAGCCTTATACAATTTCCAACGACTAAATATTTAAATTTTTTGACTTATTTCTTAATTATTTCGGTTGTTCTTTTTATTAATAAATTTTACGTGTACCAGCTGCGTGAGTTTGATTTTTTAGCTAGCTCACGTCGGGGTTCGAGTCCCCGGCGTGTTAGCAGCCAGCTCTACGCTGCACTATATATTATGTATGTACACCGCAAAGGCAAAACATCTATACGAATAAATAAAACTAAAGTGTCTGTTTGTAATACAGCTTTTTACTACATGCATATGAAAGTGTAAAAGGCACTTTAAAAAAAAACAATTTTAATTTTTTTGTCTTTCTGCTCGTCTGTCTGTTTGTTCCGGCTAATCTCCGAAACGGCTGGACTGATTTTGACGGGACTTTCACTGTCAGATAGCTGATATTATAAGGAGTAACATAGGCTACTTTTTGTCCCGGTAACACCATTCTGTGGAATAATTTCCGACATCCACGCGGGTGAAGCCGCGGGACTATGTAGTTTTAAGTGACGTTTTTATTATTTTTATTAAACCATTTATTTCAATTAAACCATGTACAGATCCTTTGTAATAGCTACAAGTGGGTCAGTATAGTCAAAAAGTGGAAGTTACACGTTACACAGTGTAGATTCCTTTAAGGAAGAACCAAAGAACACAAGCAAGTACCCAGGAAAAACATCCTCCTAGAGTCTGAACACACAACATGTGCAAAAGTGCGGAGAAACAAGACTTCGTTATTTGTAGGTACTAATTAATTAAATTATCTTAGTTAAATTGCGAACTTAACGAGAAGGAACTTGGAACGTGCAGGTGGAATATACACACAGTTCCTTGTATTAAAAGAGAAGACAGGATGTGTGACATTTTAAGTGAATTGACTGGAATAATTATTCTTATGATCTAGGCTGCTGATTCGGAATTTGGCTTTGCTCTTAGTAAACCTTGCGTATTTTCAGTTTGAAGACCAAACTTTATCCTATTGTATCTAGCTTTATCAAGATTCAAGAAACTTGGGTCGTAAAGTGTCTAAAGGAATTTAAAACAATGACTTCTTCTGTCTAAAAACCAAATTAAGGTAACTTATTTAGCAGCAAAGTACCTAAGCAAAGAACTTTCAGTTGAGACGATGAAAATTACGGTAAAAACACAGGAATTCACGTTCTTTAGAAGTAAAAGTGTTTTAGAGCAGTAAATGATACATAATACCAGCATATTATTGTACCATAGCAGGGTACGTACAGAAAAAAACTCGTCTTTGAAAAAGGCTTATTATTTCTTCCCCTTTTCAAGACTAAAATGTAAAATCCAAATTCCAAAAAAGGACAACAGAATATTTAACACACCACGAACGTCTGTCTTCACAATTATCATTAATTAATTGATTTCTGAACAAACTTCCACCCCATATATAATATCCATCTGCTCATCCCTATCTTAATTCACCTCTCCGTCTTCAAAACCAACCTTAACAGTAGCAAAATTGAGTTCAAAATTCCTTGCATCTACATCTAAATATATAGGATTGTCATCATTCATGTGACGTATATACCAGACAGATTTCACAAGTTTGGTTATAACGTTCATAAACTGTTTAACTTTGAATAATCTGACCGTTGATCTGAAACTGTGTTAGTTTTAACCCTTTGGATAAAATTCGGTATAAATTAAACGTTAGGTTAATGAGGATCGGTTTGGGTTGATTAAGGGTTGGTCCTAATATAGACCCTTGAGGGACGAATGTAAGTTACTTGATATGAAACCCATATTTGTTTCAGCTGACGAGAGTAGATCATTTTATTTTAATTAATGAGTATAAAGTATCAGAATGAAATCATACAAATATAACCAAATTAATGACCTCAAAGTAACTGCTGCTTTATTTCTACTCGTTAAGGAGATCCTTTTATATTTTCGTGCTGTAGTAATAACCGATTAGTTATAATTAATTACTAACAACGAAGCTACTTACTTATTATGTATATATACATTTGGAACTACGTATAGTGTATTTATTTTATTTCTTATTTTGTTTGTTTATTTTTAATTTTCGTATGCTGCACTGGTTGACGTCATCACGTCAACGCCGGCTATCGCTGAAAACCAGCGCTGCGGCTCTGTCTCGCATAGGGTCGTAGCATTATGCTGAGCGATTGCCGTTTTGCGTGATGTGACGCATATTTTCCCCCAGCTCGTTCTTTTTTTGTGTTTGTGTGTTTTTTCTTTGCGTCATGTTTACCGCAAATAAACGTATTTTCATTCTTTCTTTTTTCTTTCAAACAGAGATTTTAAACACTGTACGTAATTAGTTTTTATTGTCTTACTATACGTAAAGGCAACAATACTGTTTCTCAATAAAACTAAAATAGAGGATTTATAAAACAATAGTTGGACATCCGATTACTACTACTCAGTAAGTATTATATAAAGACAAAAGGTTATATGTAACAGATTATTACTTTCTTAAGGACCTTTCATTACGAAATAAACTTATGGAAGACATTACTAATTCTATTAAGATTAGGTAATAAGAAATAAGATTATGAATTTTGATCTACGAAGGCTTATGGAGAAACTAAGGACATATTGAGAATATATTCCAGAAATATTACAGAGGTATTATTCATATTCCAGAAGTATTACTCAACCACTAAACCAATGAAGGCTCATTGGTTCAGTGGTTGAGTAAGTGGCTTTTGCGTTACGTGTCACGGATTTGATTGCTGCCAAGAAATCACATTTATTAGGTCGGGGAAAAGTTATTTCGGATTTTATGTACAAATTCAAGACTAAAAGCTCGTGTGGCACCCAAATATCGAGCTTTTGTGTATACCCAGACTTTTGCAAATGGGTGAAACCTGTTTTGAGGTCAACCCCGAACTCTTCAGCTATGTCGTAATTACTAATATTTTACTCCACTTTTTCAAAAATGGCATCGACTTTATCCGTAACAGGGCGAGCTGCATCTTTGACATCAAAATTCCCGGACTGAAAACGCTTGAACCAACTTTGTTCCAATCTCATTGAGACTGCTTTAAGTCCATAAACGTCATATTTTTTTTCGCGGCTTTTTTGGATTTTTCCCTTTTTTGAAATAAAACTTCAAAATTTAACGAATTTTTTCGATAGATTCACTCATTTTGGCGGACAGAAAAACAATTCAAAAATGGCGGGACTACGTTGTTACTATTTTTTTAAATGTCGTCTATTTTATGTTATCAAAACCAGCCAGCAGATACAAACAGTACAGCCAAATAGATTTTACCACAACTTTATACCTATAAAATACGAAAAAACTTTTTCCCCGACCTATTTCAGCTTTTAAATTGTTGTTTCAGTTGCATGTAGGAATATTTGTTATCTAAGGTGAAAAAGTGAGAATTTGAGAAAGTTGCAAATAGTCGTTTAAACAAAAAAATGAATTGTAGTCAGTTCAAAACAGTAGAGAGAGTCAGAGTTAATCTCCTTTAAGAACCACAAATCACTAAACAACAAACGTCACACAGATCAATCCAATCACATTGAAATCGATATCAATCTCCTGAAAGGCTCATCGCCAACCTCTCAAGCTTCGGAGCCCAAGCATCAAATTGTACGCATTAGTGCATCTTGTGGCAGATTAACTCCAATTCAATAGATGTCGAGATCTCAAGATGCTGTGATTGAAAGCCTGTTTGGAAGACGGCTTTACAGCTGTTTGATTCAGGCCGATTAATGGCTGGAGAACTGATAATTGCTTTCGTCTGTGGAGTAGTTAGTCAGGCTACTAGTATCAAAGAAGGTTAAAACACTTCTTATTTCAAGGTTTTACATTCATTAAATGAATTATGAAAGTAGAAGCTTGGGAAAAAAGAAAGATACATTGAATATTCTTTATTGCATGCTAACAGGACACAATTAAGAAGAAGCTGGACCAATAGCTGTATTTAATAATTATAGCTATATGCTGCGTTCACCATAACATTCGCTATGAGTTAGAGTTCATTGCTAAATAATATGTGGTTCTCACATATAAAGAGTAGTCTAAAAAAAAAACAAAAGTACATTTCTGATAATAAGAAAGGCATGACAGTAAGTCGTTCGTACACAAGACGTATCTGTCATCATTCTGATGTCCATCCTTATGACATTCAAGTTCATTTATCTCAAGATGTGTTTAAGCTTAACCAATTCTATCTGTATTTGCCTTGAGGTAACCTCTAATTTGCGCTACCCACCTGCCACACTAATCCCCGTCCACCTTAACACGTCAATAATCATCACCAGAGCAAATACTCCAATTCCCATATCTCTAAACACGCTAGAATAATTCCACGGTCAGAACCGACAAAGCATAGATAGGTACAGAAGCTTCATCAAACGAGTAAAAACGCAGGCACACGTAGACGTATCTCAAACGAATGCCAGTCACGAGTGCGCTTGCACTGTTTATTTTATTTGTAATTATAAATGATAAATGATTTTATTTCTGTAAGTAGGTTTGTACAAACACTTTTACACGTCAATCATATTTTTTAAACTATGTAGATGGGGTTGGCGTTTCCTATCTAACTACTCTGAGAAGAAAGGCCTAAACAAACTCAGAAGTCTCTTTTAAAGTCCAGGCATAATTTTGGTCAGATCATGTGAAGGTCATGTAGATTAATGTCTGAAATGGTCTTTTGAAGAAAGAACCACACAGATTGGCTGGACCTGTCCAGTCAGTGCACGCATTTGTCAGTAATCGTGCAGCTCAACTCAGAACTTAAGGAGCTCAACGATTCGACGAACAATACCAAAAGAATAATAGCTGACTTGATATCCCTACGTACAAACATCGTTTTTAGACACTGAAAAACATTGTGCGGTGGAAACCCTATAACACAGCATCATCGTGCTGAGTAACGAGTCTTCTTATCACAGTCACAATGTGCAGCTGCTAACTACATATTTTACTTCGTGCTGTAATAATTTAGGCTCATGTATTTTTATAGCTGCTTTTAGCATTGGTATGAAATACCTAACTTTAATGCTAGAATACAAATTGTTGGAATAAGAATGTA
This sequence comes from Dryobotodes eremita, assembly GCA_917490735.1. Lineage (NCBI taxonomy): Eukaryota > Metazoa > Arthropoda > Insecta > Lepidoptera > Noctuidae > Dryobotodes > Dryobotodes eremita. Next base: position 17,163,831 of record OU823266.1, read on the forward strand.
CAATGGTTCTGTGAAAAATAAACCTTGTATCTTTCGTCTTTCTGTTCGTAGAGGCGTGTCTATGTGTGCATGTTTTCGCTCAAAGTATGGAACCGGCTTTCTGTACCCATCTATTCTGTGTACCGGCTTGTGGTGTAATATCAACACCGGTTGCAATTAGAGCGCGTGGTTGATGACCGCTGTATGTATTTATATTTACTTGATTGGACCTTGTTTGTGTGTCTGTTTGTCTTTGGTATTTGTGATGATTGATTGCTTCTGATGATTTGCCTTAAGGGCAGTTTGCTTTTACAATTTAAGAGCCTCTAGTGATGCTAAATTGTGTATGGCTTCAGACATTTTGTATTACTCTTTATAAGTTTATTTCAGTGATTTTTCTCAAAAATGGTAAAAAAAACACTAGGCTCAAAATAATTTAAATAACAGTGTTTGTTTAAGCAAGGCTTGCAGTCCTTGAAAATTATTAATTTCCGTCTGAGTTATGATTTTTATAAGTGTACAAGCCATGCGTGTACTCCTTTTCTCTAGACCCAGTGGTTTAAGCTGCGCGTTATCCGTCAGTGATTTAAAGAATGTTATTAAGTAGAATAAGTGCAGAAAAAAAATGCATCAGTCGAGCCCGAAAGGCTTTTCCTGTTCAAAATATTATAGAATACTTTTACATTAAACACACTCCAAGTAATGAAAACTGAAAAATATTTAAAAAAATAAACATGAAAATATCAAAGGTTAATATATTTCAAATAGACCAAAGGAAGTCGAGAATTTTGTTTAGTAAAATGCCTGATAGATGGGATATGCACAAATGCCCGACAGAGGCGAGCTACTGGCAGTCGAAATATAGCATGCCGTATGTTATGAGGACTGGTGCATAGCGAAAGTGGGTTAACCGTATCTAATTTTGTTTTTTTTTACAAGTTTTGAGTGATCCTTTTCATCTTTAGAAATAGTAAGATAAGATGTAGGTACTTACTAAGTTGTCGATCATTAATATTCTAGCTATTTACAGATTACTAGCTGTTGCCCGTGACTGCGTCTGCGTGTATCATTTTTGAACACTAATACATTAGTATTTGATAGTGTTCAAAAATGATACACGCATTCATTATAGATATTAATCTAGAATGAGAGTAGCCTACATTACACATTACAGTACATTTATCTTTCTCCAGATTCCAGATAAATCAGCGGGGTAATTACGTAACACACTAACAGTAGGAATGGGTTTCATTTTGACAGTTTAACAACATTAATTGCGTTATTTATGTTGTTGAGCAGATAGTTTTTTCGAACATATGAAGCAATGGATTAGCAATAGGCTTCAAAATGATTCAGATTGTGATAGATAGTGTGTTACGTAATTAGGGTGCAGATCTGTCAAATTTTATAACGATCAATTGGTTTGGGCATTAAAAGGTAATAGATAGACAGAGTTACTTTTGCATTTATATTATAACTTTATTAGTATGAATGAGTAAGTATGTGTGAGTATGAAGTAATAAATATGGATGTCTAGGTTAGCTTACAGCCTCATCATTTATTTTCAGGCTTTGCTTGTAAAGACTATAATTTATAGTTACAGGGCTTATTAAGACGGATTGTTACGATTTGAGAAACGACGTTTGTGTTTAAGACCTCACTTAGACGCTCATAAACTATTATTTAAATCTTATGATACAAATAAAGCACTCTTAGTTCACGCACAAATTACTTTCCTCTCTCAACTTTCACCCATAACTTTTCCCAACGACCAACACTCAAAAGTAAACTGACCATTTTGTTAGATCACCTCAATAATTGCGCCAATATCGGCCAGTCTTCACACGCTGGCCGGCAATTGGCAATTCCAGTGCTATTCCTAACGGCGCCGGAATTGGCAATTCTATTGGTAGTGCTAACAGAGCTGGCAGTACGATCCTTTTGATTGGTCGGTAATAATGTTTGGGCTGTTTCCTGAGAAGTGAGAGATCTTTAGATGGTTGGAAAGATAAAAGTGAAGTAGCGATTTTTCTTTTTATGTTATAGGCTCCATCAGATAGAAATACTTTTTCAAAGGTCAGGTGCGTAGTACTCTCAAACGGCGTGCGTATGTGGCTAATGGACTTACAACCAAGGAAATACATTGTTAAGAAAATTGACACCGTACGTCAATTTACTGTGTTTAACCATTTCACAAAACTGTTAAAGAATTATACTTGTGATTTGAATGTATGGACAATTTAAGGTCGCAGTCAATTTGCTTGCCAATGAATTTCCCTGACTTTATGAACGTGAAGGAAACAAAAGGAGTATGTAAGAGCCGTAGCAAGTTGCGTTCTGTAGTTTCTGCTAATCTGCACGGGAAAAATTCGTGAATTTATGTATCATATGTTGATAGAAAGGAAATGTAAGTACCTAGTGGAGTACCTATTCATGGAGTTTCTTTCCCGTAGTTTTCTTTATGAACCTACTACGCTTTGCATTGGGCAACTAGTTTCATCTTTCTGACTGACCGACTCCTTAACAATACAAAAGTGCTTGTAAATGATTATTTAAAATAAATGATTTGTACCATCTTCTATAGCCACTTGCAATATACATGACACAACTTTAGGCGTACACAAAGTTTAAAGCGAACACAATAACATTGGTAGACGGAGTGAATGCTGATTTGACAAGGAGCTTCTCAGTGAATTCTCGGCTTCATTAAAAGGTGCTTTGCCAAGGAACAACAAAGTAATTCACCAAGAGTTTCTGGTTTAACACAAAGAGAGAACTAATTGAAATTAATTCACATTTATTTATGTTTTAAATTACTTTGAATATTTCATCCGTTAACTTCAAAAATGAGTGGTTTCATCGGTAACATCCATAATCATATTAAATTAGATTAGAATTTAATTTAAGTATGGTTGCTGGTGGTTAACAAACAAAGTTGGCCAGTATTATTCCAGCGACGCAACAAGGACTAAGTAAGAATCGTAGCAGGTGGCGTTCTGTAGTTTATGCCTACCCCCATTGGAAGAAGACATGAGTTTATGTATGTATGTATGTTGGCCAATATTGAAAAAGTATCTCTCCAACATACCTCTTGAGAGTACAATAGTAAAAAAATAAATAAAAAGAACATTATAATTTGTATGAACAGAAAACTAAACTATGCAGGTACAAGAACTATTCAAAGTTATATAAGGAAAACTAGAAAAATCACAAAAGAAAAAGCACTACCTTTGTAACCTGTACACAGTGTGAGCACACACACACTGTAGGTACAAGGAACTATCCATCTGCAAAGTGATTATCCCCTGTTATTTGTTTCTGAATCGGCTAGAAATCAAACCAGGAGGCAACGATGAGATTTTAATCGCTCAAATAAAACTGACTATTATCTCCAAAATCCCGATTTATCAAAGGGAGTTCGAAATTAGCCAAATTTTAATTCGTCGGCGGAATACTAACAAGGTGGTTTGGAAACAGCCGTGTCGGCAGCCCGTAGTGATGGACTGGTGGGCTGGGATAAGGATTTGAAGATCGCTAGTTGGGATGTAGGATTCCGGGATTCAAATTATCGGAGTGGAACTTTAAGATTTGGACATGGAGGTCGCTGAGTTTGTTTCAGCATTTCCTCAGGGGGGGTTTCTCTCAGGGATAAGTCAGCTAGGAAAAGTCGACGCTATCTAGTTTAAAAATGTGTAAAAGTTTCTTAAAAAACCTACTCCAGAAATAAATATCATTTAATCATAAATGGCATAATTTTGACAGGTGATTAAATATAAAGTTTAATGCTGAAGCAATGAGATGAAAATACTTTGTCAATACTAAGTAAAAGGAGCTGACTGATCAAAAGAAATTGGACCATAATGGAAGCAATGACACTTGTAAAGGAAAATCAATTTTGACCGTCGTCGACTTAGCAAGTAAGTACAATGGCGGAAAAGAGGAGGCTTGAAAAGGATGATAATGATAATGATGACTGAGCATTTTACAGGGAATGAAAATTTCATGAACTGATAATCATGACATAATTATTTGAAAAACTTATTGTACATCATATTATTATTAAAAACCCCAAGGACTATTACAATCTAATAATCTAAATAAATTCTCCGCTATCCAGAAAGATACTATAGATATAAATGGCTACCCAAAACTAAATAACAGATCAGCACATCACAACTAAAACAAAAGAAACTCCATATAAAATAAACACCGTCGCATCCCGGCATCGCCCGGACATCCCTATCCGATAGCTATCCAACAATTATCGAACGACTGACGCCTCCCCCGGGACCTAATTCATTGGCGTCCCGTTGATCTGCTGAGCTGTGCCCCGAGATCCGGAGATACGGGATCCGGAGCGCGGGATTGCGTTAAGATTGTGGCAGACCTTAATGTGATAGTAACAGATCGACTTTTTTATTTTTCTACCTTTTATTTTAGGTTCGGAGTAGTTGGGAAGTGGTGGATTATTTTTGGAAGATAAGTGGAGTTTAACCTATAGGTATGTATATTTGGTATTTCAAAGTCTATAAAAACAGCAGTAGTTTAAAAAATAGTTAATACGGGTTGGCCGGCTCGGATGTATACAAATTTTTTAATCATCATTTTGATTTGCAGCAAAATTCTTCAGTTTTTTTTCATATGCATTATTTAGTTTATATGTGGCAAATTCGTTATAGTTAGCCTATAAGCCACTCTATATATACCTGCTAATTACTATACTGTACAATACTGTAAAGCTAAGGAAAATAATGATTAATTAAAGCAAATAAACTACCAACTTAAATTGTCCGTATATGGAAATCACAACTGTCGTTCTTTGACAGCTGTATGAAATGGCAATAGTAGTTTTTGCCACATTGACGTAGTGTGCCAATCTGATAAACAATGAATTTCCCTGTCTGTACTATAAGCATAAAATATTCTGTCTACCTATCTACATTTAGGTACAAGAAGAGATTTCAAGAATTTTGACTTTACTCTCAATGATTTCATTTAGAATGAAGTCAAAATTCTATTAAAATGAATGATTGTTTAAACTTTTACAATTAATGTAAGTATCTTGGGCATGATTCTAACAGAACACTTTATTCTACAGACTTGAACCTTACCTACTTCCTATTAAATCCTGTTCATCGTGTCTGCTAATTCATTTGAACTCACTCAAGTTTCATCGTACACCAGCTTAATATTTGTTTTCTCAAGTATCACGTAAGAAGGCAGTAAATCAAAATTCATTATGTTAATGTACCTACATTAATTTGCATACTACAACCCTTCACATAAACCTGCCAGTGCCTGGCATTGTCTTTTATTTCAACAGAGTATACAATTGTCTTTATTCGCCGACTTTAAAGAAGCTAGAGGAGGGATCAATTTTATCTTTCTTTGTGATGCAAATCTTGTCATTAGTCTAGAAGCCCGGAATTTTGGGTTTGTGGGACAAATTTAGGCTGAGCCGAAAGTGAATTGTGGCTGTTGAAGTTATGATTTGAGAAGAATGTTACTTTACTTTTAGATTCACGATCTAAGCGGACAGTCTGCTCTTTCAGACTTTAAATATTATGATTTGCAGGTTGTATCGGCTTCATAAATGTGATGTTTTGTGTTGTGAGTGTTTGTTTTGTATTGTGTGTGGTGTTTTTAAAACCATGCCAACCACTGACAAGCATGCTTATTCTAATTACCATCATAATCTACGAAATTAATATAATATTCATCCAAAAATCAAACCATCCGCCACAAACTCTGACACAGTTTCAAAGAACATGAAACACAAAATGAGCCAAACATTCAAAATGCATTCATTAGACAACTCAAAGGACCCCAAATTCACAGATTTCTATTTCGTCTATAATAAATCCAATTTCTTGAATGGTGGATCCCGGTGAAATTCGACCTAAGAGCAAGATTACGGAACTCCGATTTCTCTAAGCCCTAACGTATTAAGGTTCTGCATAGATTTATAGGGAGCACCTTTCATTTATGGGGCTGTCTACCCTTCCAATGATAAATGTGCTATATTATATTGAGGGTCTGAAGGAGGTCTATTTGTCGTCTTACTGTTTGATTAGCCATGAAATTGAAGGTTAAAATCTGGGTGAGGCGAGGTAATGGATGTCAACGTAACTACACACACATTGAAGACTGTAGAATTTAAGAGGTGCACTTTGTTCTTGTTTAAGTGTGGAGCGATGTGGAGTTGTTAAATTGACATCAAAGTCTTCACATATGTTTATATCGAAGACTTTTCTATGTTTCGAAAGTGATTTACTATTAAAAACTTGGTGTTTATCATGATCATAACAGTCACGACTCAGCTGCTGACTATTTCTATATTGCGATTATAGATCTGTTTTGTTTTTTTTATTCTAATCAACTGACATTTATTTTTATGTGCACGTGTTTCTGTGACAAATAACCAATTTTTCTTTCTTTCTAGAAAGAAGTAAAGATTAAATAAATATCGAAAAATTCATCAACTTTTTCTGTGGACTACACTTTTCGGTGTACGTGTGCGTAAGAATAGATTCGTAAAACGTTTCCTCTGTTTGTGTGTTTTATATCCCGAACGAGCATTTTATACAAATTCTTGTTGTTACAAAGAGGAAAATTCATTTCGGCGTTTACACAGCGATTCCCGATTCGAATTTTCAATCGGATTTCTATTTGTTTAGATTTTATTGGTCGTATATGTAATGGCAAAATATATCAAGAAAATAAATCGATAAGAGTAACGGAGGCATAAAATATTATTTCCGAATTAATGTCTAAATCAGTGAAAACGAGCACACTTTTGCTCATCATCATCTCAAACTCTAAGCATTTATTTTAAATAAACCAATTACAAGCACTTTTGAATTTTCAAGGGGTCGGTCAGTCAGAAAGATGAAGCTAGTTGCCCATTCCAAAGCCATCACCCGCATAGCCTTTTTCCAAATGTTAGGACCAGCTTCTAGTCTCACCGGATGCAGCTAAATATTAGTATTTTACATGAAGCGACTGCCTATCTGAACTCCAAAACTAATCTTTCATCATATTATTATCAGTCTGTGGAATGTTACTGGTAAAAAGCCTTTTCGCCACACAACTGAAATAATCCTGAAAATTCACGAGAAAAGTTGTTATTCTCACAATTCATAATCAGCCATAACATTTAAACTAGCTTACTCAAAATACCCACATAATCCCAACAGCTCAAAACACAGGAAATCTCTAGAAATCTTAAATTTTACAAGGTTTAACTACTAATCCTACCAGGGTAGCAGGAAACTGCAGGTACATAATTAATAACGGAGAGAACGCGCGACGAGGTCATCGCTTAATTAATGTTCCTTCACGGTTTGTGTGCAGTTGAGATGACCAGGAATGGTGTAAATCTTCTTTTAGATGTACTGGGACATAATGCTAAACAGCATGATGGTGTTGCAAAGAAGAAAGATGACATGGAAAATTAATTAATAATGATTAAAATCCTAATCCTAACTATAATATTATAAATCCTAAAGTATGTTTGTTTGTTTGCTACGCTTTCACGCTAAAACGACTGAACAGATTTGGATGAAATTTGGCACATACATAGACCATGCCCTGGGTTAGGAAATAAGCTACTTTTCATCCTGGATCGTAGACGAAGTCGCGGGCAGCAGCTACTACAAAAATATATCTTAATAACGGGGTGATGTCGGTGTGAAAGGCTGCCTTAATCGCTCGTATGGGTAACTGGTTTAGATATTGGCTCTAACTATCGTCCTATTGTAGTAGATAAACTAGTTTTTGTTTTTTTTATAATTAACAACAAGGCTTTTATAATTATAAGGTGATAGAATTCCTACTTAGTTATCAGTTGCAAGCTATAATTTAGCAAGATAAGATAATGAGACCTGTCGACCTGCACAAAGTGACATTCTGTCAACGTTAACGACGATAGAAAACTCAGAAATGTTTGGGACTGACATAAGCTACTGAAAAGCTTATGTCAATCCTGCTGAAAGTCGTTGTAAAAATACGAAACGCTTTAAAATAGATTGCCATTTGTCTGGGCCGTCTTATCAAACAAGATATACTAAATCACGAGTGTGTGACCAGATGTATGAACGTAAGCGAACCAAAAAGGAGTATGTAAGGATCGTAGTGTCTGGCGTTCTGTAGTTTCTGCCTACCACGTCGAGAAGAAAGCGTGAGAACAATACTAAATCATCATTAGAAATAACACTTAAGACTGGAATCAAACTCTACTAGGGGTAACCTACCAAGCCACCCCAAGGTACATAATTAATAACCGCCATGTCTCTGAGAGGTCACTCCTGAGTTATGGCCCCATTACCTCCTGCCGTAGACCTCACCCTCTCCTCACCTCCTGGTCCAGATTATTGAAATGAGAGATTAACGCACAGGCTCTGTCAGATTTATTGACTTCAATATCGTGGTGTAAATCATTTGATTGTATTTAGGGTTTAGACTGAGGGTGTGGTTTGTAATGTTATGGTTATTTTGGTTGTGAATTTATGAAGTGAAATTTTTTGAACTTTGGTCATTGGTCTGACTTCTGTTTTCTTTTTAAAGTCAGTTCTTATCCTAGTCCGACTATCGATAACAATATGCGACCTAGTAAAGAACACCGTAACCTTTGATCAATCGTTATTGTTTTACGCTCACGAAGTGTGAAATCAAATCCCAAATCAACATGTCAGATGTATGAGTAAACAGACGGTACCGAGTCAGTTTATGTGTAACGATTATGATTGTGAATTAATTTTCATCGAAGAGAAACTGAAAAAGAAGGCATAGTCTTCGTCATTATCTTGAAACGATTTAATACCAATCGTCTGTGCAGTTTCAATTAATTCTTAAAGAAACTAAAATCAGCACCTACCCTATAAAAAATTCACGCAGTTCCGCAATTGCACTACGACTTTATTTCAAACTAGCTTGAACCCCCCCCCCCCCCACTATCGATTGCCTTACTTTTTAATCAATATAACAATACAGGCCTTCCATCGCCTTCGGAATTTAATCTCTACTTTGTGCTCAAGAAAGTGGCACGAACAGTATTTAATAAAAAAAAGAAAAATGTTAACAAGGTTCGACCCGAACACGGATACAAAAGTTCCACTTTGTGATGCATGAACAGGAATTGTGACTTCCACCTCTTTTACTAAAACGATGTAGATTTTTCTTTACGGACATGATGCTTTCATAGATTGACAAGGTACCGTCATGATGTTAATATTCTTAAACAGAGTCGCGCTAGCGGAGGCCATATATGGCTCTGATGGCTCTTTTCTGCAGGATAAAAATAAACTCAATGTCTGTGCCCGTCCTCATAGTATAATACCATAAGACATAATACCTACTACGAAAATAACCTAAATAGACTAGCCTCGCGGTATCTACATCAGTAAATTGACGGATTTGTCTCAAAGGCACTATAAAGAAGGAAGAGATCATGATTTTGAAGTATCAGAGAATTAATAAAGTATTATTATAATTAATATGCATTTATAGCGAAGAAGAATAAGCAGAGTGAACGTGAACACTATAGATAGCTGTTAAAGAAAAATATCGAAAACAAACGCAAAAACCCAAAGAGCGTAAGGCTTCAACCGTCTTACTCTTTCTACTACATTAATAAGCATGATAAACAGTAAAAAATAGTGACTGCATTGCGTTGTAGCGGCACCTACAACGCAACATGTGAGCTACGCGTCACACTGACGTCACGCAAAATCCTGCATCGCGCAAGCAGAGTTTACCGCGCTAATAGAATATATACAACGTTTCGACATCAAACGTCGGGCAGTTGCCCACAAGATACGACACCCGTCTGGTCGGAGGATACTCCTTTTTCCATAGAGTGTGAGTGAACTTTACACCCTGTTCCTCATACCTTTATAGCATCTTTGCTCTACGCTTTAGCCATTACAAATAACTCGAGTAAGCAAGGATGCCTGGTTCCGTGCATAGAATCTTTTTAACAGTCGAGAAACGATCACTTTTGATCGTATGCAGTAAGAGTTTCCGAGTGAGTTGAGAGTGAGTTGGCCAAGGATAAGGTTAAGGCCTTTGCCTTTACCTAACCCGTGGCCTTGATATTATTACCTTATCAACCAAATACAAGATTGATGACTGTTAAAAGTAGGCCTTCTGCACCTTTACTATCTAATATGATACGATCGATTGGTTGGACGTCGAATCAATCACGCTCTCGCCCTTTGAGATTTGGCAGGAAGTTGGTATTGCAATTTCTGCCAAAAGCCTTCTTTATAAAAGAATTTTATGAATGCATTCATTTCATAGTATTCAATAGGGGAATGGCCAAATTGATCTGAATATTTTTAGTTAATATTTTCTTAATGTTTTAACAAATATGAGAGTACTTTTTTTTAAGAATGCAGAGGGACCAATTGGCGATGAGGTTATCACGTTAAAATAAATGAAACCATGGTTTCATTTGATGGATACGTATCCTACATGTTCTTTGAACATCTACCTAATTAAAATATTAAATTCGCTGACAGACAACGCTCAGCCAAATGACCAGTTTTAGAATTCCATAGTCAAAGGGTGCCAACGGGGCCCTGTTACTAAGGCTCCGCTGTCCGTCCGTCCATCGGACAGGACTGTATCTTTTGAACCGTAATTTGATTTTTTTTTTAATTTTAACTTGGTATTCAAAATTAATAAAATTAAAATGATATAATAATAATTATTATTAAAATTAATATTAATTTAAAATGTGATTACTAAACTTGAGTGCTGCACGCTGCTGTCAGTAAACTAATGTAATCGGGGGAAGTTATTTTTTTGTCGCATATATAAAGAAAGTATATATGTGTATATTAACTTGTATCGACCGCTGCATTATTTAACGTTATCATCACTCATCACCACTGTATATGAAGATAATAAAGTACGGAATGTCAAAGGCATTAATTCTATTGTGTACTGTGTACAGTAGGTACACAGTACACATTGATACAAATTTTAATAACGATAATATTCCCATTTTCTATGAAAACCATTCTCTGTGAATCTGCATAACTATTCAATTGCCTCGGTACTAAAGGTTTATGGAATAAATTAATTGAATGAATGTTTCGCTTTGAATTGTTACAAAATAGATACACCGTTCAAATAATTGGTCAACATTATTATAATCTTCATTGTTTCAATCAAATTACGTCCAATGCTGGACGTGGGCCAAAGAGAGAAACATTGGCAAGCCTACCATCTATAATATAATATCAGCCTATTTACTGTTAGACCAGCCCACTGGTGGCCTAGTGGTAACGGTCGCGACTTACGAGTTGTAGGTCGTATAGGTTCGAACCCAGACAGGCGCTTTAATTTGTGTAAATTATTTCATCACCGCTGCTCTCAAAACGATGAAGGAAAATATCATGAGGAAACCGGCATGTCCTAGAACCAAAAATTCGAAGACATGTGACATCCACGAACTGGGCGCGCGTGGTGGATTACGGCTCACTCCCTCTTACTAAGAGCAGGCCTGTGCACCAGCAGTGAGAAAATTATAGGCTGATTATGCTATTTACTGTTCCACGCACTGCAGGACAAAGAACAATGACAAGGCCTCTTCTCATACAAAGAAAGCACGAGCACTGATCACCACGCTTGGTAAAGACGCGTTAGCAATTTCAGACATAAATTAAACTACAAGTCCAAGTTTCCTCACGATGTTTTCCTTGACCGATATGTGAGTAATTTTCAAGATAAACTCAGAGAGTACACGAATCGAAAAAGTCACATTGTTATTTTCCCGGATTTGAACCCAATAACCTCGTGCATGACAGGTGAAGCCTTAATCACTGGGCGGGCCATCACGACTTCATATATACAGGGTCAAATTAAATAAGCTAATACAACTCCACAGACGCACTGGGTATCGATATATAAACGCAATAACACCAAAAAAATACTGTACAAAAAGAAGGGGGGAAGTAAAATAGCTGAAAGAATCCCACTTCTAAAAACAAAAACTCTTTTCGCTACCCGGTTTTCGTCGTTTTTACCCATACGAGTGTTCAATGCTATAAGCAAAACTTTTACTGTACCGAAAATCTACTCCGAGATCAAAACTAAACTTAAAGAATGGTCGCTGGGCCGGACTTATGACGAAACAGAAAGTTTACTTTGTAGCTTAAGTTAGTACCTATTACATTCTCTGATCAAATACACAACTACACACACACTGACACACCACATTTACTCAAATTAGCTGTTTTTGTGATTATTGTATGTAAATTAGCATCTTTTTATTACTCACTTTTTTGTAAATTTTATTAAATTATCATTAACAATCTTGCGCTAGCAGAAATAATTAAATTATTAACTTTGTGCGGTGTTTGGGTCACCAAGATACAGGCTGTTCCTAGTTTGGGACCCGCTGTTAAATATATCTAATATTTCTATTGGTTAAAATATCATGCATAATTGAATTTGAATTTGATATTCTAAATTCCACCGATAGAAACAGAGTTTCATCAAAACCTTGAACTATCTAAATCTACCATAACCAAAATAAAGAAAATTCATGTAACAAAATCACCTTTCTACAATCCCATCTAGCACCTGAAGATAAATGCAAAACTATTACAGTTACTTCCCCCATTCCAGATCAGAATAGTATCATTTTTAGAAGCCGCTATACCTCATGTTATTTTATCTGATGCAATAAATTACCTTGAGGAAGGTAAGAAAGGAACTGTTTTATCTTTCAGGTTATAATCTAGGAATTGTTTTATTTTAGTTTGTTAGTAACTTTGTTATCTTTTTCTTTTGTAATAGGGTCTCTTAGTTTTGGTGGATCATTGTTATTTTGAGTTGTGTAGGTGAATAAAATTGAGGTTTGGTTTCAGTCTAACTGGAGTATTCGATCTTCATACAGTTGTGTTAAAAGAGCGAGAGTTTCTTCCTTATAATAATGTAAGTTATAAACAGTTGACGGATATTTCATATATGAATAGGTTACTACTGATTTCTTCATCCGGGCCGTGTTTTTCGATCTATTAGGATATTCTTTTGGTTACATGTCACGGGACACAGGTATGATCTGATCAAATATCAAATTAATGGCAACCATGGCATATCATCTTTTATACATTATGGAACGTAATAAACAGATATGAATGAGAGTAGAAAAATCTCGGAACACACAATTCCAGAAAATGTGAAAAGAAAAGTCTTCAATCCAAACTTGGTGGCAATAAAGTTGTTAATGTAACAATTAGTCATTAAGCCGAGACGTGTTAGGTTCATGAGCGAACAGTTCAAAACCACTACAGCTGTTAAGTGTCGCCTAAACAAAGTTATTCTTGTTCACTTTCGGCTTTCAACTTGTTCGACATTATTCTGAATTCTCGAACATTCGGAACTGGTATCGGAAGCGAATCTCCGACAATTACGGTTGAAAAAATGTTTCACAACTTTTTTTTTCTGTATTATAAAGAGAGGCGTTTAGGGGAACATCGATTTTGTTGGGAACTTTTTTAATGTATGTATCCTTAATTTTTCTTTCTTCTTTTATAGGTTAAGTGGTCCCTTTGTGTTTAGTTACATAGTCATTATCTTTTGGTCTTTTGTTTCAACAATATTAAGTTATTTCATCTGCAAGCCGTACTCCCGCTGGTATGTCCCATCGGCAAAATTACGAACTTTCATACCCTATGAGACCCCCCACCCTTCCCCATTAGGGGATGATTTTTCAAAAATCCTTCCTTAGTGCTCACCTTCGTTATATAAGGAATTCTAGTGCTGCTTCTTGGTCTACCGGTTTAGATTGCACAGTGTCGCTTGTATGTCAATTAATTAATTAAAGATTTTTATTAAATTCATTATTAGTTCCGTTCACATTCAGCATTATTTATCTACATTATCATCTCTAATCTAGATCTGTTACCTCTATGCTCTTATCCCTTTGGTCTAATAACAGTTTATGATTTTCTTGTGGATTACTATAACCTATCTCTCTTTAACTTTCTTTTGTATATGGTATTTTTATGGATTTTTCTACACAATATAATATTAAGTATGCCCTAAATAAAGCCTCTGTATCAAAATCCCCATCCTGTCTTTCCTGACAATTTAGCATAAGATCGAGAAGTATAACAATGTTCCCCAACATTAATATTCAATGTATCAAAGTTCCTACAACACACAACAGATGGCATGATGATAGCAAGCCAGCTAACACACCGCTCTCAATAATACACTTGGCCAAACTTGGAGTACACTCGCATGTAGACTTCGGAACAACTCAGAGAAGTATGTTCAAGAAATTGTTCCGAACTGTTTCCGATATCAAATTAGATGTTACTTAGTAAGTCAGTTATGATTTGGTTTGTTCGTTGTTATTATTACGTAGTATTGTTGAGAAGGATCAATTTTGGATTTTTGAATGATACTGCCATCCCAATCCCAACAAAAAAATATTCTCCCTCGTGATTAATTACAACTCCAATTTTCATGAGGCTTTATAGACCTTAATGTGTAACAGTGTTTACTAAAAGAAAAGCACGCAAAGAATTTTATTCAAGCAACATTTTGTTCTCCCTCAAACTTTATTGAATTTTTTACCCAGTTTAAGTGAAAATTGCTGCGCAGTTTATTGCCCTTCCTTTCCCTAGGGAACTTTTCGTGTACCTTCACGGAAATTAGTTTTTATATTGACTAAAAAGTTAAACTGTCCACATATTCAAATAACAACTTTATTTCCTTGACAGTTGACGAAATGGCTATAACACGGCAAATCGACGTAGTAATTTCCCTGACTATACATTCAGAAATTCAAATCTAGTCAGAATACCTTTGTCTTATTGTCAAATAGATTTCGGATCAGTACACATTCCTTTACAAATCCGTACCACTCTCTACCTAAAGCACTCCATCCATTATAACCCACCACAGGTGCATAATCTATCACAGTACTTGTTCAATATTAACAGAGTTTTCCCACAACTTTCCCTCTGAAAAGGTAACAGTTTACCTTCAAGATCTCCCTGCGGAGGGGAGAATTGAAACTTGTTGTAGTTTGTTATTACGCTCCGTGGAGCTAATCATTTTAGGAGGGAAGTGAAAAATTTAGAATAATTTAGGAGGGTGTGAATAAATGTTGGTTCAGTGAGGTGGTGAGATGTTGGTAAAAGTTTGTTAGCTGGGTAAGTCAATGAATTATTAGTCGACGGCATAACATCAAGCCTGTTATCGCTAAAGGGGAAGGCAGAAAGGTCTGACAGGCACTACCCCCGCATTTTTCTAGTTATGGTTGAGTACTATATGAACCTAATACCGTTCACTGGCCCGTAATTCAGACACCGGGCTGCTACTAAGAATTTCCTGAAAATTAAAATAAGTAAGTTTGATAAAACAAATGTGTTGGAATTGCTAAATTATTGATTTAGATCTTTGCACAGGTCTTACGGTGCATATATGGACATCCACCACGAGACTTCTCTAGCAGAGGTATTATGTCTGGGATCGCTAGGGAATTTGCAGGTACTTTTATATCCGAAGCAACTTTACAGAAGGGTGGTTAGAGGGGTTGTAATATTATTTCCTTCGTTCGTTAGGGTTGAAGAAAATGGTCAATTTGTAGCAGGGGAGAGCTGCTTACTTCATTGCACTTTTTATTCTCATGATACTAGCAACCTGCTCCTGCTTTGCTCGGGTGCAATCTACTAATGTGGCTATTTCTTTGCTATATCTCCGTTACAAATTAAAGTATGATACAAATAAACCACATACATAAACCATTCGGACTGAATTTTCTAGATGATGGTGAAAACCGCATCAAAATCCATTGTGAATTTTAAAAGAACTAAGCGGTCAAAAAGTGATTATTTTTTTATTCTACTTAAATAACACCAGCCTCACTGCGGGGTAAATGCCTTATAACATAAAGAGAATGCACGAGCATTGATGAGAACATTTGCTCAAGACGAGTCGGCGATTTCTGACTTATGTTAATTTAAGTCCAGGATCCTTACGACAGGGCACGCCACAATTGCGGCGGTAAGACCGTTCTTTGAGGAGTGGGTTGAGAGGCGCCACGGCGTCCTCACCTTCCGCCTGACGCAGGTCCTCACCGGACATGGCTGTTTCGGGAGGTTCCTGTTTCGGATAAGGCGGGAGGAAACGCCCGGGTGTTATCATTGCGTGGATCGACCGGAGGACACGGTGGAGCATACGGTGGAGGTCTGCCCGGCTTGGGCGGAGCACCGCCGTGTCCTCGTGGCGGCGATCGGCGGCGGCGACCTCTCGCGTCCGGCCCTGGTTCAGGCCATGGTACGGAGCGAGAGGGAATGGGAAGCCGTCACCTCCTTCTGCGAAGCAGTAATGCTCGCGAAGGAGGAGGCGGAGCGCGAAAGGGAGAGGCATTCTCTGCGCCCTCGCGCCCCTAGCCGCCGCAGGAGGAGGAGACACCCTGGGCGTCGGGAGTCGATTGCCGACTCCCGGCCACCGTAGGCGCGGGCTTGCGGACGGCGAGCAATGGGCAGCTCGCCGTCCGGTAAGGACCAGGCCCGGTTCGACGGCGCGTCGTGTTCCACGCGCGCCTCAAAGAGATGTCAGCACCATTGACGGGGTCCGATAGGACCGATGCCTGCCGGGGCTGCGGATTGTTCGAAAGAGTTACCGTGGCCCCGGCGCACAGGCAACTGAAGGAACACGGGTGGGTTTTAGTCAGTAAGAGTCTGACACGCCCTTCCGCTCCGCCCAGAGCGGGAGAGGTCATTTGATGATTTCCCACCCAAAAAAAAAAAAAAAAAGGATCCTCACGACGACTTCCTTCACCAATGTCAGTAATGTCCAAGAAAAGAAGAAAGTACATTATGAAAAAAAGTCACATTGGTACTTGCCCGGAGAGGCAGGGCCATCACATTATTACGGATATTTTAATATTGTGACGACTCCTTTCTTTTTTTTATAGGTAAACACATTTGGAAAATGTGAATGTATAATACACCTCAGCATTACCTTTCAGATCACACAAGCGCGATGTTGTATCCTTTAGATATTAACAACACGTAACCTCACTCAAATATACCCCATGTTCTATTCGATCATGGTTTACCGCCTCTCCTGCATATTTTACTGATTGACCCCCCAGACCTCACAATCTCGTTACTACAAACTATACCATCGGTAATTGTGGTTTGTCAATTATTCTCCCTCTGATATTGGAGAGAGATTGCCAACGATTTGATACTGATACCTATAGGTATGTGTGTTCTTGTGATTTGAGGGAGCGTATTCAAATGATTGAGGAGATCGATTGATGTCTCAGGTAAGGGCACGGGGAATGGGAACTTTGAGATGGTTGTTTAAAAGCTGACGCATATTTCGGCCGCTCCGCTATACATAAATCCTCCTACATCACTTTCGAACATTTTGTGTGAACCGTCGCACGCCACAGCCGGGCTGCCGAGGGCCGCACCGCTTTTTTGTTTATTTATTTAGGATGTCCAACAAAATATATACACAATACATTACACATAAATTAAGGGCAACATCAAGTATTAGGTAAATAGGTGTAGGTAGGTGGTGTTTCGTGTTTTTAACAGACGTATTGTACGCTGGCCTTAAAATAAAGTCTCTTTTCTTCCGGTTAATAAAATCTATACTTACTATATAAAAGAGGTGGTGAAGCTTTATGTGAATAGTTGACAGGAATGACTACTCCTGTCAACTATTCATATCACCACCATACTATTTCTACCGCTAAGCTGTGTGTAGGTTTAACAGCACTGATGCCTGTGTAAATATAGGCATACAAATTGCAGATAATTGTCCATGGACGACCGCGACCACTACATCAGAAAGCCAAAACAAAGTGACATTCTATCTGCGAAAATGATGATGGAAAACTCGAAAATGTTTGGAACTGACATAACCTACCGAAAAGCTTATATCAATTCTGTTGAAAGTCGTTGTAGAAATACGAAACGCTTTGAAAGCGATTGCCACTTGTTATGGCCGTCGGCTTGTTACTCTACAAAATATGCAATCTATAGAATCTACACCTGCAGGCCCCACTTCTCAAATCAAACTTCACACGCCCAAGCATTACATTAAACACCACATAAAACTAATCACAATGAAATCACAACAAAACACAGAATTAACTGAACCCGTATTCAGACCTTTAAACACATACTAACCGCTTTTAAAACCGGTTAGGCTCAAACGGCTAACAAAATTACATCGGGAAACTTTTCGAATCAGCGACTCGTTGTAATTGCTTCCAGTTGGGAGCAACCGCTTAGCAACCGATTGTATTAATTTGGGACACCCGGGGAATGGGTGCTGCTGGCATTTTCATAAAGGTTTCTGTTGCAGGATTGTTAATAGGAGTAGTTTCTTCTGCTAACAATGAAGAAGGTTATAGGTTAATGAATATTATGTTCTTTGTTTTTGACAAATATGAAAGTTCTGCCTCTCAGCTTTATTTTTAGGCCAAATAATCAGTATTGCCATCCAAAGTGCCAATGCTGCCAGCCGTTTGGACAGTTTTTCCATTAACAGTAAAGCGGACGAATTTTTGATGCCCATTGCGCTCTTGCATTTTTTTATATAGTTGTACATAATGTATACAGCGTGGATTTTTAAGATGGGGCAGTAAGGGCAGGTATCATAACTACTGTAACAGGAAAACGGTCTTGGGAGACTGTCCTTAACTTTTTGATAAATTTTGATCTGCATCCACAGATTCTGAACAAAATGAACCAAAGTCAACCAGAAATTGAAAAGTTTTCACAAAAATAAAAAAATATGCCCATCGTTCTTGTTTCTTTAAAGGATAAAAAAACTACTAGACTACTCGAGCAACTGAGGTTTGAGTACTAGAAAAGTCAGAAATTGCAAAAAACTTTTCCCATAAATTTCGTAGGAAATGATACCCCAACTTCTATTTTTTGCATGGCGGCACCAACGATGACAGGCCAAAAAATTTTACTTTGAAATTCGAACGAGTAGTGGTCATCCGTATAGTTTGTTGCTCCTGATTTTTGATATTCTGTGACAAAAATGACCTCAAATAATTTTTACGTTAGTACATACTTGTTAAAAGCTCTTTTTTTAATAATGAAGAAGGTCGGTCGTTCAAGAAAAAGATAGTAGGTACGACATTCAAGTGTATGGCATGAAAATATGGGATTTCATTATTTCAAAAAATACCTTTTAACAAGTCTAAACGATCTAAATTATTTGAGGCCATTTTTGTCATAGAATGTCAAAAATAAAAGCAACTAACTTAGATAGTTGTTTGCTTGTGATTTTTGATTTTGTTTTCAAGGCAAACAAAATTATGACCCGTACTCATCCAAAATTCGGAGTTCAATTTTTTTATATATTTACGGCCATTTTTCGTTGTTCCAGCCGGTCAATAGTATCATAAATAAAAAAGTAAGTTGGAGTGTCATTTATAACGAAATGTATGGGCAACCTTTTTTTGCGATTTCCGACTTTTCTAGTACCTACTCAAACCTAAGTTGGTTTAGTAGAGTGTTTCATCCTTTTATGAAACAGGATCGATTGGCCAAAAAATTGTTTTTGTGGAGACTAACCATTTTCTTGCTGTATTTTTTTTTCAGAATCTGATTGCAGATCGAAACTACCTTTTGGAAGGGGCAACTAGAATCAATTCTATTTTTTTGTAAATTTTGACGTTCAAAAGTGCCTTTTATGTGCCTATTTGAAATAAATGATTTGACTTTGACTTTGATCAAAACTTCTCAAAAGTTAAGGACGGGACGTACAGTGGATCGAAACTGCTATTTTATTTTATTTTATTTATTAAGGGACAATAAACAGCTACAATATAAAATGTTTACAAATAGCAATAATAAAAAGAATTAACAATATTGCAGCCCACTACATTATCCGCATGGTAACAAAATTAGGATTACGTAAAAAGTGCCACTAGATTAGCAATACTCAAATATTATATATAAAAAATAAATAAAAAAATGATTATTAAAATACAATACAATTGATTAATAAAGTACTTAAAAAAGAAAATAAAAATACATATAAATTTTTGGATAAGATTAAAATTTTGGGATTGTTCCTTACTATCACAAATAAGAATTAAGATTATACAAAATAAAAAAAAGGAATTGTCAGTACAATACAATTCATTAATAAAAATAATTAAAATGGTTACAATAAATTAAATTTAGAATAAGGGACTCATTACATACATTCATTCATTACATTATTTTTTATTATCATTAGATAAGATTTTAAAAACATTGGATTTGAATTTCGATTTAGAACATACAAAAATATCAATATCAATGAAATTGCGATTATAAGATTCCACCATACGACGAACAGGGCAACGAAGTCCTGAATTAGTCCGACAGGTATTTACAGCGAACAATGTACCTGCACGGACACTACGCTTATTTACAGTGCGGGGGACCACATAACACAACTTACTCGTGAGATCAATGGAATCAAAGTGATTATGAACAATACCATGTAATACGTTGGCTTCTAGAAACTTACGTCTAGATTCTAATGTTAACACATTATATCTGCTTAGTAATTGTGAATATGACAAACATCTTTTATAACACCTAAAGTACATGGCGCGAAGAAATTTACGCTGGACTTTCTCGATCATATCTATATATTTCTTATAAAACGGGTTCCAAATTGGTACCGCATATTCGAGCTGCGAGCGTACAAGCGTCTTGTATAAGTATAGATAGGTGGAGGGCCGTTTGAACTCGGTAGATGATCTCATCACAAAACCATACATCTTAAATGAATTATTAACAACTTTTTCTACGTGTTGATTAAGTGATAACTTATTGTCCAATAGAACACCAAGATCTCTTACAATAGAGGTGTTACTTAGCAAGGCATTATTTAGTTTATACCTAAAATTTGTGATAGACTTGTTTTTAGTGAAATTTATACAATGACATTTGGAGACGCTTAAGTGTAGTTTGTTGTCAAGACAGTATGCCGAGAGTCTATCTAAGTCTTCTTGAAACTTTAAACAGTCTTCTAAAGTAGTAATAATTTTAAAGGCTTTCAAATCATCAGCATACATAAGAAATTTAGTACTTAAGAAGCATTTCCCAATGTCATTTATATATAAATTAAATAGGAGTGGTCCCAGGATTGAGCCTTGTGGAACACCAGAAGTTATAAACACTGTACCAGACTGGTGGCCATTCACAACAACCTTCTGTGTTCTATTTTTAATATAGGATGAAAACCATCGGAGCAAGTTTCCCCGTATGCCATTAAATGCAATTTTATTAAGTAAAATTTCGTGATCGACCTTGTCAAAGGCCTTTTTGAAATCTGTGTAAACAGCGTCCACTTGCAAACGTCTATCCATGTTTTCAAAAAGATAGTTGGTGAAGATTAACAAATTGGAAACAGTAGATCGGTGTTTAACAAAACCATGTTGTTCAGGAATTAATACGTTGTGCAGGATTGGGTAAATTTCATTATGTACGAGTCTTTCAAATAGCTTTGACAAGGTCGATAGAATTGAAATGGGTCGATATTGCTCAATATCATGTTTCGAGCCTCCCTTGTGCACGGGCGTTATATTGGCCCGTTTCCATATTTCAGGAAACACCCCTTCAAACAGGCATTTATTGTAAATTATATGAAGCGGTATGAGGGATATTCGTAATTTTTTTACAAATTTCTTTTTTTTTTTCATTCCTATCGAAAGATCTCGTTATTCCAATGAATAATTGTAATTACAAGTTTTTCTGTAAAACTGATAGTTTGCCCGGAAAATATTATTTAGATATTTTTGTATGGAATGAAACAGAAACCGCAAAAATTTAGCCATGTCTTGAAAGACCAGGCTTTCAAACTACTATATTCTTATTCTTTGACTTCTTGGCTATAATTCTACGCTATCAGCGCACGCCCATAGTTGCCCGTTCAAGAGTTATGAGGTTCGGAAAAATGTGAAAAAAAGTAAGTCAAAAGTACTTTTTCATTAATAATATCATAGATAAAACATTAAAACATTTATAATTAAGGAATAATAATAATAACTTACCCTTTATTTATTAACGTTGCTTAAAGTTACGTAATGGTTAGCGACTGTTTAACCATACATTTTCGATGTTTATACGACTCTTCACTTTAATCACCGTTTATAAATAAACCCCAATGTTGAAAAGGTATAGCTGATTTTGATAGTTTCATCTGAATCAATCTCAATAAGAAGGGCGATCACCCGTGGTTTCTTAATAATTACTGATAAAATTAAATAACAAATTATGAGCAGCATTACTATGACTTTACAAAGAACGAAAAAATCTGTTCCACCGTAATATGTTTGTACTAGTTCATTAAACAAGGTGAATCAGTTCATTACTAACATCCACCGCTTTCCATCTGGCGTGATCGAGGCCATGAGCAGGCACATTGAGCAATAAAAATAGATAAATAAAAAAAAAACATAATAAGTACAGTCACGAGCATAAATATGTATACACTTGGTTAAATTTAAAAGAGATTTTCACCTTAATTAATGAATTAAATTTTATGTTATTACAAACATAGTATTTTTGAACCCATAGGTTTCTGTAATATGTCGTATTTCAACGTTGCATTCGTTATTTCACGAAGAAATCGGTATTGAAAGTTGCCAAGTGTTGACATGTTAGTGCTCGTGACTGTACATACCGAACTAAATAAGTACCTACCTTCACTGCTTATTAATAATTTGAGTTGATTTGGGCACGGTTGTTATATTGATTTGGCAAATAAAGTTGTTTTTTTTTTACTACATCAGCCATGTACCCTTGTACCGCTACAGCCTTTTAGGCTATTTAAGACACGTCCAAATGCTCCGTCAACAAAAGCGACCACGTCACTATCTTTATGGGAAAAATTAGAAGATGGCAGTGGAGCCTTTAGGCTCGCGTGCACCTAATCTGTCATAAGTCGAACTATGCTCGTAAGTCATCGGCAGAATTTGGCCGATCGAACAACATATATTATATAAAAGAAAGTGAGTGCGTACCCCTAATTATCGGACGTCATCGGACAATGTCGGTTGAACAGATAGGTGAGTAGTCAGATAGGAAACGCCGACCTCATCTAGTTTTTAAAATATGATTGACGTGTAAAAGTGTTTGTACAAACCTACTTACAGAAATAAAATCATGTATCATTTATAAACTACTAGCTTTTGCCCGCGGCTTCGCTCGCGTTAATTTAGACTTTGACTATCAATTCGGGTTATAATTCAATCATGATCGGAAGACACGTGGCGCCATCTATTATCATAAGAACATTACTGTTGTTTTCCTCGGGAACAGTACTTTTTTTCGCGATAAAAGGTACCCTAAGTCCGTTTTTGTACACCTGACAACGTATATGCAAAATTTCAGGATGATCGGTTCATAGGTTTAGGCGTGAAAAGGTAACAAACAAACAAACAAACTTACTTTCGCATTTATAATATTAGTTAGGATTGTTGGTATATACGCACTCTCTGAAAAATCTTAGATAAAAGATTAATTTCATAATTTCGAATCACCATAATCCATCGTCAATCTTTACCCAATAAACTGACCCCCACCAAGACATTAATTGTAACCGCTTCAGTATAAAACATCTGGCTATCAGGTCTGAGCATCCACTAAATAGCCATTAGCACCACCTCGTTAGCAACACATATCATATTATGGTTGTGATACTAATTGTATAACGATTGGAGATACTGGCTCATGGGCAAATGATTGGGTATTGTGTAATTTTATACATTAATCATAGTCTAATCATGGAAGAGGCAGCCGAAAGAAACGATAGATGGACTGTGTGAAAGATGATATGGCTAGAAAAGCGGCGACTTCTGAAATTATGAACAACAGAGAAGTATGGCAGACATGGCACATTCTCGAAACCGCAATGTTTGTTAAAACAAACCCCAATTTGTTTCCACGTCTACAGGACGTTGTACCGCGTAACAGACGGGATATGAAAATCCAGCAAAAACGGCACTCATGCGCAACATGTCTGCTTGGCGCCTACTACTTATATTTAACATATTGCCTAAACGTTGGAAGGAGTTAAATAGTAGGGCATTCAAGCGTCAATTGAAAATGTTCCTTTCGCAAACAGCATATTATAGTGTCTCCGAATTTCTAGCCGAAAACGTTTTTTTTTATTGAATAATTTTATTTGACACTAATATTACGTTTATATGAATATGGAATTTTGACATTATAACATAAAAATTATTTCAAATTTATAAATTTTCTGAATTATAAAATTTTTGACTATTCTAGGTAATTTTTCGATTTTTCTTTTTGTTAATTTATTTTCAATGTTATGGAAATATTTGTACGTCGATACTTACGGCTAAACATGATCGGACTGAAACTATGTAATATCTTGCATGCTCTTGTATGTATACAATGTTTAAACAAATAAAGAAATCTTATCTTATATTATCATGCTAAAGATAATTACGGCTGACTCTCAAGGAGGGAAGCCCACAGACGCGATTAAAGTTTTGTCCTATCCTGAGATTGTTATTTAAGAAACTGTTCGGGTACTATCCATTCCTGTATCCCACAAAATTTGTGCTTGGAATGCTGAAATTAACTCTCTTGAAGTTAGGTGTAATTACTTCTTACTCAAGTTCGCTTGTCGTGTCCTTCGTGGGGAGTCTGATTGTCCGGAACTAGTAGCTCAGCTTGTGAGACTTTTTGTTCCTCCTGTACCCAAATACCAACTTAGACCGCGACGACACGGATTGTTGGCCGTGCAGTCAGCACGCAGAGTTTCACATTCTAACTTGCTCTTAGTTCGCGCGCTCGCAATGCTGAGTACTCTACTGGCATCGACACAGGAGTGTGATTTTTTTGTCGCGATATGGATAGACGTAATGTCGTGCATGTTTGAGATTCTGTGAGGTGGTGGACGATAGATAAGCTTTTTATTTTTGTCCCAATATTATTTGATTGTTGTTTTTTAGTTATTTTTATGTATTATGCCTAATTGTTATTCCTTCCTTATTGTAAATGTGTCTATTTACCCCCCCTTTCCACCTTTCCTTTGTCTTTGTCCCTTGAATCCATCCAAAGGTTGTCTGTAAAAGATCGCTTTTAGCGATAAGACCGCCCATTGTGTCACCCTGTGTAAAATGTCTACATTTATATCTGTAATTTTTATGGTGTACATAATAAAGAGTATTCTATTCTATTCTATTTTTATTGAAATTCTAACTGTGCAATAACTTGGACCTAGGTCTATAATATTGTGTATGTTTTTTACCAATAAATAAATTATGTGAATAATGGTCGCAATGATAGCTGACGGAGATGTTTGGAAGAAGAAAATGCTGCTGCGCCGACCACAAATAAACTGGATAGGTGCAAATGCTAGTCTTGATCTTTCAGAAGGGTGTAGACTTGAAAATCAGGTTATGGTTTCAAAACCTACAAAGAATAGATGTGACGCATTCAATTAATTTAGTAAGACTAACGTAAAAGTTACATCGTAAGGAAAAATTGCCCAAACAGTCTGAAATTATCAACATTAAATGAGCAACAGTTAGTTTTTATGAGAAGTGGCTTTTGCTGTTACGGAGAATAATACAGGTACAGGCTGCAATAACCCAAGCAAATTATGTCGTTGGTTAAAAGTGTTTGGTTCCAATCCCACAGCCAAGCAAGCATTCACATGTCAAGCAAAGTGTAAACAACCCAAGAAATGAAACTCCAATTTAAAAGTTTAACACCTTCTAACAATTGCATTTTCAATTGCAAAATTAAAAACTTAAGTTTCGAAATATTTATAAATAATCGTAAACAAAATACAAATTAAATTCACGTCCCCGGACATAGCGCGTGTGATCGATTGGCTGACCCTGATTCCTGGTTCACACATTCTCGCACCTCATTTGTTTCATGACAAATGGCCGCTGCCTCGTCGACAGTGACGTGCGCAGCCACAACATAGGGGTTTTCTTGTCTTATATGTTTAACACGACATGTTTTTAGTATTATGTTGTTGTGGGATAATGTAATCGTGTAACATTGTATGTTGTTCTTTTTTGCACATCATTTTGATTTTAAGGGGCTTGTAGCTAAATTGCATTGTTGCGACTCCCGCGTTCTTGTAGTGCTTCAAGTATGTTTGCTGACGCTTATATAGATGGTTTCTATGCAATTATGTGGAATAAAACCATGTCAGTCTTGAAAAGTATGCGGGAGAGTAGCAACGGCATGCTGATAATGATAGCAGATAGGTTGGACGCGACTGTGTTCAATCGATTCATCAATCTGCTTGTGAGAGGTTCGGGTTGATGAATCGACATTATTGTCCACTTTTATTTCTGTACCTACTAACATACTTTTTAAGTTTTTTTGTAACTAACAAACACTATGGGCTTTGTTTTTATTAGTTACAGTACCTATTCGTTTTCTTTACATTCAAAAATAATTTAAAAAAAAGCATTATATTGAAAGAATACCTTACATTTTTTACAATACAATAAAGGGTTTATTCCCAGAAATAATGATTATTATTTCGAAGGAAGCGAGGAAACAACGGACCGAGACAGAATGCAAAATTAATAACTGTAATTGATACGGTATCACCGACTCAGAAGCCCAATCTCCCCTTCAGCAAACAATTTTTGTTAGTTATTCCAAAAGAATATTACAGCATAATGTAGCTTTCCATTACGACTATGAAAATTCAACTTTATTCTTTAAATGCTAGAGTTGAATTTGACCCGAAAAGATGGTAGACTTATGAAAGATATTTCTGAGTACCTACATTGTACCGATTTCAAAGTCATTCGCCGTTTTATAAGTTGTTTTCAATGGAAGATATTTCCGACGTTTCATCGCCATTGATAACTTTTAAAATGCAATGTCGCATGAGGCACGTAAATTTCTAATAAATGATGGATTTAAAGCGTAAAGTATCCAACTGCTAGACAATAGCCTCTCAAATAACCATCCACTTATTTTTCACATCATCCATCGTTGCTTTTTTCTTTCTTAACATTCTTATAGCCAGAGTTCAGATTTTCTGAAATTATGGTCTCTACTGTGTCTACTATAACGGACACATCAGACAAAATCTTTTTTCTTTGCCCCTTTTACTACCACAAAACTGTTCTACCTCATTTCTATTGGAGCACGTATTCAAATGAATAGCACTGCTCAAGTGAGTTTGATAGCCAGATACATGACACGTTGGAGATGATGGCTCAAAGAGCCTATTAGCCTTTCTTTAACCTTTACAATAAAGGTGATGCAGAAGCTTTACTTTGAACGGAACCTGTGAACTAATGTCTACCTCAAAGATCAATCTTACCAGAGTCACAAGTAATCACTCATCACGTGTGGAGTGATAATGGTCAACTATATCCTCTTTTTAATGTGACACAGTAGCCCTGTACTATTAATCCCTTTTGGTATCTTAGAACCCTCCTCTTGATCCTCCCTGTGATGAAAGAGTTCATAACGTCATTGATCTGGCTGTCACAAGTCTTATAGTGCATCGTTGGGAACAGTTGCAAAGCTCGTGTGATTACTTATCATCATTAATTCTTGGCAGCGATTATATTATAGTTTCTACTAAAAAACAGTTCTTCGTCCAAACTAATATCATAAAGGGGTAAAACTGTTTGTTTGTAAATTCAAGTACTGATCCGATTACAAAAAATATTGCACTGCTGGAAAGCTGCACTATTGTTGAGTGCCATAGAATATGTTATATCATCTTCGTGTGGTATAGTTGACTTCCACTTGGACGGAAGTCTTACACAGAAGCTATTTACAAATAAAATTAGAATCTAGCAAATATTATGAGACAGTGGACCTTTTACTTACTATCTTGTGGTTAAGTTATCTTCCATCGCTATTGATTACAAGACCTTGATTGATGTTGAAATAATGAATCGATAGATTCGATAATAGGCACTGTTCGTGATGGTATTGCGTGAATGATACATTCAATTATTATGAAAATGTTTGTGTCAGCATTAGGTACCTATCTACTTTTGTTTCGATGATTAGGGTGATGAAATGATGATCTAGACTGGACATGGGCACCGTATTTGAAAGCTTCTGTTCTTTTTGGTCAATGTGGATTACAGTAAACGAAAGGCCAGCCATTGTCCACTGATGGGGGTCGTCAAAGGAGATCAAGGTTTAATGTCAAGAGGATAAGCAACAGCATCTTTACCGTAGTAAAAACAGATAACAAGTCTGATAACCATGGTGCTTATTTGTAATTCACCTTTGCTCGGTCATTGGAAGGGCTATGTTAAGGAGTTTTTTTAATGGCTGTTATCGATCAGAAAACCCATCACCCTATTTAGAAATCTTGATGTCACAATCTCCGCCTATTTACAAAGCCTCATCATCAGCCTACAGCAGTCCACTGCTGGACATAGGCCTCTCCAATTGCACGCCATTCAGCTCGATTCTCGGTAACTCTCATCCAGCTTCTACCAGCTACCAGCTACCCTACAAAGATCGTCGCTCCGCCTAACCTGAGGGCGTCCTACCTTATGTTTGCCGATTCGCGGTCTCTTCTGGAAAACACGTCTACCACAACAGTCATCGGTTCTACGGCTAATATGGCCGGCTCATTGCCACTTCAGCTTGCTTATTCGGTGAGCTATGTCGATAACTTTGGTTCTCTGTCGGATCACCTCATTCCGGATTCTATCCCTCAGAGAGACTCCAAACATAGCTCGTTCCACAGCTCGCTGAACGACCTTGAATTTATGGACCAGCCTTATCGTGACTGGCCACGTTTCGGCTCCATAAGTCACATCATAACAGGCAGGACGCACTGGTTGATGACTTTAGTCTTTAGGCTCTGCGGAATACGTAACGAGAAGACTCGACGAAGTTTCGCAATCGCTGCCCAGCCCAGCCTCCTTCTCAAAGTTGTTCTTTCCAAATTTCTGAGTTTTTCCGAGGTAAACGTATTCTCAAACAACCTCAAGAGCACCGCCATTGACAGCAATCGGTCCCGGTGTGTCGTGTTCGTTGAACATATCCTGGGTTTTGTCCAAGTTCGTCCGTAGACCAATGCGTACAGAAGAATGAACTAGGCCATCCAGCATCTGCTGCAAGTCATGCAGCAATTTAGCTAGTATGATGATGTCATCTGAAAATCTTAATGCCGCGTCCTTTCCAGTTCAGCGTCTTAAATACATCCTCCAAAGCGTAAAGAACAATTTTGGGGAAATTACGTTCCCTTGTCTCACCCCTCGCACAGGGGGATATATTCAGTTCGCTGTTCCTGAGTTTGGACGGTCATTGTCGCGTTTTCATAAAGACATCTCAATACTTGGATGTATCGCCAGTTTTTTATTTTTATTTTTATTAATTAGGAACAACAAACTGTTACATTATGAAATATTACATACAGAAAAACTTACATAATTTAAGTAATAAGGTAGCCTACAGCGCCGTTCACAGATTACTATAAATAAATAAAAAGATCATATCACCCTTTTTAAGGAAGAGAACGACCACGCTCCTTAGCCATGCTTCTGGAGTTCTCCCAGAGAACAGGACAGAGTTGAATAGCTCTCGAAGCTCTTTTAGAACAGGAGTTCCTCTCGCTTTCAGGAGTTCGGTCGTAATCACGTCCTCACCAGGGTCTTTTCCATTTTTAAACTGTTTAGAGCCACCTCGATTTCTGGCACGTCTTCTGTGAAATGGTAGGTTAAGGTGGCTCTGGAATCCTGATTTTCGGGATCAGTTCGAGATGAATGCGATGCGTACAATTGGCCGTAGAAGTTTTCGACTTCCTAAAGGATCTCCGGCTTCGAAACGACAATATCGCCACTACATTTGGCCAACTTCGTCAGGTTACACCTGCCAAGTAATTCGACGAACCTTTTTTACACCCAATTTTTCTCAATCGCTTTCTCTATAGAGCGTGTATTGAAGCGTCATAGGTCGCGTCGTACCAATGTTCTTGTACAATTGTTGAACGCCCGTGGTTCTGACGAAGTGATAGGTGGTTTTCACGTCGTTCCGTTATAAGCTCTAGAGTCTCTTCCGAAAGTTTAGACTTCTTGCCCGTACGCTGCATTTTGCAAAATCACGTACCTTTTTCCCTGAGAATTTCCACCATTTGGTCGAGCGCCTGGTCGACGTCATTTGTGGTTTCCACGGCAGCGAATCGGTTCTCTAGGTCTGACTGGAACGCTTCAGATCCTAGCATAGATTATATCATATTTGGACGAAGCCTAGACTTCATCGAACGAGTTTGCTCGAGCTTGAAGTTAATATTCAGAGATCCTCGAACAAGTCTGTGATCACTGCCGGTATTGAACCTGTTGTTCACCGAGACATCCCTGAATGTATCCTTTATATCCATTGTGATGAAGTCTATCTCATATTTCGTCATATGTCGGGACTTCGCCACATCCACTTCCTTTGGGGGCTGTTTCTTATAGAATGAAATTCATCAAGCAAAGTCCCTCCTTCTCAAGGTCTTTGACAAGCATTCGCCCTCTATGAATTCTGCTGCCAAACCCGCAGGATCCTACTACCGTTCGTTGCAATCCTGTACTCCCATTTTAGCTGTAGTGGGCCTTAGTATTAAAATGCAAGGCCTTAGAGATGTCCTCGAACATTTCCTCCACTTTTTCATCTCAGTGTGCTGAAGTCGGTACGTAAACCCGAATAACCTTGAGCCTTAACCTTAGCCTTAACCTTCTCGGTTAGCTTCACTACGAGGTACGCTACCCTGTTCCAGACATTGGAGACTTCCACAACGTTCTCACAAGGGATTTGTTTACCAGGAATCCGACACCTCCTTGGGATAGTTGGTCTTGCTTACGAAAATACAAAAGGTGGCCCGATTCAAGGGTTATTGTTATTCAAGGGTTACAAAGCCTCCGTTAGCACAAATCCAGCGGTAATAACACCGTAATCTTATTATCATCAGTTCCTCAGGAAACTGGATCGGTTTGCACCCTTCCAATTAACTCAATCGGTTCCCGGACAGTTTAATTTAACCCGTGACGCGCCGATCATTGCCGATGATTGCCGAAAGGTGACGATCTCGTCAGATGAGATTTAATGGCGTTTCATTCCTATTTTGATGGGAATGGCGTCTTTTGTTTTAGATACTGTCAATAGATATGTGGGCCTAGCATGAACGCGCGGGGTAAACGTAACGTAAATTCGAGCAATAAAAAAAAATACATATTTGTTTCGCACATAATATTTACTTAGTTTTAAGACTATAATATTTATATCTATGGGTGAAAATAATTGTGCTTGTCGCAATAATTTTAACCAAAATGCTATAGGATGGTTGAATTCCAATCAAAAATCACTTTCTTTCTGTTATGTTTTGTTTTTCAGGACAAAGAGTATTTGCCACAGTCACCGATGAATTTACCAAAGGTGATAATGAAACCCTTTTTATTTCTCAAAAACTTTTTTGGTAGGCCCTAGGGCCGAATAGACATTGACAAACTGAATACAAAATATTTATTAACCAATAACCACTACCATGTAATCTATAATAATATTATAAAAAGGTAAAAGTTGAGAATTTGTATACGAGGTAATCTTCGGAACTATTGATCCGGTTCCGATTTTTTTTTCACTAATGAAAAGCTACAGTATTGCCGAGTGATATAGGATATATTTATGTTACAACAAGAAAATTCAGGCGGACGAAGTCGCGGGCATAAGCTAGTTGTAAATAATTACAGACTTTATATAGGAATATTTAATTACCAATATCCGATCCTAGATAAGTTCTTAATTAATGCTGTCACCGGTCATAGCTCAACAATAACTATAATTAGGCCATGAACACAGCATTACTGCAATTTGTAGCCACCGCATCATTATTAGTAGATTAGACATAGGCCTAGGATTCCACCATCATTACCTATATACTTGCTAATTAGAACTGTAATTACGCTAATCCGATTCCCTTATTTGCTAATTACGACATGCTTGGACTACGCAAGAGATATTAATGTGTTAATATTGGGTTTAGGGATTTGGCAAGATGTAATGCTCAAGTGACGTCCAAGGACTGGGAGAGGATGTGTCGGTCGTCTGGCGGCGAGACGGGCGGACGACATTGTTGCCATTGCGGGTAGAACCTGGATGAGACTGCACAGGGGCGTGGGGATTGGCACATGAAAAGAGAGGCCTATGTCAGCAATGGGGGGAAGTGGGAGATAATGATGAATGCTTGGCTGTGTATGAGGTGTCAATTCACTAACGATGCTCTAGTCTAGGGAATTACATGGTAATAAACATGTCATATAGAGTTTTAGAAGACTTTACTGTACTAAATAAGCGTCCCTCACGAATGTAAACTTTATTCCAACGAAAATAATGTTCTTATTCGTATAAGCATATATATAAAAAAAAACATTTCATTCGAATATGAACAACACAGAATAGTAGTTGAACAGTATACAGATAATATTCACATTTTTAAGTAACGCTTACTTTACTAAGCAAATTAAAGTCAGAGTGTGGTCTGTGAATGTTGCCATGCATTGTTGTCAGAGTGTGGACTGAGAATGTTGCCATGCATTGTTGTCAGAGGGTGGTCTGAGAGTCCCTCTCTTAATCTCTATACCATATTTATGTCCTAAAACTGTAAAGAATTGCATTGCGTTCCGGCAGGCCATGTCTTGCAACGGAATAGGTGTGTCGAAGTATGTAGACACGTCACGTTGCTACAACTTTAGAATGTCATTATGTTTAGATGTTGAACCATTTGTAAATATGCCTTTTAAGGTGCGTCCAGACAGAACAAGGCATGTGCTTCGAGTGATGTCACGCATGTGTCGCATACCTAACACTGAGTTATCTGGCAATATTATAAAATGCATTAGCAGCTCATGCCTCGCAATGTCTGGACGCATCTTTTTAAAATAGAATTCTTTAAATTAAATCGTTTGGAATAAGGTTCACGCAGCCTTATTTAAACTTGCCCGCCATGAAAAAAATACTGTCAGTCATAATATGGTCCTTCGCATAATATTTCCTCAGCCTATCTCTTTAAAATAAAGAGTGATAATGAAGTTTACGACCCCTCTTTATTCACTCACATAAAATTAATTTGAGACGTTACAAATTTTGCCAATCTAAGGAAAAGTTGGTAGCAAAAAGGAAAAATTATATTTTTATAACATAATTAAAACTTCTTTTGGAAATAAAAGGGGTTCATTGCTGTAGTCTTAAAGAGAGTGATATAAAAAGATACTCATCCAAACACCGCTGTATAGTTACCAACGCATTCAATTTTCAACCTTAGACCCAACCTCACAAAGTTCAGAACCGACTGGTTTTTATCATACATTATACTATAGAATGTGTTGCCATACATTACCGCTTCTAACATGCTTCACAAAACTGTCTCTCAATAGTTACCGATCGTTAGTAAGAGTGTCGTACGATCATCCATAAGTACTTCTTATTGGGACCCTAACGGTTCGTTGAATGGTACTCGCTTTAGGGAACGACATTATTTGCATGTCTGCACTAGACGGTTTTTACGGCGGAGACCTTTTTCTTTTGATTTGTTAAAGCTGGTCTATCTTTTGTGGGATTTTTGTATGAGGTTTGAAGATATTTATACCTAAAACTTCGATTGTACCTATAACTGTTTAGCTTTTTATTGATTATGATCAGCAAAATGTTTAAGTATGCAGAGCAAAAATTTGTTAAGTCAGTATTATGAGTCTAATGATTATGTATTTGCCGTCAGTACCTATGGAGTTTTATATACATTTTTTCGTTGGTGTATTATTGCAAGTTTTTATAAACAGTTTAAGGTATTTTGATATCTTAAAATCAAGTATCCAAATAAATATTGATACAGCACACACACTTTCATTCATTCATTCAAACTTACGTTCCGTAGGACAGCAGTTATTTTCTTCTATATTAGATTACCAACATAAACCTTAATTAACGTTCCTAATTCTTCTAAACTAAAGCACCCTTACAAATACCTACACCCAATAGAATTACGCTATCTATTACCCTTCAGTGGGAAGCTTATAAGGGCCAATTACTTGCCAATTAGCGATACTACAAGCAGTTAGTTAGACCCTATACATCTCCCCTTTTGTTTCGAACACTCACAACCGAGTCCCAGGCTGGGCGCCAATAAAATACGAATGGCGCCCAACACGGGACACAATTGTAGGTCTATTAGAAAGGTATATTTCGATTGTTTCCTTTTGTGAGGGTTGAAGGTAGTTGTTAATTGGGGTTAGGGGATGAAGGGTATTTTTATCGTCTTGTTTTTGAAAATAATATGTGGTTTTGTTTCAATATTTTTCATTGCGAAAAATAATAGAAATATTTTTGACAGGCTGAATTCGGATTGAATTAAAGGTCATTAAATAATCAGTATTGTTAAGCTTGGCAAGAGTCTTGGTGATCAAGTTTGCAGTTAATAAATCTTGAAAAGGTTTCTGAATATTTGACCAAGATAATCATTTTGTCAACTTCTTCTAGTGCAGGAAAGTGGCTCCTTTTTTACCAAAAACACGACTTTCCTCATTAGCAAAATCTCTCAACTACTTTTAAATTGAAGTTCACTAGAGTCCCTACAACTGCATAAAAGAAAAATAAATAAAGAACACAAGGTACAAGGTTTTTCTCATGCATTCCCAGTTTTATTTGTTTTTATTTTTCGTTCTATTCTAAACTAGAGGTTATTTTCAAAGCCAACTTTCATAAGGCTTCGTCGCAAAAGTTTGAATTTAGCTTGCCGGTAATAGGATCCGGCAACGTTCTCAGAAACGAGTAATTCTAGAAAACCCGAGTTAATTACATTATAATTTGTAACTGACTCACTACAGAGCAAAGTTCTATTTTCAAACAGAGAAGATGTATTAAGTAAAAATCTGCTTCACAATCAATACGTGAATGTCATTTGAGACCATTCGATTCAGGTTTTTCATAACGTTTTCTTCACCTTAATTCTGCTGCCATCGGCGTTAAATCAGTGGACAGCAGTCGGCTGGAAAAGGATCTCCATCGAGAGCAAGCGCTTCATCATCAGCCTACAGCAGTCCACTGCTGGACATAGGCCTCTCCAATTGCACGCCATTTAGCTCTATATCCGGCAACTCTCATCCAGCTGCTACCAGCCATCCTGCGAAGATCGTCGCTTCACCTAGCCTGAGAGCGTCCTACCTTACGTTTGCGATTCGCGGTCTCCACTCAAGAACACGTCTACCCCAACGGTCATCGGTTCTACGGCTAATATGGCCGGCCCACTGCCACTTCAGCTTGCGTATTCTGTGAGCTATGTCAACAACTTTGGTTCTCTGCCGGATCACCTCATTCCGGATTCTATCCCTCAGAGAGACTCCAAGCATAGCTCGTTCCATAGCTCGCTGAGCGACCTTATATTTATGGACCAGCCGTATCGTGAGTGTCCACGTTTCGGCTCCGTAAGTCATAACAGGCAGGACGCACTGATTGAAGACTTTAGTCTTTAGGCTCTGCGGAATACGTGAAGCAAGCGCTTATATCAACATAAATAAAGTTACAAATCATCTATACAAATATAATAAAACTGAAGGGTTTCTTTGTTTGAACGCGCTAATCTCTGGAACTACCTGGATTTGAAAAATAATTTTGGCATTTGATAGCCCAATTCTTGAGAAAGGTTATAGGCTATTTAATATCACACTACGGCCCTTAGAAGCCGAGCGAAATTAAAATAAAGTCAGAAAGAACGCTAAGCAAAAACGAAGTAATAGCGCGGACGAGCGATGCGATGGGATGCGGTGCGTCGCAGGATATACGAGTATTTTATGTTTAAA
Organism: Dryobotodes eremita; assembly: GCA_917490735.1. Lineage (NCBI taxonomy): Eukaryota > Metazoa > Arthropoda > Insecta > Lepidoptera > Noctuidae > Dryobotodes > Dryobotodes eremita. Next base: position 17,199,640 of record OU823266.1, read on the forward strand.
CAAGAAATTTCACGCGGACGAAGTCGCGGGAAGATGCTAAAAATAATTGTAATCATGCAAAATCACGTATAAAGAACAGACACAAAAAACAAAATGTAAATCATACCCAACGATCCATAAATCATGTAATTGTAAATACAGTAAGTTTACAGTTACACTTTACGGCTTATAAACTTTTAGTGTGTTGCTCTTTATAGAGCCATCGTTTACAGCCCCCTTCGTTTACAGCCCCCCAGCGCCCCTTTTTAAGGGCCCTGACTTTTGTGGGGCTCTTCACTCGGCGATTGAGAGTTTGAAATGATAGGGGCAAACTTTTTTCGATCGACTTTCTTTTAGAATTGGTACGTACTCGTATTAGGTTTTTAGTTGAATATACTATCTTACGCTTAGTTTAAACTTCTTTGATGTATTTATCACATTATCCTTTCATTTATTTACAGTGTACAGTACTAGTACAGGGTGCAGTATACTTATTAACACCATACAAGTAAATATAAAAACCGGCCAAGTGCGAGTCGGACTCGCACACGACGGGTTCCGTACCGCAAGGCAAAAGATGCTAATAAAAACGCGTTATTTTTACGGAGACCCCCTTAAATTTTTTACTTTATTTTATTTTTATTAATCGCTGTTATGGCGGCAATAGAAATAGACTCTCTGTGAAAATTTCAACTGTCTACCTATTACGGTTCTTGAGATACAACCTGCTGACAGACAGCCGGACGGACAGCGGAGGCTTAGTAATAGGGTTCCGTTGGCACCCTTTGGGTACGGAACCATAAACAAGGGGAAAAGCTCACATGAAAAGTAAGTTCGTAAACTTGGTCAAGCTGCATCAATACGTCACTATCAGGAAAAAAATGAGGAGCAACTTCTTGACCAAGATTTCAAACAAAATGCCATCCATTATTATTCTACACAAATCGGGGATTTGTGTAGAATAAAATAAAAATAGTATTCCATCAAAAAAAAACCCACTGAATGCCATACTTCCCTTTATATGACTCAGTCTTTCTCTCTCCAAAAACCTTCTAAGTCATCCCACCACAGTCCGATATAGCTGTATTTGTAAGACACAATTTGAATTGTAGATTTGATTCTGCTGACTCATTGACGGGAATTGATGAATCTTCAAATTTTATATTCCCTGTGGAAGTGAGGTCGTTACATTTTTGCTGTTGATTTAAATTCTCCTATGGGAAATGTTTATTCCGTACTCTTTTTGAGAAATGCTTTGGTACATACAACGTACTTATTACGTGCTAGCTGCACCCCGTGGTTTCACTTGTGTAAGTGTCAATCCCGTGAGAAATCGGGATAAAAAGTATCCGATGTCCTAATCCGGGTCATGGTCTACCCATGTGCCGAATTACATCCAAATCCGTTTCGCCGTTTAAGCGTGAAAGCGTAACAAACAAACATACAAAAACTCATAATTTTTCTTAATATTATTGGTTTAGATTTCTACAAAATATTATAATTAATATATAGTTATTTAAATTTGATACAATATGAAAGTTCTGGGCTTTTCAATCATCGGCGACATAGATGAGTATTTTTTTTTAAATTATCACACACACGAACACCGATACTGGATTGTTTGTGCCACATACAAGATCAGTAAGCTATCCAAATATTTGTCGGTTTGCGTGAACTAAACAGACTGGCTGCACAGTCGCCATAGCCATATTCATGTTTGCATATACTAAAACTTATATAGACTTATATATTTAAACTTATCTCTAACATCATTATACATCTATTAAAGTTCAATTGAAAAATGAAGCATTCTTGGGAATTCGCTTACTTTTGCAACAATGCGTACTATTACATAAAAACAACCACCGCACCAATTTTTTAAACTAGATCCCAAGCTCTCTCCTATAGTTGCCGGTCATAAACACCATTGCGTATTCAATTTCTTTTCCAAATCCGACCCAATGTTCTAGAAAATTCCTTCAAACATTTTTCCGTTCATATTGTTCTTCTCATCTTTCGAACGTCCGAGTGAAATTATTCTGATCAATGGAGATCAAACGGTTGGTATGGAAATATTTCTATGCTGCAGTTTGAAGGAAATCAGCAAAATTGAATGCTTTGTCTGTAGAACATTTGAGGACGTTTGTTATTCCAATTGGGTCAAATTGCGCGTTATCTGTATCTAAACAGCTGTATATAATTTTGTTTGAAGTCGGAATGTTGTTTATGAATATTTTTCCCTATACTCTTATTTGAACTTATGTATGTAGGTATACTGCTATTAACTCATCTGATGTAATTATTTGGAGCACAACATCAAACTCCGTTGTTGGGAACTTTCTGACCGAAAGTTTCATCTAGTAATAATTCTGCAGTATGAACTTATTTCTTAAATAAATCTGTATTCTCATTGTTTATTTGAACAAAACACTTATAAGATTTAACAATTTCCGGGACATTAACTTGTTTACGATACTTAAATTACATACACCAAAGTCCTTCATTAAAGTGGAAATTGAGCTATAAACTAGTAGTATTTAAATAATAAACGCAATTCAGTAATCAGGACATGAATTCGTTAAAGAAGATGAGATTTCTTCATGAAAGATTTCAAAATAATTCATTTCTTTCAACTGGTTTGTCTTATTGATATGTTTTGAAAATCTATTCGGGCCGTATTTTCTTTACATTATAAAATAAGATATCAAACAAATTGAAACACAGCTTATTGTTCTTACAACAAAAGCATGAAAATCTATTTTCCTAAAGAACCATGATCGCACATAAGTCAAGCCGAACACAAAGGAAACAAAAATAACCCATTATATTTCGAAAATAAACCCACACACTACAACTATTTCGGAAATAAAGCGATCCATTCACCAGGCGTTTCTATTTGAATGCTCCGACAAAAATAAAAAGTCGAAATAAAGAAATAGTGGCACTAAAAGGATTTACGCGTACAATATTACCAACAAGAACGGTAAATTATTATCAAAATAATCCTCTTTAGCCACACAAAAGGAGCGTTGGGAAAGAAATCTGCTTTTATGGCAGAAATGTCTGCGAACGTCTAGGTATGGTAGTATTAGTATGGATCATGGCGGCTCACTTTTGCTAACGCTACTTGAATGAGATTTTTCAGACTAATCTTATTGTGGTGCATTTGGTTTTGTCGGATCGTTGGTTGCTTTGACTTTTGTGTTACTTTTTAATTGAATTTTGTATTTTAAATAGCTTTTCTATCCATAGCTTTAATAGTGACCACTATAAGCAGAGTAACTAACTGTATTGAGTGTATTGTTACAAATAGCGTTTTATTAGTAATAGTTTTTAATTTCGCCCTTTGTATAGAAGTGACTAATTACTTACATCAGTAATTTATTGATAAGTAGGTAGCTTCAATGAATAATTTTCTATATTCTGTCAGAAACTGGCCATATTTCTCGAAAATAACACACGAAAATTAAAATGCTTTCCCGCGATAAATACTGTTGTTTTAGACACTATCATTACATGTTTTCTTTTCAAGAATTATGGGTAAAAGGATGAGCCATATAATCAACCATCATTATGTTTATAAAACATGAAACAACATACTTAGAAGAATATCATGTGCCATAATTATTATTTACGTTGGGTTTCTATAGTATAGGTCAATTAGTGTAAAAAAACAAATGAGGGCAGTTAACGGTTTCACTGCTTATGTATTTTTGTGTTTACGTCATAATATTTTTCTTAATTGGTAATGAATATTGCTGTGGATTTGTGTGTTCTGTGACCTCTTGGGAAAAAGAAATCTACAGCCATATTCATTACAGACCGCCTCGAGCTATGATATTTATCAAAATTACGGAATTAATTTTATTCAAGTAATTTATTTATCCTGTCTAAAGCTCAGTGTTGACCACCAGAAAAGCAGATAACAACAGTTCCGGTAGATTATGTCCCCAAACATAAAACAATTGTAGCTATCAATCACAATCGCGCATAATTTTATTACGATCCACCCTACAATGGAACCCTGAGGGCCATTCGACATTGCGGTCACAGATTTACAATAAAATGAGGAGTATTGCGAGTGAATTCACAAGCGATTCTTTGTGTAGGTGTTGGGACAATTCGGGCCGGCACCGGGATGGAATAACAATGGGCAGCCCTCGCCTCTTGCACGTTATCTCACAGAATTACAGGGGGTGCCGCAAGGAGCAACGCTTGGCCCGCTACTTTTAAAGATTCGTGAAAATAGACTTTTGTTTAAATTTTGAGATTTGGAGTTTAGATTAGGTGTTGCAGTTTGTTTTAAGTTGTTGATGAGATCTTTTTTTTTGCGTAGTTTTTCACGGTGAATGAAGCTTTCTGTTATTTGCCGATGTTGTTTTGCCTTCCAAGTAAGTGCCTACTGAGAAATTTCAGGAATTCGTATTTCCCTTTAGTGGGCCAAGCCAAAATTCTATGAAATGAGTTTGTTTCATGTCGAATTAATTACTTAATGTAAAGCTTTTTGCTAAAAGAAATTCGTACGATTTTTTTACAATAAATTAATTACTAAGAACCGCCCCGAAAACAATACCGCCCATTGTACGATTTCAAGAAATAATTCTTTTGTAATTACTGTTATGTGGTATACAATAACGAGAGAAATAATTAAATAAGATTGCCTGAAGTGGTTTCATGATAAGTCAAAAACACAACTTTTCTAGCTGCCGTTAGAAAAAGACATTATAAATCCATCCATAGAATATGCTAGGTGTCAAAATTCAAAAGACCTTTCCACTTACCAATTATTATATCATTATAACTGTGTTCCATCGTGCATATTAACAGCTACATACCTGTGAAAAAAAGGAAAAGCTTATAAGTAAAATGCATAAATAAATGTGAAAATATGCCTATCTTATAGAAAGCTACATTTTTAAAAGATTTTGGTTTAAACTGCCCAAATATAAGTCTCTGATGGAAAAGAATATTTATTATGATATTTAAATCCTGATTAATAATAATGGTAAAGTTATATATCTTGTTATGAAATGCAAATAGATGTAAATGTAAGTCAAGATAACTTACTTAGAACAGAGAAACTAATCATACGACTAGTTACTATCCCAATAGAAAATGAGATATACTAAAATAATAAAATTCTCCTCATAAAGACTGTTTTAACACTCGTGTCGTTTTTATACAACAGTCGCTGGAGTACCTCCCGTCTGGGACACGAGAAAATACACAAAGACTGTGTTGCTTTCATAAAAAAAATCCGGACAAGTACGACTCAAACTTGTGTACTAAGGGTTCCGTATGATCAAAAAATCTTACCCCCTTATTAATGATGCGAGTAAAGTAACAGCTAGAATAACTTTCAGATGAATCTTACATTTTTCAACGGTTATCTTTGGCATAAATTCACTTCGCGTTTATTAAGGCGCTGCCCAAACGTAGAATATTGAAAATGCTCAGGTTTTTGTCACACAGTTAGGCGTATCGGGACATAACAAGTCAGTTTTTTTTGTGTACCTATTGTCAAATGTTTAAAAAAGAGATCTAAGTATTCAAAAATATTTCATAAAAATAAGATAGTATCATGATAAAACAATCTTAAAGGAGATATCAAAAAAAAAAAATCGTTACATATTCCTCAAAATGTTGACCGTAAACTATCATATTTTATGTAATGATAATAAAGGGAATTCAATCAACTAAAGAAATACCTAAATATTATTCCACTGAGCCGTGCATTAATTTTTAAATTTTATTAAAACTGCAATATTACTTTTATTTTGGTGGTCATTCGATTCAACTAACATCACACGCATCGCTGTTTTGTGCTAACCTTAGTTGTTGCCGCGATGCGCTGTTGTCAATTACCTACAAATTTGCCTCTTACCACGCCTTAGTAACTTGGTAACAGTTTATCTCCTTTTTACTATGCTGTAAGGCTACGTTCACATCTAGTTTGACGTTTTCATGAATTACCATTTTTAAGTTAGAGCAGCCTCTTGGGTTTGAAGTTTTGATAGCAATCATAGTGATACGTAATTAATATAGTGCAAAACAAGTACTTCAAAATTTGAAGGAGCTAGCTAGTACAATTCTAAAGATACCTACAACCTTGTGACACATAGACAGATGGTGATGGTTAGGAATAGTTTTCCGTTGGTACGGATCCCTAAAATATTACACGCTCATAAAAGGCGGTGTTATTACATATTACGGTTTAGTTTCTGCAACCTTTAGTGTACTTAGCTTTGACGTAGTAGCACGTCTTTTTAAAATAGAAGACAAAATGTAGGTCGAGGTCAAATATATTTTTGTAATTTAATATACATTTTAATAGGGGATTCGTTATAGGTTCGATTCGTCGTTGAGATTATTTGAATCGGGATCGCGTTTATTGGAATGGTTTGAAGCACTAACTGCTGATGTTAACACGATTAATGATGTTTTTCGCGAAATATGTTCTATAGTAAGACTTAATTATTTATAGTTAAGACTATTTAATTCCTGTTATGCAACGACTACCGAATTGTCAAAGTCAAATCATTTATTATAAATAGGCACATAAAATGAACTTTTGAACATCAAAATTTACAAGAAAATAGGATTGATTCTAGTGGCCTCTTCCAAAAGGTAGTTTCGTATGGAGAAGAATGGGCAAGAAACTCCACCGTTACTCTTTTAAAATGTTTTACAATAATTATGTATACATTAATTATATAATTGTATGTGAAGACGATGCACCTAGAATAAAATTAATATACCACAATAGGTAAAAATAATTAAATATAAAGCAATGAGAGGTAAATTGATTATGTGATAGATAAATGGTGCTCACATATTTACAAATATTGAAAGTTGATGATTTTTCTAAAATTTTTACGTGAAATACTTCAATAGATCATGAAATAACAAGGAATGCTATCAAGCGACAAAACAAGTATTTATAGACATCATTTTTGACCTTTCTGTGGTAAAATCCAACAACGTATATTAACAAAAAAATACATAGAGCGGTACACTTTCTCAAATAAATATTTTCCTCCACTTTAACCTTACTCATCAAGATTCCGAAAACCTAAAAAAACGTACCTTTAATCTTGAAAATCGAAATATTTTAACAAAAACCTCTGGATAGACAAAAAACAGTCCAGGAATTTTCAAGGATCCGTAAAAGGCAGCGTGGAGCGAGGAACAAGAAAAATAGGATAATAATGGTCGGACCGAAGGGCTCTTAAAATCGGTGCGGCGTGAGGCGAATACTCAAAGCCTTCATTTTTGCCTGCTAAGATTTAGAACGCTTCCCACTGCCACGAAACGTGGAATAAACATGTTAATGTTTGTTCGATGATCGCGACGTGAAAAGGAAATGCAGGAATATATTTTTGGGGATTCCATAACATAAAATCACGCCAGTATTCCACGAATTATAAGACAGAGGAGTTATTTCTCCAGTAATGTTAAGTGCCATGAAAAAGAAAGTCATGAGCCAGTGTATCCAGCCTGGCATACATACAGACTCCAAGCTATAAATGAGAAATGTCTGATGGAATCTTCGAATAACACTTTGCCTGATGCAGGACCCCCATAGCCCCACAAAAATAATCCAGTAGTGTTAACTGCAACTCGAATCGATTGCAGCCTTAAAACTCAAAATCTGTGAAGCGATTAACGAAACAGACCCGCCATTTTGCCAAAAAGTGATTGAAAATTTTGATGAAAGAATCGACATCTATGAGCGTGGTCGCGGTTGACTTTTGTCCGATATCATTTTTCATTCATAATTGCCAAACCTTACTCTTGCTAATACAATGAAAATTTGAATCATTTTCATCGAAATTCTTTGTTTATTTTGTTATAAAAAACAAAGTTCTTGTTGAAAAACCCTTTATTATGCTCTTGTGCATCAGCGTGGTTTGGCAAGGTAGCACACATAGTTTGTATGCATGTCGTGCTCTTTCACTTTTATTAGGTAAATTAATATTGTGCTATATAAACAGAGCGCTTTCATATAAATATAAACAGGGGAAGGTCATAATTTTATGTTGTATAAAAATTATCTGCACTAAACATTGTTCTCATACAGCGTTTCTGCGCCCTGAATACCAAAGCCGGTCGGTTAAGTTCCCCCCCATTTTGAAAGCCAACCCCTACAAAGCAGCACAGCTGATAATAACTTATTTCATTCTTGCGGAAAAAATCAATCATGCATCTTCTATCAGGGTGAATTTCAGACTGGGTAACTTAAGTACCGAAAATATATTTTTCCTTTCCAGTAACAAATAAATTGTGTGGAATATCGTTTGGGAATTTTTATTAAATTAGACTCCAAAAAAATGTATGCAGGGGAAAAATAGATGAACTGGAAGCAATTTTTAAATTCTAAAAATAATTTTGCATTTACATATAATAAAGCTCACGCTTCAGTACACAAAAAAATACATAACTACTGAAGGTCTGCTTCATACAACGACTGGAAACACACGCACACATGGACACGCTTCACGTACTGCGAGTGCAAGTGCGCTCGCGACTGGCATTTGTTTGAGATCGCCGCACGTACGCGTTTATGTGTGTCTACGATTGTTTTCGCTCGTTGTATGGACCTTACCTTCTGTGTCTATTTTTTTCGTGACTCGGCTCAGTTATTCGATCTGAGTGTGTTTTATTCTCCAAAGAAGTTGGTTCCAAGCTCTTATATATCGTGTTGACCGATGGACTTTATTTTAACAGTTTTTCCTGTATGTTTCCTTACGAATGTATTTGGTACTCAAAATGCTTTACATTTAAGTGGGGTATATGGATTTTGGATTTGCGGGCATTGTTATTTTTTCAATAAGTACCTAATGAGCTTTTCGAAGTTGTGAATAGTTGTTGGTAAATCGTTTTGTCCGGCTACCAAGAATGACACCTTTTAGTTATCTTTTACTACACTGATTACAATAAATACATCCGATCTTGTTTTCGCTGCTTAATTTTTTGGCATAATTTAATGATAAACGATAATATTATACACCTATCCACTACCTTTCACCTTCGTCCACTATGACTTATCATTTGACTAACAGAGTCCATAATAAACCTACTTAGTAAAAAACTGGACAAGTGCGAATTAAACTCACGTGGAGAGGATTCCGTACGATGAATAACCAAAAACATTTCATGTAAGGTAGGTTGCCAAGACTTACATAACGCTTTCACTGTTAAAAAGTTATCAGATCTAATGTAGAGCCAAGACTCTAACTTGACGAGGCCTAACTTTACAAACCTTACATCTTGGTCAAGATGTACGGCTTAGCCATTCCATTAGACTATTGCATGACACAACATTAAAAGACCAGTGACATAATTTCTTACCATAAGCACATATGAATGTCTGTGCGAGGGCCGCGAATTGCACAAGCCCTACATTTTGATAAAGATGTAAGGTTGGTCGAGTTAAGCCTTCTAGAGTAGAGCTAGGGGCTTGGCTCTACATTCGATCTGAACTCTTTACTATTACAGTGAAAGCATTATGTAAGTCTTGGCAACCTACTGTACATGAAATATTTTTGGTGGGATTTCATTTATTTTTGTAGAGTGCTCATTTTTTTAAGCTATTGCATAGCTTTTATCGAGGGTTTTGAGCGCGGCGACCGAATCAAGAAATTCCGTAACGAAAATAAAACCTGACACCCCCACTCCGCCTACCATGTAGCTCGGCCGAGCGTTTGCTTAACGTGTATGTATATGGTACGACTGTACTTGAATTAATATCAAAGAAAAAAAAAATACTGCGTAAATAAAAAAAAAATAAATAATTATAATTGCATAAGTTGATAAAAAATGCTATGCAATAGCTTTACCGCGGCAGTCCCCGAGTGCCACGCGTGTTTTTTTTATTTTAGCGGTAATATTGTACTGATATTACACATACATGTTAAAATCATAACCCTTACTTCTAGCATAGTCCGGTAAAAAAGATATTTCTTGCACGCCAGCAGTTACTTTCTTCATAGCCAGTGAAAAAGAGTTTCTTCTTCGTTGTTATGTATTATATGATAATCTAACTTTCATAACAAATGGAAGTAGGTATAACTATTATCCGTAAGAAATATAAACTTGCACCTTTCTTTAAGAGGGTTGGAGGGTGAAAGTTGGAGATTTCTAATTTAGTTTTTTCTGTTTGTGTGCAACTCCTAGCCTACATATCAAATTTCAGTTCTCTAGGAATTCGGGAAGTATCGTAGAGGTTTTAATGAGTGAGTGAGTGAGTGAGTCAGTAATAAAATCGACGTATAATAGGTATTAATAAAATCAAAAGTATAAAAGCTTGACAAATTAAACTTTGTGTGTTTTATAAGCTTGCTAACTACATTTTATCCTAAGAATTTGAGCTCTCTAGCATTATCCAGGCCGAAGCTATGAGGGTATGAAAATACGACGAAACGCTTCGAGAAAAGGTAGGTAGTGAGGGGATTTTTGGTTTTGGCTCGTCATGGCGGGGGTACTATCGTGCCCTCAGATTCCAAGAACAAACTTGACACTGTAGTTGAAATACATGTTCTCCCATACATTTCAACTGCAATTGCAAGTTTGTACGCACAATGTCGAAAGATTTACCATGTTAGTTTAAGACCATAGACTTCTTATAGGTTTGCCTGTAATCTGTAAGCAAAGAACTAAATATATTATAATATTTTTTTCAAAATTTTAGGCTCATTCGTTGCGGAGATAAGGGGGGGGGAGGGTATGGTAAGTTTTCATATATTTTATTTAATAACTTCAAACCCCTTCAAACCTGTTTATATTATAAGTACATTTAAAAAAACAATTAAGAATCCCACAATAAGCCCTTTCATGTGACATGTAACACGGCACAGTTTGCAAACCTTTTGTTTATAATTTTCTAGTTTGCTCCCCAAAAGTGACCCCTATATACAAAATTCATTTATTTACGTTACACGTCCATGTTTGGTTCACAGAAATTCACATGTGTATCAAATTTCAACTTAATCAGTCCAGTAGATTCGGAGCAAATTGACAGACACACGAGTGATCCTGTAAGGGTTCCGTTTTTTTATTAGGACGTACGGAACCCCAAAAAAGCAATAAATATAAATTACATTAATCCCCACTTTATTCATTTACAACAGCACCACTTTATCATCACCTCCACCTAAATCTATGTCCAACGATCACCATCGTCAAGGATCACGACCATAATTATTATTATTTACGTTTATATCCCGTCATTTACATCATAATACACATAAAAACCATTAAAGGTAATCCCGGGATAACTTCGAACGCGATCAACGCGTAAACGACGCCATTTTAAAAGCCTGTAAACATTTTACACTGTGGGAACGGAAATTAAGTAATTAATGCTTTTGACAGAGCTATCGGATGGCCAATAAACGAATATTATAGGAGAACGTAAAAATGATATTTCCTTTCCTGAAAATTGTATTGGATTTTAAAACAATGGAGAGTTGTGTTTCTTTTATCTAGGATTCCCGATAATCGTTGAATGCAATAAATGGTTGAAAAGGAAATTGCGATCATTACCTCAGGTCCTGATTTCAGTTTTGTGTCTTCAGTAGACACAAGGATGCTCTTTAATATGGTCTCTCAGTCAATCTGCCTAGCCTCATCCCAACTATGTTAGGGTCGGCTTCCACTCTAACTAGATGCAGCGAAATACCAGTATTTTTACATGGAGTCACTACCTATCTGACCTCCACAACCCAGTTACTGGGTAACACGATACTCCCTGGCAAGACTGGTTGTCAGACTTTTTGGCTTCTGACTACCCGTAACGACTGTCAATGGTCTATGAATGACAGCTGGGACCAACAGCTTAACGTGCTTTCCGAGGCACGGAGGGGTCTCGACATGTAATGGATGGTCACCCATCCACAAACCGACCGCAGCAAGCGTTGCTTAACCTTCGATCGATCCTTGTGGCTGTCATCATTTAGGCTCGAGCTCAATGCTCTATGTCCTTACTAGTCAACTCCTACTTAGTGCTTTCTGTTATAGTTTTCTAAAAAGAGGCTAGCCGGTCCTATTCACAATACAATGCGGGGTATTAAAAGCCCTTTATTTTTCCGAAACTACAGGAACGCGGGAACAAAGTTAAATAAGTTCTATAATTTTTATTTCAAGTTAGTTCAAACCAAATTATGTTCTGAACAGCCACTTGAACCATACTCAAACTCTAATACAGCTCCTATCCGACCTCAATACCTAAATAAGTGGCGCAAATACCAATACTTTGCGAACTTTGAAGTAATTAAACTTTGAACTACAAAACCAATTAATAGGGCTCTAAGTACTTTTGTAGTCTGGCTTAGCCATACAACAATAAGGTACAGAAGGCCGGCTCCATACAATGAGTGAAAATAGGTGCACGCACACAAAGACGTGTACGTACGGAAATCTCAAACTATTCAGACATAATAAACTCAATATTATAATCATCATCATCATCATCTTCGTGCCCTAATTGTCCACTACTACTTGGAGTCAGCGCAACACGTTTTCTTTATCCATTCTCCCTTGTCAACCATCACTCTATCGTTCACTCCCTTCCCTTCATGCAATATTACAAATGCGAAAGTAACTGTCTGTCTGAAACCTTTTCACGCCTAAACGGCTGAACTGATTTCGATGTTGGGCTCCCAGGTAGACCATGACCTGGCTTAGGACATATGATACTTTTCATCCCGGTAATACGTTCCTTTGGGATAATTTCCGACTTCCAAGCGGACGAAGCCGCGGGCAAACGGTAGTGTGAAACAAATGCCAGTCGCGAGTGCGCGTGCAGCCGCTGTAAGTGAAGCGTGTCAATGTGTACGTGTGTTTTCGCATGTTGTAAGGTGCTGGCCTTCTGTACCTTATCTACATAGTGATTGTGATTAAAATGCCAAGGTTCATTTGACTTCAGGTATATTGACATGTTAATTAGAATTTATTTATTTATTTTATTTATTAGACCATTTATGTGCACACATATATAAACAGACAAGATGAAAAGAACAGAAAAATAGGTAAACGGGGGATGCATTTAGTAATTAATTTGTGGTTTAGGTTTCGCCGGATATTGAAATAAGTTGGCGAGAAGTTGACCACAATTTGTGTTAATAATAAATTTGTGTTTAGAGAAATTGCCGAAATATTTAATTAGTAGGTTAGTGAGATAAAGCATTGTTATTTAATTTAAATTTGTTATTTTGTAAGAAGATAACAAGACTTCTAAGTATAAATATAAGAATAATTTATTGGTCCATTGTTACAAAATAAATTTCAAAAATAATAATATAGTAACTAGTATATTTAACAAAGTTATTTGAACAATGGTCCCCGAACTAGGCAGCGCCTGTTTAGAGATTATCTTCTAGGAATTCAAATTTAATTATTTCATATCGCTGAAAATTTTCTTTCACCCGAAAACGGATCTCAAACGAACGACTTTTCTTTTAAAACAAAACGAAAATAAATTTATAATTAAAAGCAAATTTATGAAAAACAATACTAACATTATTTTATCTTGGAACCTATTAAGTACTTAATTATTTCTTTATTATTCACCTTTTACAAAAAAAAAAAATGTTTTTAAATTAAAAAACTCTTGTTATAGGTACCTAATATTTTGGAAATTATAAAACTATTTCAGTCTTCCACAAAATGAGAGCATCTTTGTGTCTTAGGTTCAGAGAATCAATTTCCAGAAATGAAGAAGTCTGTACCATCTTTTTGATATATTGTGTGAACTTTGACATTCAAATTCGGGCGAAATGGGATAATCTGCTGATACAGATTATCTTATTGATTTGAGGATGAAGAAATATTGAGTGAAGTGAAGTGGAATAGCACTTGACAGCTAAAGACACTGTTTAAAAGTCTCTTGTATATGTATCTACTAAGATATTCCATCGGAACTTGTACACTGAATCGGAATGGAACAGGTATCTATGCTGATGGTTATATCCTTCGTAAATAGCTTTTTCCTGCTTTTAATACAATAAGTTGTAATAATGTACCAGTTTGATAATATAGAGGTATGAGGAACAGGGTGTCAAGTTCACTCATACCTCCTTAGGGAAGGGAGGACCCTCTGACCAAACGGGTGTTGTGTCTGGTGGGCAATTTGCCCAACATTTGATGTCGGGACGTTGTATATATGCTAGTTGCGCGGTAAACTCTGCTTGCGTGATGCAGGATTTAGCGTGACATCAGTGTGACGCGTAGCTCGCATGTGGCGATGTAGATACCGCTACAACAACATGGATACGCTAAGCTTCCTCACTGGAATCAATATAAAGTTTTTGCTACCCACATGATTAAAATCACTCAATATCAGAAGAACGCTGCATTATTCATAGTCAAAAATATTAGAAAAAGCGGATAAGAAAACTATTTCTTTATTAATCACCCGCCGTTTATTGAATTCCAGTATCTAGTGATGAAATACCGACTATCCTTTTATGAATAAATTGATCTAAGTTTCGAGCAGGTACTACGCAAAGCATTCTACAAGTCTTTGATGAAAATAGCTTCGTTTTTCTGTAACCCCTTGTTTTGGGAAAATAATTTATTTATTTTAAAAAACACATACTCGTACAACTATCATCACAGGCATAAGAATCTATAGAAACAAAAATTAAATGCTGATCGTTGGTGAGCGCATCACTTGAGGACTGCTGGACCGATTTGGCTATTTATTGTTTTAAAATGTTCCTAATAGTCCGAATTCAATTTTTGTATAAAGAAAAACCCGGGTTTTTTTTATTTCGGGAAATTCTGAACGTCCTTTTTTCTACGTGATTTTTGTATGAATCATTTAAAGTTGAACAGGACAACGTCTGTCGGGTTAGCTGGTAAGAAATATTAAGAATCAGCCGTGGGGCACACAATAATAAATTATTTTATAGAATTAAGTTTTTCCTATGTTTCTATATTTTGTGTATACTTATGACAACTGCCAAATAAACATATTTTCTTTCTTTTCTTTAAATAATTTTCCATATTTCGATGCCATTTTAGTTTGTTGTTAGGGTAAGTGTCAGGATATTATAATGTTTTTATAGTTAGTTATTTAGGTACAAGTTGTTATTTCTTATATAAATTGTGGTGTTAAAATAAAATTATAAACTCCACAGGTAGGTAATTCTAGCAAGATTTCGAATTATTTTAGTGGAAGAAAGATATTCAATCAATCTGCCTTTTTCAATAATGTTGGGGTCAGCTTACAGTCTAACCAGTTGCAGCTGAATACCATAATTTTACATGGAGCGACTGCCTTTCTGACCTCTATAACCCAGTTTCTGAGTAACACGACTACTTGGTAAGACACAATACCTAAATATTTGCATGCAGCACAGTATGACACAATAAACACAATGACCACTCTGAAATGTATTGCTTAAAACACAAACACTGTCTTACATAACAAGCTTCTTAGTAATTATGTTTGAATCTCGTGGCTGATAATGAACAAACTGGTGCCAAATGTCAGCGCTAAGTATTGTTGTGAAGTGATTACATAATTTACTTACTTACTTTCAAAATAAGTAGTTAGGCAGCTGTGAGGTACCAAATACTACACACATATTTCACCAGTTATCTTTTCAGTAGTCTATTGACATCAACCCGGACCCATCTCCAGACTCCGGGCTGCTACTGATCAATTCCGGTTGAAAAATCCAATAACATTTTGCCCGACCTCGAAATAGGACTCAGAATCTCATGCTTAGCGGTAGCGTTTGCGTTTGCGCCTGTCAAGGTCCTTTAGATATTTCCATGTTTTGACATCATAATGACTTGGGTACAAATGATATTGACCGCTCTAAAGTGTTGACCACAATCATTCTAATACTTTTCGCACTATTTCTTCGTGCCTCGAAAAGCACGTTAAGCCGTCGGTTCCAGCTGTCATTTGTAGATCTTTGACAGTCATTACAGGTTGTCAGAATCCCAAAAGTCTGTCTGCCAGTTTTCCCAAGGGATATCGTGTTACCCAGTTACTGGATTGTCGAGTTCGGATAGGCAGTCGCTCCATGTAAAATTTTGGTATTTAGCTGCATACGCTTAGACTGGAAGTCGACCCCAATATAGTTGGGCAAAGGCAGGTACATGATGATTCCCACTATTTTTTCCTACAACAACATCGTTAAGCACATACAACTATGGCTCTCGCCTATATTTCATTCCATATGTTGCCACAAATTCCAGTAGCGAGCTTCCGAATGGTGAGTTTATTTGGTCCGTCACGTTATTCAAATTTAATTTTATCGTCGTCGGCACAGCGGGAGTTACATTAGTAACGAAGTCTCGCTTTGTCCGGCTAATTGAAATGTTAGTTAGTGCACGTCTAATCACTCCTCGAATGGCCACCATTTTATAACGTTTTCATGTAGAATTTGGGGCTTTAGTGAGGAAGTAATTAATGGTCTGACTGAATTTATTTAGAGTGCATTTAAAAATTCTTTTAATTCAAAACAGTTTTAAATACTACCATTTTCCATTTAGATAACATAAGCTCTATTTTACTATTGTTCTCGGTTAAGAACATTGGGTTGTATTTTTTAACACAAATTTTTAGCCTTGGGAAGTTATAGGATTTCTTTTCATTCAGTAAATTCTTCACCCAATATATTTTGAAGGTTCAAATTAGTTTAAAGACCATCCATTTATTAAATTAAAACTAACCAATCAAATGAACCTAGATTTCCTTCACAAAAACAGAGAACCCCATTCTTCCTCATCTTTACAATTTAACAAATAATTATCATCCCCGCTCAATATAAAACGTATCAAAAGGAAGTAATTCAACGTCAACGTTAAAATATCGACGTCAGAATGTCATATTACGTCAATTTAATGTTCTGTATTAACATATTTGACGTCGCGTATAACAGCGTCACGCGACGCCATCATGTGCGACGTCACGATAAACGTGATATAAATGGCGTCTGTAAATAAATTTATTGTGTTTGAGTGTTTATTTGTTTATGTTAATTTGGATGTGGTTTGTTACAGATATGTTTGGAGTACAATAAAAAAAAAAAATGTAAGTAGCATTTCGCAAAATAGCAGAGAAAAGTCTGTAATCCAGGTGTATCAAGGGAATGCCAATCCTCCAACCCAAGCTAAAGTCTTGTGTGCCCGAAATTTTGTATATTCAAATCGGAACAGAAATATTGTTTGATTTGTAGTACTGCCGTGGACGAGCTCCTTGATAATCATAAAAACACAATAATTGTACTGATGATGATCACTCCGTGGCAGCCCAGAGCTGCAGCCCAGCGAAAGAGACTAGCCACCTATACGACTTTAACATCATTAGTATAATAACGGTACGCTTACCACCTCTGCCGTTGTTAGGAACATACGCGTGATAATATGTTAGGATGTCCACTTTTAAACTGAAGTGCCAGTAGGCACAACACGTCAAAAACAGTCAACTTACACGTCGCCTACCCCACAATAGACTACTTCACATAATAGACGCTCCTGTTATTCCATTCACGTTAATAAAAATGCAAATTGAGACGACTGTGTTGTTAAAACAATCACTCGAATAAATTAATGAGTTCGAATCAAAACCTATGAACATGGGATATTCATGTTGGATTTATATTTTACTATCTGACTCGACAGACGTTTGGATAAATCGGGAAATTTTCTCGGCAACTTTTAATTTTTTTCTTTCGGTAAGAACCTGATTCAGACTATTACAAATATTTTAAAACAAAAATTTATCAAATCGGTCCAGCCGTTCTAAAGTGATGTGCTTACCAATGAACAGTATTTAATTTTTATTAAATAGATAATCTGAAATATACTGATTTTCCACTAATTTGTAGGAGCTTCCAGGAATTCAGGTCTCAGAGAGAGGGACCTTTAAAGTAAACTGACCCGCAAAATAATTATTGTGATTTTTTTCCCTTTTTGAATATTTATTTAGCCTACTAAGGGTGTAATAGCATAATCAGTATATTTATGTTCCCACTGCTGGGACACAAGCCTCTATGAGAGGAAGTGGACCATAATCCACCACGTGGGCACATAGCGGTTGTAATCCACCACATAAGTGTATAGGTTGATTTGTTGACATTTCGTTGATTTTTTATTCTAGTACATGCCAGTTTCCTCACGATGTTTTCTTTCCTGCAGTGGTGATGAAATAAATTATACAAAGCGCCTGCCTGGGATCGATCTGGAGACCTTTCTTTTTTTGGGTTGGAAGTCATCAAATAACTTCTCCCGCTCTGGGCGGAGCGGGAGGACATGCAAGTCTTTTACTGACTACAACCCACCCGTGTTCCTTTCGTTGCCTCTGCGCCAGGGCTACGATAACTCTTTCGAACAATCCGCGATCCTGGCAGGCATCGGCCCTATCGGACCCCGTTAATGGTGCTAACATCTGATTGAGGCGCGCGTGGAACACAACGCGCCGTCGACCCGGGCCTGGTCCTTACCGAACGGCGAGCTACCCATTGGTCGTCGTCCGCAAGCTCGCGCCTACGGTGGCCGGGAATCGACTATCGATTCCCGACGCCCTTGGTGTCTCCTCCTGCGGTGACTAGGGGCGTGAGGGCGCAGTGACTGCCTCACTCCCACGCGCTCTCCTTCGCGAGCATTATTGATTCGCAGAAGGAGGTGACGGCTTCCCATGCACTCTCGCTCCGTAACATGGCCTGAACCAGGGCCGGGCGCGAGAGATCGCCTCCGCCGATAGCTGCCACGAGGACACGGCGGTGCTCCGCCCAAACCGGGCAGACTTTCACCTTATGCTCCACCGTGTCCTCTGGTCGATCCACACAATGGTAACACCCGGGCGTTTCCTCCCGCCTTATCCGAAACAGGAACCTCGCGAAACAGCCATATCCAGTGAGGACCTGCGTCAGACGGAAGGTGAGGACGCCGTGGCACCTCTCAAGCTACTCCTCAAAGAGGGGGACTTACCGCCGCAATTGTGGCGTGCCCGGCAATGGGTTGCGACAGTCACATTCTCCATGACGCCATGAGATCCTGCCGGAGCTCCGTCTGCTGTGCCACGATTTCACGCGACAGCGGAGTTACGCCCCGGGATTTTGCCTCCTCGCGCCACTCCCAACTGTGTGCGAAGACTTTTGCCTCCAGATCTCATGGTCGCAATCCGGCAAAGAGGCTCGCCGCCTCGCAGGAGACCGTGCGGTATCCCCGGACCAGCCGGATGGCCATGATCCTTTGGGACGCGTTCAACCGGCGGGCTGGTCGGCTCCTCATCGATCTCACGACCTACAACTCGTAACTCACGGCCATTTCAACTGGGCCACTACTGCTCTTCAAATAAGAATACTATTCATGTGAAAATCACAATGGCTTAAACTTTCCAGTGTTTAATTTGAGTTAAATTCGACGGCAACAGAGCAAAAACTATTTTCTCTAAATGGTATGGGAAAATCTGCCAGCGCAACTCCAATTCTACGATTCTATAAATAGGAAACTGATGATGATCAAATAAAATAAAGTCAAATCTGACATAAAACCGGAACAACACAATATCGAGACCTTTGATCTGTAAACCATTAACTGTTCAAGTTGTTTCGTCATTAAAACCAAAACGCACGAACGATAACATTTACCCAACGCAAATTAACAACGGAAATGTAGAATAATTCACCTATGTTACCAAATTTTTACCTCCAATCTACCTTAATTGGAATTGTTAATTGTAATTATCGCGGCATTGTGTCGCCGATGTAGAGCGCCCCGCTAATTGATTTGACGATAAATTTCGTTCAACCGATGTAATTTCCTTGCCTTCTGTTCAGCCATTTGAAGTTTTGTTTCAAGATGCTGATCGAGTAATGAAGCAGAGGGTTGACAGTAAGGAACATGGAACATTGGGCTTTTATCATACATAGATATTGATTAAGGACAAACTATTTGACTGACTCGTTGGTATAGTGGTCGAAACCATTACTGCCGAGCATTAGGTTTTGGGTTCAATTCCACGGTCGGGAAAAGTGTTATTATATTTTTCTATCTAGAATAGTTCTCAGTAGCAGTCCGGAGGCTGGATTTATGCCCGGTTGATGGCCATAGGCTCACTCCTTATTATATGGGACTTAAACATAACTGGTGAAATGTGGGTGAACTCGAAGGTACACCTCTGCAAACCCTTAGGGGAAAACTAGGCGTGATGTTATGATTAGGAATGAAAGTATCAATAGTGGCAATAATCCTAATTCGTTTAGTACTCATTAATAAAACTAGGCACGTGAAGTTGAGCTGAATAGCGCATCAAAGCATCATTTCAGATTTGAAAATTCAACAGAGACAAGTTTCTTTTTTTCTTTCAGAATATTTTGAATGATAATTAGAAGAACAAGAAGCCAAATAACGTATTCGAAAAGAAAATAAATTATGAATGCTGAACGCCTACACGAAAACGTGAGTAGGAAGAGTCAAGATGCCACGTTGGTAATCCTACTAATATATTATATAAATGTGAAAGTTTGTGTGTGAGTGTTTGTTACTAAATCACGCAAAAACAGATACATGTATTTGGATGAAATTGGACACACAGATAGCTGATAACCTGGTTTAACACATAGGATACTTTTATCCCGGTAGTACGTTCTCGAGGGATAATTACCGCTTTCCACATTTCTACGCAGGCGAAGCTGCCGGCAGGAGCTAGTGAGCTCATAAACATAATTTTATCCTGTTACATTTTTTAAATACAGACCGGTAGCACAAAACGAAATAGGAATTGAATTAAATAAACACAACCTTCTCAAAATGAGGACGTTGCAGCCATATACGAATTTAATACTAACAGTAATTATAAAGACAATCATACATTTGTTAATATTTGAAATGCAATATTGTACCGGAATTATTTTCATAAGGCAACATGTCGTTGGTTGTTTGGCTTCATTAAGCCAAAGTAATTATTATGTTTTCATAGCGTAAGTCGGATATTTTGTATGAATTTTGGGCAAAAGTAGGGATGGTAAAACATGGGAATGTGTTTACATTTTTGACCAGTATGGCCCAATATAGCTGACTCGGACGAAAAAGAATTGCGAGACCAAAGAAGAAAACTGGTTATTTTGACCATCTTTTTGATATCGTGACTACCTACGAAAGGAAGGTGATAAACGGATGAAATAAAATTTATATTGATGATCCCAAAAAACCTAAAAATCAAAATACCTAATAATCAGAAAATAGTACTTAGTAGGAAGATAAATTGTTTGCTTACAAAATGACTATAAAATAAACAGTTATAGGTACAATTCATGGAAACACCTAAATAAGATTTACTATTCACTTAATTTTATGTACAACGATAAAAAAACAATTGTACCAACTGCCAAATAATTCGCTAACAAACAATTTGTTAGAATATACTCACGGAAATAGGTAGCACTGTTGATAGTATAGGATGAGCTATAAAAGTGAGCAAAGGGCGCAGAGATAAGGCCTTCAATCGACAGTAATGTTAGCTCAATGAAGTCTGCTGATGCCATGAGGAAAATGAGATTGAAGATATATTCTGTTTAGTCGACGTATAGTCATTGATTAAAACTGCCTTTGGTTTGTCAGTTCACTTTTTGTGTTCTTTAGAATATTGTTTTACTGTTCTGTAAATTTTATCTTTGCGTTTGCTATTTACAGGGTATATAGAATATGAGGAACAGGATGTAAAGTTTACTCACACCTCCTTAGAAAAGGGAGGATTCCCCGACCAGGCGGATGTCGTGTCTGGTGGCAACTGCCCGACGTTTGAAGTCGGGAAGTTGTGTATAATATGTTAGTTGTGCGGTAAACTCTGCTTGCGCGATGCAGGATTTTGCGTGACGTCAGTGTGACGCGTAGCTCGCATGTGGCGTTGTAGATATCGCTACAGATATATTAACTTTTTTTACTAAGATTTACTTCATATATTTTTTAATTTTACCGTCTTTCTCTCAGGAATATTGGTTAGGGAAGTTTTCGGAAAATGCCAAGAAAACGTCGAGTACATTATTAAGTTAATTTGCATGCAGCTATGCAAAGAGGAAGTAAGGCGCAGCAGGGGGATTAATAATACAAGACTTGAACGAAGCTGCTCCTACCTAAATATTTTAGATGCCAGGAACCATCTCCTTTGGAAAAAGTTTCATCATTATGACTATTCACACTATGACATTATGAATAAAAGGCATTTAATACTAAAATCTGGGGGCACGGTAGTGCCCCCGCCAAGACGAGCCAAGCGAAGCGCAAGGCACTACCTACCTTTTCTCGAAGTGTTTCATCGTTTTTTTGAACCCTCATAGAGTTGGTTTCCGATGTACCAGATAGTTCATATTCTCAGGATATGATGTCAATAATAGACTAATTAAACATACAAAGTCTCAATTGAATAGCTCTAATACTTTAGATTTTTTATTGATATCTAAAATACACCGATTTCGTCACTGACGCACTGATGATCATCAAAATGTTTGGCTACTTCCTGAAGTGCTAGAAAGCTGAAATTTGGTATGTAATCTAAATTTAGTATACAACTAAGAAAAAAAAAAAAAAAACTTATAACTTTCACCCCCCATCCCCTAAAATGGGGGGGTGGAAGTTTGTATGAGACTTTCACCAATTTTATGAATTAGGACATGAAAGTTTACACGGGACTGTAGACAGTTACTAAAAATCATATTAATAAGTACTTACAAGAACCTCCCCTTAATCAAGAGTCTCATGGTAGGTCTCAGTTATTTACGCTCTTTGACGACGAGGTGAGCAAATCGACTGTAAGTACTTAATTTA
Organism: Dryobotodes eremita; assembly: GCA_917490735.1. Lineage (NCBI taxonomy): Eukaryota > Metazoa > Arthropoda > Insecta > Lepidoptera > Noctuidae > Dryobotodes > Dryobotodes eremita. The sequence continues at coordinate 17,222,404 of OU823266.1, forward strand.
TTAATACGATAAGATAATATACTAAAGTTAGGTATATAATTAAAATAATTTTATTAATCGGCACTGCCGATGTGCAAGAAATACACCCCAAAAAAAGAAGAAAAAAATAAACACTAAAAAGCTGCCTAGCAATTTACAAAAAGAACTGAAATCCCACCAAAAACATTTCATGTAAAATGTTGCCAAGACGACAACATAAGGTTTGCCCTGTGAAAAAGATATCAGATCTCATGTAGAGCCAAGCTTCTGAATCTACACGGCCTAACTCTACCGACCCTAACTTCGCAAATTCTACATATCAGTAAAAATGCATAGCTTCGCCGTTTCGCTACCGTCGCGGAGGTGATGCGAATATTTAGTTTCTGAAGAAATTGTATAAAAAAAAAATAAGGAAATAAAAGGGTCGGTAGAGTTAGGCCGTGTAGATTCAGAAGCTTGGCTCTACATGATATCTGATATCTTTTTCACAGGGCAAACCTTATGTGGTCGTCTTGGCAACATTTTACATGAAATGTTTTTGGTGGGTCAATTATTGTTCTGGTAATTCATAAACACTGGTCGTTTGAGAAACTGATAGCAACTTTACACAGAAAAGCTTTTTTAAGCTTTTAAATGAGGCTGCACTAAGGGTATTTTAGCAATGAAGTCCATTGAATATATACCTAAATTAAAAATGAGCGTTCAAATAAATGCTTTCTATTTCGACAAAACGTCTAAAAGACCCATTCCACGTGGTGTTAAATAATTCGGGAGCATTCCAGCAATCTGGGAACCTTATCGGAGCATATTTTAACAGGAATATCCACTTACGTACTTACGTATTTATTATATTTTCGGCCGCAAATCCTCTGGAGGGAGGAAAGCAAATATTTTGCGTACACACGCTAATGTATGAGAAATGTTTTAATAGATAATGAATTACGTTTCACGGTAAACAGTGCCTATGTTGTCATCTGAAGGGTTTATGAGGCAAATTATGTTTTTATTTGTGGGTTATTTTTTTAACTTTGCATTTTCGTGCAATTTAACACTTTACGCCCTCTTTTTTCATGGACATCGCATAAACGCATCGTCTTTGTTTTCTCATCTTTCTTCCTTTTTCTAAGTGGATAATATGTCTAGCAGTGGATTCACGTCAATAATATGGCCAGCAGTGGGTTCACGTCAAAAATATGACCAGCAGTGGGTTCACGTCAATAATATGACCAGTAGTGGGTTCACGTCAATAATATGGCCAGCAGTGGGTTCACGTCAATAATATGGCTAGCAGTGGGTTCACGTCAATAATATGGCTAGCAGTGGATTCACGTCAATAATATGGCTAGCAGTAGATTTACATCAATAATATGGCTAGAAGTGGATTCACGTCAGTAATATGGCTAGCAGTGGGTTTACGTCAATAATATGGCTCGCAGTGGATTCACTTCAATAATATGACTAGCAGTGGGTTCACGTCAATAATATGGCCAGCAGTGGGTTCACGTCAATAATATGGCTAGCAGTAGATTCACGTCAGTTGATCGTGCAACGATTACACTCATGCCCTCTTAATCATCCGTTTACGTGTTAACCGCTGGGTTATGTCATTACTTTATGCAGATGATTTTTTTCTTTGTTACGAGCATAGTCAGTAGCACCATAGTTTATATCACAGTGAAAGATAAAAATCTGAGGTAGTGTTTCAATGCGCTACTTAATATAAGACTCCAAGGTAAAAAGTCAGAAAAAATCTTGAAATTTCAATCACGTGTTAGGCACTGTTTAAAAACATTATGTGTTTTTCCTAAAAACCTTTTCTATTTACGTGACATAATTAATTTAACTTATGTAAATTGACCTTCCGTTACCCGGATTCGTAATACTAATTAAAACATGGATTCTCTAATCCGATTGTGTTCACGTCCACCTGTACTTTTTCATGATTACTGCAGACCCGGCCGGCTGCCTCATCGCGGATTATATTCTGTAAACTGTTTATTTAAGTGTTTCATTCGTTTAAATCCGAAATTTAGCTTTGTTTATTTAAAATGATAAAAAAAAAATATTTTCACTTGTTTGGTTCTTCAGGTCAACAAAGAAATTTGAAGATCAAAATGACCAAAACGCGAATTTTGGCTGTTTTATTTATAAAAAAACAGCTGACGATACACAAGTTATACCTCAGCTTGACACCACGATGAACAAAGCCCGTTAACAAATCATGCTTCCAAAAAGACCACAAATTTGACCAAAAAAAATTTGATAAAACCTTCCCCGCCATTGCTTTCCTACTGAAATTTCAGCAGAAAAATACATTCCACAAACCGTCTAATTTCAACAATAATAAGTCTTTTGATAAATTACAATCTGGCCGGGGACACCAAGACGTTGTTATTCCGACAAAAATACAGAACTCTGGAGAAAAGCCAATTTGTACTGTAACGAACTGTTTCTAACCCCCCTCCCTCTAGAGAGTTGAAGGGGGATGGTTATAAAATATACGCGCGCAGTAATGGCAATATGTTGGTGATAATTAGGTCGAAAATAAGCTCGTGTTGTGTCATATTTTAGGTGGAATGGAGCTGAAATATTTTAAAAGTTGGATTACTGTTTTTGCACACCTGTGACTTTTTATATGGATATTAACATGTGAGAGGGATTGGGTCGTAAATATACGAGTTTAAAACGTAAAATAGGCGTACGTTGAGGTTCAAGGTTTAATTAATATGACAATCTGGCTTACATAGCACTCTAAATGGATTTTAGTTGACAAATTCGGTCGAATGTGTCTATAGTGGTATAAATAATAAATGATTTTATTCCTGTAAGTAGGTTTCTTTGAAACACTTTTAGACGTCAAAAATAAATTATGATTTAAACTACATGAGTTCGGTGTTTTCTATCCAACTACTCTTAGAAGAATCACCAACACAACTCAGAGGTCACAGTCAGTTTTGAAGTCCAGATATACATAATCTTGGTTAGACTATGTGAAGACCATGTAGATTAGTAATGCCAAGCTAATAAGACTAAATACGAGTATAGAAAAGGAAGCGTCTACGTAAGCTAGTTGGTATATGGTGATAATATTCTTACGCAAAAACATCAACGACAAAAGTCATTTTCCAACGATAATCAACGTTTTCAGAAACCGAACATAAAAACTACATCCCAAACGTAATAAGACTCCCGAAACCAATAAGTTTAGAACAAAAATACTTTGTGAGCAACATTTGAAAACATCGCTATCTGAATACGTGCACAGTTCAATTTTACTGAAGTTCAAGATAAAAAGTTTTCACATCCAACGGGTTTATGTGATTCTCTTACACCATGGAAGTTTGTGCCTTCATACAGTTTCTGTTATGGAGTTTGGATGTAAAGTGTAGCTCAGCTTGATGACACGTTGCTAAACGTGTTGTAGAACATTATGTTGCGTTGCATTTTGCAAAATAACCTTTTAGTACCCGACTGCGTGACGGAAAAGATAGGGTTATGTTTTACACGCGTATCTAGGTATCTATGTATCTTTGTATGTGGGATTCTCTATACCTTCGAAGCATTCTAACGGCTTGGTAGATTTTAATACATGAAGTGTTTATCGATTCGTCTAGGTCGGAGGTGTTGTTTCTATAAAGTCAAAATGGCGGATTTTAGACGTCAATAAGTTATGTCCTAAATAACAAAAAACTGCCATATCTTTTATTACGTATCGCTTACTGGTGATTATACAATACAGAGTAGCGAAGGTGAATGTGAGATTAAAACATTAGATTGGTGGAGGACAACATTTATAAACTACAATTAAACTAAAGGACGCGGAAGAAAACATGGTCCTTTCAGCTTTCTAGTGAAGAAAAGCTAAGTTTTAATTATTGAACGCGGAACTTGACAACATAAATATCAACTCAGTTGGTACTCTAGACTCCATCATCTATAATAATAATATTATTATCAAATCTAAATAACCTGTATTGTCCTACTGAAGGGCAAAGGCCTCTCTCTCCCTTTTCCACGTAATTCTGTCCTTTGTTACTGCCAGACAGTCCTTTTGAAATAAATCGGAATCTACAAAATATAAGCGACGTAACATACCAAACAAAATAATAAGGCAGAGTTTCATAGTTTCAGAACACGGAAAACAAAAGTAAATGGAAAACAATACGACAGTCAGTTCTAAGAACGTGTTTTTGAAAGAAGATAGCCCGTGTTTACAAACGTGCGGAAACTTGAATATTTAGGAGCTGATCACTATCGACTGGAATTGAAATCGAATTTCATGTATTCAGAAGGTACGATAATTGAATTGTTTCTGTGTGTTCAAGGCTGAATATTTTATAGATTTGTTTCTAAGAACTTATCAATATTTAATTTACAATTGTCTGGAACGAAGGATGCTTTTCGTACAGCAACATTTCACGTGCTGTAAAAAATAGATTTTATTACAGAAAACCTTTGTCTCATTTACTCGTTAGTAAAAATTAATAAATGCTCATAATTAAAATAGTTTTAGGTTAAAAAAAAACAGACTTGTGTTCGATTATAAATTTATTTCTTAGGACCGACACGATGTTTAAATAGTCAAAATACTTCTACAGGGTCAAATTCAATTAGCTAGCAAAACTCTACAGACGTGATGGGCATCGATATCGAAACACGATAAAATACTTGAAGTATGAGTTGAGAAAATCTGTATTATTTTGTTTTATCGTGTTTTTATCGATCCAATCACGTCAGTAAAGTTTAAAAAAGAAAAAAATATTAAACTGTTGTTTCAAATGACTGCACTAGCCTCGGTCGACGACCCTACAAAAAATCATCAAATTAATTTATTTTTGTTATAACATGTTTAGAAATCGATACCCATTACTTTTGGGGAGGTTCGCTAGCTAATTTAATTTGACCCTGTATTTTAAAAATAAATATGGCTGTCTGACATAATATAACATATTTCTATACAAAAGCTGTCTAACTGCAATATTAATTTTTAAGATAAATGTTATCTTACTATTGAAAAATCTGCTCTTAACTATGTATCTAAAAAATCTAATAAACTGCAGTATTATTTGAACTAAAGGGAAAATACTATAATAAGCTTTAAGATTGCAAGGGTTCCCTTCATCAAACTACAGAATCCCCATACAAACATCATGAAGGCGGAAACTCGGCAACATTGCTGCGTCTATATCCCTTAAGAAAGAAACGCTGACAATAACCTCCCATTTCTACTTTATTATAACGTTTTCCTGGTCTTTTGTACTGCAAATACAAATAGAAAATATACCACAGATAATAACTACGTTTTTTCTAGCACAAAATGGCCATATTGAGCTGAATACGGCGTATCTCCTGAATCTCTGTTTGACCTTATAAAAGACTTCCTCAACTTGTTATGGAGGCGGCTCTGATCACAATATTGTATTACTGATAGCGTTGACACACATAAGGATGAGACAGAAGAACCACTCGAAGTCAAATTCAAAGCATATTTTTCAATTAAACCAACTACAGGCACTTTAGAACTGTCAAGGAGTGGGTCAGTCAGAAAGATAAAACTAGTTGCCAATTTTAAAGCGTAGTAGGTTCCTATGTAGAAAAACGGACAAAAAACTCCATGGACACTGTTTTAATTCAAATCAGCATTATGATGCATAATTATTGATATCTACGTAATTATATGCCTTTTTTGATAGGAGTGTAACAAAGATAGTTAAGTGACCAAATTGCATTGACTGACGGTTCTGGTCAGCCGATAAACATCGGTCCTGACCATTAACTTGACTTACTAGTCCGTTAAACCATCTTTTACGACACCCACAGGTTTAGAGAGCGTGACACTAGCTCACATTGCTTGAACATTATGTGTATATATGAGTGGCTAATTTTGTTTTATTTTCCATTTCGGTTTTCTTGTTCACCATGACAGTAACAATTACTTGCACTACTCCGTATATTATTCTTTTGACATTTTCTTTTGAAAACTTTTAAAACGCAAAATAGTTATACACTGTAGACTGTTTTAATTTTGTTTTGGCTTTGGTGTACTTGCAAGGCTCTGTTTGTTTTTACTGGTCCTTCTGGTACATTTTATATGTTCCTGTTGCTAAGGAAGCATTTTTGGCATTCCAATATCGCATTTCTCCGTAGTATTGTTAACAAATTTCTCGCCGGGGACCCGATCCCGAGGTGGAACCCAAGATAAATGTTGTGCTGCGTCGCCCAATCGTGCAGAACTTAATTTAATAAGAAACTTTGATACCTTTTCAAAGTTATGGTTATAACGGTGTGGAAATAACAGAAAAATATAAAAGGTTTTTTTTCCTTTTTGTAAATGGATAGGGTCGGAAAATAAAGGCTGTGGATTAAAGACTTTATGGGCGCGTCGATTTTTAGTTACCAGTTTGTAATTGTTCCACGAGCAGGAAAATGCCTTCTTTTCAATAAAAAAACAACACCACAATAGGTACCTATTAACGATTTCAAAACATTTTAGGTCAGAGTTCTTAATATCACTGAAAATGCATAAATTATGACTTTGTTACTTTCTTACTTGAGCATTTTGAATTAACGTCCTCCAGAAGTGTGCTTTTTCTACAAAATCATTCAGCGATGGTCACTTGGTACAGAGCAGCTCTTCTCAGTATGTTTTCACCGAAAATGCATAATTTTGATTTTGCTACTTGGGTATTCCGAACCGTCTTCCTCAAGAAGCGCGCTTTTAAAAAAAAAATCTTTCAGCTCATCACGGAAATTTCTTCTTCTATGAAATTATCGTTTGATCATTGAACGGTTCGCTAAAAAAACTTCGTCTGCAGTTATATTACGAAATTATAATTTTCCCACTAAACTCCGTTTATCGGTGGTTGCTTCCACGAAACTTCGGATTACTCGAATCATTGAATGTTAAAAAGCGATAAAAAATTAAACTATGCAGTTATAAATTAATTGACAGAATGTGTCATTTTAAAACCAATAAACATGTCATAAACACAATTAAATTATAAAATAAACAAAATCATAATAATTGTTGATTTAAGTAGAAACAATCTACAAATACCGGATAAAATTTATAATACCTAACATTGTATTTGCTTAAAAACAGTTTTATTATTAAAATGTTTCACAAAACATTTTAGGCACCACACACCCACAATAAGTGCTAAACTCTGCCACACCAAACAGCGAAAAAGTTAAACAACAAAAGTTTTACAAACTTTACAACTGAACTGGGGTACATTTGTACCCCGGCACGAAACGGACCAATACCTGTGTAATCGGAAATTTTTATTAAAACCCTAACAATCCAGGCCGGGCATTTCGGCGTTTCGTTTGGTTTTTATTAAAAACTCCAATTGCTATAACTTACGGGCCAACCACTTCGCGAAACGACTTTCGGTCCGACTTTTGTTTGACCCGACTTCAAGTTAAAACCGTTTTAAGGCCATCAATGAAAAATCAAGAAAAAGTTTTTGATTTAAATCGACGGGTGCTCGAGCCCACAAAAGGACCAATGATTTTTTGGAATGTTCTTTTCTTTTGAGGTCAAAGACAATTCTTTGTGAAATGCATCAAATAAATCAATCAATCATGAAAGGAATGGCAGTATTTTTACAGTCGGAGAAATATTGTAATATTAAGAAATTGGACAATTTCGTTGAGGATTCCCGGGGGGAGTGAGTAAAATATCTCATTTTCCCTACAAGGAGACGAAATATTATAGGTAGGTATTACCTATAGTTATAAGATAGACACATAGAGTTTATGCTTTATTCTACACCAATATTTTACAAAGGTTATTTACTATACTCTATTCCTCTATTTTATTTTTGTATCATATCTTCCCTAATTATGAGTTCTATTTCAAGTCACAAAAAACTCAAAAACAGACCAATCGCACTAAGTATTACACAAACGCCACAGCATAGCAACAATCAGTGCATCACCGCTCAGTTTAGCAGCACGCAGAGTAACAATGTTACTATGATTGTGTTCTGATTGCGAACAACCGGATTACCAGAGGTAGGATTACCAAATATCCGCTCTTTGATAACAGGATATATTTACATCCTGGAATTTCGTCTGGATTAAATATGCTGCGCAGCTCACTCTATTTTAGTGTTCTACCTATTGTAGCGATAAAAAACACCACTTTAACACGTATTACATAATTAATTAGTATAAAAAAAGTCAAATCCAAATAAAATACAAAATGTTAAATATTTGGTGTTAAAACAATTGCACAACTGGTAAATTTTACTGGCCTTAACGAAAAGAGAGTACGAGGAAACTTAAGGTATGTCGGATGGTAAATCTTTGTTACGTATTTGATTTCCGAACTAGGTAATCGATTGAAATCGGTTTTTAGGTTCGTGGCCGCTAAATTAGGTAAACTTGCAAATAAATATTATCTTATAAAGATTACCTAAGTTATCCCGATAGAAAAATAATAATGGTTAAAGATCAACTGTCATACGAATGTAAAACCTACAAATAAGAACGATTATTAAATATAAAGGGGATGGTTTCCTGAATGCTGACGGACCGTAGCCTCGAAGAACTGTACGCTTCGAAGGGATTGCAGGTGATATGATGATCAAGCGTCGCGGTCCAAAAAGGACTAGCCAGTCTCGAACTCCAAGGATTGTATGCGGCTGGTAACAGCGACAAAACAGCTCGCAAGTCTCATGGATAGTCCGGTATCCGGAAAAAGGGCTGGAAGCAGCCCTTTTTAACTGGTTCTACACCTACGTGACAAATAAATTGGTATTACACCAGATAAAAGGCTAAAACTTCGGTTAAGTGAGAAAATAAGGCAAATTACATACAAGGTTCAAAGAAATATTACATCATTTGTGTAAAGATAAAAACTTGGTTGACTGTGAACCGATTGCGGCAATAAGATTAGGTATTAGACACGAAAGAAACTGGTTGACTCCCATCGGATTTGTAAGACCGAAATTTAATAAACTCGACCTGAAATCGTTTCTAATTTCCTGCAACTGAAGTTTTTTTCAATAATCAAAAGGGGCCTTCTTTACGTCAAAATTTGAAAGAATTCAGAATGAAAATTGATGACCAGTTATATGGAATAGTTTGTGACCGAAGAGGACACGCAGAGGTCACGCTGCACTATGTATGTAAAATATACCAAAATGTATTTTATTCGTTTGAACAGTAATTTGATTAAATAAACCATTCATCCATCCACCTAAAACCGTATCAATCCACTAGGCACCACTACCACTAGGCACTGCTACCACTTAGCACCACTACCACTAGGCTCTGCTACCACTTGGCACCACTACTGGTTTGATACGATTTTAGATTGGACAAAAATGCTATTGAGCTTTCTTTATTACGAATTTTTCAGTGGTAGATTAGTTTTTTGTAACTAAATAATATGAATGACATTAAAGACGAATGAATACTGTTACTGACAAACTCTAGGGAACAACATAGAAGCAAGTGTGGTGTATTGCCACAGAAACACGTGCTTAAAGAAAGATAATTTATGACTCGAAAATTAAATGATTACAAATTATAAATAATATACCTAATTACCTTTACAACTACTGCCTTTCAAACTACAGCATTAAAGTTATGAAAACATCACAGTTTTACACAAAAAAGCTTTGAAAACTTCGACCAATCTACTTTCAACCGGAAATCGAACCTTCCCAAAAACAAAGTCTAACATTACCCCCAGACATCTGGCTGGCTACCGATCATGACGTCACTCCAGCCGCAAATACGTCATTATCAGCCGGCTAATCCTCACTAACAGCCGGATGCCTGCCGGATCGCCGGCTGCTGGCCGGATCGCTCGGAAAAGATTACATTTTAACGGGCCGTTAGACAGACAGACGGCGGATAGTAAGTTAATGTTGATTGAGATTTATTTAACTGTCGTTCGTCTGAAATAGGAATGGGAACTCTATCTGAGGTGGATACCGAAGGCAAAACACCAATGTTGTAGTCGAGGCATAATAATAATATAGAAGCTGTAGTCTATGATTGAAAATAGATGGATTGTGTGAGGAATGATATGGAAGAGAAGGAAGTGGATGATGGCGTGACGTTTGAGAGGAAAGAGGAAGAAGAAAACATTTTGCGACGACCACAAGTAACATGGGACAAGGACAGGGAGATAATAATGAGACTATGATTGAGAAACTTGATGAGGATGATGATATTTCCCTAATGGTTAGGGTAGGTCAAGAGCCACGTGTGCAAAAATCATAAGACTCTTGAACCCTTTAGGATCTTACAAGGGATGTTGGTAAATGTAGGCATTCTTAGTAGAAAACTAGTTCTAACAAAAAAACTAAGAATCTTTCAAATATAGGTACATAAACAAATATGTGTAAGTACGGTTGGAAGGTCAAATACGATTTACCCCTTCAAGCAAAGTGCCTTTCGTAGTAACGATTGCCAGAGTATACTCGAAAAACATACTATTCACAATACTTTTCTATTAGGTTAAAAATACTCCAAAGACCATTTTCACTGGTCCTTCTGTCCGCCCCTCACAGTAATAGACTCGCCCAGAATTAGACGTCCGTGTAATTATATAGACGCTGTTTCACGAACCAATAGTCCCCCTCTCCTCCCCCCTATCATCTCGCTCTCAAGTAATTTGTTTTGCGGACGCTACTGAAGATTTCAGCACGGTACAACAGGCTTGTTTTTTTTGTTGAAATCTTTTAGTGAAATGTTTTTTCAGTGTATTTTCTTAGAAGAAAGGTTATTTTTTGGGTTTCATGTTTGTCATATTGGCCATTTTTGTAAACCAATTTAGGAGAATTTTGTAGTCAAACGCGGCATGTAACATGTTGCTGATGTAAATTTTTATATTTTTTTGCTGTCCTAAAAATATACAGATCAGATGGATAATGTCCTATCCATCTTCAAAGATTTTCATCAAGAGACGAACACTTTAAAAACGATAATAAAAAATGCTTATTTTATTGGCAACATTTAAAAGCATTTCCGTTTCAAGCATACCTTTCAAGTCGAACGTCTATCCCTTTGGAAAGAGCTGTAGTATTTCCAACGGGTTTTATTTTTATTCTGCGAACCTCCTACCAATTAACGCATTCCTCTCTCCCACCAGATACGTACACCATAATAAATTGCCCCGTAGCCCGACCTTCACCCCCAAATTTTAAACACCCGCTATTTATTTTTGTTCTCTGTCAAGCTCTTTCAAAGAACTTTGTTAACGACCACATGAATATTTCATACAAGCTGAGGTACTGCCGAGCTTCCAACTTACACTTTATTACACAGAAACCCTTGACTGAAGAAGTTGCGAAGTTTTTTTTTTCAGGAATATCCTGAATTATTCATACGTAGTACTTGTTAAGCACTTGATAAAAGTATGCTGGATTTCAGAAATCTTTTGTACTTTGGTATGTTATTAAATCTTTGGAGATGTTATGAGGAAATTGAAAGTTTCTTCGTGTATGATGTTAAAGTGCCTTTGTTGATGAGGTTATGGATATTTTTCCTTTTGCCTTCGTGGAAAAATTGATTAGTGAGGGACTTTAGGAATGGTGCTGGCGCTCTGATTCTCTGATGAATAACCTTTTAAACCTATCCCTAACCTATTGTACGTTTAATATAAAAAAATAACGTGACGATATTATAGTCAACGTCCGCGTCTACGTCCATAAAATATATGGACATACGTGCAAGTAATAATGTTATCGTGGACGGAAATTTAAAAGCGTCTTCATTATTTTCCATAAATTTTACGCCATACTTTTGCCGTGACGTGGACGTGGACGTCCACGACAATCTCGCCACGTTAGAAATTATTATAAAAAACTAGCGAAAACTCACGCACACATAAACACGCTTCTACGTACAGCGAGTATAAACGCAGTGGCGACTGGCATTTGTTTGAGATCGGCGCACGTATGCGCCTATGTGTGTGTGTGTATGTTTTCGTTGGTTGAATAGAGCCGACCTTCTGTAGCTATGTATTTTGTGCGCTGTACGTTCATTTTTAAACTACATCATAATTAGGTATTTAATTACAATGAGAATGTGGAAATTATTATTGTTTAGGAAAATAATGGCAAATGGGTGATAATGTTCAAGTTTTAGCTCATATTTGAGTTTTCCATCGGACTGTTCTAGTTATTTTTTTTAAACTTAGTTGAATATTAACTATTCAAAAACAAAACATACCACCCCCCCTTTACCCCCGCTTTCCCATGATGTCAGAGAACCCTGACAGCGGCAAGCACAAGTTAAACGTTACTGATCGATCAATTGGAATGATATTTAGCCTCGAGTTGTTCCAGTTTCAACCAAAATATTGACTACTCAACCGTAACTAACACCCAAGTCGCAGCTGGTCAACTATTACTATTGCAATATCACAAAACAACAGAGCGAATAGCAATAGTTTTAAAAGCGCCATTACTTGCACAAACGGGCAGGCAAAGGAAATAAAAATAAACATCCAGCCCAGATATTTAGTCGTTGCCAACGGGCCGACACGAAATAGAAAGATACAGTAAGTCTAGTTCTTGAAAATACTCGATACAAAGATATACAGTTCAATTTCGTTATAGTCCATGTAATCGGTTTAACGTTAGGAATGCCAGATTCAGTGCAACAGTTAGCCACAAATCTTTTTGAGGCTGACTGTACATCCAAGACATTGAAAATAATTCATTTAACTGTTTACAATCTTTGTTCTATAATATTAACATTGTGCCACAAAACATTTTATTGCACGTTGGGTACTTAATTGTAGCTACACATTGACACAGTATTAGGGAACACAAATTGTACACAATCAAATGATTTCTTGTCCTGGTTTTCATTTTTGAAGCTATCTGTGCAATCAAGAGCATGCTTTATATTAATAAAACAAAAAAGGGCCCACCATCCAACGCAGCCGCTACAGATATTGAAAATATTCAGATTCAAGAATTCCCAGTGAAATAAAACATACATACACATTCAAATAAACTCACGCCTTCTTCTTATGGCATGGCATCCATGGAAAGCATTTGTTACGATTTCGACCGTAGACAAGTGTACCTTCTGACTGACTTAAAAAAAACGGAGGTTCTTTGTTGGTTCTATATTAAAGTGTTTCATTAAAATAAGTGTACTTTCTGTATTGTAATTTTGTGTTGTCACAGTCAGTTCTAGGATTTACTGCTGTTTTAACTTACCAGTTCATTTTAGTTGTTATTACTCAGTTAATTATGATAACTGCAGGATTGTGTTCCAGGGAGATATATTTTGGGACATTCTTAATTCCAGTGTCAATGTTGGGTTTATGTTTTTGAGGTTTGGATAAATATGTTGTGTAAATGTGTAATCTTCTAAAGGTAAAAAAAGGTCTGTCAATAAATACATTAAATATTTTGACTTTTCTGAGTATGAAGTAGGTAACCAACAAGGTTTGGGTATTATGATAGTATTTCCTTTTAGTTTCTACCCGCGGCTTCGCCCGCGTGGATGTTGGATGTTATCCCACGGGAACGTGCTACCGGGACAAAAAATAGCCCATATCCTTCCCCAGAATGCCATCTATCTCCTTGTCAAATTTTATCCAAGACCGTTTAGTAGTTTAGGCGTGAAAAGGTAACACACAGACTGAGTTAATTTCGTTTTTATAATATTAGTATGAATAATTATGTATGAATTTCGTTAGAAACGTTAGTTTATTAGGAGACTTTAAGTTCAAAAGTGAATATTCACGTTAAAAATTGTTAGGTATATTCTGTAGCTTTCTAAAAGTACCCATTATGCTCTTTTTAAAGTCCATGAAGAATAATTTCTCTACATTATTTCAATAACATAACATAACATCATGCTTGTATCCTTGGAAGGGTTAGATAGAGGTGTACCTATAGTACACCCACTCATTTCTTTCAATACTACATCTAATAAACTAATACTACTCGTATCTATCTATTCTTGTACTAATAATAAAGCTGAAGAGTTTGTTTGTTTGAACGCGCTAATCTCTGGAACTACTATTCTGATTTGAAAAAAATTATAGCCCAATTTTCGAGGAAGGTTCAAGGCTATTTAACACCGAGCTATGACCATCAAGAGCCGAGCAAAAAGAAAAAAGTCAGAAAGAATGCTAAGCGACAATGAAGTAAATAGCGCGGGCGGATGATGGGTTGCGACGCGGTAGGTCGGGGGCCGAAATTTCACGCAGCCGAAGTCGCGGGCAGAAGATAGTTAGAAATATCTTCCACCGGCTCCCTTTATACTATCTCATCTATAAACAGCTTCTATCCATCCAATCACAACCTCCTATACAAACATAATAACATCTTCATGCCTATTAACTCCGTAATTAATCCACAGGTTGATACGTGGGAATGAATAGCATACTATATACGGACGAACACAGTGATGTCATCAATGGGGCCATTGATCGCTACTATTACAGGGCTGGTGTGACTGATGTGTATCTTGCTGACAGATTAGATGGTGTAGATAAGATTGGAAAAGTGACAATTGATTTTGGCATTGTCGAAGATAGCTTCGAGAATTGTATGAATATAACTAATGTTAAGGTGAAAGGATTAGCTAATCAAAGTAACAAAATCAAAAGCCATTTATTCAAATAAGGTTGAGAATCAGCACTTTTTGAACGTCAAAATAACATAAGGCAGTCCCCAAAAATGTCAGCCGTTCACTACTTCCGAGTGTTTTAGCTGTGAAGAAGAATATACGCAACAAACTCCCCAGCACCACATCTGTCAGTTAAGTTAGAAGAACTTGATTCTATACAATAGTATGCAAAGTAATTAACATTACAAAACAAAGAAACACAAGACATTAGATTAAATTATTTGCCACATCAGCACACGCCGAAGCAAGAACGAGGAACAAAGTCGGTTCTAATAATGAATCTCTAGTTTTTAGGACTTCGTACCCAAAGGATACCAACGGAATTCTATTACTAAGGCTACGCCTTGTGTCTGTTTATTCAGGACTGTTTAGTTTAGATCATAATATTCTTGTTATGAAAGTCAATGGATCCAATAACTTTGATCCGACAGAATACTCTTATGAAAGTTTAGTTAAAGGCATAGATCGTGATGCCGTGATTTGTGTCTTACAATTTGTAACATCTCTTTATGAGCCACTCAGATATTGAATAGAAACAGTCTTTCAGTTCTCATAGTGAAGACTCTAATGAATACCTACTTCTTTGGCTCATATGGGGATATTTACGATATCATTTATATATCTATGATCATAGATATATGACAGTGTATATGTAGACATAATGGTTAAGATTCATTTGTTAGCTTCGGTAAAATATATAGGTATTCGTGGTATTATTATTTGACAGATATCATCGTATATAATTTTGATCTAGATCTTGAATTGTGTGTAATGTTTGTTATTAACAGTATCTGTTCTATCGATAAAATAGATACTACTTCCTTTCCCAAACTCATCCGTCAAATAGTAGAATAGCCTTAATATTTGATTCCAGCTAACGAAGCGCCCGGTGTCCGCTAGAGGCCACTCGTTAATTATTAAGCGCCAGTCACAAAGTGACACTTGTTGCCAACATTGACGTAAAACGGGGAAGAAGTTGTCTATGAATATTTTAATTAATTTTACGGAAAAAATTGAGTAATTTTGAACTTTTATGCGATAAGATAGAGGGTTTGAGAGATCTTTTTGAAAGGGTTGATGTTGATCTTGTTGATGTAGAAGAGTTTATAAAATATAGTTTTGAGAAGGTTTGTAAGACAAATATAACTAATTATGGTGTCAGAAAATAGAATTTCAAAACGCTGTCAAATTGTAACAGTAAAATGTAATGATACTCTTTTCTTGGAATCAGTAGTAAGAGTTCACTTTCAGCACTCAAGAAATTCTTAGTAAAACTCTTGAAAAATACACATTAGCATCCTGGAGATTAAAATTGTTTCCTGTATAGCAAGACACCTCATTACACGAGCCTTAATTCTTAAATTAAATTTTGAACGTCTCTGATTAACCCTTCAGAAAATAGAACCATCTAAAACATGGTATAACCCATCATTATCTCCATAATCCTGCACCGAAGGCGAGGGGTGCGCGGGATGAGGTAACGTTAATTATGAGTAATAAAGTTTTCCGCCGCGAGTTGGGCAACTTTCGGCAACTTTCGCCACACTTCGTACCGAGGCTTTAATTATATGGATTGAAAGGTAGCTGGTCTCTGTAGCTTAAGCTTTTAGGTAGACGGTTATTAAACCTGGGTGTTTTGGAGATCATAGGTTGGTAATCCTGAAAGTGATAAGTTCAAATGTTAGGTATAGGGACATTGTTCCTGTAACCAAAATATTTTGTCATATTTATGGCGTATCGGCACTGTGAATGGGTTTAAATTTTGGACTAAATTAGTTTTTTGCCTAAACGAATACTATACAGACTTAAAACGGTTTGTTTTTAACAAACCGTTTTAAGAAAACTCCGGAATTACTGATCGGATTTCAAAAAATCCTTCGGGAGACAGAAAGCTACACTAATGCCATAAGATGTATTTATTCCACGCGGGCGAAGACAGGTGCAGAAGCTAGTTAGTAATATCTACTGAAACTATAAAGTCATGAGAAAACTAGATGAAGATGATATCATTATTGTTTTTCACACTTTAGTTAATTTATGGGATAGTAATTAACAACAGAGAGCAACCAACTTAATTTAAAATCCTGGACTGCTTGAATGACAAAAAGCTGTTGTGTTGTTGCTAGCTGTTATGTTGCCTTTATAGTATTAATATAGATTAATACTATAAAGGCAACATAAGTTCAGATATAACTATACCCTTACTTTGGATCATTGCTGTCTAACATTAAAATTATCTATGTCTCCCTAGAAATCTTTCAACCAAACACAATGCAATATTGTTCTTAATACTTTTCTATATTTAAAGAATCCAATGTCCAAATTCCTTACAAAAACTCCATATCTTTGACAAAGGTCCCTAACGATGACAAAGTCTTTGTACGGCAAGCGTCAGTAATTGGTCGTTAAAAGTGGTAGCTCTTTGTTCACGAGTCGCGCTTAGGGGGTGGGCAGAGAACCTGGCCACGGTTGCTAGCGAAGATGGTAAGCCGCTTGGTGGTGTGTCTTTGAGAGATGAAGATGGCAAAGAAATGATGAAAGAGGAAATCGTTATTAGAAGATTCGATCGTCTATAAATGGAAACAAAAAGAAAGAAATGCCAATATAGTATACAGGGTGTTAAAGAAATTGCGTGCTATAGCTTCAGGGTGAGTTCAGTATCGATAAAGGAACCCGTAAAAAAATAAAATAAAATACATTTAAAAATAGTATTAAACAAAACCGAAATTTATCATAAGATGAACCGAATGTAGTACCTACTAATTAAATAGCAATCTTTTAGAATTGATTAAAAAATTGGTTAAAGAAAGTTTTTATTTTGTTTAAATGCTAATTAATAATTTCCTAGAGTTACCTACCTACTATCGAACGCAATGAAATACCTACGCCCGAACACTTCGATAACGCCGGGTGAAGGATAGGTAACTAGGTTTTGAATTTTTTATGTTTTTATTTTTAATTTTTGTATTGAATTTTTTTTTCCGTGTTCTTTTTTCGATACTGACCATACCCTTAAACTATGGCATGCAATTTCTTTAATACCCTACATAGCCCGTTTTTTCAATCTATAATAATCGATTTAAAAATGATTAACGTACCTACAGCAGTCATTACAATTGTAACCTCAACTGATACCACAGATATAATACTTCTTCATGAATTGAATAAGTAGAGTGCAGCAAAAAATAAAACAATATGTTCGACAGTCAGGTCAGCTCAACGACTTTATCTCATCATTATTTATTATTAAATTCATCAAATTAACAGCGGTTTTCCTTAATGATTATGAATAAAAAGTTCAAACATATGTTTCGTGGCTTATTCCTAGTATTGGTACTTACTTTTTATTTGACACTACGTAATAACTGTTTGAAGCAAAATCTTCCTTTAAAATAACTCACTCTCACAAAATATTGTTCCAGCCGCTCTAAGACTCACATTAATTCAAGTTTCTATCTGAGTTGATCACGCTAGCAATCATTAGCAGGGGAGGCAACAGGCGCTTCACTGCGAGTATACACGACGATTTGTCGCGAATGTACGTAGTTAAGAAGCTTGGTGTAATGCCGGGAGCTGACAGGATGTAAGGTGTGGGTGGAGGCGACTGTAAAAGATTGAAAAAGACATTAAAAATAGACAGTGATAAAAATGGAATAGAAGGAAGGTTTAATGATAAATGGAGGAAAGGTTGTGAAAGGAAGACTTTGATAGTAGAAGACACACATTAGAGTTGCAAACGATACTCTATGTCTTGGATAAATCTTTAGTAGTCCTGATCTGTTCAGAATAGTTCATCGTCTTTGCCATTTGTAGTACTAGGAACACTGACAACAAAATAAGCAGAGAGTAGCAAAATTATCGTTACATAAGACGCCTAATGATCAAGGTAGACAACACTTCTCAATCATCATGGACTTGAAGGAAAGTAACACAATTTGTTTCCTGTAGTTTGGTAGAGTGATTTGTTTTACCAGGAGATTGTTACACACAAATATTTCCAATGAACAACCGTGAATCGAAATTTTATACCAAACGCTATCGCTTCTATTTTACACAACCCTCCGTAAGCCTTGCTCTCCGTCGGAAATAATAACGTATATCTTTTCGATGTTAAGTTCAGAGTTGTCAGCAAATTAAGACGAGTCGTAATGTATACCTGAAATGTTTTATGTTTGTTTCACTTTAGCTCTTTCATTAAAACAATATTGTTTCTGGAATTAACTGTATGTGTGTGTATCTGTTTAAAGCAGGCTCAGAAGTTTGAGTTGGAGAAAGTCCTTCCATTCTTGGTTAGTTGGAGGAACTATGTCTTTCAACTATTTTGGATTTCTAAGTCTGAAGATCAAAAGGATTACAGTTTTACATGTTAGTACTATATCATAAACTAACAGGCGGTCTATAGTTTCTTGTTAATAAAAGTTAGTAAACTTGTAGTATCTATAACAGCTGTAATTTGGTCTAGTTTCTAATAAAGTTGCTGTTAAACTTTCTTGGTATAAAAACATTCTTGGTATAAATATAACTCAATACTAACAATTTCGTGTCAATACAGTATGTTTTCTGAACCGAAATACGGGAGGACTAAAATCATTATTTGGACCAAATATTCCTCTTTACCAGTGCGACTATTATCGCGATATTCACAACTTAATAAATTGCTTCAAAAGAGAAAATTCGAGACTAAAATAATAATTACATTTTGGAATGAAATCATTTGCCCGCTCTTCTCATCTCTGTTATGACTGGCATCATCTAAGGCAACCATGTAAGCGCTTAGTAATCTGTCTGAGTATCTTGAAATGTGTCTAAGACTGACCATTGTGTAACAGAAACTATACGAACAATACTAGTACGACCACCTGTCAGGTCGGTGTGATTTACTGCTGCGAGGTACGCAAGTGCCAAGCTGTCGTGAAGATGACGACTCTGGATAAACCAGTAAGAGGTTTAAGGCAATGTCCAGTAGATGGATATATGTATTCATTTACTTTAAATTATACTGGAATTCGAAATTGAGCCCCTTAACAGATCGGTAAAAATGTTACCTAAAACCTAATCAGTTTCATAAAACCCAACGGAAAATAAAACAAGAATTACAATATTAAAAACAAACTTAGTATTCAAACAACAGCAGCCTAAATCCAATACAAAAGTCACCGGAGGTTGTAAACAAAGTGAAACATCCACCCTTCTGGTCCTCATTAATCGCCGTGTTAATTGACACCCGAGCTAATTCCAGCCTTTTTATTGAAACCAGCGGTCAGAAACACCCCACCCCGCCTTAATACCATGGGGTCCCAACATAAACCCTGCGGAACACCATTTAGAACTTTGTCCAAATTAACTCCAATATTATTTTAGGCCACGTTTAATTGTATGTAATTGTGACTCTGAATGGACAAAGGTTGACGGTTAATTAGTTTCATACTCGTGTGTGTGTCCAAATTGCTGATAACAGCCATCCCAAAGTACAGAATGCTCCAGAACGCTCCAGAACTTTCGGCCGTTTTGTTTTTAAACAGAAATTTTAGACAAGAGATTATTTCACGGCTGACGTACCTCAAGATCAAATCAGTGTTTGTGAAGACAAAGGCTAACATTGAGACAGTGGAATGTTCAAGACGAATTGTCAAATTGGACGGGAAATTGATGCGCACAATTCAGATTAAGAATTAGCCGAACAAAGATTATATTGTTCAACGCAAAAGTCAAAAGAAGATCAAAGATAAAGCTATCCAAAATTTGATCCTGAAATTCCAAGATCTCTTCAAATGAAAACCGATTTCAATCGTTTAGATTGTGAACGCAAAAAATCCTAAATGCCAGGCTTACGTCAATGAATTTATAATCGTTAAATGGGAATCCCAAGTCTGCACAACAAACAGTTTAAGTTTGAATTTGAATCCAATTTGAATCTATTGGAGAAAATTCTCGATGTACAATTTCTTTCTGTTTACGCTCTAACTGGATCCAAAGACGTGTGTAAATAAGTCAATGTTTGCTGGTAGGCAATGGCTTGTACTTTATTACATGTTTTATTGCTAAGAAATGCTCCAGCCGATGTAAATGTAAACAGTCTACATGATTAACCTTTTGTCCGTCACGCACGGTTCAGTAAATGGCCACCTAGACAGCAATAAAACGAATAATTCGTAAACTTTAAACGTTGTTAGCATGCTATAACAAATTGATGTTTTTATTACTGAAAATAAAATAGGATTAGTACTGTTATATAGCACAAATGGGACCTTTTCAAAGAGCAGCTGTGGCTTACTAGTAGCAATAAATACAATTAGTTCTCTTGTGAATGCAAATGACAAATCAAACGGTAAAGTGAAACACGAAACCTCAACACTTTACATCAAGCGCTGAACAACCACACAAAAGCAATCAAAACGCCAAAAGTCATCCAAAACATTTATTCAAGTGTAAAAAGGGAAAGAAAGAAACCGTCGGCATTGTTCCCAGCGGTATCGTTCGCGACTCGATACCAGACGCTCAAACGTAAACGTTCAAAAGTAAATTAAAACCGTCCATTGTCGAATCATAACTCGGTTGACAATCGAATTGACGAAAACAATCGCTTTCGTGCCATTGTCCGGTCGACAATGCACTAGCTACAAACTGTGACGGGGAAAAACGTTCTAAATGCATTTTACCCCCTTCCCACCCTCTATTGGGGGGAGGTAGTGGATCCGCTCAACCTGAACGTTTACCGTCGGTTGAGAAATAGCGCTTTTAGTAGCATTTGGAGTGGATTCGCGCGTGAAGGCGACAAAAGCTGGCAATTTCGGGCAGGACACAACAATAACACGCTAGAGACGTGGCGCGCGTGAAGGTGGCGTGAAGCGTGGATGGCGTGACACGCTCGTAAGATGCCGTGACGGTCGCGATACGGACTTTGTTGTTAATTGTAGTTTTATTGTAAAAGGATTTTGGTGCTAGTTTAGTTTTATAGAATGTACGAGTATAGATGATGAGTTTATTATTTTTCAAAAAATATGCTGTACAAGTTCTTTGGAATCCATTCGATAGCATGAGGCTATTAATGAATCATTTTGATTCATAGGTACTTATCAATCAAATCAATTCAAAGTGAAATCAATATCTTGCATCGAATATCGTTCATATAATTGCATTTCATGGTTACACAAATGGATATTATTGTTCAAACGTGGGAGAGTTTTCAGCCCAATTCATGAAGAGACTTCGGTGACGCATTCGTCTGCAAATTATAAATTTTATTTTTTGTTATTTTGTTTTCCCTCTAACCTACTTTACTAATCTGTAATCGTATCAGTACTCAATATACTCAGAGTTTAATATTATCCAATATTAAAACAGGAACCACTGATTTAGATAGCGAAGCTTAATTAACGTTGTTTGGATATTCTGAAATTCCGTAATATCCATGTCCCAACGACCTACACATTGCTAACTTTATGCCTAACTCACGGAGTGCGTTAAAATTTAATTAATACAATAACAGTTAATAAGATAAAAACCTAAAAATATACACGTCTGCACTATCATCTCAAAACGCGGAAACACATCATAATACAATTATTTTCATCATAATTCCCCCTTCACGTCATAATAACACCCACTCTAAACTCCGTTAATCAATATCACGCCATTACGTCGCCTTCAATAGAAAATATAGTAACAAAATTAATTTACCCCGCCCGCCCCCCACTTCACCGCCCCGCCAGCTCTTTTCAGCCCGCGTCCATTTTCCTATTATTTCGCAGTAAGAAAACAAGCCCTCTTTGTGTTGCTACTGAGCGGACAGAAGGTCTTGTCCACAACTCATATTATATGGTAGTGGAGGAATTGAATGTTGGGGGTAAAATGAAGTTTACAAGACCTCTTTATGACTATTTTCTGGGATACTGTTCGCGTGTTACCTGTAAATCCTGGTTGTGATTTTTAACCACCAAAACTTTTTATGAGAGTTTTTGACAAGGGAATGATTCGTTGGTCGCAAACGTGATCGCTGAGCGTGGGCTCCTGCACCCTAATTACGTAACACACTATCTATCACAATCTGAATCATTTTGAAGCCTATTGCTAATCCATTGCTTCATACGTTCGAAAATATTGTCCGCTCAACACCGTAAATAACGAAATGAATGTTGTTGAACTGTCAAAATGAAACCCATTCCTACTGTTAGTGTGTTACGTAATTACCCCGCTGGTTCCGAAACCCAGGTCAAGCAAAGTGTTATTCTCCGGGTCGGGCAAAGTGATAAAGTTTCCCATTACGAATTTCTCAGCAGCCAATAGATTTGTGTCGAATGGCAATAGACTCACCCCCTTTTGGATAGAACGTAGAACATATTGGGGTTTAATCATAAACGTTGCTTAAAGTTAAGTAATGATTAGCGACTGTTTAACCATACATTTTTGACGTTCAAACGTCATTTATCTTTTTGCAACGTTTATGATTAAACCCCAATATGTCTGGCAAAATGTGGGCCTACACGTTTGGGGAGTACAGATGTGTATATCAAAACAGATTCCTTGTTTTCCGAAGTCTGGCAGTAAACAAGTCACCAGCTGTGCCAAAAATACCTTTAGTAACATTGTGTAACTCGCACCTTTCCGTATGAGCGCTCCCCGTGCCACGCATTATTCTGAACAAATTGATTCGGAATACGGAATTATCGGCGTCGGACGCAGCGGTGCGGAATTCCGGACGACGCGGAGTTGTAAGGAGAGTCACGTAGGGTGCTGATTATTTCTGAGACACTGCTTTCAGGAATCTGGATTGGCAATACGAAATAACAGCTCCAGTTGCTTTGAGTAATATTAGTTTGTTATTTGTACTCATTTTGTTTTTACATTTACGGGTATCTAGATTCCTAAGAAAGTATGTTACACCTACCTACTTGTCTTCCCAAGTAAGATTGCTGTGTTGCAGTTTGAAGAAAATTATTGACGTAGAAAAAGACATCGCTTGAGACTATTTGTGTCTGTTTTATAGACACACACTGTCTTAAGGCTCGTACACACTGGCGCGACGCGACGCCGGACACAAAGGCACCGCGTGTCGCGCGACGACCGGCGCCTTTGTGTAGCGCTGTCGCGTCGCGCCAGCGTGTACGAGCCTTAATGGAGCTTCAAATGGTGGTTCCTGAATAGACTATAAAATAGCCTACGATATACTTAGTCCAATTATTATTGTAAAAAGTAGTGATTGGCGTATAACTTTATAAGGACCATGAGCCAATTCCGGTTTAAAAAAAACTAGTGTCGAGTACAATCATCAATGCTAAATAACATTCAGCAGTCACGTCTTGAAAACCTTCCAAAATAAAATTTCAAGAGACGTCCATACTTAGCCACAATGTCCTTGACAAAAACTACTTAAAATTAACATCATTCTCTTACTTTTACGAGGACTTTTACAGCTCATCGTCTCGGAATACCTAATTTTCTCGTCAAAAGTTGACGGAACCATTCCATAGCGTTACTTTTTTATGTTCCCGCGGGATTATCGGAGGATCCCGGAGTGTGCTTACGTCATAAAAGGCACACATTAAGATTAAGAAGATTGATGCTAGTTTTTTATTACTATAGAAGCCCAAAAATAGCCACGGAACTTAAGCTTTTTGATACACTGTTGTTAGGTACAGTCTAATAGAATATAATACGACAGCTGTTACGCTTGGTAAATGATAAATGAGTTATTGCTGTAAATACATCCTAACTATATATTTATATATTTATATTATATTATTATATATTATATTATTATATTATATTATATTATATCCTAACTAATATTATAAATGCGAAAGTAAGTTTGTTTGTTTGTTTGTTTGTTACCTATTCACGCCTAAACCACTGAACCGATCATCCTGAAATTTTGCATATACGTTGTCAGGTGTACCGAAACGGACATAGGGTACCTTTCATCCCGAAAAAAAGTACTATTCCTGAGGAAAACAACAATAACGTTCTTATGATAATAGATGGCGCCACGTGTCTTCCGATCATGATTGAATTATAAACCGAATTGATAGTCAAAGTCTAAATTAACGCGAGTGAAGCCGCGGGCAAAAGCTAGTATCTTATAAAAACACTTTTGCGCGTCAAAAATAAATTATATTTTAAAACTAGATGAAATAGGGGCGAGTAATATAAGAGGAGAAATCACCTGTTACCAGGTTGGATATAGCAGGTTTATAATAAGTGAGCATAGCTATGACTTGGATTAATAAAGAAGAGTAACGTTACAAACTCAAATCACCAATGAGTAGCCAAAATGTCAGTCGCGGTCAGTGCGAGACGCAACTAATCACGAACTAGATAATTTGTTTAAGCTGTCATGACATTTAATTGTTTCTTTTTCATGTATATAATAATGTTTGTTTATAAAACGAAGCCTACTGTAGAAATACAAACACAAACTGGTTTTGAAAATTTCCGAACGACACAAAATGATGCCAGACAAGAGGTACACACGGCTACATATCAAGCTATACACTTCCATTATAAGCTGATCTCGCATTGTATAAGATTTCCGTACAATGAGAGGTCAGTTTATACTAGAAATGTATAGCTTGATATGTACCCGTGTGTACAAAGAAACAATTCACTAAAATAACCTGCACCCTAACTACGTAACACATTATCTATCACAATCTGAATCATTTTGAAGCCTATTGCTAATCCATTGCTTCAAATGTTCGAAAAAATTGTCTGCTCAACAACGTAAAAAACGCAATGAATGTTCTTGAACTGTCTAAATGAAACCCATTCCTACTGTTAGTGTGTTACGTAATTACCCCACTGTTCGGAAACGATTTCGTACAGAACACAATACATTACCCAGGGACCGGGTTTTCCATAATCACCCGACAAGGTTTCGATAATTCCGATTCAATATGGCGGTCATTTTGATTCAATGTTGATTTTCGAAATTAATGATAATCCGTTTATTTCTGTTAATCAATGAAAATAGCATGTGTTTAATAAACGGTATTGTTTATTTATTTTTGTTGGCGATTCTTGTTAATTCCATTGCAATAGGGTTGGATAACCACAACTTCGAGAAAGAAGCCGACAGAAGAATGGGTTGGGCAGCAATTGGAAAACTTCGGCAAGTATTGTCGTCACCTATCCCTCCAATGTTTGAAGACTAAGGTCTTCAACCAGTGCGTCCAAACGCTAGGACATACGGTGCCGAATCGTGGACACTGACAGTCGGGCTGGTCCACAAATTCCAGGTCGCTCTGCTCGCTATGGAGCTGGCTATGAACGGAGTTTCTTTGAAAGATAAAATCAGATATGACATTATCCGGAAAAGAACCTGATCTACCGGTCGCGGTATAGCCTGCAGAGTAAGCAAACTGAAGTGGCGCTGGGCTGGCCATGTCTTACGCATACGCATGTTTGACGCATATTTTTCCCCAACTCGTTATTTTTTGTATTTGTGTGTTTTTTCTTTGCGTCATGTTTACCGCAAATAAATGTATTTTCTTTCTTTCTTCTTTCTTTCTTGACCGACCGAGGGCCGGTGGAACAGACAAGTCCTGCGGGATGATTACGTAACACACTAACAGTAGGAATAGGTTTCATTTCGACAGTTCAACAACATTCATTGCGTTATTTACGTTGTTGAGCAGATAAATTTTTCGAACATATGAAGAACTGGATTAGCAATAGGCTTCAAAATGATTCAGATTGTGATAGATAGTATGTTACGTATTTAGGGTGCTGGAGTGGAGACCGTGTATCAGGAAGCGTAGTGTGGGACGACCCCCGACTAGCTGAACTGACGGCCTTAAGAAGGTGGCCGGTGTAGACTGGATGCGGATGGCGGAGGACAGTCTGTTTTGACGCGGCCCGGGAGAGGCCTATGTCCAGCAGTGGACTGCAATAGGCTAAATTGATTGATTGAGGGTTCCGTTTATTATGATGTCATTTCAAACAAAATAATAACGTCACACCCATATTCCTCGAATATGCAGACAGAGGTGTATACAATATATCTATTCATACACGAAATCTTTTAAGAGGTAATTGTATTCATCATTACAAACAACTTTTACTATGGGACCAAACCTGAAATCTCGAAAAAAAAATCAGCTGCTCCCTACATTTATGTTCGCAGAACTCGTCAAAATGTATGGAACAGCAGTGTTTTATTTTGCTATTTCACGTTTTGTCCTATAGTAATAGTTGTTCATACTAATGAGTACAATGACCCCTTCAGATATTTCGTGTATGAATACATACACCTTATATACCCACAATTTAGACTTATGCCTTAACAAGGCACATATCCAAACTCCAGACCCCATATTTCCTAATTAAACAAAGTACGAACTAACACTACTGACGGCGTTGGTACAAGAACATTCGCGCAGAACAAAATGTAGGAGCGTGAATACTCGAGTGTGATTCCATTGTAAGGACTGACTCTAGACAATTATGACAGGCACAGCCTACACAGTACTGCAGTCGCTAATTGTTCTACTGGCTTTCTTGTTGGAAATATTTGAGTTAGCTGTGGACATGGGAAAGAGGTTTTAAATAGTTAATCTGTGAGCTTTTCCTTAGTGGTTAATTAAATAACGGTCTTCTTTGTTCAAATTATAATTGGCCTCAAATGACATGATTTCATATAGTAGTCATTCAATAGGATAATTTGAACTTAGACAGTTGTTTTAATGATTTTAATTATTATAATTCTGTAATTACTTTGTTCCGGTCGCAAATCATATTTTAAAAACGACCTGCAAATTGCAAAAAAACGTAAGTAAATTTGAATTTCGCGGGTTAGCCTGACGCTATATACAAATTGTTATAACCGACTACTAAAGGAGTACCAATGTAAGATTATTGCACGTGGCGTTCTGTATATTCTGCCGACCCCCATGGGACAAAGGTGTCTTGGATGCTTTAAAAACAGTAGATTTTTAATGATCTATTTGAGTCCTTCTAACAATCCTAATCTCTGTCTCACTGTTGGTGGCGCGTGTGTTGGATCATTCGGTTCCCTACAAAATGGTTGAGCTGGATGGTGCTGATCCACGGGTCATGTTCGTGAACGGGCGCCGTCAGTTGAGACTGGTCATCTCTTAACTGCCACGGCTTATTTTTATTATTAATCTTATATTTTGAATTGTTTCTTAATATATATTTTTTTTACATTGTTCTCGCATATGAATAATGTACCCAGGATTTTGTAATATCTTGATTTAAAAAGAGTGCCCTTGGAGTTTCTTGCCCGTTCTTCTCCATAGAGATCTACGTTTTGGAAGCTTCAACTTTCTGACTAACCGACCGACTCTTTAACAATTCAAAAGTGTCTGTAAATGGTTTAATTGAAATAAATGCTTTGAGTTTGAATCCTAACTAATATTAAAAATGCGAAGAAAGCAAGTTTGTTTGTTACGCTTTCACGCCAAAAGGGCTGAACGGATTTGGATGAAATATCGCACAGAGATACCTTGGTAAGGACATGTGCTACTTTTCATCCTGGATCGCAGACGAAGTCGCGGGCAACAGCTAGTTAATAATAATGTTTATTTTCCATCATCGTTATCGCTGATAGAATGTTGCTTTGTCTGAGCCCTCTGGTGTGCAAAACCAAATAAGAAGATCCTTCGGAAGTGCGATGATTTTGTGTGACGTTAGCAATAACATTGTTCTGCGTTCACAACGAGGATGGCAATAAAACTGGGCGCATACGTTATTAACACAACACGCGAGTTAATTGCCTAGCTTCGGTTACTTTCTTGTTAGGTGCGGTTTTCTCAAATAATGTTATACTGAAAAAATTTGCGATGTAATTATTTGAGCATAAATATTGTTTTTTTAAGGAAAACTTTGACAACGTATAAAATTGATCAGACACTACAAAAATAAAATTGTCCTTAAAAAGTCTTCATGCGTATTCAAAAATGACATTTGAACTTGATTAGGAATGTTTTTATTTCTTTTTTCCTTTTGTTTCATGTGCAAGTATAAAATAATAATAATACCAGCCTGTTATTATTCCATTGCTGAGTAAAGGCCTTTTTTCATACTGAGAAGGCATGAGCAGTGATCACCACACTTGCTCAAGGCAGATTGGGGAATTCAGACTTACTTATATATTAACTTTTTTTATTATATATTAATTAAAGGTCCAGAAAAACATCGTGAGGAAACCTGGACTTGTAGGTTTCCTCACGATGTTTTTCTGGACCTTTACCTGGACTTAGGTATAATTAATAAACGTTAGTCAGCAATCCTTTACCAATTTTAGTTCAGAATACAGAATACAAAAAAAAGAAACGCCCTTAGTTAAGAAAGGCACTGCTATTTAGTAATAATTGAAACAATTAGAGCGTGTTCAGACCGTGTAAGCGCCACGTGTGGGCGCTGCACTTGCTAATTGCGTCGCATTCTGTTGTGGTTTCTTGTTAGAAACACTATTATTGTAGCGTCTGTTTGACATTCTTGTAATAATGTGGGGAAGGTTACGACGTCTTTGAGGTAATTTCATAGTAACCGGTTAAAACAATTGTCGGTAATTATTATATTCATCATTAAAACATACTAGTCTTGAGACAGTTTTTTTTTGGTTGGGAAATCGTCAAATGACCTCTCCCGCTCTGGGCGGAGCGGAAGCGCGTGTCAGACTCTTACTGACTAAAACCCACCCGTGTTCCTTCAGTTGCCTGTGCGCCAGGGCCACGGTAACTCTTTCGAACAATCCGCGACCCCGGCAGGCATCGGCCCTATCGGACCCCGTCAATAGTGCTGACATCTCTTTGTGGCGCGCGTGGAACACGACGCGCCGTCGACCCGGGCCTGGTCCTTACCGGACGGCGAGCTGCCCATTGATTGCCGTCTTGAGACAGTCTCAGATCGCACAAACTGTGATAAGATTGGATTATCGATTAAATCATCTATACATAGTTTATGCTAAAATGAGCTAATCTTTTATAAAACATAAGAATGTGTTTGAAAATACAGGGTGGCAGGACATCGACGTGCAAACTGTAACCATGAATTCAGTACGTGATTCTAGACCCCTACCTAGCATAGAAATGTTTCGTCGGTAATCCAAAAAAAATCTGCAAAAGTGTAATACATTCGCGGTCAAAATGTATGGAAGAGCAAATAATTTTTAATAAGCTACGGTTAATTTCAACGCAGGGGCTTCAGAATTATGTACTGAATCTATGGTAATAGTAAATTAATTAATTAATAAATAACAGGCGCGCATGGTGCGTGGCGATGTCCCTGCCAGCCAGTATATGCAAACAAATAATTTGATTTGAAACATTATCAATTACAACATTGTATGGTCTAGGAAAATAAAAAAAAATACTAAATCAATAATTTTATTCATCACAGACTAAACTTCAATGCAACGTATTGCCGCAAAATTATATTTTTTAGATTTCACATGCACAACATAAACGTACAAAATGGAAGGGCGCGCGCAGATGGTGTTAGCGCTGCGTGTCTCACTGCACTTGCTAATTGTGTCGCATTCCGCTGCGGTTTCTTGTTAGATGTACGAAAGCTTCTGCTCGACGTTCTTATAATGAAATTTGTAATGTTTGTTCTACAAATTTATTTCTTTAACAAACATATTTTGAATAAAAAAAACTAGCTGTCGTTGTATATTGTCATTAATTAAATGTGTTTTGTTATTTAAAGTAATCACAGATAAAAAAAAAAACAATATAAATATTAATAATAATAAAAAATCTTTTCATTCTAAGAACGAAAGATCGTTGGTCAACACCCATGCTTACTGCAAAATATTACATACAAAATTACGTAGGTCTGGCAGTTAGTACCACTTTTGCGTGAGTAAACGAGTATTTAAGAAACGGGCAGCGTCCAGACGATCATAAAACTATTAAGATTAATAATAAAATAATACGATGCTATTATAGTGTTGTTTTCAACCCGCCATATACTACCATTACTCTGAATTCATATAATATTTCCGCCGCATGCCGCACTCCACCGCGGCGACCTTAAAGCAATTTGCTGCGGTTTCTGCGGAGACCAGGGGTTTGTTTTGTGCATTATTACCTTCTGAACTGAACTATTCCCCCTAATTGAGTTGTCTGTCTATTAGCTAGTGCTATCTATATCTCGATAGTAGTAATAGTATTTGACACGAGGAAATTTACTTTACTTTGCTAAGTTAGCGTTTCATATGAATATATTTAAATCTGATTTTTTGGCGAATAAAGTTTATATTCGTATAAGCGAATGTATCAAAATGTGATCTGCGAATCTTGCCCTTAGTACGATCTTTTTGAGAATAGCTTATACAAATGCTATAGTCAAAACATTAATTTGCCTATTAACAAAATTGATAAAGCATCAAAACTAGTTGAGGCTCTTTAAATACGTCTTGAACTATACTATTAATGAAACGTTATGCGATTCAATTTCGTAATTTAACAATGATGTTTAATCTTTTGCTTATTTTGATTAATATTTTTTGCCCTACCCTGGGTCAAGACAAATGTTTATCTTTTTGTTCAACAAAGAAACAAACATCTAATCACAGAAACAACTTGATTCTCCATATTATTATTATTATTATTATAATCGTCTCCTTTACAAATAACTGCGAACAACTACGAGATACAAAATGCAAATGTCGAGCCATTTCCCCGTCCTTCTACAACAGCGCTCGCTTCGAGTACTAGCGCCAGCCACTCGACTGCGACTGTCCGTGTGTGTGACAGCCCTAACTCTTGGCGGTAT
Organism: Dryobotodes eremita; assembly: GCA_917490735.1. Classification (NCBI taxonomy): domain Eukaryota; kingdom Metazoa; phylum Arthropoda; class Insecta; order Lepidoptera; family Noctuidae; genus Dryobotodes; species Dryobotodes eremita. The sequence goes on from OU823266.1 coordinate 17,253,742, forward strand.
AAACGGATCGTTAGTGTTGATGTACAACCCTGAAACAAGTGTTACAGTTGCGGGGAGATGAGGATTTTATTGTAGTTTGTTGTATTTTTCTAAAATATTGCTAGATAGATTGTTTTTGTTTGGTTTAAAGAATTAAGGGTTTTTACCACCATTTAAGAACATACCTACTGATATTGCAAATTTTAAACATAGGGACGATTAAAATCCCTGGTAGATCAAATATCTCGAAAAAAAATTGTTTTCCTTATTCTTTTAAATTAATTTTACGATCAAAGGCGTTAATTGGTTCAATTGGTTACCTACTTACATAATTGCTAATTGTGACCTCAAGGGTAAAGGATAACCTTTTTCCAAAAAAAAATAATCTTAAGTCTTAACCAAAACATGCAGCAAATCGAAAGACAACTCTCACCATAAACACGCTGCCTCATCAAAAATTCTCGTCTAAATCCAGATTCAAAAAATGCATTTTCTATTTCCACGTCAGTAATCCGTTGACACAATTCTCGGGAGTGTCGGCGCGCCGGTGTCTGCAGTGTCGCAGTGTCGTAGTGTCACCTCTCTAGAGACGCCGCTTGTTAACTTAAAATTTCAAACACCGCTAGAGTTGGGAAAAAGTGTACTTTGTGTTCTCCGTGACGTACTCGTGTTAATATTAGAGATGGTTTCGAAAGTTCGATAAAGTAAGGTTTGGTTAGTGATTTGGTGCAAAGATTTTAGTTATTAAAAGTGTGTTTAACTACCAAGTGTGTTTGCATGTGTGCGTGTATTAACTATGAATTTCAAAACCAAACGTAGATTTATTTATTTTTACACTGATCTGCTGAAAGCATTTTCGTCCCACTTCAGCTAGTAGAATTTAAGTAGAAATACCCCAACACCACTGCCCGACGCGGGAATCAAACCAAGTACCCTACGCTATGCAGTTACACTAGCGACCACTAGAGCAAAAAGCCAGTCAATTTTAACTGTAATTCTGCTAACCTATTCTGATAATTAATGAAACCATTTAACTCATTTCAGAGCAGTGATTCTGATCCCAGTTAATCTTTGAGCGAGGTGCCTTAGAAATTAAATCAAGTGTATGAGCAGAAGCGCTCGCCTGAACGAATCTGATTTCCCTCAGGGCAGCGCAGTTCCACCGGCCGCGGCAGTCAGACTTGAGCAATCCTTCGGGACTGCTTCGTAAAACCTGACATTGCATGCATTATGAAATAATGCAAGTTTTGCTAATAGGTAGAGATGCTAGTGAAAAACGTCGTCTGGGATAGCAGTTGGTTCTTGTAGGAATCTGTGTTTACCGATGTAAAACACAGACCAGATCATCTGACTATCGAATAGGTGTGGCAAGCTTCTACTGTGGTCGAACACTTCAGGAATAAATAGATATCAGACACTTCACTTTTTGTTAATTTTAGTGTTTCATTCGGCATCTTCCACTCGATGTGAAACATCTGAATACAAAATAAAACAAAAGGAAAAATGAATTAATTTGTGAACCGATCCAATGTTGGATTTCGGCTCTCCGCATCTTTAACTCGCCTAGCGAATGATCTAAAACTGAAATGAAATAAGCAGATCGTTCATTCCTATGTAATTTTTCTGGTCTCTTGTTAACGTAGAATAAAACAAAAATGAACGTTCTGATGTCAGCTTAAACCATCAGGTGAGGTTGTGCTCCAACGCGAGTCTATAACTTGCAAAATGTACCACCAAATCATTTGTGTCTGCTGTCTAGCAGTAGCTGTCGTATTAAATAGGGGGTGTGTAATATATGGCATAATAACAGCTAGTATAATATCACTTGAAATAATGTTCACATGGTATAATTTTCATATGCTTTAAAAACAAATAATTTCATGTGATCTAATGTTATATTTCATATAACCTTCTTTTGCTCTAATAAATTTTTGTAAAATGTTATTTTCATATAATTTTCAATTTGATCTTTTTACATAACGTTCAGTTGACCAAATTTTCAGCCAAAAACTGGAATTAATAAGTAAATATGAGGATATATCATACTGTTATAACCTCATCTAACCCAAATGATTCACCAACAATAAAGGGGATTTGGCGCTCGTTACGCGAGTTAATGGTCAGTGTTCTAACCTAACCTAATCCAAATCTAAGCAGTTTTTGTAAAAATATACAAAACCAAGTAGACGTTTCTAAATGGGTACTATTTAAACGAAAATCAATAAAATTACTTCTTGTATCCAAAAATAATTCGAATTCGAATCAAAATTACTGATTGCACAGCAAAATACTGTACTCAAAATATAACTAAATAAGCAATAATTTATATTCGTGGCGCACCGCTATCTACTAGGCGAGGCCTCCTATTTGTGAATGGCAATAATAATAAGGCATAGCCGACGGAGCCCCGCTCAGAGGGACTCCTACTTCCAGGTGGTTTGAAAAAAAAATCCCTTCTAACCTAACCTGTCCGAGTCTTGCATCCTATATTCTCCTAGTACAGTAATATTGCATTTTGTACAGATCCCTTCGACATCATTTTTACGACAAACGGCTGATCGGAGACAAATACATAATACTCACACGCTATGAGTGTAAGTATTATTTAGGTACGCTCTGGTTAATTTGCTGGGTAGTCAGTATTTAAATTATGGAAATTAAATGTAAAGGTGATTATTTATTTGATGTGCAATTAATAATATCCCTTTCTAAATTATATTAAACGTTACTTATACATTTTGAATATTATAGTAACTGAATATTATACTTATTGAATATTAATTCAAATGTGCATTATAGAAAATGTTCGTTAAACCATATAAAATTAAGTAAAATGAAATTATATCAATAATTCATTATATCATTCATCGTTATATTTAAAAAAAGTATATTAAATGAAATTAGGCCATATGAACATTAGAACTTTTGTTATTATTTCATTCGTTACACACCCTTGAATATTATACTTATTGAATATTAATTTAAATGTGCATTATAGAAAATATTTATTAAACCATATGAAATTAAGTAAAATGAAATTATATCAATAATTCATAATATAATTTCAACATTATATTAAAAAAAAGTATATTAAATGAAATTAGGTCATATGATCATTAGAACTTTTTTATTATTCCAAACGTTACACACCCGTAAGTAGGTTACCTATTGAGTTTCAGAATGACAAAACTTAATTTCTACACAAAATATTATACGATACATAGTTCTGCCCAGATTTATCTTTTTATGTGGGCTCGTTACGTAAGTTAATAGTCTATAAATTCATTCTCCCAAAGTTTGAAAGTACTATCCAAAAAAGTAAGTAAATCTTAATACATTAGCAAAATGTTTTATTCAAAACTTTGAACAGACTATTGTATAACTTTTAGAAGATTTTAATAAAAATTTAATGAAATAGTTTTCAGAGACAGTCTTGGACTAGTTATTATTCAAAATTATATGCTAAGACTGTTAAAAGTTTAATTTTAATATTTAAAATGATACTTAAATTATAATATTTAAAGTTTTTATTTAATGTGTGTACTGTATGGAAGTTTGTCAAGATTTTCTATAGGTAGTGATATATTTATACAGGTTGGATTTTTAAGAAGGGGCAGCAAGGGCAGCTACCTTGACCGTTATAGCTACAGGAAAACGGTCTTAGGAGGCTTTCCTTAACTTTTAGAGAAATTTTGATTTGGATTCACAGATTTTGAAACAAAGGTACAGACAGCAGGAAAATTGGCAAATTTCACAAAAAGAAAAAAAAAACTATGCCGTTCGATTATGTTTCATACAAGGATCAAAAACCTCTGTCGGACCAACTGAGGTTTGAGTACTAAAAAAGTCAGAAATCGCAAAAAACTTTCCCATACATTTCATATGAAATGAGACTACAACTTACTGTTTTACCATCGATAAACGGACAGCTACAAAAAAACTAATCGACTACTATTACAAAGAAGCCTCGCTGTTTTGTTAATTCGTAAAAACCGTGCAAAGCTGGGCGGGTTGCTAGTAATATAATAAAACGGACAATAATTATCAGATTGTGTTCCGAAAACTCTTAAAAACAAAAATAAACTTTACACATATCCCTCTTCAGAAGCATGTGCGTGTAACAGCATAGACGACAGAGCTACAAAGTAACACAAAGGACAACAAACAAGCAACTTGTTCCACAGACTATATAACACAATTTGGGAACAGAACCGGCAGACCGGAAGCGCGGAGCAACACTACAATCCCATAAATAGGAGCACAGGTGAGTTCCGGTAGTCCCACTGTACTCCGCAATGCTAGAGTACTCATTATTTTGTCTAGAATTTAGCCTTTATAGCCTGCATCGTGGTTGATAAAACGTTAATGTTTTAGTGCTGCTATGGTAGATAGACATGGTAATGAAAAAATACGAAGCAAACAAAGAGAGAGAGAGACAGTACGTACTGTATTTTTTAATGCTTCATTATCACAAAATATTTTATACATTGACTAAAAATATCTTCAAAGGATGTTTGAACAGATATAAAAAATCATAAAGACAATATTCCAATACTCATAGGTACCAAAAAAAAAAGACAATGCACCAAAAACAATTCTTTCAACAGTGAAATTTCTCGACAAATAAAACTTAGGTAAATTCCCCGAGCCAGCACTCGTTCATATAGTCAGGTAGAGTGAAATATTCAGTCGCGAGACGCCGTTGAATTGATTCCAAGCGTTTGGCTCAACTTTATTCGTAACGAAGCCTTTTTGAATAAGTCATGGTTAAAAATTCAAAAGTGTCAAGTGCGGGGCCGTGTCTCGATATCTCGGGAGCTAGTCAGGAGCTTAGGCTTCAATATTCTGAGCGTGTTGAACGTGGTTTAAAATGGGGGAGAGACAAGGGAGAATTGATTTTTGTGCTGAATTTGGAGATGTTAAAAATAAAGTTTGGAGAGGAATGCTTAATGCAACTGAGAGAATGATTTATAAATATATATGAAGTCGAATGGGGTTCAAAGATGGTCTTTATCAAGTTACTGTAATTGTAAAACGAATAAATAATAAAAATAGAGCACTGAAAATCACATCATGCTAAAAGTATCTAGTTGTGGAAGCTTTGATATTTTTATAATTTTGGATCTTTCATGTATCGCGTAAAAACACACCTATAGGCTATAATAACTACTTGACAGGTAGATGGATAGATATAATAGAGCATTTATAAGGAAAAAGTAGTCCCAAGATAAAAGACAAGTCCCAAGATCGATCAAGCCTACACAGACCATCATTTTACATCTAGTACTGAAACACCTGCCCCACTATATCTTTCTTCCATCCAGACTATTCCAGGCCCCAGAGAATATATTTTATTAGCGTAAAAAATCTCACTTAAGAACCTCTCCGGCGAATAATTCACGACTTGCCTTCCTTGGTTCGGAATACTTAAGATTTTTAAATCCAGTTTTCTTTCACTGAATGATATTTAGTATTTCTATGCTGCTGGATTTTGTGTCGGTAATGCGGCAAGCTGTAAGTTTCTTGGCCTCGTTTTAAAGTAGTTCTGGTTAATTGGGATTTTGTGATCTTTAGGGTCGAGAAAATGTACCTATTAGTGACGTTTTCTATATATAAGATATGGTATAAATTTCTGAACTTTGCTAATCGTAATTTAGTTAATCTATATATATATATATATATATATATACATATTCAAAATCTGAGTCGTGTCTGTCCAAGCTGTGCGACCTCTTTGTTCCTCCTAATTCCTTAACGGATTTTGATGCGGTTCTGTGTACCTATAATACACATAGCTGATATAAAGAAAAAGAAAATAAAGAAAGAAAATACGTCTATTTAGCACAGACTACAAAGCACAGAACACAACATTTACCTACAAGTAAAAAAAAGAAAAATAAAACAAACAAATAAAAAGTGTAAAGTGCGTTGTGAGAAATTAGCAGAAAAGTGTGCCTCGCGGCTGCGCCAAATAGGTCCAGTTCAGCAAACATGTCAGACAACTAATGCCTGACGCTGGTTTTCAACTGAACATGAAGTGTGAGGTGACGGATGTAAATTAGTTTTATACTGCAGTGTGCGTATGTATGTGTTCTTATGTAAATAAAATAAATGACTGGAAAATAATAATAATAAACGAATATTTAAATAATTAGTATAATATTAAATAAAATTGCATAACAAAACAAACTAACTGACAAATAAATGAGACAAACGAAAGATAGATGACATGACGCATGATCTAGAAATATTTTCATTCTTTTATTTTTTTGATATTAAACTTACATACATACAAACAAAAAATGTTTTATCAAGTAATAAAAACCGTGCCAAGCAGGGGAGGGTCGTTAGTAGGTGATAATTATAATCTATAGGTAGGTACGTGGTAGACGTCTTAAACGTTCAGTTGAATAAACCTCCTCTTTAGTTAAGGCTGACCCAGTTTTGAGCTATGACCTTTCATCATTATCGTCTTCATCTTTAAAACAATCCTGAACAATATCAATTTCCTTCTCCCAAGTTATTTGAACGAATTATCGCTGCCACCTGTAGCTATGTTTCCAACTTAATGGAATTGGCTCTCAGTGTACCTAGATGTAATTGATCATTCTTTTACACGAATATTTCTTTGGCCAGGACTGAAAAATTTTCTTTTTTGTCACATTTTGTCAGAATTAATATAAAACTATTAGGCAGACTGGGACTTAGAGAGATTAGGACTGCTTGCCCAAGATGCGCCAGATATACAGTCAGAGAAGTGAATTGATTATCAGATTGTCACATCACGTAAATTTGCCGTGTTATTGCTATTTCAAACGACTGATTAAGAATGAGAGTTGTGGTTTGAAAATATGGATAATTTAAGTTGTTAGTCAGTTTGGTAAACAATAAATTACCCTGACAGTACATTTATGTACCATCACACGTGGATACTATTATTTTTAAAGAACATTACTGGAATATAACACAACCATACAACAGCTGTTGATCTATACAAAGTCTCATAGCGTAAAGGATGATTTCCACCAAAGGGCTCGCACGGCATCGGATCGGATTTTACAATATTTAAACGATATTAAATCGTGTACACAGTATTTAAAGTCTATATTACCAAGCCGCGCACAGCAGCCTGACCGCGGGCGTCTTCCGTGACACGCGATTGTAGCCGAAAGTATATTGCGACGCGCGATCGGCTCCGTTCGCCTGTCGTCGTATCTTTCTTTTCCTCTGCTGTGTTTTATGATTATTTTCTCCTTCTTCTAATGCAATAGCCAACAATATTACTTCAACTTCAACCATATTCAAAAATTAGAACACATCAACACGGTAGGAATGAAACTATTTGACTAAGCGCAGAAACGGATACGTTCGCAAGCGACGGTACGGAGCCGATCGTATGCGTCGACATCCTGCCGGACGCGATCGGCTGTCACCGCATCCCTTCGCATCCTTTCCGATCCGATGCGAGCAGTTTGGTGGAAATCATCCTTAACCCTTTCACGTCCAATCGACCCCTCACCTAATTAATTTCAAGCATCCTAATCATCTCCTTCCTCCGTTATAACAATAATTAACATAATTCAGCTCCTTGTCAAAGCATCGTCATAACCACTTCGCTGTAGACACTAATTGATGAGCGCTGCGCAACGAGTAAGGTGGAGTTCGAAGGCAGGGTAATGTTTGCTCAATGGAGTAGAATGTCGTAACAGTTATGACATTGGTTATAGAAAAAAGTGATGAAGTAAAAAAAAACGTTGACGATTTTTTATTTTTGAAAAATGAACTGTTAGTCCGTTTTCTACAAGGATGAGATGGTAGCTTATTCTGAATCCAGGATTCAAAATTAGTCCATCTAAATACTGAACCTGAATCTCCTCCTAATAAATTAGAAAATCTAAAGCAAACTCCTCACAAAACAAAATCTACAAACACACCAATTTATCATGGCACTAAACACAGCATTCTCAAAATTCCCGCCATCGCTGGATGGTATTTTGTGCCACATTGTAGTACCAATTGTGCCAAATAATAATACAGGCTTGCGTTTGCACCTTTCAACTGAAATTATTACAAGAGCCAACGAAATGTACGAACGACAAGATTCCAAACAATTGTTCAGACTCCCTACGCGTGAACAATGCACAAGCTTTTATTTGCGCTCCAAAGTTACAACTTCCAACCCTATTTGTAAATATGTACGGCTTTGTTGAACGCAAATAGAGTTGCAAGTTGGAACAATTTTGGAATAACGCTTAGGATTTTGAATTCTAGACTTTATTTCTGTTGAAATAATGTTGTAAATCGTTTTCCAGTTGCGTTTTAAATTGTCTGCTATGTCATAAGAATGCAGCTTGAAACAAACTACGAGTGAATTCTAACTAGGATATTATGGATCTTATGACTATTGCAATAGAACCTACTAAAATAAAACAAAATCTCTATCTGAACTATCTCAAATTGCGTTCCAAAATTGATATCATCATCTCTATTGTTGACTAAATAAGGTTTAAAATTAATTTCAGTGAACGCAAATGCTGGGTTTTCAGTAAGGCAATTTGGCAGACTACCTACATGGTGGTCCGCACGCATTTGCATGCGTGTGCACACAAATTGTGTTAAAATATATAGGGTGTTGTCTTATTTCGGAGATTAAGTGGTATGTTGGAATGTTTGCGATTATTTATAGTCTGTTTTGAGCGTAATTTTGGCTAAAATTGTGACAATTTGGCGAGCTTGTGGCGATGGCGCGGCGCGGCGGTGAGAGGAAAAGTGTGTTTTAGGAATTATGTTGTTTCAAGAGAATTATGGAATGAGTGTGGAGACAATTTCTTCTTGTAATGCGGTGTAGAGATTTAGAAGCTGTGTGGGTGCTACTTGTAAGGAAGCTTGATGTAGGGCAATGTGGGTTTATGTTAAACGTAATAGTAGGTCGCGGGTGGTCCACGTAGAAGTGATGCTTTTGCTACTTTAGATGTGACACTATGAAAGTTATTGCATCTCAATTTTAATTATTATAAAAGCTTTAAGGAATTTCTTATAGAATGTAAAATAAAATTGTTACTACCTAGATCCAGAATAGAAAAATCTCACTATTTTCGAGCGGGCGTAGAATTATAAAACACACATTGATGTGGTAATAAAAAATACGCTTTTTAATTTTGTAGACCCGTACATAAATCCCACTCTCACACTCAATATAACTCTCAATCCTGAGAGAAATATCTCAACCCTGCAGGTACAGTCAACTACACGTCAAAATACCACATGAACTACGAAAATCACCCTTACTGCTCCAAATAAACGCGTTGTCAAAGTCAAATTGTTACCGAAACCGTGTAGTTGACTGTACTGACGGGTGTGGTGGCTCGCGTCGAGACATCTTGCAGGAATGTTTCACATTCGTATCACAACTCACCCCCCGAAAGGGGGTGATAGACGAGCGGAAAGGAGAATATTTGGTAAGACGAAAAGGGCTAGAGAATAGGTTTTGTTTCTTATGCCTTTTTCGTCCACCACAATGGTTTCTGAGAAAATTTTACGGCTCCCACTGGCACAAACATTGATTTTCCTAAAAAAAATTACAATAATTACGTTTCATTTTCTGGATTTTAATATTTCACAGGAAAAGTAACTATGAAAATTTGCACTACATTTGAGTTTAGGTATTTTAACAACAATGATTCCACTTAAATTCCAACAAATCTTTTCCCTGGTAAGTATTTATAAAACGTCTACTCATATAATGAGAGCTCCTGTGCTCATCGGTGCGTATAACGGAACGGTGCCGTTTTGTTTGCGTTCCGTATCTCATAGAATTTGTAGCACTGTGTCGAGGGTGTTACGAAGTATGAGATAATTGTTATGCTAACAATCTGGGTGAAAATGGGTCACTTTTCATCTTTCCGTAATGTTATTAGTTGGTATTATTAGGTTTTAGTACAATATTGTCATAAAAAATCATTTGTTTTTGAGAAAACCGCGAACATATACACACAATCATAAAAATCTAATACAAAACTTCCTTTTTTGAAGCCGGTTAAAAACAATTGCCAGTAGATATTTTTTATGAATTTGGCTGTTATGAATTCAAGTTTCCTTTTACTTTTTGTAGCAAAAGAATACTTAGTCACGTGAAACAAGCACAGCTAGTATTATTATAAACATAACATTTAAATGCAGACAATGAGGTAAAACCTGTAAAGATGAACTGACCGAAATCTTTAGAAAATGCGGTTACGCTACCGAAGAATACACTGCAATTAATATACTGAAAATAGAAATATGTTATAAACTCAGGTGGAGTGGTTCTAATATAGGTTGCATTACAAGCTAAAACCAGTCTTACTCAGTGGCTACAGAATTTAATTAGCGCTGCAGCAAGAGAACTTTCTGTTTACGCATCACACACCTAATTTAAATTCCGCTATGTGAACGTATAAGAAGCTCCAAGGAATTTCATTAAAGAAACATTAAAAAAATACCTATCTTCTTGACTGAATTTCGGTCACGGCGACCAATCTGAACAGAGATTGGCCAAGTACGCAGAAGATATTAAAGTGCACATGTGTGTGCACAGACACAGGTGCACTCCCTCTTCCCCCACTCTCATAGTTCGATGGGATGACAACCCGACACGACCGGCACCCTAATTACGTAACACACTATCTATCACAATCTGAATCATTTTGAAGCCTATTGCTAATTCATTGCTTCATATGTTCGAAAAATTTGTCTGCTCAACAACGTAAATAACGCAACGAATGTTGTGGAACTGTCAAAATGAAACCCATTCCTACTGTTAGTGTGTTACGTAATTACCCCGCCGGAAGAGATCAGGCGCAGGACCAACGGCGCCATGTGCTTTCCGAGACACAAGGGTGTCACATCACCAACTCTCAAATTTCGGGCTGCTACTGAGAAATTCCTTATGGAAAAACTCAATAACATTTTGCCCGACCTAGAAACCGAACCCAGCCCCACGCTCAGTCTCACTTGCGAGCACGAGATACAACGGGGCAGTCAAAAATAGTTACAGAAACATTATAGCCTCATTAAACAAGTGTTAAATGTTAATGTGACAGCGCTAGCGTTCCACACAAAATACAGATTTTCTTAAGTTTTTTGCAATTTGCACGTCAGAGTCAAGATGTTGATTGAAATCTGATTCGCGACCGTCAGAAATATGTACCTATCACTACAACTCTATAAGTTCATATTTATTTATTTATTAATTAAAACTTTATGCGAAAGAAAAAAAAAATGTATAAAGGCGGACTACCTATCATATTACCTTATTGACTGACTATTTCATGAAATCATGACATTTGAAGCCGGTTGATAGCTTAGATATTGAGTTGTATTGATCATTCTAAGATTATAATTCTGTGAATATGTACGGTCACCAATAGTGATTAGTAACCAGGGTCGTCGATATAGTTGAAGTTTAGTAAGAAACCGATGAATGTTTTCGAATAAAATAAAATTAAATTAATAGAAAACAAACGGTCATTTATCAAATTAAATTTCATTCAAAAACATCCATCGGTTTCTTACTTAACTTCAACTATATCCGACGACCCTGGTTACTTATCTCTTTTGGTGACTGTACATATATTTGTTACGGTGGCGAATCATATTTTGATCAACATACAAACTGATACAAACCTCCAAGCTGCAAAAATTACAAAAACTTGAATTTCGCGGTAGCCACCTTGACGTATACCCCTTAAAAATTTCATCCCCGTGTGCGTCAAGCCAGCGGGACCTCCTGTCATTTCCTGCGACGTTTACCTTTCATCTCGCATCAGAGACAATACATTGGATATGTGTTACTACTGTCCCACAAGTAGATATGTATCATATGTTGTCCCACATTACGTGTCCGAATAAATAAGCGGCCCGTGTGGAATTTGTGGATATGTCGGGAACATAATCACTTTTTTGGAATGCAGAGAATAGGTGAGAATTTTTGTAGTTGTAGTAAATGGAGGATATTGCTCATTGTGAAATATTGTAGTACCGAATTTTCATCTTGAGTTTGTGAAAACACAGAAATTGGAATGCAAGAAATGCTTGTACTCCGCTTAGCAAGTGTGTGGCTAGTGCGCTGGAGGTAGCAGATTCGACTCCGGCACATATAAGTTTTCTATGCCAAAAAAGATTTGGTTTATGGTTTGGTTTAGTATGTATAAAAGAAAGTCTAGTATTGCGAAGAGTATTTAAAAATACCAGACGTGTAAATTTAATCCTTTCTAGTCAAGTGACTGCAACTATACTTTTCACTCGTGACTGGTGAAGGTTCCCAGTTTTGGGTACCATCTTCATGTCTGTCAAAAAGATTGTCGATCACATTATATTGTTATTAGATAATGAAGTTAATGTATAATCCTCTGGATATTTTCGCCTTTCACAACATCCCTGGGCAATCTTTCTTTATCTCTAGCCCCATTATAAGTACTATTGTTAATAACAGACCTCTACCTTTAGGCCCGTTTCTCAAACTCCACATTTCAGTTCTGCTGCCTCCACTTCCACTTAATAACGTCCACTTAACCTCAAGAACCTCGAGAACACCGCGTACCTCCGTCAGCTCAAGTCCTCGCTTATATAAATCTCAATTAGTCTGACGTGGCAACATTATTCACTATTAGTATCGAGAGCACCAGACGAGGGCACTATTATGTCAGATTTGATAATTATATGACGAATTTGTTGGCAGACGTTTGTGAAAAGATTTTAAGTATATATTTTCCTGCTTTTACTTATTTTCCGCATAAAGTGATCATAAAAATTTCACCTTTTACTTTTCTGTCTTGATTGGACGTTCTATGGACCATCATTGACAAGATTGTTTCTTATTTAGTGTAAGAAAGTTTAAAAGCTTTTGACAAGTGCTATGAGTTTTAGAAAGAGACTGCATTTCATATGGTGTACACCGTGGGTGTACACAATAAAGAGTACTATATCTATCTGTCTGTCCGACTGACTGAGGCATGATTAAATGATAAATGATTTTATTTCTGTAAGTAGGTTTGAACAAACACTTTTACACGTCAATCATATTTTAAAAACTAGATGAGGTCGGCATTTCCTATCTGACTACTCTGAGAAGAAAGGCCGAAACAAACTCAGAGGTCACAGTCTCTTTTAAAGTCCAGACATAATCTTGGTCAGAACATGTGAAGACCATGTAGATTTGTGTCTGAAATGGTCTTTTGAGGCAAAACCACACAGATTGAGTGGACCTGTCCAGTCAGTGCACGCATTTGTCAGTAATCGTGCAGCTCAACTCAGAACTTAAGGAGCTCAACGATTCGACGAACAATACCAAAGAAAAGATATTTGGGTAGGCCACAAAAAAGACTCAAACTGCCAGAACATGATTCAAATTAAATGAGGAGAAAAAAAAAAACCAACAATGACCCACATAGTCTTCACATTCACAATATTAAAATAATAATCATATATTCAATGTAGCCTGAATGCTACTCACATTGACGTTGACAAAGACGTTCTTCAAAGTCGAACTGCTTTTAAAACTCGATATGCCGTGACAACGGCCGCCCACTGTGACAATCAAGCTTTGACACAACCTGAAGAAGGTGGATATTACACTATAATATAATAATATCTAGGATCATATCAGAATCTCTTATCTTATATGAAATATAAGAAATTTATATTATACCGAAGCACACAAAGAACTCGTATGTATATTATTTATTATCTATACATATACTATACATTAAATTATTTGAAAAAAAAAAACTACGAGGTGTGGGAACGAGTCTGATGCCGAAAATATAGTTTTAATTAGAATTTTTGTCCGTTTGTCTGTTCGTCTGGATGTATGTTCTGGATATTAGCGATAAAACGGCTGAACGTATTTGGATGAAATTTGACCCACAGATAGTTTACAACCGGGATTAACACATAGGGTACTTTTAATCCCAGTTGTACGTTCCCGTGGGATATTTTCCGACATCCACGCGGCCGAAGCCGTGGGCAAAAGCTAGTATTGTAATATATTTCATATTATATATGATTGTGTTATAGCCCCCAAACACGTGGCTCAATGTATTTGAGATCAGAATCAATTACATTGTGTCACGTGTAGGAAGCGGTACAGGAAACTCTATTATTGTGCTCCTTCAAAAATAAAGCAAAATCGTCTCCAACCAATTTGTCCCACTATTGACGAGGCCCTTATTTTTCTCCCAAACACTGCGACTGCTGATGATACTATTGACACAAATTAAATCGCATGAGCGTTGAACGGGACGTTGTCCGCAAACACCATTACGGGACGTCCCCCTTCGCCCACCATGGGGGACTCACACTACCCCAGTGGGGGAATGGGGGACGCGGGTTATTGTGTAACTTGCGACTTCGATTAGTCGCGGTCTCCTAAGATAAGTTGTGTTTGAGCGTCATATGTATTAACGGCCTGATTTTTTTAATTATACACGTTTTGTGTTTGATTTGCATGTATCAAAGGATATGCATGTTTGTGCACTTGTTGTTATTAGTAAGAAAAAATGCTTATAAAGTCATTTATCCTTAGACTATAAAGTTTAATGTTTGCAAACGCTTCAATGTACGAGGTCTTTGGCTCGTCAAAACGGAACAAATACATTACCTTGAGGGAAACTTGAATCTCTTAAACTTTCTGAACACCTAATTAATATCTGAAACTAAAACAATGAAAAAGTCGAGTTAATGTTACGACATATTACAGCAGCACGATGTAAGTTTCAAGTTTCGTCTTTAAACAAGTTCGCTATTTTTATTTTAAATAATTTTTTAATGCATTACTTACTTATTTACTTTTAAAATCCGCCATTTTGATTTTATAAAACTTTTTTACAAAAAAACAACCGACTTCCAAAAACAAAACTAAAAACGTGAAAAATAACTTTAATTTCGGAAGTCGGTGGCCAAAAACGACAATACACAACCAAAAACACCGACTTCCGAAATAAAAGTTATTTTTCACGTATTTTAATGTTTTTTTTTGGAAGTCGTTGTTATTTTGTAAAAACGTTTTTATTTTTCACTTTTTAGTTATGGTAACTAACCTCACACACATTCGTGTACCACTACTTGATATGTACGAGGGTCATTCAATAAATACTTAGCCTACAAAAAGTAAACGAAAATTTTGGAAAAGTGGCAATTTATTTTTCAACATAGTCTCCTTTTAGTTCGATACACTTAGCCCAGCGATGGTCCAACTTTTTTAACCCGTCCGAAAAATAGTTTTTGTCAAACTCTGCAAAATAGGCCTCCGTGGCGGCGATGACCTCCTCATTCGATCCATATCTATTCCCGGCGAGTGATTTTTTCAGATTAGGAAACAGAAAGAAGTCACAAGGGGCCAAATCTGGAGAATACGGTGGATGGGGCAGCAATTCGTAGCGTAATTCGACCAATTTGGCCATGGCAACGGCAGACGTGTGAACCGGTGCGTTGTCGTGGTGAAACAGCACTTTTTTCTTCGCCAGATGGGGTCGTTTTTTCTTTAATTCGGCGTCGAATCGGC
This sequence comes from Dryobotodes eremita, assembly GCA_917490735.1. Classification (NCBI taxonomy): domain Eukaryota; kingdom Metazoa; phylum Arthropoda; class Insecta; order Lepidoptera; family Noctuidae; genus Dryobotodes; species Dryobotodes eremita. Next base: position 17,269,262 of record OU823266.1, read on the forward strand.
CTAATAAATCGGCATAGTAAAGCCCTGTAATTGTTTTACCCTTCTCGAGGTAATCGATGTAGATCACACCTTGTGAATTCCAGAAAACGGTGGCCATAACTTTTCCGGCCGATTTTACAGTTTTCGCCTTCTTTGGAGCACGTTCCCCGGTCTGGATCCATTGTTTTGATTGCTCCTTGGTCTCTGGTGTGTACCAGTGGATCCAGGTTTCATCGACGGTCACAAAACGACGCAAAAACTCCGCTGGATTCATCTTAAACAGCGCCAAACACGTCTCCGATGTGGTCTCACGGTTGCGCTTGTTTTCTGGTGTGAGTAAACGCGGCACCCATCGCGCCGACAGCTTTCTCATGCCGAGTTCCTCGTGAAGAATATGATGCACTGTTCCTTCTGAAATGCCTACAGTCTCAGCTAGCTCCCGAACCTTCAATCGGCGATCTGCCAATACGAGATCATGGATTTTTTTAATGTTATCCTCCGTAGCAGCTGTTTTCGGTGCACCTGGACGTGGTTCATCAAAAACCGACGTACGGCCACGTGCAAACTCGTTGAACCAATTCTTGACGGTGGCCATCGATGGAGAAGAGTCACCGTACACAGCATCCAAGCGCTCTTTGATTTCGATGCGCGTTTTCCCTTCCAAAAATAGGAATCGAATCACCGAACGATATTGCTCTTTTTCCATTTTTGTAAAACCGATCGACACGTTCGCTTCCATAAGTTGTCAAATTAAAACAAATGAAGGGATTGGAATGAAAATTTGAAAAAAGAATTAAAAAAGAATGTGCTACACTGTGGTAAAACTCTTTTGAAACTACAGCGCCCTCTGGCGATGAGGCTAGGTACTTATTGAATGCACCTCGTAAATAACCGTGACAGAAAATTATTAAAACATCATCAATATAAACGAAGTGGAAAAAATACGCAGTATTAAGGATATCTCAAAAACTTCTGGTCAGAACTTGATCAAATTTAAATGAGACCACATGTGATGCACAAACTTTTAAATAAAAAAGAATCATCTAAATCGGTTGACCCAGACAAAAGTTCTGAGCTAATACACATTTTAAAAAAATACAGTCGAATTGAGAACCTAGTCCTTTTTTTGAAGTCGGTTAAAAAACAAAACCTAGCCCTACAACCATAGCGTCGTCGTGGCTTGCGTCGCACGCGCCGTCGATTAGTCGCGCTGTGTGTTGTTCGTCTGCTCGGGTTTTAGAAGTCGTTGTGTAAACAATGGCTACTAATGTTGTAAAGTGTGCTAGCTGCAATGTCGTCATAAATGAGACATTGGCATTTATCTGCAATAAACTGGACGTGATGGACGAGCAAAGTATTGCCCGCATTTGTGTCAGTGCATTCTCGGAAAGTGAAATTTTGAACGCCAAAAACTTGTTGTTTGATTCTATTCCGACAACAAAGCGCAAGAAGATAAGGAAAAGACAGGGGAAAACATTACGTGACATAGATGATATTGTCTGCCTGTTAAAAGAAACAGATCCAGAAGAAATCCCTATCTTTGTCGCTAGGGATTTACAAAAACTACCCCCGGTTTTGTTTGACCATGTAGATGTGACAAGACTTCTCAAGGATCTGTTGCTGATGCGAAGCGAGATAGATCGTATTTCTGAGGAGTATGCTTCAGTGAACCAGGTTAAGGAGCTAGCAGTTGAACTAGAAGCACTCAAGAATGCGTCTGTAGTTAACAATGTCTGTCGAAACATTAACATTAGACGGGGTGCCTGTGCATTGTCGAGCTTTGAACATGAGAGTGGACCTATGGGTTTATCTCCCGTATGTGGCGCGCCATATAAATCTGCAGAAAAACAGCCTACGACAACACCCTTAAAAAAGCAGACAAACATCTCGTCGGATGTGGGTAGCGCGATAACAACACCGCGCGTAGTTGTGAACGGAGCGACGCCCGCGAGTGTGAAGTTAACAGCTGATCGCGCTGTGTCTAATGCGACGGTGAGTCACACAACGTTACCGACCTCTGCCGTAACCTGTGCGCAAAATTCTGACCAATCAACCAGTCGCCAGTCACGCGTCGAAAACAATAAGAGTTTCTCTGTTATTGTGCAGGATGGAGTGTCGAAACCACGGTCCAAAACTCAAATGTCTAGTGAGGAATGGACCCTGGTTCAGAAAAAGAGACACAGATTGAGAAATCGCTTTGTAGGAAATACAGGGAAAGGTATTGTTGATTCGGATTATAATTTTAAGGCAGCGAGTACGCTAGTTCCGATCTATGTTTATAATGTGTCTAAAAAAACGACTGCAAGTGATATAAAATCTTATCTGCTGAAGAAAACAAACTTAGACATAAAATTAGAGAAAATGAATATGAAATTAAATAAGGATTATAATGGATACATTCTTTTTGTGCCTAAATACAAGCTTGATATTTTTATGACTGATGACTTTTGGCCCGACGGGGTACTATATCGCCGTTTTGTTGATTTTAGTCGCAACGCAGACAGACCTACCTACCGGGAGATAAATGGAGTATTATCGACACTAAATGGATAGTACAATTAAGCTTGTTACATTCAACTGTAAGAGTGTCACTAGGTCGATAGAATGTGTAAAGGGTCTCTGTCAGACGGCGGACATTGTGGCACTACAGGAAACTTGGCTTTTGCCCCACGACGCACGCTGTAAGAAAATCGCAATCTGACGGGATTTTATTCTTATGATACGGAACTAATTAATTTGATTGATATAAGTTATAATTAAATGTTTTTTTAGTTTTATAAAATAATTTTGTATTGTTTCGTGTATTTTTGAAATTTAAAAAACTGAAAAATACAGCAAATAAACATATTACTCATTCGTTGTGGGCAGGGAAAGCAATGACAAAACTTCTGGCTCCAATATACTTCTATTTTTTCGTGGTATGCTCCTTAATCCTGCTAAATAGGGGTCAGATGAGATTAAAAGTCTATTTAGGAGATCTGTATTTGTATCTACACGCGAAGTTTTTCGTGTAAAGAATTCTCTATAGTAACGATTGTCTTTGTTTCGTGCCTCTTGGGCTTCTTCCGATAACTGGCCAATTGGTAGTATACATGATGATATCACGTCTTTACCATGAAAAAGAACTTTGTGAACACTGACAGGCATATTGTACCAAAAATATCCCATAAGATACAGTTCCCTGGTATCTTTAACAAACAAATCAAAGGCATTTACGTCAATCGAAAACCCGCATCCGAGAGATTCTAAAATTATATGAAATCGATGAACCAGTTCTGAATTCACGCCAGTTATCTGAGCTGTTCTTGAGGAATCTCGAAAAAAGCGTCTGGCAGTGTTGCCGTCATTGGTATTTCCCGACTGTTGATTAGGCATGTCCACCAATAAACCCATTTCATTTCTGAATCTTCTTTGAATCTGCTCCTTCTTGTTTTTGACTAGATTTTTATTTTGATCACCTCTAACTTGCCAGACTTTTATATCGAGTCTATATGCAATGTGCAGTATACATTCCATGAATCTTATCCACGAATGTAATGGAGAAAGTCCAAAAGTCATTGCAGCTGTATCGAGTGGTTTCTTTGAAATAACATCAGGTTTATTCATTTCGGATGGCTTTGCTCCACATATATAGCAAGTTTGAGAGGAACCGGACACTGTCGACAAGGCAGTGCAAATTTTGCCATCAATCATAGTAAGCATGAATACCGGTTTTACAAAAATAAGAACGTCATCCATATGAACTTCTACAGGTGATAATGTATCTATTTGATGTTGCATCGCGCTGACCTCTTGTTTTGTTAATTCTGTAGTTTCCCTAGCGAAATGAAGTTTAATAGGTCTACAGAAACGTGTAGACGAGGGAGCAGGGTTTTGCCATACGACCATATTCTCCTTTTCAGTATTCAAAGCCATTTGAATGGGCACCATCGAAATGCTGAAGAGATTTTCGTCAAACTGACTTTCTGATGTGAACTTCTGTTTATACCTTTGTTGTTGAGCTCCATCACAACCCCACTTAATCAGGCAGGTTAGTTCCTTTGATCCAACTTTTAAAATTTCAATAGAATCTAACACATTTCTTTGGGTTAAACATATACGATTGATAGTATGATTCACCAAAGATTGAAGATTGCATTCTGCAGTTGTTTCCGTGACAGTCTTCTCTAACGGATAACACTGTTTTTTTACTTCCAGTATTTGGTCATAAGAAGGTAACAAGTTTTTAGCCAGGTTATTAACCTTTTCTCGAATTATATTGTACTGGTGAGTAGATAATTTAGCATCTATCATCATGCCAAGAGCTTCATCTGCAGATAGAGATACAGGATCATTAATTTGACGTTTACGGGCCTGTTTGATTACTGTCCCACTATTACCGGACTCAGACGATAATTCTCTTACTGTGGCTGCAGAATCTCGTTTGCCAGCATTGCGTAAATTGCATTCATTAGCCACAGCAATTTCTTCTGGACTGGTCGTCTCTATAAGTGTTTGGATTTTTCGTTTTTGTGTTCTATCACAACAGTCTTGAAAACGTTTTGCTGGTCTTCCTGGAGTAATTGAGGAGGAGGATGATGGAATTTCTTGTAAAACACTTTCAGGTAAAGTAATAGTTGTTTTTAACCAATTCATATTATTTTCTAAAAAACGATCCCGATGACGATGGCATTTAGTCCATTTTATTTCAATTTGTTGGCATAATGCTCTCAGCAAACCCTTGATTTTATTTTTAGAATATTCAGAATAAGTTACACGAGGATATCTATTCATAAAAAATGAAAAAACTTCGTCAAAACGATCACTCCCTCTGTTAGAAGTCCAAATTTCGAAAATTTGCAATTTCGTTATTTCGGTAGCCATGCTGAAAAAAAAAAAATGTATGGGTGCCGCAAAAAAGCGCAAAATTTATGAGTTGCATCTGTTAGTTAAAACTATCAGCTGTACTGTGATGGTATATACTTTACTATATAATGCTATATAATATGTTTTCGGGACTAATGAATTTAAAATGTAAAAAAATCGAAGTATGTTTCGTGTCCTAACAGAAATGGTTGATTTTAGTATATAATTACTATTATAAATCGAACAAAATATGTATGTACTTACATATGAAATACCAACACTACGACAAATAAAGTAAATAACACTATTGACCCAATAATCACTTCGTAATCGTAAGCGTAATTGGCACAAATTAACACTGCAAAACACGTAGTGAGTGTGACTCAGTTTTGTTTCTGATATGAACATTTCTAATATTTATGTTGACATACCCACATTAAAAAAAATATGGTGTCGTTTTTATTAGAGGGTAAGGAATAAAAAGACACCAATAATTGGTAGATAAAACATTGTTCGGATTTTGAATTAAATACCGCTAGATTGCGATTTTCTTACAGTGTGCGACGTACAGTTCCTGGGCAGCATTGATGACGCGTTTTCCTTTACTGGAAAGTCTGCTGTGGATACATCCGCTGGAGTGCTTAGAGGAAGGCCGTATGGTGGCCTACTATTATACATCCAATAAATGGGATGTATAATAGTATTGTAAATATTTTGACTGAAGCCGCTAAGAGAAGCTGCATTGCACCTCAGCGCCAAAATTTTAAGTACGTAACGGGGTGGAATAGGCATGTTAGTGACGCACACCGGAGGGCCAGGTTTTGTTTTCAGACATGGGTATCTTATGGACGTCCTAGATCTGGCTATGATTACAATAATATGTGTGAGTCTAGGAAACTCTTTAAAGAAAAATTAAAGTACTGCCAAAATAATGAATGTCAGATAAAGATGGACATCATTGCGGAACATCATGCTAATAAAAACTTTGGCGATTTTTGGAAAAATACCCATAAACTGAATCCAAGGTCGGGCGCGCCGGCGAGTGTTGGTGGCGCGCATGAGCCGCGGGACATAGCCTGCGCCTTTCAGCGGCATTTTAGTGTGGTATCACCGCTCGGGTCTGCGTCACAGGTGCTCGCAGCTGAGGATCGCCCTGGGCATGCTAACGTTAGATTCTCCGCCAAGGATGTGGCCCAAATTATAAAGAAGATGGTGAGAGGCAAGTCCCCAGGTCACTATAGTCTTAGCATCGAGCATTTGAAGTACGCGGGCGTACACCTGCCAAGAGTCCTTGCACTATTATTTAACTTGTGTGTTAGTCACGGTTATTTACCCGATGATTTAATGCACACAGTCGTAGTGCCAATTGTTAAAGATAGGACGGGTGACTCGTCGGATCTGTCTAATTACCGACCGATCTCTCTTGCGAATGTCATAGCTAAGGTACTGGATAGTTTGCTTGACCGACAGTTGGAGAAGCACCTCCACTTGCATGACGCTCAGTTTGGGTTCAGACCCGGATTGTCAACTGAGAGTGCTATCCTCTGTCTCAAGCAGACTGTTCAGTACTATACGGACAGAAACACACCAGTATACGCATGTTTTTTAGATCTTTCAAAAGCTTTTGATCTGGTGTGTTATGACAAGCTGTGGCAGAAGCTACAATGTGAAACAGATGTACCACATGAGGTTGTGTCTTTGCTCCGGTACTGGTATAGGAAGCAGCAGAATACCGTTAGATGGGCGGGTGCACAGTCGGACGTGTATGGGTTGCAATGCGGAGTGAGACAAGGGGGTTTATCCTCGCCTCGCCTCTTTAACCTGTATATAAACCGGCTGATCGGCGAGCTCAGCAGCACTAATATTGGATGTTCCATAGACGGAGTGTGTATTAACAACATTAGTTACGCGGATGATATGGTGTTGCTGAGCCCATCGATCGGTGCATTACGTAAACTTTTGCGCATATGTGAGTCATATACGGAGGCCCATGGGCTCAATTACAATGCTAAAAAGAGTGAATTTTTAATCTTCAAAGCAGGTACCAAATTTTACTCATCTGTACCTCCTGTCACTCTTTGCGGAATTCCTTTAAAAAGGGTACAGCATTTCAAGTATTTGGGCCACTGGGTCTCTGACGACTTAAGTGACAATCTGGACATTGAGAGGGAGCGCAGGGCGCTGTCTGTCCGGTGTAATATGTTGGCTCGTAGGTTTGCACGATGTACTAGACCTGTGAACGTGACTTTATTTAAGGCATATTGTCAGTCGTTTTACACGTGCAGCCTGTGGGCCAGCTTTACGCAGCGGGCGTACAGCGCACTGCGCGTGCAGTACAACAATGCTTTCAGGATACTGTTAGGGCTCCCGCGGTTTTGTAGTGCTTCAACTATGTTTGCTGAGGCGCGGACCGATGATTTTTTCGCGATCATAAGGAAGCGGAGCGCTTCACTATTAAGTCGCCTACGAAGCAGCTCGAACAGTCTCCTGAGGGTGTTTTCCGAGCGGTGGGACCTGTCCCTGATACAGAGGTGGATGCAGCTTCATGTTAGCGCTTCTCCTCGCATTGTTTGACAGTTTTTTGTAATTATAATTGTGTATGTCTAATTTTATTATTTGATTGTTTCAATGTGTTTTTCTAATGTGTATGTGTAATTTTGTTAAATTTGTTTTTGATTATTGATTATTTTAATGTAATGTGTATTTATCATTTTATTTTTATAATTAATGTATGGACTATGTCTGAATTAAATGAATTATTATTATTATTATTATAGCGCGACTCATATATTAAAATCCATCCAGTCGTTATGATGCTTCGAGGGTATAAAGAATCCCACATACAAAAATACATAGATACACGTGAAAAATATAACCCTGTCTTTACTTTCGCCGTCGGGCAATAAAGTTCTCTGCTACATGCACAATAACAACTGCAACCAGTCGCTTGTACTCGTATCACTGTATTCACTCGAGGCTTTTGTCTACTAATATGGCCGTCTTTTTGGTATCTGTCCATGTTGGTAGCACATGGACAGACCGCTACAGTAATGGTACATGCACTTGTAATAGAAATACTTAGATGTTTATGATGATGTCATGTTTGTGAACGGGCGCCGTCGCGTCGGTTGAGACTGGTCATCTCTTAACTGCCACGGCTTATTTTTATTTTTAATCTTATATTTTGAATTGTTTCTTAATATTTTTTTTAGATTGTTCTCACATATAGAAGCAATAAGAATAATTTATCCAGGATTTTGTAATATCTTGATTTAAACGAGTATCCTTGGAGTTTCTTGTTTCTGTTCTTCTCCATAGAGATCTACGTTTCGGAATGGGCAGCTTCAACTTTCTGACTAACTGACCGACTCTTTGACAATTCAGAAGTACCTGTAAATGGTCCAATTGAAATAAGTGCTTTTAGTTTGAGTTTCTTGTTATGCTAAGTTTTAGATGAATTTGTTCTAATTATATACTTTTAAATGAAGGTCTTGTGCACCTATAATAACTGTCATCTCATTGTTCTTTCTTCAAAAAGAAAACATTCAGTTCTTTGTTCGATCACAAAACCAACATATTTATTTTAGAATAGAGTGAGACTGGGCAGACTGAGTCAATGATGTTTAAGTCCAAAGTTTTTATAATTGAATTAAAATTCGACAGCTGATCTCTGAAATGATCTCAATCTGGACTGGTCTGGGATTCAATCAAGTCAGCGAAAGTGTTAAATTCAGTTTCTCCATTAAAAACTTGTCAGTACGTACGGGCCCATGTCTGGATTAGTGCCTGGTGATTCACCAGGCATAAATTTTACGTTAGGTTACTTTATGTATTTCCACAATCGATTTAATAGGTGTAATCTACCTGCTCACTCAAGGAAAATAAAATAAATTGACGAAATTAAGGTGAACTGTTGACACTCCTGCGTACCCCGCTTCGAGGAATACAGACAATTCATGTTGTAACGCGTGTTTGGACAACACGAGCAAATGGAACAGTTTACTTTACAAACCCTCCCAAACAAAAACCTTGCTCCACCCAAAAACCCTCGTAGCTGTTGGTTCTAAATCAGTGTCTGTTCGCTGGTAATCCGGCGATGCATCACTGACGGAGCAAGCCTGATGATTGATGGCATCGGGCATCGATTAGCGGGACAAGATGGGCGGCACGTCGCGGTGTGATGGACTGGTTTGTTTGTTTGAGGACAAGGTTTTAACTTGTCCTCAAACAAACAAACCAGTCCATCTTCAATAAGCTTGTAGTGATATTGTAAAGAGGGTAGTCAATAGTTTTTAGAGAAATATCTTTATTTTACTTAATAATTTCAACTGTTACAGTGTAGATTTAAGCCCCTGTACCATTTTTACCTCCAACTAGCTGGTTTTGATTTACTCCTTCGTCATGGGAACACCGTCGCCCCCGCCTACATCACCTGACCCCCGTTGTCTTCAACAAATATAGTCTTATCTGGTTTCACTGACCGAGATCACCTTGCACAGATCCTTCTCTAATCTGACCGCACATGTTTACAACACACTTACTGTAACGTATATAATAAAATTTACGTTGAAAATTCAACGTAGAAACCGAAAAGGTTCAAATAACTCGATTAGATTACCAAAGTCCTTCGCTTGGGAATTAAATAGAGAATTAATTTGCCCGTAAACAAAGTGTTCTCGTGCGCGAGGAAGAGTAACGTTATCAAATAATCAAATAGTGGACAGCATCGGTAACATTACTCGGACATTTTGGTCGAATGTGTAATTTGATGTGCAAAGTATGAAGGGTACCGCAGAAAATTCTTGAATTAGGCAGACAGCCAGGACTGAAGGTTCTTTATTAATTAACAGAACTCTAAAAGTGGTAGGTATAAAACCTGCAAATAGAACCCTTTAAATGTAATAAACCCGAGACTGTAATCAACGCGCTTAGTTGCTGACGATAAGGGTGCGTTCATATCCTTGTGAAATGATTGCTCAGTGGCAACAATACTACAGCAAAACGCAATTAAATAACATAATAAACAAAACGTTAGGAATCAGTCAATTAGTTCAATTACAGATCACATTCCATAGCTAGACAAGCTGACTAATGCTTTGTTTTGATATCAATTAATAATTATTCTATTACATTCAACGCATATAATTAGGTAAAACATTAGATAATGACAACCAACTCATTAACACAACACAAAATTGCAGTCCATTTATGATGGATGCGTCCCAAATTTTGCAATTATTATAATCACCTATTAAAATCTAACAGACACAATTTACAAATGGAGGTGTTGAATGTTCATTTTCATTTTATTATTGCAAGATTTGATAGAATCGTTTATTAATTACATTAATTTTAAAGCCGATTTTCAAATACCAATCAATAATTTTCAAATTACAATCGTCAAATAACTATTATTTGAGAGAACAAATGCAGCGGTTTGTCATCATTTTCTACGCAGATGCTTTACTTAGTACTATATTAAATGCAACTATTGGCTACTACTAACCGAATATTATCAAGTTGCATCTCGTCACAACATGGCGTTCCTCATAACTTAGTGTCGCTAGTATGGCCGCACCCTACACCCAGCCCTGGTTCAGTTAGGATCTGGGACACTTGCGTGAAAGACACTTGTGCGAAGAGACATTTCCGTGAATGGACTTTTGCGTAAACGGACCTTTGCGCGAAAGACACTTGCGCGAAAAGAGATTTCCACGAATGGACTTTTGCGTGAACGGACCTTTGCGCGAAAGACACTTGCGCGAAAAGATATTTCCACGAATGGACTTTAGAGCGAAAGACACTTGCGCGAAGGACACTTGCGCGAATCCACTTGCGCGAAAGGACAGTTGCGCGAAAAAGTACCGGAAATGAGATTTCTTAATATCATCACGCCTGTATTCTTCCAAAGGTTGGGGAAAGGATGTATACTATACCCACAATTCGCCAGTTATCTTTAAGTTACAGACAGACTGGACGTAAACTGTCCAGTTAGGTAGATAGGTAGTTTTTTTATTGCAATGTTTAATTATTTGTTTATTTTCTTATTTATGTACACATATTTAAATACAAACGAAGTACGATATACTCGTATTTTAACATCTGAGTACCTGCTTATTTCTTAAGATTTCTTTCTTAAATATTTTTTTTTTTTTGTTTTTATAGTTTTTCGACGTGGGTGTCATTTTCATGGTTTTCGAGGTTGCTTACACAATATTTTAAGAAAGCTCTTTTAGAAATAAAAACCCAAAGTCTGAAATAATATACAAAATACTAAAGACGGTTTAAATCAACTCATTTTTATTCCCTGAACTGTACACAAACAATGTGTTTGTTGAACCACACAAGTTAATATTATTAGCAGCGAGTGTTCCATAAAATTATGATAATCCGCTGAACAGTCTCTAGAGAAATTAGTATAATCGCTGATAGCTTCGCTGTCCCGCCAATGTGCAGCTTCTCGTTTGGAATATTGTATGATAACACGTATTTTTGTATTCATAGATTCTAAATAACTTTACTAATAGCGAATAACAGATATTTATGGAAAGAAGAACACATGTTGTGCCGACCGTAAATACATTGGGATGTGGGCAAGAGAACGATGATGAGATTCCAAATAACTAACGAAATGTACTAAACTAACACCTCTGCTTAATCCTTCGGGGATAACAGGTGTGATAATTATGTTATCTTAGATTCTAAATCCAAAAGAGGGTCGGTTACAACCCGTCATTACTAGGTATTGATAAAAAATAATATGGGATTATGAGAGGATCACCAAATCTAAATGCCAAGTGATTAACAAAACACGTATTTTATAAGATTTTCGTGTCATTAAATGCTGAATATGGCTGCTAATGAATAATTACAAAGAAATAATTTTTCCAGTCATCGTTTTAGTGACTTGAAGAGATTGGCAAGACATTTTTGGTTCGACAAAATATAAGTTGGAATTTTAAAATATCACGTTAAATGTAGGATTTTGTAACAGTAAACTAGCAAACTCAAACTCAAACTCAAAGCATTTATTTCAAATAAACCAATTACAGGCACTTTTGAATTAGAGATAGAACACTGGCAACACTGGTAGCCGGTCGTCAAAAAAACGGTCTCTAGGCTAATTAATTTATAAAATTATTAATAGTAGTTTATTTATGTTAAATTAGTGTAATATAGTCGTACCTAGTTATTAAGAAGTATATTTAGTGATTATACAGTGTTTTTTGTCGCGTGAACTACGCACAAAGGATATAAAACCGGCTGTCAACTCAACCAACTCAACGGTGACGGAATTCAAAATATCATCAATCCCGGGGAGTATTTTGTTTTATTTAAGTTATTTTACATAATATTTACTGACCATAGAACATCACAAAATACTGCTCAGGTCTCTGAGCTACGTCCATCACACACTGGCACGGTTTATGTCTCCTTTTGCTTGACAACTAGTGGAAGCAAAATCGACGACGAAAACATTCGCTCAGACAATAAACACTACATAATATACATAATTTACTACACAAAAATAGGCTCAATATAGCTTAATGATTATTTATTCATACTGTAAAACCTGTAATGAGTCATAAACTTGTTATTGTCAATCAAGTTTCTTAGTGTCTTTTAATAAAAACAGTGTATTCCTTGTAACTTCTCTTCTGTTTAACATTCCCATCTAATTCCTTATTAACTTCACCTAATTGTAATATCTATTTGTTAACAATTCATTACTTATTTTTAACTTAATTTAATTTTTATTTTTGTTTTTCTCTTCTACCTCCTTCTAATCTAAATATTAGAACATTTTTTCTTACACTGTTATTTAGCTGCTTATCTTCACACATTCCAGGTCACTGACATTTCAAAGAAAATGATGACCCGCAGTGCTACAATCAGGGAGATGGAAGCAAAATTAAGAGCTACGTTGAAGGAACTCGAGGCTTCTAAAGCTATGTGCAAACAGCTGCTCCAGGAAAGGGAAGACAGCGAAGTGGAAGTGGAAAACATTAATTTAAAAAACACCTCCCTCAAGAATGAGCTGTCTCACCTACACATACAACACATGGACTTAGCCGATCAGCACAGTGAACTACAACATCTAGTGTCAACATTTCAGGAGTGCAGTGACACCCATGAACTGGCTTTGAATCGAATAACAGAACTGGAACAAAAATTGTGTGAAGCCCAACAGGCACTATCGCTCTCAGAGTGTATAAAGGTTACCAAGCAGGTTGCTAGAACCAGTAATTTATTTGATAAGTTAGTAGGTAGTGTGTCAAAATCAGTGTGTGAGCCAGCTGTAATGATAGATTTGACTGGTGATGATACCATACCATTATGTCCTATTGTTATGAGTCACAACAAATTGAAGAAATATATTAAAATCAATAAGTTAATTAAACGGTCACAGAGAGCAATTAAGAAACAAAATCTCTTAAAATTAAATCTTTCGCTTAGAAAGGAACGTGTTGTCCTATCAAAAAGTTTAAATATTTGTACTATTGAGTTAGATAAATGTAGGGAAAAGTATGACACTGATATCCGGCTCCTCTATAATGATATATTACACAAGGAGCATTTGCTGAAGGATATTTTTGAAAAATATGAGACTTCACAAAAACAATTAAGTGACCGCATGTTTGAGGCTGGGGAACTACTGGATTTGGTGAAGTGCAATGCTGAGAGGTATGAGTCTCTGACTAATAATCACTCATGCAGCTGTACCAACCAACCACAACCTCTTCAGCCTCAGCCGGACTTGCCCATTCCGGTGTTGGATCTTCCAGCAGAGACTTATGTTAACACACAGAAAAATAAATCTATATTTTTTGTGACGAATTAGGTTCTGGCTTTGGAAAAATTTTACTCAATTACCTTAGCCATAGTTTTACCAATCATACTTATCATAACATAAGTTTTAAACAAATGATTAAAAGAATTGCAAACTCAAACCTAGATAATTATTATAGCATGGTTTTGCTATTAGGTAATAGTACTGGTATTACCAGAAAGGACATAGTGGATGGTGTAAACACCTTATTAAAGTTAAATGTAGGAAAGCTGATGTTGTGTGCTTTTCCTTACTCTGATACTTTATCAGATGACGAAAATAATTATATTTATAAGTTGAATAATACAATTCATAAGCTGACATGTTGTCATAGTGACAAGTTATTGTATTTTGACACTAACAAGTTTGTTAGTGGTTTTAAGTTAACTCAGAGAACTCTATCTCTGTCTTGGGAATGTCGACATCTGATTGCTATGTTGATAGCATATAGTATTAATGAGGTTATAAATAATATAACAACTTTTAGTATTAGGGACGAGTCTGTGTTGCCTAGTCATACTAACAACATAGTGATTAATTATGAATCCTCATGCTGTACGAAGGAGGAGAATCCACCTATAATACCAACATCTTTGGAGGTCACCACCAGTCAGATAGGGTATTCTCTTCCTGCTGGAACTGGTACGGGCATTCTAGACACTTCATTTGTAGTTGTGGAGGTCACTCCGGATAATCATTTAAACTAGTCAGTAAGACAACAGAAGTTACCCCTTCAAGTAACCAATTATTATTATTATTAGAGAATAATAAAAAGGTATCTTCTGGCAACATAACTCATAATAATAAAATACCAAAGGGAGTGCAACATACTTTAAAATTATTTAATCAAAATATCCAAGGTTGCGCTTCCAAATTACTGGAAATAGAATTGTTTTTAGAAAATACTAAGTTTGATGTCATTTGTTTAACAGAACATTGGTTAAAAGATCATCAAGTAATGTCAATTAATTATGAAAATTATTGTGTAGTTAGCCATTTCAGCCGAAAACGTATGATACATGGCGGGTCATTAATATTAGTTAAAAATTCAATTAAATCGAAAGAACGAAAAGACGTCATCGGACTGTCTGTCGAGCACACCATTGAATTGTCCTGTGTTGAGCTTGATAAGCATGTTATAGTATGTGTATACAGACCTCCAAGTTACCAGAATCTATCTGTGTTTGATTCTATAATTGAAGATGTGTTAAAGAAACTAAGTACTAGTAGTAAGTCAATAGTCATATGTGGAGATTTTAATATTAATTTATTAGAAAATAACTCGAATACTGTTAGATTATTAAATCTTTTCGGGTCATTTGATTTGTCAAATGTTTTTATTGAACCAACCCGAGTGACAGCTTCTTCTGCCACTTGTATAGATAATATTTTTTGTAATTGTGATTATTTACACAAACAAATTGTAAATAAGTTGCCATCTGATCACAGTGGCCAAACAGTAACATTTTGCTCCTACATGCCTTTACAAAAAATTCAAATAAGGTTTAGGCCAATTACATGTAAAAAATTAGAGCAATTAAATAATTCTTTAGCCAGTACATTATGTGATCAAAGATTTAATAATGTAGGTGACCCAAATGAGTTCTACGCCGAGTTCTTTTCACTATTAAACACGCAATTTAATGACACTTTTCCACTAAAGACTAAAATTATTTACACAAAGTTTTTATTTAGTGATTGGGCGACTCCAGGTATTCGTAAAAGCAGGGAAAAGCTATTTGAACTTTATGGTCTAAAGCAACATATGAATAATACAAGATTTCATCAGTATGTTGCAAAATATTCAAAAACTTTTAAAAGTGTGTGCAAACTAGCAAAAGCACTTTATATTAGCAATAAAATAAAATCAGCTGATGATAAAATAAAAACTACCTGGCAAATAATAAATAATGAAACAGGCAGGAAAAAACAGCGTAATACAGAATTTAATTTAGAGACTGCACATGGCCTCATCAACTCTGATGTAGAAATAGCTCAGGAATTTGAAAACTTTTTTACTAATATTCCCCTTAAAACTACTGAAGCTTTAAATTCCTCACCCGCGCTTTCTGCTGCCTTACTTACAAAGAATGTCAAGGCATGCCCTTTGGAGTTTAGGTTTCAGCATACAAACCCCCAAGCTGTTATAAAAGCTTTTAAAGATCTTAAAATTAAATCAACAGAGGATCTCTGGGGAATGTCTGTAAAAGTCTGTAGATCTCTCATCGAAACCATTGCTCCCTATTTAGCTTTCATATTTAACACCAGTGTAGACCAAGGAGTTTTTCCGGATCTTTTGAAACACAGTAAAGTAGTTCCGTTGTTCAAATCCGGTGATAGTAAAGAACCCAACAATTATAGGCCTGTGTCAATTTTGCCAGATCTCAGTAAGGTGTTTGAAAAGTTAATGCTTAATCAAATGTTACGTCACTTTAATAAAAATTCCATCTTTCATGAACAACAGTACGGTTTCACCAAAGGGCGCTGTACCACTGACGCTGGTGTCACCCTACTAAAGAACATTTTTAACGCCTGGGAAGGAGCACAGGATGCCATTGGAATCTTTTGCGACCTCTCTAAGGCGTTCGATTGCGTAAACCATGAGACACTTCTGCTGAAACTAGAGCACTATGGAATTAGGAATACAGCTCTTGATCTACTAAGGTCATACCTGAAAGATAGAAAGGTTAAAGTTCAAGTAAACGGCAAGAACTCATTAGGGTCTGAAATGACAATGGGCGTTCCTCAAGGTTCGATATTGGGTCCATTCCTCTTTTTAGTTTACATTAATGATTTACCCCAATTACTGCAGAATCAACCGAAGATGGTGTTATTTGCAGATGACACATCATTGATCTTTAAAGTAGACCGACGGTCACAAAATCTTGACGATGTCAATAACTCTATTCTTCAGGTCCAAGATTGGTTTATGGTAAATAATTTGGTACTTAATGAAAAAAAAACCAAATGCATTAGATTTAAATTACCTAATGTTAGAAGTTGCGAATGTGACATCATATTGAATGGAGAAAAACTAGAATTTATTAATCAGACGGTTTTCCTGGGAATCACGCTAGACGAGAAATTGCAATGGGGACCCCATATAACATCTCTTGCGGGGCGGTTAAGCTCGGCCGCTTATGCTGTTAGGAAGATAAGACAGTTAACAGATGTAGAAACCGCGCGTTTGGTCTATTTTAGCTACTTCCACAGCATTATGTCATATGGCATTTTACTGTGGGGTCGGGCTGCTGACATTGAATCCATTTTCATTTTGCAAAAGAGAGCTGTCAGGGCCATTTACAATCTATGTCGTCGCGAATCTCTTAGGGAACTATTTAAAAAGATTAATATTATGACGGTACCTTGTCAATTCATTTATGAAAATATTATGTATGTAAGAAAAAATCGACATCTTTTTAATAAAATAAGTGATAGACATAATTTTAATACTAGAAATAAAGATAAAATTGATCAACCATTTTTTAGATTATCTAAAGTACATACATCTTTTATGGGGTACTGTGTTAAATGTTACAACAAAATACCTTGTGACATATTGCAATTAAATGAAAGAAAATTTAAAACTCATATAAAAAGTACACTTTGTAAACAAGCATATTACAAATTAGAGGATTATATCCTAGATAAGAATGCTTGGAAACATGCTGGTCCTGCTCCATAGGACAATCTAGAGTCTAGACAAAATCAAACTGGTTGCTAATTTGATTGTATAATTGATAATTTTTATGACATTGATTGTTACATTATGTACTTAACTACTTAAACTCACACACTAAATTATTACTTGTTGAAATTTTGGAAACATCATCTACTTTTCAATATTTGTAAATATGTGAGCACCATGTATCTATCACATAATTAATTTACCTGCCTTTGCATTATATTTAATTCTTTTTACCTATTGTGGTATAGTAATTTTATTCTAGGTGCATCGTCTTCACATATGATTACATAATTAATGTGAACTTACATAATATTGTAAAATATTTTAAAAGAGTAACGGTGGAGTTTCTTGCCCATTCTTCTCCATACGAAACTACCTTTTGGAAGGGGCAACTAGAATCAATTCTATTTTTTTTGTAAATTTTGACGTTCAAAAGTGCCTTTTATGTGCCTATTTGAAATAAATGATTTGACTTTGACTTTGACTTTGACTTTATTGTCAAGGGGTCGGTCAGTCAGAAAGATGAAGCTAGTTGCCCATTCCAAAGCGTAGTAGGTACCTATGGAGAAGAACGGGCAAGAAACTCCATGGACACTCTTTTAAATCAAAATATGGTTACAAATTATTGGTTACATCATTCATGTTGAAATTATGCATGTGAGAACGATGCAGAACGTTAAAAGCGTCCGTAATAAAGAGACGACAACAATTCCAATATTAAATTAAAATAAGCCGTGGCAGTCAAGAGATGACCAGTCCCCACTGACGGCGCCCGTTCACGAACCTGACGTATGGATCAGCACCATTTAGCTCAACCATTTTGAAGGGAACTTAATGATCCAAGCCTTTACCTTTGTCAGACTGATAAAGCTATACATAATTTGACGACTAGATTCCAGAAGCAATAACATTGAACTTGGGAAATGAACGCAATATCGGCGCGTCGCTGATTAAAAGTGCACTACACATAGACACAAACACGCATACATCACTCATCACTTCTATCACATTCAGTTATTCCCCTCGTGGATCACCACTAAGCTATTAAATTAAATAAACGACTTATATTAGTTAGAAACCTGAACGATTAAAACTTGCAGAAAGCGGAGTGATCGGTGAACTTTCAGCCCCGCTAACCATACCCTTAGATTCCAATCCCATACACTTACACAAATATACACCAACAAATAAATTGTACCAAATAAAAACCTACAACATACCCTCAATTTATACAATTATCGGCCTTCTACCTGTGCCCACGTGAACTTAACGGCCCACAAACTATTCCTAATGAACGCACATAGAAAAAACAAAAGAAACCGTCCGATTACCGACAGACGTATAAATACCAGGTTTTATTGATGCAGAAGAGACCCTTGAACATGGCTCATTAGTTTTGGTCCGAAATGTATTATAAACCTATGGGATTGTGCGGTTTTTCTACTCCGTTAACTGCATCAATTTTGGAGTGCAAGAATATTTTGACTTTTTCAATTTTGTTTCCTTGCATTGTCATGTATTCACGTCACTATAATAATTCTATCCCTCGTAATCATCAGGATACTTAAGGATGCCAAAGTAGTTCATAATAATTCTAGCCTCTAGACCAAGTTTTGACCCTCTACTTGTCCTAAGGACACATCCATATCACTCGGACAAGCTCTCAATACCATAATAAACTTGAGCACCACATCAATAAACAGCGAACTACAACTACAGGACACAACAGTAATAACTTTAGAAGGTCCACTGACTTCTGTCGGTTGCAAACGGTATATTCTTTTTAGTAATTATTGGGGTACATATTTGGACGTCAGAAATTAAAATACCTACGGGTAAAATGTCACTTTTCAAAACATTGAAAACTTAAATATCGGACGACTATAAAACAGAAAATTAAATACTGTATCTAATTATTATCTATAAAAGTGACATCAAAAGACCTAAATATCGAAGTACAAAGTATCGAATGTGCTAAATATCGATACTTATTTATTATGTACAAGTCATGTAATGGAACTCCCTTGTTTCGTAGAACATCTTTAAATATAATTTTACTTGGAATATTTTATGCGAACTGAAATTATACAAAGAGGAATTATATTTTAAACTGTTATAAAAAACATGGGAGAACCACATGAGGTTCTCCCATATATTCCATACAGGAATGTATTTAAATTATTTTTTCATAATAAATACCCAAAATAAAACAGATTTATACGGAAATGGATAAATATATTTCCTGTAATCAATGTCAATGGACAATGCAAAATATTAAACAAAAGAATCCTTCTCTTTATTGAATAATCAAAAATGTATGTCAAACATCAACTATAGAAAATACCAGTGTAACTCGTGGGAGCACAGGATGCATTAAAATTACAGCTTTTTAGGTCCAGATGCAGGTTTTTATTGGTGTTAATAATTTTTTACCAAAAGATGGCGCGTAAGTTCGTGTGTAGCCGATGGCGGATTTTTACAACCAGAAATAATAGAAACTGAGCTGTCAGCTGTCACTTTTACTCATAAAATTAATGTTGCCAGCTAGTAAATCTAAGCTGTTTATTTTATAAGAAAATCCAAAAAGAAAAAATTGTAACCCATGTTAATAACGCATCGTCAACAACCCGTATGAATACTTCAAAGATTTGATGCTATGGCTTTGAAGCCATTAACAATTCCACAAAAGAGTACTCTGTAATATTTTCCAGTATGTTATTAATTGTTTTCATCCTATTCGCACATTTTGTGTTCCTTTTTTTAAGCTGCGTTGCTCCGATAAGGATTTTTTTAATTTCAATAATATTTACTTGTTTCCTTCATCAACTCTGATCTTAAACGGTAAAAGCCAACATGTCTTTTAGAACATAATTATTTCATTAATATGATGATGAAAGGATTAAGCACTTGTTTGAGTGCGTGGTATCGTAGATTAATAATTTTAGCAACAAAAGTGTGGACTATATTTTGGTTGTTGATTATTTTTGCCAATAACGTAGTTTTCACCAAACCACTGTGCAATTCTGAGACTGTCATTTGAAACAGTTTTTATCAAATCGTTAAAATATATAACTACATTATCTATCATGGTTAATGTAACTTAACGCTAAAATACACTTAATTTTCTGGTTGAGTTTATTGTCGATATTTTATTTTGAAGACAATCCATCCTTTTGGGTTTTCCGATTCAATATTTGTCTCAGATGAACAAAACATAATTTCAAAGTAACTGACTCCAAATTTTGGCGCATTCTTAAGGCTGGAGCTTTTTCGAAGTCTATGATTACATATGATGGGTTCAATGGAATTTCATTTTCTGTACAGTACTCAATCATTAAACATGACGTCGTGGGACGTCTTCTCTATATGGGTACAAAGTGCACCAAAGTGCAACAGTAAAGGAAAGGTTTTTTCATGATTATTTATGGAACCATGAATTGTATATATTTGTTGGATATAGTTATACCTGTGGTACTATTTTAAAAGTACCTTCCATTACCCAGTAATTTGCTTCACTCAGATATTTCATTAACTCCTTTGTACTTAACAGAATAATCCTTTTATTTTGAGCAAAAATTATTTGTTTAATGACAAAATTAGCATCATTGAGCATTGTAAAATCGAAATCTATATCAAAGTCGAACTCTGTTCTGGGTTCCATGGGAATTTTTAATCGTTTTTTTTTCTCAAAGTAATCGTTTGCCTTAAAGATTCTTTCGTTGGTAACTTCGTTGCAATAGCAGAACTGGTAGAAGCAATACGATTTAGTGATATTTGATAAGTTTTGACGGTAGATTGTCTCGTCGTTTTACGTTTTAAATTATCAATGTTAGCAGCGACACTCACTCTCATAGGGTTTCCTTCATGATTATGTTCGCCGCTGCACGATATCGATGTTGCACAATAAACTTCCGTAAAAATTTTGGTTACTAATCGTGATTTGCACTTGAATAAACTATTTAATTTATATTCACAATCCCATTATATTTTGTCATGGCTCTGTCGATATTTCGTTTATGCAAAACCATTTAGTTGCACCTTAAATCAGCCTTTCTGAGTTTTGAAAACTTCTAATCCGTATTCTGATTCTTAATGATAATATTCGCTAAACAATACGCTAACGTTTGCAGAGGACAGACTAATGACTAATGGCAGCGTTGGCAGAGTGTGACAATTTCAAATCTACCTACATTTATGAATAATAATCGATAAATCAATAATAAATATAATTTCCAATCTACCTACATTTTTTCCACTAATACTACCAATATCAAAATTTGTTCAATATTTTAACTGGTAGGTATTTTTGACGTCAATATACTGAACTTAAGTGTATTAAATGCTGACATTTTGAACTTAGGTACAATGACGCTCGACATTGTTAATCATTCGATATTTTAATCACTCAACATTTTAATCTCAGACATTTTAAGCTTAGGTATAAAAATTTGGTAAGGACCAGACCCGGGTCGACGGCGCGTCGTGTTCCACGCGCGCCTCAAAGAGATGTCAGCAAAATTGACGGGGACCGATGCCTGCCGGGGCTGCGGATTGTTCGAAAGAGTTACCGTGGCCCTGGCGCACAGGCAACTGAAGGAACGCGGGTGGGTTTTAGTCAGTAAGAGTCTGACACGCCCTTCCGCTCCGCCCAGAGCGGGAGAGGTCATTTGATTATTTACCAACCAAAAAAAAAAAAAAAGGTATAACAATTTTCAACATTTCGATACAATCGATATTTAAATGTTCGATGTTTTGAACATAGACATTTTACCAGTAGGTATTTTAATTTTCGACTTTCAAATATGTACCTACCCAAAAATTGGTGGCAGATATTTTGACGCCAAGTACTACAATCCTTACTGTGCTTTTTCTTTACTCGTATCAGTATCAGTAACCAGTATCAGTAACCAGTATCAGTAACCAGTATCAGTTGGTCACTTATTCTATTGAAACTCCATACTCCGCTAAGCCAGCTCAAGGTCAAAGTGTTACCACCTTCGCGGCAACGTGACGTGTGCACGACAGTACTATGTACGTGACGTTTTTTATGGATATCACCAAGAAAGACTCAGTTTCCAAATGATCTTACACCTAATGAGACCAAAATCGCTTCTTTATTAACCATAGAATGGGTAATAAAGAAGCAGCCAATAGAAGACAGTAATGGACTTCCAGAATATTTTTTTAATAGATAATTGTGCTTGCATAATCAAGTCGTGGATTGGCTTAAAAGGATAGAGGTTTATTTTCTCATTTAAGCTGATAATAAGCTAATTATGTAATGTGAGAAGTTGCTTTATTTATGTCCAAGCTGTTCATTCTGCATCAACCTGCATTATGTCCCAGTCTAGATCCAGTTGAAGGATTAATCTGAACCGAAGGCCTCCAATTATAGCCGTCTGTAATTGAAGTAATATCACCATTCAGGCCACGATCCTCCCTAATGGCACTTGAGGAACTTACACACATATCTAAACTCTGCGGCTATTTGAGGGAGGGGGGGTTCTATCATCGTCGTATTTTGAAGAAAGTTTCCGGTTGAGGGTTGAGGGAGGGAAGAGGAAATATCTGTTGTTTTTGAGGAGTTCGGTAGTGTGGTTTGAAACTGTCAAATCATTGTTCCAATCAGTTTTGCTTCAGTTTCTGTCTAGGACTGAATATTTAAATATCGAAATGGAATTAAGTTAACTATCAGTTAAACCAAATTACCATAACATAAACTCAAATATTACCTTGTATTGAAAACTGAAACAAAAAACTCAAATAAAAAAATTACAAATAAGTAAAACAAAAATCTATGGCTGCTATTTATTTGTTTTTATGTCTTATTTAACTTGCGTATTATTTACATTATACATAAAAGAAGAATTGCTAAAACACTTAAGTAAAATTAATTCGTGCTCTTTCATCCTTCACAGCCATAACTAAAATTAATATCAATAATGATAATTAAATACGTCAACAAAATTAATATCTTCACAGATGGCTGTAATTGCATCAGTCCCTAACACCGCTCACAGGGTCAGTCTCAACAATTTGTGAAGCTTTTAAGGTATCAACACAAGTTATATTGAAATAGTCGAGAATGGACTGGGGGTAATGGGAGAAACCGCACGCTTCTTTGAGATGAAATGGGTTTTTGACTGGTCAGAAAGTAATTTCTGCTGTCGCGATAAAAGTTAAAAATAACTAATTTTATTTTACCCCATTTCAAAGAATTTTAGCTAAAGGATTTCATATAATTAGTATCGACTTTATCCCTATACCTTCTTTTACGGAATCCCTATCTCTAAGTGTTGAAAAATATGACTCGTGATGTAGAAACCGTTTTAGATATTTTGCCTTTCTCCTAACCTAACGAGTTGTTTTTTTTGCACTGCATGCATGCGTTGCATGGATAAAAACATGATAAAAAAATCTAATTAAAAAACATATACAAAAATAAAAATTGCTAAAATACAGTATAAAACTTAGAAATAATATAGGTAAAGTTTGAGGTCTGTACTATACTCCGTTGGTTTAGGTAATAACTAAAGGTAAACAAAAAAACAAGACACGTTAAGGCTCCCACAGACGGCACAGACAGGCGCGACGCGACAGCGCTACACAAAGGCGCGGCTCGTCGCGCGACACGCGGTGCCTTTGTGTCGGGCGTCGCGTCGCGCTAGTATGTACGAGCCTTTATTCATGGGTGCTAAACCTTTTATTACAAATTTTTAAATCATTTTATTTATTAAACAGGGCCCTACAAGCGTAAATATCGAAATTTAACTAAACCCTATTCACACGCACTTTTAACGAAGTTATTTTAGATTATTCATATTATCATTAGGGTTTTTATATGAAAACGTCAAAAGTTTCACATGATAACCAGGCAATGTTTCGAGTGAATTTATAATAAACAAAAAATACTGACTAAACGTAATACCTGTCACTTCAGTTGTCATGCGACGTCACAGTTGTCCTCTTCAATTTAGCAACGTTATCTAATTCGTTGTCTTATATTATTATTACAAATCTAACAAAAAAGTTGTGCTCAAGTAGTTATATCTACGAAGATTAGTTTAAGAATAAATTATAAAGTTTAACGTACTTACCTAAAAGGGGTAAAAAGCGAAAATATATTTAATTTTGTTATAACTTATTTTTAAACAAGAAAGTTGAATCTATAAAAACCCCTTTTACAGTTTGTTTACGTTTAGTTAATTACCTAAAACAATGGACTATAGGCTATACCTGTATCATAGGCGCATGAGTTCTTACAATTACTATTAAGACAACTGATTTCTTAACAATATTTAACATAAGTTTTAAGAATAATGTCTTAAACATGATGGATGGCTGGGTAAAGTCAAGAAGATGGACAGCATAATAGTGTTCCCTTCTTTGCTATTAACACCAAGCTACTATACTACCACTACTACTACTATCTACTTATGTAGATAAGTATGTGTTTTATGTATGTATGTATTTCTTATATATATAAATGGTACACCACTGGCTTCCTGCATTATTGTCTCTCCTTCTCCCTTTAAATCCATCCAAAGGTTGTCTGTAAAAAATCGGTTTTAGCGATAAGACCGCCCATTGTATGACCCTATGTATAATAACTACATTTATATCTGTAATTTTTATCAAATCAAATCAAACCATTTATTATTGCAAACATGGGTAATTGGTACATAGATGTTTCTTATAAAATATAGTCCTCCATATTCTACCGTCTCATGGGCATGCAAATAATCTTTAATTCCACACTTAGCGAGAAATTCCATTGATTCCGACTAAATATAAATTACAAATCAATAGAACTACAAAAAAAAAAAATACAGACTAATAACGGTAATAAAATATGTACAGTAATGTCAACAAGAATAATATAGTATGTCGATCAGAAAAAAAAGTGTATGAACATTTCGCTCATTTGGAGAAACATCGATGTAACTACTGCTTTTAAAATTTTACAAGAGAGTGATTTAAAGTCGTTTTTTTTGTGATCTGTTACCGTCTCGTTCTGAAATGTTGATAAAACCCAAAACCATATTAAATAATTCACGCCTCTGCTTCTCTAAAAATTTTTTAGAGCACAATATAGGATATCGAAAACCCAATTTGGGAAAAATTACATTTACGTCGTTGTTGCTCCAAATGAGCGATTTGTATGTCAATCATAATAATAGTTTATCAGTCAATGCAGAGATTTATCATCAAGGAAGTCGTCGATTGTGTAATAGCTTTTCTCAATTAATATTTGGTTTAGTGCCGTTTTAAATTTTATTACAGTCATATTTTTTATTACATCAGGTACTTTATTATAATGGTGGCTTTATTTACGGTGAATATAATAAAGAGTATTCTATTCTATTGTATTATATTCTAGCGTCACCAGTTTATTGATCTAGATTGGTGATAAAAGGAGACAGTATTTTTACTATTATACTTGGTTTGTAAAGACTATTTGTTATGTATGTTCTATGGACTCACTTGGCCGTCTCGTTTTTTATTTTTTTTATTTAAAATGTAATGTGTAACTGTGTATGTAGAATATATAGAAATACATTTTAAATAAAAATTACACTTGGGTACGTCTCTTACCACTTATATAAAATCATTCTAAGACAATGAACAGATCTAAGAATAAATCTCTACCCGTTTCCTGTTAATCCAGCCAATAACAAGCTATAACGGCCAATAAAAAACAAAGGACATTCTGCACTCTGTTATTGAAGTCTGTGTAATCGGTTTGTGCTAATGAATAGATTATAATGAGTGTTTATCCGGGACGAGGTCGGAATATTAACCGCTGGATTACTGCCGGATTGAGGAGTCGGGCTACGGCTACGGTTACCGAAAGGAGTTTGTTATTCTTTCTAGTCAATGATTTTGGAACAGAAAAATTTGGTTAATAGCTGATTATTTATTTTTAATCGATTTCATGATTTCGAGTAAGCTAGATTTTCTTAAAGATGAAGTCCTAATATGTTTTCTTTTACTAATGTAATTTTGTCAGTTTTAAAACCACCAATTTTATTAAATTGCACATTTCAATATTTCAGAATTCAAAAGAACGTGTGTCGAACTGTTTGTTTAACAATTCGTAAAAACACTTTTTACATAGCTGTGCTTAGATTTAAAACCAATGTTGAAGACGCGTTGCGGTCTTATTTTCAAATGATATAGTCATACAGACACAAATGTCATCTTATTTCTATGAAACTATTTATAACCTCAAAACTAAAATAACAATGCGGTACTCACATGATAATCGCCAGCCACCTGATCCGGTACTAAATCACCTCTCAGCTTACAATTACCTTCATACCCAGGCCAGCAAGCCACCTGGCTAGGGGGCTAGGGGCTAAGGGACTAGGGGGCTAATAGGCCTCATAAATATTCATCTTTACCCCGAGATTCAGACGAACACTTACCTGAAAGAGAAAATATGAAATTACATCACTGGCTTGTTAGCACTATCCATTATAAAGGATTTTGTAGGAAAAATGTAATTAAAAACAGAGTTTTTAGCGGCCTTGTTCGGTTCAAAGTTATAGGGCTAATAAAATTTATATATGCTACCGAAAATATACATAAGCACAGCAAGCCGCAGTGCGTCTGTAGTAACGAAACCAGCATAGAAAACCAGATCAATTGGCCTCTTATAGATACTATTAAAACTTTAGGCCAGCTCGAGGTCAAAGTGGTACCACCGACGAGTGACGTGCGATTGACTAAATAGCTAGCTGACTCGACAGACGTTGCCCTATCCAAATTTCAATGGTTCACACAAAAATCTCAATGAGAAAATAGAAAAGTCTCCCCGAAATTTTTCTATTTTATCTTTTCATAAAAACCTAAGTCAAATGATAAAGAACATTTTTTTTTAAATATATTAAAACAACTCCATTATTAAAACAAAAATTAATCAAATCGGTCAAGCCGTTCTCGACTGATGTGCTTACCTTACGAATAACATTTTTATATATACGACTAGATTCTAACATCAAGAACACCTGAACTTAACATTCATACTACCGACAAAGCATAGACAATTTTGTGCGGCCACTGCTTGAAAATGACAGACTATTTTAAATGATTTATACAAAATCTGGATAAAACAATAACATACATAAGGTCTGCCAAACTGTATAATAGTTTGTTGTCGGTGTTAGAAAGCTTTTTTAAATATATTAAAATAGTATTAGTATTAGTTTATATTTATATATTATTATTAGTTTTTTTAAGTTTTATAATAGATATTTTTTCGACAGGGTGGCTTCTCGCTATTGTAAGTGTCAAAACTCTTTAATAAAAGAAAAAAACGTGTGGGGTCGGGGACCCCGGTCAAGAACTTTGAAAATCTTCGCAACCACCATCTTTGATTTTCATTTTGACCTCACTATCAGTTACAGCACCTTCAAAAACCATCAAAACGACACCCACGACGAAAAATTTGGATATTTTCACAGCCGCCATCTTGGATTTTCGTTTTGACCTCACTTTTGTCTTAAATCACCCTCGAAAGCCATGAAAACGACAACCAAGCAGAAAATTTTAAAAATTCGCAGCCGTCATCTTGGATTTTCATTTTGAATTCACTATTGGCTTCAGCATCCTCAAAAATCATAAAAACTATCTTTCTCTCTCTCTCTGTCTCTTTCTATTATATCAGGATGTCTCAAACGTAGTGTTTCAAAGCCAAATGGGATAAAGTGAAGGTGGCCACCTGTCATTAAAAAAATTAAAAGATGGGATATTCTTAACAGATTTTTGTTTATCACGGCTTAGTAAGTTTCGAAGAAGTTTATAAAAAGAGAGTAAAGAAAATTAAAAAAAAAATGCGTTGCCGAGGCAAACAGCACCCTAATTACGTAATAATCAAATAATATCAATCACAATTTCAATCATTTTGAAGCCTATTGCTAATCCATTGCTGCATATGTTCGAAAAATTTGTCTGTTCAACAACGTAAATAACGCAATGAATATTGTTGAACTGCCAAAATGAAACCGATACCTACTGTTAGTGTGTGACGTAATTACCCCGCTGAACGTAAATGAGTACATAATCTTGTACCTACACTATCAAGGTATCTTCCAGCCAGATTTGAACTCGCTGCGTCGAAAATTTTGTTCCCATGGTCGAGAAATTCAAGTACATACACATAGGTACTGCAGTATAAGATATATGGCTGACACGTCCGGGCTTCGACCACCACACGTGATGTAGCAAAAAATCAAACACTTTATTAACCGCAAGCACACGTAAAATTTATTTGCCGTACTACTGTATAAAATCCCACAAAAAGGTTAAAAGGAGCAAAAATATGTTGTAAAACAGCAAGGTCGAGCCGGTGATTGAATGAGTTAATTTTAACAAAAAATTAGAATTAATATGCCGCAATAAGTCTCTGGTTAGATTGCAATCTGACCGAAGATTCGCGGCGCAATTAACACAGGTATCCCACTATATGCAAGTTGGATTAGTTTTTTTTGCTACATTAGGTATTCAAACAAATAATTTATGCGGAATTAATTAGTAGGTAAAAGAGAAATTAAAAAACTAAAGTATTTTGAATTTAAGGTAGATGTTAAACGAAAGTAAGTTCCTGACGAAGGTTGCACTCCTGGACTGGTCTAACGATGATAGGCATTTCGTAGCGTCGGTGTAAACTCTCCAGATAGCCTCACGGGTGACGGCATACCGCTCCCGACGGTGCCTATCAGCGCCACGTGATGCCGATGCCGGTGGCGCAAGAGGCGTGGTCTGTATTCCAGTAGCCGTTACTTGGGGCCTTAAACCTGAAATAAATAACTAGAGTTTTTGACCAGAGGCGGAAATTAAAGAATATCGAGCCGATAATATACCATAAAACCATAACATACCATAAAATAAAAAAAATCCAACTCCGCTATTAGTGAACGCCAAGCCAAGTTCAAGTAGCCGTAAGTACGTCTAAGTTTACTTTCACAAACTGTCCATTTTGAATGTTTTAAATTAGATTTAAATTGTGATTTATCTATCATAAAAACTATCAACAAAACTGTATAATCGATCTGCCTGCCTTTCCCCAACCATGTTGAGGTCGGCTTCCAGTCTAACCGGATGCTGCTGAGTACCAGTATTTTACATGGAGCGACTGCCTATCTGACCTCCACAACCCACAACCAGTTAATGGGTAGAACGTTACCCCTAACAACAAAACTATCTAACCTCCAAAGATCTGTATTAATCTAATTTAACCAGACTCATCGTTTCATAACAGTCTAAAGTGTTTCTAGTTATTAAATGCTTGGCGGTTACACGTCAACAAAAACAAAACCATGAACAAGTTCACTAAGTTCATAGTTCTTGACATTTCGCTATTAAAGTAATTAAAATACCAGCTGTACCCGCGGCTCTGTCGGCGTGGAAACTTACTAAATACTAAAAAGAAATCAATCAAACAAAAAAAAAAAATATTTTATTTCTTTAAACCTACGTGGGTAGGTAGTTATGAAATGTCAGAAGCTTGGTGCACGATTCTAATTGGCCGGTTCCTACGGAGAAGAGCCGGAATAAACTTTACAATTTACTCTTTTAACGGCTAAGATGAGAAATCGTAAAATAATGGTTCCTTTTTTGATAAGAATTTAATATTTTATTTTCATTTATTACTAAAATCAATTAAGATTTTGATAATATTGAATAATAATTACTTCATCTAATTAATTCTCAAAACGTAAAAATCATTGATTAGTGTTTTTTTTTATTTTATTATCGACCATTGAGACTAGGTTTTCTATAAAATTTTATGACCATGGTTTTTACAAGTGCTGTCAGATTCAGCAAAGCACGGGATATTAATAAATTACGGAACTTATATTTTATATTACAATTTAGATAATTATTGGAAAATATTATAAACACACATCAAACAAACCAGTTTTCTTTTAATTCGGGCAGTAAAATTATTTTATAAAGAGAGAAAACGATAAATTTCAACAACAGAGACAGCTTAAAAAAAATATTCAACTAAAATAAGCCACGAACACAGTAATTCCCGCAGTCATAAGTGAAACGAAGTGTTCCACAAATTGAGCCCATTAGGGTCACCGGTCCGGGATCGGTCCCGTGTCACCCCCGTGTCGTCCCCGTGTCGTGCCGGGACGGCGACGAGGCGGGGCCGTCATAAAAATACGGGATAAGTTTATTATCGCCAGGGATTGGAGCAAGCCCCGTATTTGTCAAAGTAAGTGGCACTGTTGTGGCGTTTTATTTTACTTTACGGGATTTAAGAAGAGTGACTATCACTTGAAAAAAGAGTAGCGTTTTGATGAAGAATGCGCTGGTTTAATTAAAACAAATAGGTCGAAACAAGATAAAATTAACTGCCTCGTTGGTCTATTGGTCGCAAGCACGACGGCTAAGCATGGGTTCCTGGGTTCGAACTTCAGGTCGGGCAAAGTATTATTGGGTTTTTCATCAAGAATTTATCAGTAGCAGCTCAGAGTCTGGATTTGTGCCTGGTTAATGCAAATAGGTTAGGCCCTAATTACATGGGACTACAACAAAATTGACGTAAACTGTGTGTAATGGTGCCAGTATTACACTCGCTTTACGCCAATTTTGTTTAAGTTCTTGTTTGCCTAACCATTCGAGAAATATAAGTGTAATATTTACAAGATAATAAATATCTCGTCTCTCGTATGAACACTTAAATCATTAAATATTTTGCCCTATCATGTACCGCTATTAACACAGACAATTTATTTCATAAAATACTTACTGTAAATGAAAACGTAAACGATGTTTAAATCAAAGAAAATTGAATTTTAATACAGCTATAATTTTAATTAATTTGCCGAGAGAACAATTATTATTTCACAGTTGAAATAAACTTTTAATCGAATTGTAAACGATTGGTTGTAATTTACTTTGCGAATTGTTTGAGAGACTGTCTAATAACTTAGTTACTAGCCAAGTTGTTATTTAATTAATTTCAACATAATAAAGACATTTTCCTCTACCACACTAAGCAATGTATTGGATACAAAAGAGTTTTGGTATCTACTTAGATACTGGGATCCTATAAAGGTCGCTTTTTGTTTTGTCAAAGGTTTCTAACAGATGATAAAACGGCAAAGTGGTATTGTCTCTACCACAAACAAAAGGTCTTTTAATAATTGTGTCCTGTTGGCTCACCATTCTCTTCATCATAATTTTCTTGCCCTTATTTCAATTTATTGGGGGTCGGTGTAACATGTGTCGTCTTCCATACTTAGGCAGTCATACCCTTTCTAGCCATATCATCTTTCACACAGTCCGTCCATCGTTCCTTTGCTCTTCCGTTAGCTAACTATCCAATATTATTTAAGTATCTAAAAATAAAAGTCTTTTAGGCTTATTTCTTACAAACACACACACATTGCATAAACCCCGGGATCCCGGGATCGCCACCCCTATGCTTTCACTTCACTACAGAACTTAATAAATGAGCCATGCAAGTGCGCCCGATAATGAATGGAGCGCTTTTTATTTTCATAAACCAACGGCATTTTTATTTGTAAAATTTTATTTTGTTTGAGTCGCGGCCATGCGGGGAGCGAGGATTAACATTTTAATGAATTGCAGAAAGAAAATACGAAGCGTTCTTTAATTGCAATTGGTATTTAAAAGGATTAATACTGCATCGCGCATTAAATTAAATAAGGTAGGTATTACGCCTCAATAACTTTTGTATTTTATCCCGTATTTATGCTGTTTTAAAAGGAGCCAACGACAGTTCTTTATTTGATAGTTTTTCTGAATCTATATCTCCATATTTATTTCTTTCTTTCTTCCAGAGGTGTGCTCATCAGCCGCGTTATATCTTGATGAAATTATTGTGACAATAGCACCGCACCTTCATTAAAACTGTCTCAATTTCACCACCTCCATTGTCAAACTCAAACAAAAACAAAAAAAATAATTCCTCCCGGTCTTACTCAACAATCATTCGCTTCGTGGCCCCACAAACCTTTTTATTACCCGAGGTGCTCGTTAGAGATCTTTCCATGCAACAATTACTCAGATATTCTCGCTCCATTCGTTTCTTTGCCATTATTTTTCATCCCTTTCTTGTTTTTATTGTGCCACGCTCCGTTTCCCGCGCAGCCAGCGTTCAATGTATTTTGATTAAGGAGTTTTGCGAAGCTGTCGTTTTGGATCGCGCAGTGTATGGGTGCTGAGAAGAACAGAGGATAATCTCGTTAATTAGTCCGCGTGACTAGAATAATTAATTTAAGGTGAAAAGTGTTGACAATGTATACTTTCCTTTGTTACGAAGAGTGTGGTATTGACAACGTTTTTTCTGATAAAAGGATAATAGAGATCATTTTTCCAGTACTGGTTTATTTATAGTGCATTGGAAGTTGATTTTAAAATAGCTCGGAGAAAAGCTTCTTACGACGATAGGTTAGTTAATTTATTAACGGTTCTGAGGCAGTGCCACTTTTACATATCCTGTAGTCAATAAAGGACTGTGTTTGACGTAATAATTTGGTCTCAAATATATTGAAACAGTCTATTTAAGAAGGCAAAGGTTTATGAATGGACAGCTTTAGTTGTTTTACTCTCGAATCAGGATAAACAAAAATAGCCAATGCTTGCAATTATTACTAGAAGTGGTGATGAGGAAACATCGTGTCCTAAAAGTAAAAATTCGAACCCATGTGATTTCCACCAACTGGCACTATGCCCTTGTGGTGGATTAAAGCCCTCTCCATCTCACAAATGATAACTGATAAATAATTTTATTTCTGTAAATAGGTTTGAACAAACACTTTTACACGTCAATCATATTTTAAAAACTACATGAGGTCGGCGTTTCCTATCTGACTACTCTGAGAAGAAAGGTCGAAAGAAACACAGAGGTCACAGTCTCTTTTAAAGTACATAATCTTGGTCAGATCATGTGAAGACCATGTAGATTTGTGTCTGAAATGGTCTTTTGAGGAAAAACCACACAGATTGAGTGGACCGAGAGGACGCCTGTGTCCCAGCTGTGGCAACGTTATAGTCTGAGTATGCTATAATGGTTGTTAGCAGGGACGACTGGCCAGGATTTTCTTGACTTGTCACTTAGGGAGGGTGTTCCAATGCAACATAGATACATACTAAAATCTATACCAAGAAACTCACAGGGTCAGTTCTCAAACGAGGTCTTCCTTCATACCCTATATACGTAATTAACCGTTTTTTGCCAACAAACTGAGTGCCATAAATTATCCTCCCCCCGCACGACCCCGTAATGAAATGTACGGGGGTGGTAATGAAAAAAAAAAACAAATTTATACCCCGCCGGGGAGATTTATGTGTTCCGGTGATCTAGGGTTGAGGTCAGGTGGGGAAGGGTTGAATACAAGTGCTGATGGAATTATCTGAAGGTTGGGAAAGAATTACTGGCTCTGGTTTGGAAGTTTTTGATGAGAAATACAGATAGCGGCTTATGAAATGTGGTGTTTTTCATAACTATGCGTGTACTAGTAGTGAGCTGAGGACTAATAGAGCATTTGTTAGCATAAGGACAGATTCGCTTTACGACAGATTCGCGTTAAAGACAGAAGTACAGTGGGATAAAAAGTAATTTTATTCATTAATAGGAATCATCAGAGAAAATAAAAAAACCTTACAGACATCGTTACGTACCAAAAATAAAGTCCTTGTACTAATTTTTTATCCTAATTTTTTTCTTCATTAACCAAATTCGCTTAATGTTTTAAACATTCTAAAGTTTTTTTTTTCTGATTGTGGAGCCGGATATGTTGCGCCGATCTCAAATAAATTGGAATAAGGGGAAGATAATGCATGTACCTACGAGTATGTGTATACTAGAACTGAATACAGGTAGAAATAGTGCAACGCGTAGGTTACCAGCTCAGGGCGAATTTTAACAATGAAACAGAATCCAATCAGCACAGTTAAACTGCGTTTAAGAGCTGTTACGAGTAGTGTTATCATTTTTATGGAATAGGTATTGACACTGACAGTTCTTGAACGCGGTTTATATGTGCTGCCCGCGTTTCAGTTTCATTGGTGAATCTTTTTCATACTTAGTGTGTCACTCGTTTTAACTATCTTTCTGTTCTCATACTACGATGTCAGTGTGCAAAAAAGTACAACATTTTCACTCCTGCAGGGTAGTTGCGTAACACACTAACAGTAGGATAGGGGGGGCGGGAGGTGCTTCGTTTTTGTTTGTGCTTGTTATCCTGTCTGTTTCCTTTTATGTATCTGTTTGTATATGAGTCTTGTTGCTTGAAATAAACAAATGTTATTTTATTTTTATAGCTTTAAATTTGACAGTTCAAAAACATTCATTGCGTTATTTACGTTGTTGAATAGACAATTTTTTCGAACATATGCAGCAATGGATTAGCAATAGGCTTCAAAATGATTCAGATTGCGATATATAGTGTGTTACTCAATTAGGGTGCTCGTTGTGCCATTGAATGCTGCAAAAGATTTGCTAAGTGCATCACATCCATTGGCAAAACGCGAATCTACAACATAACTGTTATCGTCATGCCTGTACTGGTAATTGCCCATCCCGTGCCCAAAACCATGCTGCACTTAGTTGAACTAACTAGTAGGCAATTTTCTCAACAGATAATCTTCCTATTTTTGTTCTGTCTACAGTTATCTATTCTTGACAGAACTTCAGTTCCATCGTTTTGTTGAAGCTTGTAGTAACTCATAAAACTTGCGGCGCGAGTTGAAACGGAAATATTTTTGTTTCATATCCAATCAGCGAGTTATTCAATCTAACTTGAGCTCGGTTCCAATTGAATTAATAATATCGATCTCCAGTTATTACTTCAAAGTGTTTTTATAAATTTTGTAATGAAGTTCCTTAACGCGGCTTGCGGTAGGAGTTGACTGGTGGGAATTGTTACGCATTGCATGATGGCGGCATAATGCTTTTCCTTAAAGAGCATTATGCCACCATCATGCAACTTTCTCTCTCACTCACCATCTCTCTCTGTATCTTTCTATTTTTCATTTACTTACTCTCAAACGTTGTTAATTTATTTCATTGTGCCTCTTATTTAATACACAATATACCGTGAAAGGAACTTCGTTCCAACCGGCGAGTGTCCCACGACACCTCTCGTTTTTTTTTTTTTGTAGCAGGCTTTCTTTAGATACTGCGTCGTTGGTTTAATGGTCGCATATCTTCTTGAGTTGGGGTTCTGTGGGGTATTTGCGTTACGTACACTCACAATCCCTATGTCCTTTATTCTGCCAATTCAATATTATTCCATGCGATATTGACGTTGCTGAGCAGACAATTTTTTCAAACATAACATGAAGCAGTGGATTATGAATTTCCTTCCTTATGAAGTCCGACTCGGATAACCCGAGCCAGAGTCGGATTGTGATACCCAGTTGGGATGCTGGGTTTCATCTCAGGCTCTGTCAATGTATGTTTTCGTATTTTTCCATTCGAAATTCTTAGTGATAACCTGCAGGCGTAGCATGACGCTTTCTATTTCTTGGAAGAATAGACAGCTATTTCTATACAAAGTGACATTTCATTTCTCCATTTTTGACATCGCACCGTAAAAATCCTTCTACAATCCGTCATTTTGTCTTTAATTTCTACCGATCGTTGTCTAGGTCCTTTTATACGTAGACTATTTCAGAAGAAAGTTTTCTATCCCAAACGTCAAAATCACACTGATAACTAACAGTTGTCTAAGGTAGTGAAAACAATTTGATTTTGTAATCGCCGTGCTAAACACTTTTTACTCCACGGCCACATAGTATAAAAATGGAATGGAAAAATGGAACTTTTCACTTTTTGTATGGAAAATGTCAAAAATGATTATCTACATGTTTAGTTTTAGAGGTTTCAGGCTTTCATAAAGGGGGTCGAAATTTCATAATTTTTGCGATAGGACACACCATTTTCAAGATATAAGCAAAATAAAAGAAAAACGTGAATAAACTACTGAATTTCGTAAAAAGTTCAGTTGACTCTTTCCACTTTGCTGTCGTCGTACTGTCTTCACGGAACGTCATTTTTGTTTCTTCCGTCGACAAAACCAGTTTCTATGATGGTCATGCTACGCGTGCTGGAATTTGGACATCTAACCGGTTAATAAAAATTAAGATTGGTGTTACCTGACTGCAATAAATCTGTTTTCAGTCATGAAAAATCGCGACAAAATTATTAACTACCCCATACGTAACTTCAATACTTTCTCGACCCAAATGAATGGGAGGGCTGATTATTTTAAGAGCGTTACTCGTAGATGCTCTTTCCCAGCATCGCAATTTAAATCCATGAAGCAAGTGCGATCAAACTCGGGCTGTGTGTGACAAGCTAACTCGCGTATATTACTTGTGTATATTTGTGCTCTAATGTTGCAAACAAACAAACTGCGGATCTCGGTGGCGCAACTCCTGCAAACTTTCTGTGTGACAAACACAGACATGCTGCTCATTAATTCTAGATTAGTATTCAGTTTCTCTAACTGGATATACAGGGTCAAATTAAATTAGCTAGCAACACTCCGCAGACGCGATTTGTATCGATATTTAAACACGATAAAACATATTTTGACAACTCATACTTCACGTAGAAAAACTATCAGCGCTCGAGTTATGTTTCGGCGATCGGGAATTTAGTTAAAAAAAACTTTATTTATTACAATTATTTTAATTACAGAAAAACAGTGTATTAAGCTGAAGGCCGATCTAAAAACTAACTTCACAAACAATGATTTGGAATAACATGTAATTGATCTTATTGATAGGTTGCACTTTAATACGTAGGTTGGCGGCTGCGTACTCAGCGTAAACGATTGTTACGATGAGTTAACTCCTCCCTCCATAAGATAGAAGCAACTCTTGCTTCTGGCGGCGTCCACGCTGCCTTTGGTTGCCTCGCTGCCTTTGATGTCCTCTGATCTCTTTGTGATCTTCCATTGATACAACTTCCAGGATGCTGCTGCTATTAATAAGATGTATAGGAGTACTGTAGTCCAACTTGGTGTGGCCATCATCATTGGCCAATAGATGTCATCTGGTAAAGAGAGATCGCTTGCTTTGTTGATAAGTTCATGGATGCTGTCTAGTGAGATGTCTTCTAGTTGCAATTCATACTGAACAGTTTCTTCTAAGACTTGATGTTGCTCTGGTAAAGGTATGACCTCATTGATGACGATTGTATCTGTATGTGCTCGTAGTGTTCTGTTCATGATGTTAATTTGACAATCTTCTGTTAGTGTGACGAGATAAATCCCAGTTAACTTTTTGTAGTCTGTCTTAGTTTTGCACTGTGTTTTGGCAATTTCAGCTTCGTTCAGGACAAGTAGCCAATTGTTATCTCCGATCTTTTGAATTTTTCCTCTTCTTAGAGTCATCTTAGCATGTGTACAGTTTGCTTTACGATGCTGAATGAGGGATGGGATGCAGTCTTCGGTGTCTTCAATTCTTCTAGTGTCCAGGGTCTTGCAAAGCTGGATGTCATCGGTCAGGGGTTGACAGTCTTCTTCTAGGTAGGCGTACTCATCGTTCCCAAGTGCAAGGTATTTGGATTTAGGGATAATAGTAAGATTATTTTTATTGGGAATGGAGTAGAGATGAATTAGGTCATAGGTTTGTGGGGCTACTGATGGGATTTCTAGGATAAAGTTTATAGAGTGTACTGTGCTATAGGCCTTAACTCTAATTGATTTTTCTATCCTATGAATATTACTAAGATTAATAATAGCTACTGGTCTAAACAAATAGGTGTTACCTAAGTTGATTAATTCCTCTATTAGATTTTGAGGACTTATAATACTAGGATGCATGGTGCCCAGTTGCGCGAACGTCATTGCATCTTCTAACAACATTAACTTATCTAAGACAATCTGTAAACTAAAATCTATCTGTACGTATATATCTAAAAAATGTATATGATTATTTACGTCGTTACTGTTGCGTGTAATATTTTTCAATAAGCTAGCCAAATTTTTCTGATTACTATTCAATTTACTTAATTGATTGCCAAACTCATTTATCGTATTTTGTGCTAGAACTAAGGACTTTCTTTGCATATTCTGAACATTATTAATTCTATTTCTAATGTTTAATATTTCTTCTTCGAATTTTGCTGCATCATCATGATCAAGATTTCCAGTTATGGATTTAACGACAGTGCCTAACCCATTAATCAAACCGCGTCTTTTTCTAACTTGCGGGCTTAAAAACTTTATCTTTTTACCTATTTGATCTAAGCTATACTCTATTTGATTTCTATACGTTTTATGTAACTCTCCTGACGATACACTCTCAGCTGCTTTAGTGCTTGCATATAATGACATAAGTTGGATAGAAGTAAAATGAAGGTTTGTTATATTGTACACGCAAGCGAGACTAAAGTAATTATCCTGTTTA
Source organism: Dryobotodes eremita (assembly GCA_917490735.1). NCBI lineage: Eukaryota > Metazoa > Arthropoda > Insecta > Lepidoptera > Noctuidae > Dryobotodes > Dryobotodes eremita. The sequence continues at coordinate 17,308,009 of OU823266.1, forward strand.
AGGAGCTGTCCTTGTTTTAGGAGAAGGATGCCATTTTCATTATTAACGGGGTCAATAGTTACGGTTCCTGTTGCGTAGAGCACGATGGCTCCTGAGATGAGGGTCCTGCAACAAGATGAGGCCTCCGTAGTAGTTTAAAGTGTACTCTAATAGACTTAGAGTTTGGGTGGTTACCTATAATTTCAGCCACATTATTTGGATGAAGGTGGATGATCTTGTAGGGTCCTTTGAACACAGGCTTGGTTTTATCACTGCGTGCTGACTTTGCTACCTGCTTATAAACAGTCTCACCTACCTTGAACTTGATTTCTTCTGCTTCTTGATTTCGTTTAGAGATCACCTGCTCCTTATTCTTAGACATAAGTGCTGCGATACATTCTTGAACTGCCTCAGCGTTAGCACGGTGCTTAATAACGTAATCCTGATAAAATTCTTTTGGATAGTATAGCTCTAGCGGATTCCTAGATGCTGTGTGTCCGAATAACAGCTCATGAGGTGTATAATCTGTTGCCGAATGAATAGAATTATTATATGCAATAATAGAATACTTCATTATAAGCTGCATGGGGTCGTCTTTATTGGTCATTCGTTGTATTCTAATTATTTCAGCTAATGTAGAATGTAAACGTTCGATGGGTGAATTAGAGTTAGGGTTATATGGTGTCGTAAAATGTATATGAATATTATGTAAGACACAAATATCTTTTATGACGTCATTATCAAACTTGGTATCTGAGTCCGTGGTTATTTTGTTTGGTAAACCTAGCACCGAGAAGACGTCTAGCAATGCTTCCGCTACATGCACACTACTACACGCGTTTAAGGGAACTGCCTGAGCATATTTGGAGAAATTATCAATGATTGTGAGGAATGTTACTCCGCCTGTTGAATAAAGGTCCATAAATATGTGTTCCATTGGCTTGCGCGGTGTATTAGTAATAGCTAGAGGTGGTCTTAGAGGATTGCGCTCATATTTGGACTGCAAACAAATCTCGCACTGATTAACAAATCTCTGAATGGTAAGTAACATGTTAGGCCAGTGATAGTTTCTATGCAACTGTTTATACGTCTCTTGAATACCGCGATGTACTGTCTTTCCTTCGTGATATTTCTTAATTAACTCTTGTTGTTCAGTTTTGTTCTCTACTAGGGTCACACGCGTAGTGCATTTAAGTAACTTTGGGCCACGCTCGTTAAATATAGTAGTATAGACTCTGGAGAATGCATGATACAGTTCTTCACTATGGAAATAACAATGAAACACTCGGTCAGCAATTGTGTGTTCCTTTAAAAATCTAACTATCTCTGATTCTGTATTATTAACTGGAATAAAAACATCTTTAATGACAACTTTTGAGTTAGTGGATCTGTTATCTACTCTATATATTGACCCGGGTGTTGATCTTATGTGGAATTGTTTCAGCTGCCTATCTATAGCATCTGATATTATAGGTATGCCCCTATTTTCATTGTCTGGTTGCGTATGCCGTGTAGAGACTAATTCAGGCTCGGCTGACACTATGCTCATACTATCTGATTCTGTTCCTATATGTGACTGGGGAACGCTAGGGTTTTGTGAGGCTGCCTCCGTTTCATTTTCAGCTACTCTACGTGCGTTCTCGAATATTCTATTAATTATTTCATCATCATCATTATCATCTAAATTTACTGCTAATGAATCCATACTACCATGAAATATTTTAACACGAGATAATGCATCTGCATTAGTATTCTGACGACCCTTCTTATAAACTACTTTATAGTCGTATTCTGCAAGCTTTAAACGCCATCTAGTTAATTTAGAGTTAGGATCTTTCAGTGACATTAACCAAGTAAGGGGCCTGTGGTCTGTGTAAATAACGAACTTTCTACCATAAAGATAAGGACGAAAATACTTGATTGCCCACACTATTGCTAGTAACTCCTTCTCTATTGTAGAATACCGAGATTCGGTATCTGATAGTGTCCGGGATGCGTAAGCTATCGGTTTATCGGAGCCTACAATACCTTGTGACAATACCGCACCTAATGCTACATCTGATGCATCGGTGGTGAGCACGAAAGGTTCATCAAAATTAGGGTATTGTAGGATTGGGGCATTTGTTATAATTTGCTTGCACTTATTAAAAGCTTCTAAAAAGACTGGGGAATGGATAACTTTACTATTTTTCTTTAGGCATAAGGTCATTGGTTTAGTTAACTTTGCGAAGTCTTTAATAAATTTCCTGTAGTACCCTACTAGGCCTAGAAAAGCCTTTATATCCTTCTGAGTCTTAGGCAAAGGGAAATTTAGTACTGCTTTAATTTTATCCTTATTGGGTTTCAAGCCCTCATTTGTAAGTTCGTGTCCTAGGAAATTAACCTGTTTTTGTAAGAATTCCGATTTATCTAATTGTATTTTCAAATTGTGAGTTTTAAACCGATCGAATACTAGCTTTAATTTTTCCATGTGTTGTTGTAAAGATGTTGATATAATGATTACGTCATCTAAATACGTATAAACATTATCTATTCCTCTTAAAATGTGATCCATTAAACGTTGAAAAGTACTTGGCGCATTTTTTAGGCCAAAGGGCATTCTTAAGAATTCGTAATGTCCTCGTTCGGTTGTAAACGCTGTTTTTTCAATATCGTTAGGATGCATCTCAACTTGGTGGTAACCGCTGGCGAGATCCAGGGTCGTAAAGTACTGGGCACGCCCCAGTCTATCTAAGATGTCATGAATGTTGGGTAAAGGATACTTGTCTTCAATTATACGATCATTCAGTCGTCTATAATCGATTACAAGTCTCCATTTAACTTTTCCTGATGCATCAGGTTTTTTAGGGACAATATGCACGGGGCATGACCAAGGAGATATGCTCTCTCTAACAATGCCCTGCTGTAAAAGTTTATCTACTTGCTTACGAATCTCATCGCGTTGTTGGGGGGCTTGTCTGTAGCTACGTACAAAAACCGGTGTATCATTATTTATTCTAAGTTCGTGTTTGACTGCGTGTGTAAAGGTCAGTGGAATATCTTCTGAATAGAATAGGTCCCTATACTGATAACATAGCCTAGTAACTTCACGCTTCTCTTCCTCATTCATATGCCCTGTACGAATTTTCTTCAAGTTTTCATTTAATACGCGATCGATATCTGATTGCACTTGTACGGTATTTATGTTATAACTGTTAATGTTATTAGCCTCATTATACAGTTCTAACTCCATTGAACTCTTATCTGGAATATATTTTTTATCATCACTAAAATTTATAACTGAAGTTTTAAAAGAACCATTAGTAACGTTAATTATTGCTGCCGGTGATTTCAAGTTATCGGACCAATAAAAATCATCGTGTAAGTACTGTCCATCCACGTAGTTAGTTTTAACGGTAACTATCTTTTCACACTTAGGATCGATTTTTATCTTTTGGGGTGGAGAGCTAAAGTGAATAGGTATTTGTGCTGTTGATGTTTGTAACACGTTATTATTCAAATCAATATTACTTTTCAGTTTCTTTAAAAGATCGAATCCTATTAGACCCTTGTACTTCGTATCGAAATCGAATATTAGAAATTTATGGGTTATATCGCTATTAAACGCAGGGGGCAAGGGCAGGTATACTACTTTATCGTGAACCGAGGAGCTATGCGCTGTAACTATTTGATAGGGCTCTGTTTCTACACAGTATTCAAAAATAGTACCAAAAATTTCATCAGATGCAATAACAGAATGACTGGCTCCTGTATCTATTAAAAACTTACCGTTGAATTCTGGCAACTCAATATATGGTAAAAATTGTTTAGTTTGTAGGTTAATGGATACTATGTCCGGTTGTCTTGATCGGGGTTTAATATAAAATCCTGTTCTTGGCTTACCTCTTGCTCGTCTATAACTACGTTATGGTCGGAAGCGTCGCTACTGGTGTCTATGAATTGGCCGAAATACTCACTACCAATGGGTATCGGTTGCACCTGACCATCCATTTGGCTCGGGATATAGAATAACTGCCCCGATGCGAACTGTGGTTTTTCTGGCTTACCTGCCGTACGCATAGTGACGTCCGATGATAACTCAGGAGGATTAACCTGCTGTTTTGGAACGTTAGGTTGGTTCTTAAAGTTTCCACTTCTAAAATTACCTGAGCCACCTGGTCTGACGTTACCTGATGCTGGTCGGTTTTTCCAGGGCAACATAGACTGTATCCATTGTTGACGCTGTTCTGGGTTCATGCTATTCTGTTGGTTAGTATGGAAAGGACTAGGGTTAGGCTGCTGCCTAGGCAACTCCTTTGGTTTCGCTTGGGATGTTGATGGGCTATTAAAATTATTAGTCCTACTATATGCAAGCCTAGCCTCTTCTTGCCTAGCCGCAATAATAGCTGCTTCAAATGTTTCTGGTTTCGCATTTCTAACACCTAATGACACATGAAAATCTAACTGGTTCACATACTGTTCAATGACCATCTTTTCATAATAAGATTTGTTACCATGTTCCCCTACAGAGTATAATGTGTCTAATAATTCACGGAGCCGTTTACCAAAGGTTTCCGCATCTTCGTTCTTTGACTTACGTATCCGTGTGAGCTCTTGCATAACTTGTATTTCATTGCGTGGTTCTCCAAGACGCCTAATCAAAGCTGTTTTAACTGACTCCCAAGAACTGAGATATTCTTCATATGCTATGGCATCGATAGCTGGGCCACTTAGCCTACTCTTAATCAAGCAGATAAATGCCGGATGCGAACGATCTGCTTCACTAGTTAAAGTTAATAAACTTTCTACCTCTCTAATATAATATCTAAGCAGTTTAGGATTGCCATCATATCTTGGCATCAAATCTGCAATAAGTTTGTACGGTTTATAGTTAGCATCATAATCTCTGAGCGACATTGTTTTACTGTAAGTTACCTGTTTAGTGGCACTCAAACAGAACAATAACGGTGTACTATTTCACGTGGAATTTCACAGAATATCTTCACGCTATAATAAGTGGGTGCCTAACGCGATTTTAGCTTATAGACAGACACATATACTTTAAATAAAATACAAAAATTATAGTAAGGCAGGAAATAGAGCAAGGACACTTGGTTATACGAGAGCACTTACCAAAGCAGCCACTGCATCTCCTGTCGAGGCTTGTCTCTGCCAACAGCTTCCTCCAATTCCCCGGAGAAACACCTTCCTGCTTCTATACAGGTGCCCGACCGCAAGTAAGGTTCTTTGCGGATCGCGAAGGAACGATTTGAGAACCGTCACTCTTATGCCGAAGAGTTGTATTCGAACTTAGAGCGTCGCGATCCTACCGACTGCGCCAGTTATGTTTCGGCGATCGGGAATTTAGTTAAAAAAAACTTTATTTATTACAATTATTTTAATTACAGAAAAACAGTGTATTAAGCTGAAGGCCGATCTAAAAACTAACTTCACAAACAATGATTTGGAATAACATGTAATTGATCTTATTGATAGGTTGCACTTTAATACGTAGGTTGGCGGCTGCGTACTCAGCGTAAACGATTGTTACGATGAGTTAACTCTCGTTGACCTTAATTTTTTTTTATCGTGTTTAGCTATCGATACCCAACACGTCTGCGGATTTTCACAAGCAATTTTAATTTGACCCTGTATAATAATATAATTACAGTACAAGGCTGTTAGTATAAATTGCTCACTATCTTCTGCCCACGGTAACACCCGCGTGGAGGTCGCAAAAGCCTACTGTCGGGATAAAAGCAAGATTCTAATCCATGTCATGATCTATGTTAACTGTGCGCCAAATTTCGTTGAAATCCGTTCAGCCGTTTTATGACGTGAAAAGGTAACAGACAGTCAGAGAGACAGACAGGGTTATTGACTTTCCCATTCACAATATTACTAGCTTTGCCTGCGGCTTCGCCCGCGTGGATGTCGGAAATTAACCCACGGGAACGTATTACCGGGATAAAAAAGTATCCTACCTGTTAATCCAGGTTATAAACTATCTGTGTGTCAAATTCCATCCAAATTCGTTCAGTAGTTTTTGTGTGAAAGAGTAACAAACATCCATCCATCCATCCTCACAAAATTTTACATTTATAATATTAGTAGAAAGTGTGGAAGTATGGGTGGAAAATAAAGAGAGGCAAAAAAAAAAAAAGGTATGTCAGAGAAGACGTGGCAAAGGCGAACTCTTTCTAAAACTGGATGAGCCATAAACGGCTTCCTACAATATGTAGATAGGAGGTTATTTTGGCGGCGTAATAATTGATTGATTGGCGAAGTTAACCTGTGCTGCAATCAATCTAGATACATAATTATCTAGTATCTCGCAGAGCTCTGTTGGACTGCTCAAACGCTAAACGGCTCCGGTACCTACCCTATAACGTAACACATAATCGCTTCCAATTTGGCAATTTGAGTATTTATATTCGATCGAGTAAATGGTTAAATGGGTTCTGTTGAAACAAAGTTATTATAATTACCTACTCAATCTAGGTACTCGTATGTCACTTTATCAGGATCAACTACCAGGTTTTCGTACAGGAACCTACATCAGTCGACAGAAACAGTAAAAACCAAAAATCTGACGACAGATACGTAACCTTCGTATACCAATATTCCCCAAAAATTATGTTGTTAAGGTCCGTGTCCGCATGTTCTTAATCCTCCAACACGGAAGCCGATTCCAATGAAAATATGGAATTTATTTTTTAAAAAATATTCCGCGAAAGATTCCGTGAAAATAAAGACTTATTATAAATAACTCCGCTGAACGGATTCTTTTAAGACCTTTTCAAGGTTATTTCAGTGAAAATATTCGCATAATATGAAAGATTCCTTCGTCCTTCCCGCACGGTTTACAGCTGACACAAAAACCTTTTTATATGAGCGCGTAAAAGTATCTCATACAAAATGTTTAGTATATAACAAGTCTTTTATGATATCCTGATATATTAAGTGTATATTTGAATTCCTGCTAGCGTCTACCAACCTTTGGTAGGCAACTAAATATCACCCGAGTCCTCTTGGGTAATAAGTAACAATTTCTTAGTAAAGGAGCTTGTCCGGGATGTTGCCACCATCATACCTATTTTTGCGCCCAAGCAATGTTGCTGTTTCCGTTAATTATAGGCACATACGAAATTTTTCAGTTTAAAAATCAATTTGAGTGTAAAGAAACGATATACGCAAAACAAATTGTATTAATTGTGTTGTCCCTCAATTTGCTTCGTAACGAGTATTCCTATTTTGCACAAAAACAAGTCAATTCACCCCGCGCTTAATGGGTTTACCGGATTCGATAGCCAAATGATGCTGGATCTCCTGGATTACTGGAGCCGCTGGACTGAATCGTAAGCCCGATATAATAACAGATGTCTATAAGGTGTATTCATTCATACACGAAATATTTTTAAAAATCTACCTATAGTTGGTAAGAAGCCATAGAAACAAAAAAAATTGTTTTAACTAAGTATTTTATAAAAAATAATGAAATAATGTAAAATTACTTTACACTCATAATAAGTACTGGCTCCTTCTCATTTTGTAACATCCCTTACGCTAGTTTCGTTTCTATTTCTATTTCGTTTCGTTATTTTTTCGTTTCTATAGGTTCTGTACCTGTAGCGTGTATGAATAGATAGACCTTATATAAACGGTGGTCTCTATTTACCATCAAGTGTGCCTCTCGGTTTTCCACGCAATTATAGTATATTTCGAGATACTCAACCTTCGAGATCTCGCCAGACTTAATTCAACTAACTATCCCCTACTCCTTTTACTCCATACCTATGTCAAATAATATGAATGTAATCAGTCATACGTTAAATATTTCAAAATACTTGATCCAAACACCAAGTAAGAAATGCTAAAGAGATCTAAAGCGGAATATTACAAGCATAGATTCTTGAAAGACGGCTTTTCATTATAAAAGGTCTAACCGAAAAATATGACTTATCTTTTTTGATAAACATTTTTTGATTTTGAACCAAAATGGAAGCCAACAAAATCCAATTATTGGCTAAAAAGGCTGTATGCTTTAGACATTGTGAAAGACCTAATGGTCTGTGTGGAGCACTCACAGATACGATTAAACAATCCCAATCAAACTAAGTTGATTACTTATATGACGGAGAATGTACGTCTCTCTCGTTATCAACAGCCATATTTTAACTACTGTGGGCGTACTATGGGAAGTGTTGAATAGTGCGCAATAGAAAAACTATTTGCAGTTCAAATCATATTATAATTAACGAACAAATTAATCACACTAGTAGCGAATCACATACACTGTTGGTACACGACACAACTATACAGAACGCGCGACAGTTCCTAAACATGTTCACTGCTTGACTCCCACCGACCAACCCTTGCTTTAACTCTGATCGAGCGTTATGTTGTAGACTCTGTCGAGCTCCGTCTGGTGGCGCTGGCGTCCCGATTAGTCAAAGTCAGACGATTGATTTAACGCATTTCCGACATATATTTTATTTTTGGACATTCTAGTTCGAGAATGAGACATCATAAACGATTAAAATATAGGTATACTGCTGTACACCTCTGCCTCTGGAGCACACAGTTGGGTAATATTTTATTATTATGAGTGCTTATTAAAAAAATAGCATCGTCAGTTAATTAGAGAGCCGCTTCAAATGGTTTCACTGAAATTCATATAACCTTTAGTAAGTACATACGGTTGCAATGCAAATGTGCCTTTATTAATTAAGTGGTAATTCTCAGAGCTGACAAAATACTGCCGAATTCAATTAACGAATTTATGTTGTTCGTTTAATTCTATTTCGACAATATTCATTGAGCAAATGGATTGTTTGGTTTTACAATTGTTTCACTAATTGTTTAGGGAATATATAGTCATTAACTGAATTAAACAATTATTTTGTAAACAAAGACATTATGGAAATTAGATTATGTGCAGGTGGTGGTGGTAAGGGCCTCAAATTACGTGTCGTAGGTTTGAACCCAGGTAGTCACTTTGTGTATTTTCATCACCACTGCTCTTTAAACGGTGATGGAAAACATCGTGAGAAAAGCGGCATGTCCTAAAACTAATCATTTGAAGACATGTGACATCTATCAGCCCGCACTGGGCCCGTGTGGTAGATTATCGGCCACTCCCTCTCACTGAGAGGAGGCTTGTGTCCCAGCAGTAGGGACATTGTAGACTGATTATGTTGGTGTCATAGTTTGATATACACGTCACTTGGTGTAGTTTCACCAGTTAATTAAAGACCCAGAAAATAATGTCAGGGAAATTAAGGTAATGTGTGCGGTGCTCACTGGAGACTTGCATAACCACGCCATGATCCAAACAGCACGTTTGCTTATAGCCGAAAGGCTGATTGCAGATACATCACTATTGACTGTCTGTGTATTCAAATCACAACTGTCATTCTTTAACAGTTGTATGAAATGGCTATAACACGGTGAGTTGACGTAGGGTGTCAGCTGACGTAAGATGTCAGTTGACGTAAGGTATTAGTTCACGAGGGTGTCATTTGACGCAGGGTGTCAGTTGGCATAGGGTGTCAGCTGACGTAGAGTGTCAGTTGGCATAGGGTGTCAGCTGACGTAGAGTGTCAGTTCTCGTAGGGTGTCAGTTGATGTAGGGTGTCAGTTGATGTAGGGTGTCAGTTGACGTAGGGTGTCAGTTTTCTTAGCAAATTATTTTCCTTACTATACGTAGTATATACAAAGTTTAACTGAATTGATGCACATTATAAAAGTAGTTCATTCAGAATCGATTTCTGTCATGTGTTTTAATATAGGTTATTTTCTATCCCAAAAATAATTAAAACTACGTAAATTACAGTCACACTTCCCCTGGACAGTCAAACCGAAATGGACGAAGCATCTACTACGCCGAACCCTTATACGTGAGCGACTGTATGCGTGCGTAGATTTGTAATGTCACCATAATTTTCTCCCACAATCAGTACAACTAATTTAACAAATAAACGATGTTTAATACATAATAGTAAAAAATCAGTGTTATGTATTATGGTGATAACATAATATTCTAATTTAAATTGGGGTGTTTTGGTGGTGTGCGTTAATTCAAGGACATGTTGTATAAAAAAATACAGGCAGATTGAATTTCCAGCTCACATACAAAATACATCGGTATATAATAGTGGCGTGTTGATGAAGTTGACACTGCTTCCTAATTGCTACCGGTGGCGGTGGTCGGCACGCAAATAATGTTAGGGGTGATACATACTCGCTGTGTTTACTTACAGCTGTGCTGGTTAATCCAGAGCTTTTCATGAGGACAGCAGACAGCCCTTTGACATTTCAACAGGATGTTTAAGTTTGACAATCTGATGATGTCAATGATAATGGAAACTTTATAAGTTACTAGCGACCCGCCCCGGCTTCGCACGGTTGCAATGTAGATACTAATGTGGTGTCAGTGTGGAGTGATAAATAATATTATGTTACTAAATATATAAATAATTAGCAACATATTGGATTGGACGCGTGTACGGCCCGACGCGCGACAGCCGCTCTGCCCCCGTATTTTAGATCTCTGCTATCATCTAAGATATTGATTTACCAATTTTGATCTACATTAAATACACAAATGTATTAAATTGTATAAGAAATAGCACAGTATTGTTTAAAATAGCTTCGTAAATAGCCCATTCTTTTTGTAATAATATTACAAAAAAAATAGGCTATTTACGACGCTATTTTATCTTTTACATTATTTTATCTTTTACATTTTTATCTTTTGCATATTATGTAAAAGATAAAAATGGTAAATGCGGGTTATCCTTAGGACATAGACAATACTATTGCAAACTTATTTGTAGATATTTTTAAAATATAAAATTCCGTAGTATATTATTTTGATCTATCTTGTAAGGTTTAGCCAGCGTTTGCAATGTAAGTGTACAAAAATATGTTTTTTAAGACATCACATTGCAAATCTTTGAAATTCTCTGCTTTTCTCCAACAACAATACAACCAACCCTCTTGAATCACTCTGTCTATTGATGAAAACCGCATTAAAATCCCTTGCGTAGTTTAAAAGATCTAAGCGTACAGACACGAAAACCGACTTTGTTTTATACTATGTAGAGATATGAAAGTTAAAAAATTCGAGTACTTTATATTTCACCCATTATTAATAATTTTCATTTCACTCATCATTTCACTCATCGTTTCAAGAAAATGGTCAAAAAGAGTTGTCAATGATCACCAAGTTTTGTAATCGAATTGGTGATCAAGTATTAGTAATGCCTTCCAAAAAAAATAAGGCAGCTCGAATGAACCTGAAATACTCCACCTGATGGTAAAGGACAGAGGTATATTTACCTACTAAAACTGCATTACCTTGTAAAGCCACTTAATAATTGCCCGACGAGAAATAGTATCCGGTCCAAAGCCCAGAAACCAAGTCAAAAACATCTCTCCCTACATTCACGGTTAGTGTAGTCGACGTCGTAATTGATCTACCAATTTTGACAACAGTGCCCAGTAAGTTAAAACTTCACGAAGGTTGCGAGTACAACAATGTCAGAAGTCAGATGCACAAAATTAAATAGACCTTGTCGATTATGACTTGCAAGTGGCATTCAACTTAAGGCTGGTAAAGCAATAGAAAATATAATAACAAATTCAAAAAAAAAAATGTAATATAAATTTTTGTGGTAGTCAAGAAACAAATTGCTATTAATTTAGGTAATTTTTGTAAGGCTCTACTTATTTTACAATTCATTATTTTATGTTCAGTTTTTTTTTGTGGAACAGAGCGCAAACTCGAAACGCGTCGTTTTCGACAATGGCGGAATTGCCTGTAAATAACTTTAATCAAACTGCACGTAAACAATAATTATAACTAATTTTTTTTATTTAGTCTAATATATAACCACACTTATTGTAAGTATATAAATTCTGGAGATGTTACTCGCACCGTATCTAACGAACAATTGCCGATCACTCATTCCAATATTCATTGGAATGAGTGCGAGTGTGGCAAGTGTCGCCCCACCATTGCTTCGGAAGTTCGCAATGGAACAATAATGGCGCGACACCAGTGCTGCCAACCTAAATATTAATCAGATAATATATTTAATTTTAAATAGGTAAACGTATTAATTATGGGTAGCCCTAAAAAGGTTATTAATTAAATATGTTTTTAACAAATGAATCAATTAATAATTAAATCATAAATCAAAATAACTTATTTTAAATATTATGTCTGTCTTTGAAGCGACAACATGACGGAAAAAGATATTTGAATAAAAATCTATTCTTAACAAACTGCTTGAAATCTCACTAATGTAAGTAAGTGCGATTTTTGCTTGCATAAAGCACTAAACTTAATTCAATATGTATGATTTGGAGCTAAAAAAGATATGCAAACAAAGCAGTATCGTTGCATAAGTAACGAACATACGTCAGTACCTAATGGACGTTTTAAAAGACTGTAGTAGAAAATTGTTGGGATTTCATAATATTTTTGACCAACAAGCAGTTGAATTTCACTTTTATTACTTTTGTTGAGTTTATAACACTTTTTTATTGATTATGTGAAAAAGTAAAGATGCATAATGCTATTACGAGGTGGAATATTATACTTCTTAAATGATTCAGTTTTTAGGGTTCCGTACACAAACGGTGCCGACGGAACCCTATTACTAAGCATCCGCTGTCCGCTTATCCGTCCGTCCGTCTGTCTGCCAGCGGGCTGTATCTCATGAACCGCAATAGATAGACAGTTGAATCAGTTCAAATTATCAGTTTGTATTTCTACTGCCGCTATAACAACAAATAATACAAATTTAATGAAGCTCCCATAAAAGAAACGTGTTCTTTTCAAATGTAGTGTAAATGTAGTGTTAAATATTGTACAGTGATACGGAACCCTTTATGTGCGAATCCGACTCGCATTTGGCCGGTTTTTTTACTTTTATCCTTCAAAATAAAACATAATGGCTATAATATTAAGCTCGAACTCCCCCATTACACCCCTAACTCTGCTCCATCAAACATTCAGTTCTATTCCCCGGCTGATTGGTGCTCAAACACAAACGCTTGTTGATTCGCTCTCATTAGACTAACTACTTTTAATTATGTTTGAGTGTGGACACCCGTCGATGAGTGTATAGATACGAACATACAGGAAATAGGGATTTACATTTAAAATATAACACCACGTCTTGTCGCCCCCGAAAGGTTAGGCAGAGGGTTATATATAGGACACCCCCATGTCACCAGTTACGTTTTAGTCACATTATGGTCGAGCCTATTGCCATCAGCCGAGCACAAATCCAGACTCCAGGCTGCTACTGAGACATTTCTGATGGAAAAACCCAATAACACTTTGCCCGACCTGGGAATCGAATCCAGGACCTCGTGATTAGAAGTAGCGTAAAAATTTAATTGCCTTTTAAAAATCCCCTCTCAATCACATCAGTGGAACAACAAATTAAATTCTAAAACGTGCCTTATTTATCGTTTTAATAGCGTAACACTAAATTTGGAATTGTTCGCGTAAACTTTTCGATAACGACCTTTAAATCAATCAAGCGAACTCCGAGCGAAGAGAAGCGAAACGAATTCTTAAATTTAATTCTTTGCTTGTTAAGGGGTGTTTACACTGAACTCGAACGGAATAAAGACTGAACAAGAACTAAGGAAGATCCCAAGGGAATCCACAAATTGGCATTTTTTTCTTAGGAAACCTATTTAAATAAATTTGCTAGGTAGAAAACGAATTCAGATTGCACATAGTTAGTGATCACAGTCATGACCATCCGGTACCTAAACTAACCCTCCATTTTCCAAAGCTTACAAAATAAATCCCTGTTGTTAAAATTGTTATTAGATAAATAAAATTGGAAAGCGTTAAATAGACCATGGTAATAACAGTAATTTCTTTTAAGACTAAGTTGGAACGTTTTTTGTTTCACATCAAGCACTATTGTTATTCATTCGTGTAATGGAACCACACCTTTAACACTGTGACACAAAATATTCCGTTTGACGGTCCGCACGTAATACGCGGTTATTGTGTACCAATCTAAATTATAACGTATAATTACATGTCTTTGTAATAGCGACTGTTTTGAAAATCGATTAGAGAATCGAGCGAATGTTTATTGATGTTTTAGGAATCGAGTTAACTGGTTTGTTGCGTAACCATTGAGACTTGATCTGTCATTTGAACTCGATTAAATTGTTGTGAATTTGTTTGTAGAAATGTTGTTCACGTGATGGCGAAAATATATGGCGTTATTATCACATGTAGGTATAATATTAACGTGAAGGAAACAGTAGTGTTGATAATATTATAATTGGGAAACAAATTATGATAATACAAAGCCACACAGTACGCCACGCCACAATAAAAAAGGACATTATTATGATTATTTATTTATTTACTAAGGCACCAAGTCCCAATATAGAAATCATAAATACATAAAATCTATTACATCATTTAAATAAATTACCGTCAAACGGGGTGAACAGGAATGCAGGGGTGAATTGAGACGAAACCTTAAAAGGGATTTTAACATTGAAATAATATAGTTTGTTGCCAACAAGTGTACTTAATCTTTAATTATAATAAGTACAGTAACCACGTTAGAGTCCTTTTTGGCAACAAACTATATTATTTCAAAGTTAAAATCCCTTTTAAAGTGTCATCTCGATTCACCCCTGCATTCCTATTCACCCCGTTTGACAGTACATTAACATTCAATACAATCATTATAATAAAATTAAAAACATTAATAATGAATAGACATTACAATTATATTTCATTAATTCGCACTAACAAAAAAATTTAAAACTAATATCACAAAATCCATACCGTCGTGCGTCGGTCGGTTGAAAATCCGATGAACTTCGAGCCAATACCTGTGGATTGGAGTGCTCCAATCCTCACTAACGACCCTCATCAGTTGATTGGTCGATTTACGTAAACTGCTTGAAAACGATGCTATGAGCGACCGAATAACGGCATAAAAGTGCGGCACTCTCGCTGCAGCGAACATGCTCGACGCGCTACAGTACCGCGGAAATTTCATTAAGATGCGGTAGGCATCATTGTACTGCACACGCATGGTACTTAGTGTCGACCTTTTAAATGTCCACAGCTGGTAAACAAACAGAGGCAATAGGCACGAAACAACGTTTTTTAACACATGTGCTACAAAGGGAAAATCTGCGCGCAAGCTTTTTGCACCTTATCGAGAGCGCCCGTCTTTCCCGTTTTATGTCGGTCGGCGTCATCTTTCAGATCGTCAGTAAGGATGTGGCCTCGATACCTAAACGTTCCTACAATCCTTACTGGTGAATCATAAATAAAAACTTCTGCAGGCTTAGCGTGACGCTTTCTATTTCTTGGAATAATAGACATAGCTATTTCTATACAAAGTGATATTTCGTTTCTCCAATTTTGACATCGCACCGTAAAAGTCCTTCTACAATCTGTCATTTTGTCTTTCGTTTCTACCGATCGTCGTCTAGATCCTTTTTATGTAGACTTTTTCAGAAGAAAGTTTTCTATCCCAAACTGTCAAAATCACACTGACAACTGAAAGATGTTTAAGGTAGTGAAGATGATTTAATGTAGTCTATTCCAAAAGTATCTTCTGAAACTGTAAACATACCCTGTTCAGGTTAAAATCTTACGCAACCACTCACAAAGGGAATTAGTAACACATTTATCTATATTGAGACGGTTTCAACTTTATATCTCACCAGTTTTTCCAAAAATTAAGTATGGTTTGAAAATCATGGATGAAAATTGAGGTTATAAAATTAACTTCAATTATCAAATGAAAAACATCTACACTCGGCGTCACAAAAATCGCACCGAAAATAAGTTTCAAGCATGTCCCGCCATCAACGAATACATTAAACCTAATTAATATTAGTATCAATTGGAAGTATATTTAACGACCTTTAAATTAACATTAGTTAGAATTCCTAAACACAACAGATCTCATTAGCACGTAAAGTTATTTTTTTTTTGTCAAAATACGCATTACAACGGCCACTAATTGCACCTCCCTACAAGGGTATAAAAAGGGCGACCCGGGTTAAATGTGGGTCCCCCGCAACCGTTCCCCCCGTCCCCAGTCCGATGAGGCCGCGCCGCAGCTGAGCAGCCTGTAGCTTTAATTTCCCCTGATAACCAGCCCGTCCCCACTCGCGCTGCCCTCTGTCAGTGACGCCCTAAGCCGAGGTCCGTACCCCACAGGGGGTGCCCTTAGCGTGCGGTCATTTAACTTATAAGTTTAGCAATAATTTTTCCGCTCCTGGCTGGAGGGTTTTTAGAGTAAAATCCAAAAGGCTACCACAGGACAGTCCGGCTAAGTAGCCACGACCCCCAGTGGTCAAAACTACGAGTTACCATTTATAAAAAAAAAAAAATGTGGGTCATTCGCTATCCAACCTTTGAAGTGAACACACGTGAATAGCTACAGCAAGAAAATACCCCAGAAAATGGATACCACTGCAGATGAAGCCGCTCAAGTCATTGCATTACTGCAATCAGGGATGCGGCAATGTGATGTTGCTCGGCAACTGAACTTAAGTCGCTTTTCCGTTCGACGAGTGTTCCAACGCTTCCAAGAGACTGGTGGCTATATCCGAAGACGTGGATCTGGAAGACAACGGTGCACATCCGAAAGAGACGATCGCTTCATTGTTTCGACGTCTTTACGTAATCGGTTCTCCAATGCTGTTGAGCTGCAACAAAAACTGCGATCAGCTCACAGAACTTCTGTAAGCGTCTCCACGATTAGAAGAAGAATGCGGGAGAAGAAAATTGCAGCTCACAGGGCTGCTACAGGGCCAAAATTGACTGCACAGCATAGGAGAGACCGGTTGCAATTTGCCCGTGACCATGTGGATTGGACAATAGACCAATGGAGAGCTGTGTTCTTCTCGGATGAGACGAGGGTGTGTCTTTTCTGCAACGACAGGCGTAGAAGAGTGTACAGGAGGCAAGGGGAACGATTCGCACAAGCCTGTATTCAAGAGACAGTGGAATACGGGGGTGGCTCGTTCATGTTCTGGGGCGGCATGTCAATCGACGGCAAAACGAACCTTGTGTGTATTTCTCGGACTGAAAGTGCTCGCGGGCAAGGGTCGCTGACTGCTCATCGGTACATAATAGAGATCCTAGAGGAGCAGGTTGTCCCTTATGCGGGTTTTGTTGGCAGTGGGTTCACGTTAATGCACGATAACGCCCGCTGTCACACCGCATTAATTGTAAGTGACTACCTGCATGAAGTTGGGATCCCTGTTATGCGCTGGCCGGCGCGTAGTCCAGACCTGAACCCTATTGAGCACCTTTGGGATGAACTGAAACAGCGAGTACGGGCACGTGATCCTGCCCCTACCACTCTCCAAGACCTCCAAGATGCCGTCGTTGCAGAATGGGAGAACATTCCTCAAGAGACTGTTGTCACATTAATTAGGTCCATGAGAGAACGCATGGAAGCAGTCATCAGGGCTAGGGGGGTAACACTAGGTTTTAAGTTGTTTTTATGGACTTTGTTGCAATTTTTGCTGATAAAATAAAATTAAACTTTTTAATAATTTGCATTACCTTGCTTTTTTTATTCCCTGGTAAACAAAAAACCAAATCTATTGATTTATTCTGAAATTTAAATAAATTGCCATTCCAATGATACCTTATAGTCATATGTCTACCGTTGATTAATAGGGTTAAAATGACTTTGAAGGTAATTCTTAAAGAGGTGCGATTTTTGTGATGCCGAGTGTATAAGGTGATTTAGAATTAGAATTTTAGGCTAAAGTATTAAATTAATCAAATCAAGGCATTAATCAAAATCATTAATCAATTTGTAAATGGCACTACAAATTAGCACCCACAGGTACGTTTTCTGATCCATTTGTAAACATTTTCATCGGATACTTTTGGAACAGACTATAAACTGACAAGAGCACAACTCTTAAATTAATGAAGAAGATCAATCAATCTGTGTAGCCTTTGCCTAACCATGTTGGAGTAGACTTCCAGTCTTACCGGATGAAGCTGATTAGCAGTATTTGACATAGAGCGTCTGCCTTTCTGACCTCCACAACCCAGTTACTGGCTAACACGATACCCCTTGGTAAGACTGGTCGACTACCCGTAACGACCGTCAAAGATCTACGAAAGACAGCCGGGGCTAGCTGCTTAACGTGCTTGTCGTAACACGGAGGGGTCTCTATATTTAATAGAGGGTCACCCGACCGCAGCAGGCGTAGCTTAACCGTTAATCGACCAGTGCGTCTGTTATTATTCAACCACAAATTAAAAAAGAAGAATAGCACAACAAAGAAATTCAGTTGTAATAAATACCACGTAAATCTACGTGCATTAATTATGTTTCTTCCTAGGAATGCCTCACGCTACGGCAAAGTTACCTTAACTCAAAGTGTGTTCGCTCCCGTTAATTAAAACTAGCGAATAGCGTACATACCCGCGCTCACCGAGTGTAAGATCTTTGCCGCGAAAAACTTTCCAACTTGCCTAATTAACTGAACAAGAATTATTTATATTAGGACTTGTTTAAAGTTTTTGGGAAGCTGAGATATAAGAGCGATAGCGAATATACCTTCATATTAGGTACCTACGATTTTCGTTTTCGGAAAGGTCAGTCAGACAGTAGTATGGCTTGCTGCACACTTGTTCGTGTTGACGTTATTGAGCACGATTCGGCACAGCCGATCGGAAAAATTTAGATGTATTAAGCCTCGAATACACTAGGGGACAAATGGAGCAACATGTTGCGGAACATAGCCCTAAACAACTACGTGAAGTGTCCCGACACAATTGTCGCGGAACATTTTGTCGGCCACACTAGTCAGTGCTCATAGAAATGTCGCCCGACGAGGTTGTGGCGATTTAGTGCTGCGTATATACTAATTTCGAGCAGTTTAAGCGAACATAAACGAAAACAGAGGTGGTGGATGCAGAATTACTTACTACAACGAGAAAAAGTAATGAATATTTTAAAAGAGAAATAGCGCGGCACTGACGCGCAACACATGCGCTCGCTCTCGGAGCGGGAGTAAGCAACATGTTCCGCGTCACGTAAATGCGTCTCAAGATGTTGCGCAGCATGTTGTGGGACACAGGGCAACGTTGCAGCGTCACGTAGATTGAGCGTTGCGCGTCATGTTGGGGGACATTTTGTTCCCTAGTGTATTCGCGGCTTTAAACTTGCCGCACGTCGCGGCGCCCGACGACGGAGCACAGCAGCGCGGGCGACCCGGCCCGTGCCGAATCATGACGATCCAAACAAGTCCGTAGCACCCTTTACTACTGTCTTGTCCCCCGGCCACTGCATGTGCATTCCCTTAGGACGGTAGTGACTTTATTCCGCGTTTAATAAGAGGTTTTATTTTATTTTGGAGCAATGGAACAACATCGGCTTTTAAGCATAAAGTATAATATACTGCTGGATATGTACAAGTCTTCAACACTGCATATTTTGATATGAAATTGGTATTTCTCATTGTTTCTATATTATTATTATTCTGTGCTATTTTCTCTCCATATTTGTTTGTAAGCATTTTGTGGTGATGCTTGTTTGTTTTCCATTTTACGGCGATGATGTATCTACCCTCGGCTTGGTACACAACCCTGGGTTAATGAATCGTGGTTTGTAATTATTTCGGGAAAGATCGGGTGGCTTCGGGGAATGAAATTATTAATGCTTTGCGTTCGCGACATCAGATACATGTTGTCCTGGGAAATGATACATGATTTTATGTCTGTAAGTAGGTTTGTACAAACACTTTTACACGTCAATCATATTTTTTAAACTAGATGAGATCGGCGTTTCCTATCTGACTACTCTTAGAAGAAAAGCCGAAACAAACTCACGAGGTCACAGTCTCTTTTAAAGTCCACACATAATCTTGGTCAGATCATGTGAAGAGCATGTAGATTGGTATCTGAAATAATCTTTTGAGGAAAGAACCACACAGATTAAGTGGACCTGGTATATATAACATTCATCAATGTCAATGTGTATATAAAAATTCGGACATAATGTTTGAGGAACATGTAGGTTGGTGTCTAAATGGTCTTTTGAGGAAAGAGCCACACAGATTAAGTGGACCTATCCAGTCAGTGCACACATTTGTCGGTAACCGTGCAGCTCAACTCAGAACTTAAGGAGTTCTACGATTCGACAAACAATACCAAAGATAGGACATTTGGGTAGGCCGTATAAACTACTTAAACTGCCAGACTAAGAATAAAACTTAAACAATGACCCACATGGTCCTCATATTCACAATAATGAAAATAATATACTACTTTTTACAGTAAATATTCATGTCTAAAATAGTTAGCAAAATAAAATCAACATTCACTGTGTAAATGTATTGGAGCAGCTCAATCCCAAGCTTTTTGTCCTCAATATAGTCTTTCACAGTATAATAGGCTTTCTGGCATAGTTTCCGCTTTATAAAAGATTTGAATTTATTAAAGCTTCGATCTTGAATGTGGCTCAGAATTTTATTATAAAAACGTATACATTGGCATCTAAACGAGCCACCTATTTTCTTGAGCCTAGTTGTAGGACCAACAAATTTGTGTTTGTTCCTAGTATTTATATAGTGGATATCACTGTATTTTTTAAACTGATTAATATTTTTATGTGCATACAAAAGGTTTTCATAAATATACTGAGAAGACACGGTAATTATATTAATCTCTATAAATTTATATCTGAAGGAGTGTCTGGGACTTAATTTATAAATTGATGACTTAATTTATGAATATGGTAGATTCATTACTGTTTCGCGGAAGCGTTTGCATTTTGTAAGTTTTCTAATAATTTAAGAATTACCTATTTCTATTTCCCTGCTGTTTTTATTTGTTTTGTTTTTTAATATCGTAATCAAAATGATTTAATTTATCCTCAAATAAACGCTTCATATCTTAAGAGCTTGTATACCTCAGAGTGCGAAAATTGTCTTAGCATGAATGGCTGTAGTTTCAACAGTACTGAAGTATTCACTTTGAAATTAATATACAGTAAAGATAAGGCCTACTACTAAGTACTGTCTGTTACGAAAACACGATTGCATACAATTTTCTCGATACAAAGAAATCAAACTCAAACTCAACTCAAAGCATTTATTTCAAATAAACCAATTACAGGCACTTTTGAATTGTCAAGGGGTCGTTCAGTCAGAAAGATGAAGCTAGTTGCCCATTCCAAAGCGTAGTAGGTGCCTATGGAGAAGAACGGGCAAGAAACTCCATGGACACTCTTTTAAATCAAAATATGGTTACAAATTATTGGTTACATCATTCATGTTGAAATTATGCATGTGAGAACGATGCAGAACGTTAAAAGCGTCCGTAATAAAGAGACGACAACAATTCCAATATTAAATTAAAATAAGCCGTGGCAGCCAAGAGATGACCAGTCCCCACTGATGGCGCCCGTTCACGAACATGACGTATGGATCAATATGAATCTCAAAGTTACCTCTGAACCGTACAATAAATGTATAATATTCAATGCAAAAATTCACAGTAGGTCATGAAGCTTTACAGGTTAATCGAACTATGCATAAAGCAGGTACCGTCTGTTTCTTTTTATTTTTTTCACCGTTATATTAACCGTAAAAAGTAAGATCGGAAATATCAAGTTTTTTAACCACTCACACCTTGGACCGCCCTGCCGCCCGGCCCCCGACAGGACCCCGATTCAGTACTTATCAGTACCGTTTCGGCTATCAAACTGGGAACCTGTGTCACTTCGCTTGTACTCAAAAGACCCGATTGAAAATGTTTTATGTTCTGAAGAAATTATAAAAGTAAAATTAAATTTAGGTGTAAAAATAAGCCAACCGTATTT
Source organism: Dryobotodes eremita (assembly GCA_917490735.1). Lineage (NCBI taxonomy): Eukaryota > Metazoa > Arthropoda > Insecta > Lepidoptera > Noctuidae > Dryobotodes > Dryobotodes eremita. The sequence continues at coordinate 17,329,845 of OU823266.1, forward strand.
TTATTTTTACCAAATGTTGTAGTTTTCATTTATAAAAACATCTTTGAAATAGTTCAATATCATAATCTCATGTCAATGTCAAAATGTTGTCAGAAATGTAGGTAGGTAAATGTACCTATTTTCGAGTTTTCAAAAGTTAAAGGTGTCTCCAACATATTCTGAAAAAACTTTTTGGTTTGATTAGATACTTTAATAACTTTATTTTTTAGAGAACGGTTTGTAGAAAGGTTTGAGGAAAAGATTTATAACAAAATTATTGTAAACAAATATTATCCCTTTATTTATAAATGTTTCTTAAAGTTAAGTAGTGATTAGCGACTGTTTAACCATACATTGTCGATGTTTAAACGCCTCTTAACTTTAACCAACGTTTATAAATAAACCCTTTAGTGACTGTTATAATAGAGCCCGGAGATTAGAACTAGAAGGTGGTGGTGTGATACGGTTGAAACAAAAGTAAATAGCCCATATACAGATATCACGAATTCTTATAATCCCGCATTCAAAAACGATAACTGCTAACCTTATTATTGTACTAGCCAAAAAAACAATAAACTCAAACTCAAACTCAAAGCATTTATTTCAATTAAACCATTTACAGGCACTTTTGTATTGTCAAAGAGTCGGTCAGTTAGTCAGAAAGTTGAAGCTAGTTGCCCATTCCAAAACGTAGATCTCTATGAAGAAGAACGGGCAAGAAACTCCAAGGACACTATTTTTAAATCAAGATATTACATAATCCTGGTGACATTATTCTTGTTGCTTCTATATGCGAGAACAATGAAAAAAATATGTATATTAAGAAACAATTCAAAATAAAAAAAATCATGAAATCAAAATGAAGATGTTACTTTGATTTTGAAGACGTGCGCTATATGGCATATAATCAAGTTTATAGTGAACGCTGTAGCAGCTAAAGCTCGCCTAGTCGAGTCCTTTAACAAAGTTATTGCCAAATTTGTTGGAGGGGAACGTATTAACTTTTCATTACGTCAGGCTTATGAGTCGAGATGCATCGCTGTTGTTGTTTCATTTAACACAAAGCACCCTCTTTCCACTTTACATAGGAAAATCTTGGCGAAAGGCTACAGATCACTAGTGAATCAATTAGAGGAGAAAAGTTAAAAAAAATGTAAGGGTATGTCGAAATATTTAAGAAAAACCAGAATTAAGAAATACCAAAGAAAGTAAAGATTATGGTGAAAATTACCAAAAGCCACATATGACCACTTTGGAGTACAGTCGCCTTAAAGAGGACTTTTTTCTTTTTTACCTAGCACAGAAAAAAAGTTGAAAAGTCAACGATTCTTTAAAGAGATCCTCGTAAGTGGTTAGAACTCAGAAGGAAACTTTTAACAGCCTCTAATTTCTCAAAAGTGGTCAATAGGCGTCAAAACTCCAGTGTTAAAAATCTTCTATATCCAAAAAAAAAATGTAATGTGCCATCCATAAAACACGAAATAGAATGCAAAAAACAGCCATAGAACAACTAGCATCACAACTTAATATTAAAATAGATTGTGGTATTTTTTTTTGATAAAGAGTTACGTTTTCTAGGTGCAACTCCGGAGGGCGTTGTGCAGGGAGGAGACGCAATAGTGGAAATAAAGTGTCTAATTTCTACATTTAGGACTTCATTGGAAGATGCCATAGATAAAAATTGAATTGGAGGAAACCGAAAGGTGGACTTTCCATAAATTTAAAACATCCTTGGTACACACGGCTACATATGAAGCTATACATTTCCAGTCTAAGCTGACGTCTCATTCTATAGAAATTCTATACAATGCGAGATCAGCTTATAATGCAGCATATATAGCTTGATATGTAGCCGTGCCTACATTTTGGTGCAGGGACAGCTACACATAACCGGTAGGAAAATATGTATTTTTGGCATTTAGCGTATGGTCAGGATGAAAAAATCGTATCAAAACTGAAATTATACAGAAAGACGATCATTATTGGGCACAATGCATTAATCTGAAATTAACAAATTTTTGGTTTGCATATATGTTGCCAGAGCTATGTGATTCCAAACATATACGAAATATAGAAATTAGGCATTTAAGGGGGATCCTTAGTTGTAGCCCGCCATATTCAAATTTTCTTTGGTTTTTTGCAAATTACAGTACTGTTTTATGACGACGTATCTTGATCAAAATGCGATTTGCGACTGTAGGAATGATATATTTTTTGAATAGTAATCATCAATTTCATATCAATCGTCAAACTTTGGAAATTCGTTCTAAGTATTTTCATATGAAATATTCTTAGGTGGAAAAAATTTGATTTGAATTGACTATAATGCTTTGAAAGTTAGGTCGGCCTTTGGTATGTGATGCAATATGTGTGCCATCCCATCTTTCTAGCACGGCGGGCTGTGCAGGTGCGGAAAACCACAATAGACGCAAATACTCCAATCTTATTGGGACTTACATGTTCCAAGCGTTTGGGGCTGAAACACTAGGGCCATGGGGTCCGAGTGCCCACTTAGTTTTTCGAAAAATCGCCAAGTTGTTGTTCGACTTCCCACGTGAACAGAAGGCTGGCCTATTTTTTGGCCAACAAATCAACAAAAAAAGGTAATTTTATTTGGCTGTCACTGTCCTAGGATGACAATGTAAGGCGGCACAGCAATTTTCTTTGGCCGGTCATTGAAAACTAATCCGCGTAAATTTCAGATTTCGCGGTAAACTTTGCTTGCGTGATGTAGGATTGTGACGTCAGTCAAATGTCTTGCGTAGTTCGTTTGTGGCGGTATAGACGACACCACTCGCCGCAAATGTTAATCTATTTGATTTTGTCGTTGTTGCTATGCAAAAGATGAAGGCCTCCCAAGTTTTTATTGTTATACTGTTATTTACCTGCCTATTTAAAAGGCTATAATTTTATATACACTGTACATATAATGTGAAAGCAAATTTTTATACTACTGTATTAAATTAATGTTAAGTTTAATCAATTTATTTCTTGGCATCCTTCCAACAATAGTTCAGTTCACCCTAACCGAATCAGTTTCACAGTGCGAGCGGGACAGAAAAATACAAGGCGCGGGGAAGTGGGGGTGAGATATGAATTTCAGCTGAACTATTACAAGCCCTTATTTGAATATTTGGTAACGTTGATGTTGGTTCTAACTGGGTACAGAGAGAGAATTCATAGAATTTTAATGAGTATGACTTTAATATTAGTTACAAAATGGTATTGACACATACTTTGTAAGCAACGTGATTATATCATTATTGCATCACACCTATTCTTTAATTAATGGCGACCTATATTCGTTGGTGGACGTTTACGGACTAATATGACAAAGTACGATAATATTAGTACGTGAAACACTTAGTGAAATGAATTCAGACCATAACACTAAGGAGGTGGCCATTTGTCACTATTTATGGCCCATAACATTGTGTTAGTTATGGACCGTATTCATCATAGCATCGGTATTATCGCCAAAGAGTTTTTAGCTTTAATCAACTAATTATGTACCAAACAATCTTACTTGGGAAAGTTTTATAAAGTTCTCTTTTGTATTAATCTTATAGAGAGGGGTAGATAAAACAACCAAACTTACATAATAATATTGCCATGTTCACGGAGCATAATAATTATAATCAACAAATAAAGGTACAAAAATCACACACAGGAAAAAATCATTGGAAAATACGACCTGAGAGTGAGAATACTTTAAAACTCTCGACATCTTATTTTGACAACTACGGGCGCAGACTGTAATGATAAAGAAAAAATTTTTTTTTTGTAAAACCTATATAGCAGTATGAAGAACAGGGTGTAAAGTTCACTCATCCTCCATTGCAAAGGGAAGATCCTCCGACCAGATGTATGTTGTAACTGGTGGGCTACTGCCCGACGATTCTGTCAGGGCGTTGTATATATGCTAGTTGCGCGGTAAACTCTGCTTGCGCGATGCAGGATTTTGTGTGACGTCAGTGTGGTGCGTAGTTCGCATGTGGCGTTCTAGATGCCGCCACACCTACGTTGCTGAAAAATCTACTCATCGAAGCAGTCACGAAGAAAATTCCGTCTACGTTATATTTACAATAACCCCAAAATAAAGGTTATTTATCTCTAAAACTTTTAACAAACTCAATCTAAAGGAACAACCTTATCTCTTCCTTTTCACAAAGACGTTGTTTTCCTCTTTCCTTACATTCAGGAACACCCAACATCCCCTAAAAGTTTATAATAGGAACTGCAAGAATTTCCATAAAGTCGAAAACAGCACGTACAGCTAAAAGACCGAGTACGGCTAACGAATGAATGAATGAGTGAACGAACTAAGCCCTGACAGATAGGATCAATGTCATTCATTTAACTTCAGCATTCATTGCCGCTTTGATCCCGACAACTCGTCTCCAGATGTCTGCCATTTTTTTTAATTGTCCCCTCACTTGTGTTGTTAACGATACGGAATTCGAAATAAAAAAATCGGGACTTTTTCTTCTTTGTTTTGTTTCGCTGGGAACATGCGCGGGATTTTTTTCTTTTGTTTGTTTTACTAGGCTTGTTATAGACGGGAATGTCGGTGTATTTGCTTCGTTGTATCGTATGCATAATAAGGCGGTTTAATTAATAGAGCATATTGTATGTGTTAGTTTGTTGCACTACTCAGCGGAAGCGCTTTACGAAAAAGTTAAGTATACATAATAGTTTAGAATTTTGATTACCTTGTAAAATTATACATTCCAGACATGTTGTAACTTTGCCTTTAACCTTTTAAAATAGTGCGCTATATCAGTCCGATATGGACTGTCTGCTTGGCAAACAATGTTAAACCATCACGGCGTCTATTTCATCTTAGATAATCATTAAAACAAAAAAAAAGTAACGAAAAACGTTGGCAGAAACACAAAAACCCTGGGAAATCTCCGGACTCAAGATCCCAACCCTATTCACATCGGACGTCTTTTCGCAACACTAATTAGATTGTTTACGAAACAAAAGGCAAACGCATCCCTTTGTCGTCTACCCTCAACTTTTTACGAATAGTTGGAGAAACGTCCCACTAAAGATTGTATCTTCGGCAATCTTCGGCAATCCTCGGCAGTCCTCGGATATCTTCGGTGATAAAAAAGTGGAACGGTAGACCTTATTAGAAGTTTGGAAGGATGTTGATCCGTGAAGTTAGTATGTTTGTTTGGAAGAAATAAAGGAAAGCTAATAAAATAGAGAAGCTTTGGGAGATAAGTTAGGTACACTATTGATTTTGTAGCGGTGTATGAAGTCGGTACAAAAATTGGTTCAGGTCTAATTAATTTTATTGCTATGACAGGTTACTTTAAAATGATGGATGATTTTGGTAGAAGAAGACATGCTGCATCACTAATAAATTGGGAGAAGGGCAGGTGTATGATGATAATGATAAAAAAATATTGCGATTCAATCATCCTTAGCCACGGATAGAAAAGACCTTAAGCGTAAAGTAGGTATATTTAAAGCAATGCCAATCCACGGACTAGAAAAAAAGATGGACTCCGCGCCACGCGTATCGAAAGTGAAGCACTATAAGTATGTCGGACCGCTTGTACAAACATGCCTCACGCACACATTTACATCATAAGGTGCCGACCGGCCGCCATTATAGGTACTGTTTACGTCAAGTAATAAAATAAAATGATGCCTTCTTGTGTTGTAAAATGGTGTTAAAATAATTCTACATCCCAGAAAAAGTGTCAAGGAATAACATCACAAGTAAGACATTTACACACACACACACACATACATCGGTACGGTGCTTGACTTTCGATATGCGTGGCGCGCATTAAATTTTTTTGCTAGTCCGTGGTACACACATATTGCTAATATTGTTCGCATCCCACGTAGTAGAGGGCGAGCCTATAATTGCCATCAACTGAAAACAATTTAAATCCAGATGTCTACTGATAATTTCCTAAAAGGAAAACCCATCCTGAGATTGCTAAGCAGTTCCACTTGCGACCACAATTAAACCAACGAAGCTATAATAAAACGCATGTATGAAGTTTCAGAAAACAAGTGAATAAACCTTTAATATCATATAGCAGACAATTTGCAAAGAGTTACATTTTAATACCAAATACTAACAGATGCTGTAGTGTAACTACTTTAACTTTAAACACCAAAAACTGCTATCTCTGTAATTTTCAGACCAATTTCCACAACCTTGCAGCCAGAACAGCTCACATTAATCTTTGACACGAATAACCTGACTGATGCAGAACAGAGGAGCGCCCTAATAACGTATTCCGAACGCGCGCCCACCTTCACGATGCTAATGTGTGTTGAGAACTCATGTTTGAGGAATTGAAGCATAGGGTACGAGAAAAGAGAAGGCCCATTTAGGTATTAGCATGGAAATCTCTCATTTTTGTGTAGATATTTATTTACCATTAACCATGAGACACAAGCGTAACTGGCGAAATGTGGCTGTACCATAGGTATAATACCTCTGCCTAACCCTTTGGGGATTCCAGGCGTGATGATATATTTGTTATTTACCAACTAGAGAAACTGAATGGCCTTCTACGACGATCTCCTGCCAGTAGAGGGGCACCAGGATCTCCTGTAGATTGCCTTGAGTCGGTTCCTGTTAGAAACTGATGCTCATGGGGTCATAATATCGGATAACGAAAAATAAGGAAATAGCTAGGGCTTGGAAGTGTCAGAATAAATTCACTCTTCTACTGTTAGTGTCTTAATAACTTTATTAATATTGCCTTGTCATCTTTCCAGCTAAAAGTTGGACCTACTTAGAGAGGCCAGTCTGACAGAAGAACCAGCATCAGATCGATCTTACTGGCATGACGATTTGCTTGAAGTAGTGAACGATCAGGTCACCTGATTTACGTGGTATTGAGGCGTCAACAACTCAACAATCATACACGGTATGAATTTGTAATAGTCGAGGAGGATCAGATGCTATAACTTATCACGTGTGTGTAGCCTTAACAATAGAAATTTGTGAAGGATTGACTTATTTTTTGTTACACTGATGTTTGTACAGAGCTTCTGACATTAGTAAAACTTCTGCCTCTTCTGTGATACGTTACGATAAGCTGCAAAGTTTGGAAGTGTCAGATTTATACCAGGCGCCGAGTGGAAAGGTCACGAGTTCGTGCCTGTTCTCTTTAACTTGAAAATATGCTAATTTTAACATATAGCCATTATAAGATCTCGTAATGAAATTGAATTTATCTTTCCCATTGAAAGGTTGGACTGAAGCGTCTCAGTAGTTCGAAACGAAACGAACGTTCGTGGCGCCTCGAAACGATGAAAATAATGTCTGCTTTTCTAATACAGTGTGTTGGCAATTTTAGACAGTGTAACAGTGATAAAAAGTTCAGATTTAAAGTATCTTTACATAACCCGTTTATGTGTCAATTCAGGTTTCTTCATGATAGTATTTTCCTTCGTGGTTGTCTTCAAATTCTTTTGAAAACTGTGAATCGTTATTGTATAAAACATAATAATTGTTTCCAAAGTCAATTAGACTTTTTATAGATCTATTGAACGTTGTCAAAGTGTTTTTTGATGTATTCATAAAGATTTATTACAGAATTACTAATTATGCCAATACATTTCATTGAGCCCTGAAATATTATCTAGTACGGAGTAGAAACTTAGATTCATTAGTGAATCCCAGAAACCGTAAAATTATTAACACTAGACTTGGTATTAAAACAAAATAGAAAGTTTCAAAGTAAATCTTCTCAATATAAAACTAAAATGAATATACTCTATATACAGATATTTACTTAAACTTTCATGTTCATAATAAGTACGTTGATAACGAGGCGTCCTTAATTAGGAAAATCAAATTAATTTGTAGATTAGTTAGTCAAAGTTATTAAACGGTCTGGCATCTGTTAGTGTCTACCATTTTATGATAACGTGCACCTGCTAATAATGACGAAACGGTTGGCGCAGTTATTGAGTGAAGCTGTACTGCTGCGGGTCGCGGTTTTGAGTATCATCACTCTCTTGCCTTTATCCCAAACAAATGTGATAAGCGCAGCATGTATTGTCATCTTCTTCCATACCTCTGTATCAGCCGTCATCTCTGTTGTTACCCCCCTTCTAGATCGTATGCCTGTACCACGACAATTATTTCCACACCTTTCTTTGACGGATGTCTTTTTCAGGAGTGGTGTGGAAATCACTGTTGTTAATTGTTTCTTTCATCAACAAGCTATACATATAGTGCAAAGTGGTGCTACTAATATGCCTTTTATTATTTTATTAACAAAATTGTTGTTTTTACTTTATTTAATTACTAGCTTTTGCCCGCGGCTTCGCTCGCGTTAATTTAGACTGACTATCAATTCGGGTTATAATTCAATTATGATTCGAAAGACACGTGGCGCCATCTATTATCATAAGGACGTTATTGTTGTTTTCCTCGGGAACAGTACTTTTTTGCGGGATGAAAGGTACCCTATGTCCGTTTCTGTACCCCTGACAACGTATAAGCAAAATTTCAGGATGATCGGTTCAGTAGTTTAGGCGTGAAAAGGTAAGAAACAAACAAACAAACTTACTTTCGCATTTATAATATTAGTTAGGAAGTTAGGAAGTTAGGATGTTAATTTGTAAGGAATTGTGTAAACACATGACTTCATTTCGAGTCAGGAAAATGTAAACGATATTCTTCTCGATCACATGGGTAGACTTTACTAATATGGTTAGACTTAGTTAATTTTACTAAAACGACGCTAAATAATTAAACTAGATACTCTCAAATAAATAAAATTCAAAATAAACTCCGTTTTAGTGAGGGCTCAACTAATACAGGTTTTCTTGAAACAAAGTTCTGCTGACTAACTTAAGTTGGACTGCCGCCCGCGTATGTGGGGCATAACTCAATTAAGTTAGGTTATATTTTGTTAAGAAAAGTTAATTTGTGTTTCTGGTACATGCTGCTAGCACAGTCAAATATTATACTTGGCTGGTAGGTAGCTTGTATTTTACTTTGAGCCGGCTGAGATTAAATTACTTAATCTTAGTTTACAAATCCCCAGAGTTTAGAAAATCAACTTCTCTACAAAGTTATTTTTTTAAATTGAGAGCGTAGTTAGGTACTTAGCTTATTTTTTTACATAAATCTTTATTAGTAACTACTTAGTTTATATAGCTCAGAAGAAAAGAATAATGAAGTGATAATCGCACATCCTGGGATGACAGTTATTTTTACTCAATTTTCATTTCGGGCTTTCCTCTGTAACCTGATACCTATTGTCTATTTTCGAATTCATTTAATATAATATCACGCCTGTAATCCTGGAAGGGTTAGTCAGAGGTGTATTTACAGTAAAAACACAACTTAACAAATTTTCGAATTCATAATTTACTGTCTATTACACGCCTTTTATTTAGTCACAGTAAACTGACAACGAAATAAATCAGTGACATTCATTTATATTCTACACTTTATTTCCCAAGAAGTATCTAATATTTATCTAACTGCAATTTAAAACTTATTATAAAATTAAAATTGTTTCTGATTTATTAATTATTCAACTCACATTCTACTGAAAACCGGACACATGTAAATGAGCCTTAACAACCTCCATACGAAACGCGACGGTGTAAAAGTGCCGCTTTAGTTCTTTAATGAATCATGTTAATTATGCCGACGTCTTTTTGCTAATTAGAGACCTTAAAATATTTATGTAGGACTAAGTTAGCTTAGACTTTTGTGTTTTTAATTTTACCTAATTATTGAGAAAATGTTGACGTATGTTTGTTTACAAACGTTAAGAAGTTTAGAAACAACCAATTGGATCCGTGCACCTAGCTTCTGACGTTTCGTAAGTGCCCATGTTGGTTTATGTGAAATAAAATATTTAGATTTAGATTTTTGATTTTTTAAGATATAGTTAGTTATGTGATTTTCACTAGACGTGCACACCAAAATGTAAAATTTAGTTCGATATGATACAATGTTTATTGTTTATGGTCGTTGTACAGTCAGGGAAATTGATTGCTTAGCGAATTGACCATCAACATAGATAATCCGTATATCCAAATTAGAACTATAATTTTCCATACGTCGTGTGATACGAGTATAGCTGGTTAGCATGGTTTACATAGTGGGTCTATCTGCAGAACAATACATTTCCCTGACTGTTCAATAATTAATTTTTGAGGTGTTTGATTATGCTGTTTTATTTTCAAAATTCGTGCTATTTTCTCAAGACCCAGGCATCAACCAAAAGAGGTCAATTGAAAGAAACACACAGAAATATGATTCCAGAGAAATATGACTAGAAAAATAGATTCCACGCAGCTGACGCCGCGGGCAACATACGAGTTGAAAAAATAATATAAAAGTGCGTATTCGTTTTTTAATAAATATTGAAATAAATTCGGTTATGTCTGAAAGTTTTGATTAATCCTGTGTTCAGCGTTTGACCTAAAGTTTGTTTGTGTGTGACTTTCAATTGTTTTTTTGGACTGAATTTGACCTATGTGGCCTGTAGCATTTGAGTTATCCAATGCTGTGTGTGACTCCAGCGGGGTGGTTTCAATGCATTTTATTTTGATAGTTCAGCCACGATCATCGTGATATTTACGTTGCTGAGCAGACGAATTTTTCAAACCTCCGAAGCAAATTAATGTAACAATTAAAGGGATTGTGATCCATTTCCATTTCACGTGTGTTACGCAATTACCTGGCTACTCCAGGTAATTATTGGTCGTTTAATTTATCATCACGATGCTCTTTTAGCAAAGATTTTATTCTACAGTCGCATTTTTTTTTCTGTGTCTTATGGGATTACTTACCCATTAGATTCAGAAAAAAAATATTACGATTGAAAAAATATATTTTTATTCGATTTCAAAATTTACTATCTATTTTTAATATTATAACTAGTCAGAAATACCAAATAAATGCACTTTAATAAAACCATAAATAATTCCTCACAAAAAAAACGATGCCTATCAAAATTCATTATTTTTATCCCAAACACAAAACCATCCATTCCCCATGTTCACAATAAGCATCTACAACAAAATACCAGAAAAACGTTCCTCATTTCTCTTCAAGGCGCTCATGTAATATTTTTTGCGGTATCAGTTGGCTCCCGGCTCTCGGCTCTCGGCATTCGGCATTCGGCTCACGTGCCTTCACGCACTCACTGGGCCACTCGTCCTCGCGCAGTTTTTCGGCAACCTGTCTTGACTGAGTAAATAGATTCTCGTGGTGTAGATGTGTTTTTTTTTTGGGGAGATAGCGGGTAGGTATTAACATTAATGGAGATAGAATAATGATGGTCTTTGGAAATGCTTCACTGCTTCGTTGGTATAGTGGTTGCAAGCACGACCGCAGTCAAACTCAAGACCTCTTGAGTTTGAATCCCGGGTCGAGCAAAGTGATATTGGGTTTTTTTCATTAGGAATTTTCCAAGCTTGGAATCTGGATTTGTGCCCGGTTGATAGCTATAGACTCGCCCCTATTACAATAACTGGCGTAATATTGGTGTTACTATATCCCTGCCGAACCCTTCGGGGAATACAGGCGTGTTATTATGTTATGTATAACTTTAATGTCCAAAATTCTGTTTTTATTTATATTGCAGACGAGATGGATTTCAAGTGGGGCCCTATTAATAATAGAAAAGAAGTTAAATCATGAATAGTTTTGAGCAGCCTACGATTTGAAACCGAAATTCCAGAGGTAAGTCATAAAAGATATATAAATAGTCGGTACGGTCAGCAACAAAAGTCAACTAGCACTTCAGCTTTAATAAATCATAATTAATGAGTATAAAGGATCCTATAAACAGGCGCGACACGCGATGCGACACAAAGGCAACGCCTGTCGCGTGCGATTTACGTCGCGTGTCGCGCCTGTTTCAAGGAGCCTTAACTGCGGAAGATAGCCTTTCCCAGAAGTAGTTATCATATTTGTGGTGCAGCTGCAGATTCACTATCATCAGCATTGTACTATAATAAAGCATTTTGGCGTCGACGCGGCTCCCGTGACGTCATCTTTTGTCATCAGAAGACAGCCGCCACGCAACAATCTATACGACGCTCTGCTAGAGTGACCGTCACCAAGCCAGTATCACACTTATCCAACCTCTTCGGTAGTTCCAGGAGCTTTGTAACAAAACGAGGCGGTGCCACTTGCTGCGCCGTCAAGAAAAATACTTATAAATAATCTGAACTTGTAATCTTATACTGAAAAGCAATGTATCGAATCATTTGACAATTTCTTGTAGTGTTATGTGGGAGTTTTATTGCTAACTGTACCTTCTAGCTAGGATATTGCCAAAAGTAGATTAAAACTTTAAAAGTAATCAGTTAGAACTGTAAGAACTATGCTACCGAGGAGTTCAAGTAACAAGTTGTAACCAAAACTTGTAAGTAACCAGGTTAAACAAATTACAGTTCCAGATTCCAAATTGTTGTTTGTAAAGTTCTATCTTGCTGAATAATTAAGAATGTGGTCAGACTCAATAATTACTTAAAACTGAGTAAGTTGGATAATTATCTTCAAGAGTACAGAAAAGTCCGTTTTAACCGGTTTTTATTCTAAGATAAACTCACTGTGTTTCACTAGTCCAGTGGTCGAAAGCGTGTTTGATGAGCATGGGGTGCCTAGTTCAATCCACAGGTCGGGCAATATATTATTGGGTTTTTCCATCAGAATTCTCTTAGTAGTAGTCCGGGGTCTGAAATTGTGCTCGGTTGTTGGCAATAAGCTCACACCCCTACTACATGAGACTTATGCAGTCAAAAATGGAGAAATGAGGGTGTACGAAAGGCACACTTCTGCCTGACTCTTAGGAAATAAAGGGATATTATTTTTATTTTTAAATATTTATTGTATGAAGTTTATCATATTTCTTATTCCTGCAATTTCTTCCTCAATTCACAATACTCCTTTTGCATATTATTTCCTCTTTTCGAGTTTCATCATTCTCCCATTGAATGTCATTACTACAGCCGGCATCGGATATAACTCCGAGCAATTACTAAAATCTTGCGGAACAATTTTAATCAAAACAGTTGCTGAGTTTAACGGCACAAGTAATACAATATCAGTTTGGTTTACAACCCTTTGAGCCGACCACAACATCATAACGATTAGAGGCCCTTTATGTTGGCGAGTGAATCGCAGCGATTATCTTGTCCTGTCAGAGAAACAAGTGGCAGCTGGCTAGTATTACGTGAGGAACAGAAAATTTTTAAAAAAGGAAATCGACCAATCTTACATCTTATTTTTTACAAGATTGAAATCTTGTAACAAAATATAATTGATGAAGTAGACATAGGAAACCGGATATCTGTTATCTTCTTCGACATGTCGAAAGCTTTTGACTTTGTGTCTCATAGATTGTTACTTTCGAAGTTGGAACGATATGGTATTCGAGGTTCGGCCCTTAGTTGACTTCTTGAAACCTATCTACTGGGTAGAAAGCAATGTGTTGAGATTCCAAGTATGACTGAGAATAAAGAACTGACGGGAATTAGGTCTCTTTCAAAATGCAACAACTCGGGTGTATCACAAGGGAGCGTTTTGGGTCCCCTTTAGTCTTATTATATTATTAACGATTTTCCTGAACACACACCCAATTCATGCACATTATTTGCGGATGACATTTCGATTATTATGACATCACCAATTAAAACTTACATAAATAATTACAGAATTGACATAAATAAAACAATTGAGTCAACAAGTTCTTGGTTAAGATTTATTAATTTGCAAATATAAATAAACAAAAATTGATCAATTTAGAAGATATGGTCGTAAGCGAGAAAAACTTAACATTAATTATAATGGACAACCTCTATTAGAGACAGGAAACGATTTTCCTGGGAGTTGCATTGAATGGATACTTCTCCTGGAAACCACACGTAGAAAAGGTATGCAACAAATTAAACAAATTCGTATAGGTTATCTACACACTGCGAAAGACCTCGTCGCAGAGTACGATGTTGACTGCATAGCACGACTGCGCTGCATCAACTTCTTACGGCCTTATACTATGAGGTAACTCAGCAGACGCAGACAAAGCATAAAAGGTACAAAAAAATGCATGAGAGCCATTTTTGGCATTCCACCATGGTAATCTTGTAGACCATTGTTTCTAAAATTGAAACTCCTTACATAACCCAGTATGTACATTTTAGAATGTGCGATATTCACCACACAGTACATTTACCTGTTTAAAAAGGTTCAACACCGTTGCCCCCGAAAAGTTTGCGATCCAGATAGAATAGTTCTGCCTAGAGCACCAAGGATTTCTCTTTATAAAAAGAACTGTTATCATATGAGTGGACTTGTCTTTAACAAAATATCGAAGAACTTTATAGAGTTAACAAATAATTTGTTTATAAAGTGCTAGAAAAACGATTTCATTCTATATATTATGAATTTATAAATGTTGGTAAATAATCTGTTATAAACTAATGTTACTACTAATATACTTCATATTCAATGTATAGTAAAATTAATTAATAATAGAAACTTGTATTTAAAGCATGTCATTGGACATAAATATTATACTCTAGAATTAAATATATTGTAATGTTTTGCATGTCAAATGTCTGACTATGTTTTTAGGAAACTTTTTAGGAAACACTGTACCAATACCTATTGCACATAAATTATTATGATTATGAACTTTTTTAAATATCACTTATGGTTATAATTTCTTTGAATTACACCGTCGATACTGTTTACCCGTCATTCTGCATCATTCTACTGCGAGGCAAAGTCCTCTCCTGGATTTTCAACTACATTGCAACATTTTTTGGTAGTTTACAGTTTTGAAGAAATCTTCCAATAGATTGCATGTATGGATCCAGAAAAAGGTCTATAGGTACATAGAATATCAAATATTAAAAAATCGACGAAAACTTCAACTTTTTTCAAAACAACGCAAGAAGCAGCAGTATGTAGTCAACTGTTTGACAAAACAGCCACGACACAGACACATATGAACAGGGTCTCTTACAACTTTTTCACAAAACAGTCGCGACACAGTCACATATGAACAGGGTCCCTTACAACTTTTTCACAAAACAGTCGCGATACAGTCACATATGAATAGGGTCCCTTACAACTCGTCCAAAGTGGAGCACATAGTTGCTCTACTCCATCATAAACAAACTATTTCGGTGGGCGACAGAAAGTAGTCCCGAAATAGAGCAACTTGCTATCACAGCCACTGGTAGAAGTTCGCCAGAGACAGCGCCGAGCTTTTAGCTCTATTAGTTTGTTTGTCGCGAATTATTATTATATGTGGTGCTAGTTTCGGTGTTCATAATGGTATTGTACATATTCTGTACCTATTGGAAGCTTTTTCAGCTAAAAGTCTTTTGGACTTTTCATTTTACTACTTTTATTTTATTTTATTTTATTTGGGAAAACAACTTACTTCTGCTACATTAAGTCAAAAAAATTAAATAAATAATTTATAAAGTTAATAAATAGCTAAAGATGATTAATTCCATGAAGAAAAGATAAGCACATTTTTGGAAGTAGTTAGATTCTACATTAGTAGTAAAGATGAAAGATTTATTATTGCAGGGTTAAATAGATGGACAGATGACCTCATTACCTTCCTCTGTCTCTATTTTAGAGGCAATTTTTATTAGAATATATATTCCCAGATTGCTGTTGGATGCACGAGACTCCGAACAACTTTATAACAGTGGTCGTGTCCAGCTGGTAGCTTACTATACTTACCTACAATTCAGAATAAAATACACCATGAAATCCCAGGAAAGGTACCTTATAATAACAAGGTTATGAAGAAACCGTAGAAGCATCATATACATAACTACTGTAGGTTGAATGATATGAAAGCCGATATGAGAGACAACAATCTTATCAGCGAGAGATGAAAGGAGCGCAATGGAAGAATTGAAGATACAGGACAGTGTAGACTTGTAATTGGCTGCAAACAGAAAGTTAGGAGGTATGTGTAAACTTTATTATATAGTAGGAAGTGGACAGACGTCGCTTTGAACTGGACATAAATATTTTTATTATAATAAATTAGATTATGTGTGAAGTGAGGATTGGGATAAAAGTTGGTTATATTCTGCATTGAGCCGAGGTAGACTGCGTTAATGTCTCACTAGATAGTTTTAAATCTATATCAGAAACAAGTATTTGCACAGAGACCGCAACAGACAGGTTTCATATTTTTTTTTGGTTTTAGAATTATCTCACCATAAATCTATTTTGGTGTTTTGTAGTATTTTTCCGGTTAAAACACATGGAATAATTTAATTTAAAGTTGCTTTGCATCATGGAACGAAATAACATCATTTCAAATTCCATAACCAATTTCATGCCAAGGCCGCAGCCTAAATAAATCTAGCCAAAGCCCGTCACGCCAACACCCTCCCTGCAGTAATAAAACTCCCACTTCCGTCGAATGAGGTGTCAGTTGTGCGTATTGGCAAGACTGGTGGCTATTTGTCACGAGTGCCGCTAGGCTGTGTCGCACATTAGCGGGGGGCGCGACATAATCGCGTTTTGTCGCGACTTTTGCCAACAATGTCGCCGCTTGAATGTGTATGAATATGGAAATTCGTGTGAGATATGGCGCAGGGTTTCGGTCGCTGCATCGGTCTCCTTGTACGATGATACAGATTTTAAAATGTTTTGGGGATAATTTTATTTCAACCTAGTCGTTATTTTGTTTGTAGTAAGTAGAGAAGTAGAACACAAACAAGTAGTCTCCAAGCGTAAGTACGGCACGTCAAGTTTAAATAAAAGTTTGCATTTGTAGTATTCGTCTCTGTCACTCATCAGTTTGATAGTCTCTTTCTAAAGCTCTGTGTGTCATTAAATTAACACCCGGGTACAATCACCTGCTGTAAAAGGTCTAGGACTAATTCTAAAAAGCCAACAAATCCTTTCGCAAAATATCTCACAGGGAACAAAATTCGATTCTTTAGTTTTAACAACCTAAACTACTTAAACTAACAGAATATCTCAAACTTTTCAGATATTCGTACCCCTCATAATCTAAATCCTGATCACTTCCAAAACAGTTGAATGATATTATAAAGTTAAACCAGCAACTTAACCAAACAACTTAGTTCCACACTTTTCCGCCAGTTGCACATAACTTAACATTTTTATCAAAAGTACAAACTTTTGCACACGAACTGTGACATCAGCAGAAAGCCACAGAACGCATAAATTGTGCAAATGTGCAACTGTGCAAGAACTTGTGCGAATAACAGATATTTTTACTGCTGGAATCGTCTTCGCGTAACACGCACACAAGCACGCACCGCACGCGCACCTTGAATTAGTAGATAGGTCTGTGTTCATTAATGATAAAAGTTGAGGTAAAATGATAAATGATAAATGATTTTATTTCTGTAAGTAGGTTTATACAAACACTTATACACGTCAATCATATTTTTTAAACTAGATGAGGCCCGCGTTTCCTATCTGACTACTCTGAGCAGAAAGGCCGAAACAAACTCAGAGGTCACAGTCAGTCCAGACATAATCTTGGTCAGATCATGTGAAGACCATGTAGATTGGTATATGAAATGGTCTTTTGAGGAAAGAACCACACAGATTGAGTGGACCTGTCCAGTCAGTGCACGCATTTGTCAGTAATCGTGCAGCTCGACTCAGGAAGGCAGGACTTAAGGAGCTCAACGATCCGACGAGCAATACCAAAGAAAGGACATTTGGGTAGGCCGCATAAATTACTCAAACTGCCAGATCACGGTTAAAATTAAATAAGAAAAAAATGACCCACATAGTCCTCACATTCACAATAATTAAAATAACAAGGGGAGAAACATCTGGGAAGGGGAGAAACATCTGACGGTACAGTCAAGGAAATGTTTTGTTTAGCAGACTGATACATTGCAAATAGCGGTGTCTTGCGACTTAATGACAGTTATGATTCGAATAAAGGTACAGACAATTTAAGTTGAAAGTGAATAGGGTATGTCGTATAAATAATAAAATACCCATATGCTATGTCGAAGATCATTATAATATTCTGAATATTACAATATTTATCAGTTGATTTTGTTTTATTTGATTTCAATAATTTTTTGCAATTGGTGTACCTAAATTACCTGAAATAAATGAAAGAAAGAAAGAAAAATATTTTATTTGGGCCACGCACAGGAAAGACAAAGAGTAAAAATAAAAAAGGAGAATGAAAAGGAATGGAGATGAATTTATTATTAAGTAGTCCTTTGTACATAGATTTAGAAAGTTATTTCTGTCATTTTACTAAAGCTCGGATTAGCAATCCCGATAATTCTACAGATGCTGTAAAAGCAGCAATAATATTTGTCGCCTTTTACTGCAGACATAAGAAAGAGACAAACAATAGGTGTTATAAAACGAAGGAGCACTTACAGAAAGCCACAGTTGCGCAGCATGCACAGGCGCATAAACTGTGCAGTTGTGCTCGCAATAAATTGTGCTCTAGCATACATTTTTTAGTAACCGCGGTGCGGTCAGCTGATCAAAATTGCATCGCTTTGGGTATGCAGCTGTGTTGTGCCATGTAGTTTGTATGTACCAGAATATTCCAGATATTTTCAAAGAATAAATATGTATTTTGGAGATGAGATAGCAATAAAAAACCGGACAAGTGCGAGTCGAACTCGCTCACCGAGGCTTCCGTACAAATTTGTAGGTACATAATTGTTATAAATAGTTCAGGAATCGAGTCTCGCAATTTTTTCCGAGCTTTTCCCGAAATTCAGTTTCCAAAACATATAATTACTTATATTATGTGTTTTATAAGTGAAATTGTGATTATACTAACAGTTCATACCTAAATTATGTTTAATATTATTTATCTATATCTATCTTACATCTTATCGTTATCCTATCGAAAGTGTGAGCAATTTGCATATCAAACTATATGCAAAACTATTATAACTGAATTCGAACAGGAACTCAACAAACTTGATCATAACAATTACATGTTGGAAACACATCATGGTCAGACAAGGGGTCGCGTTACTCGAGGTCGTATCAATGGAATAGGTTACCTTGCAAACAGCCTGTTCGGCGTGCTAGACGAAAGGTTCGCAGTACAATATAAAAAAGACATAGAAACATTGCAAAGCAACAGAGACCATACACTGAAACTAATAAAAGGGCAAACATCAATCATTGAGGCACATAATAACATTTTAAAGAGAAATGAAGAGGCAATGAACAATCAGTTCAACCTCTTAAATCAACATCTTAACGCTACAGAGAAAGTTTAAAACATCTACAAAAAGATTTGTGCACCCATACAATTATAACCGCGCATACCGTTGTTTAACCTCGATGATTGATTGCGTACTATAAATAAAGACTATATTTTTTTATGATTTAGTTACAAATGTGTAGTTTTCAGATTTTTCCCTATACTTGTAGTATACGACGATATTATTTGCCAAATTTCGTAGTTCTAGGTTAACAGAAAGTACCCTATACATTCTGATTTCCTTGAGAGTGTCAAAATATTTGTTTTTTGCGGCATAAACGACCGTATTTTTTTTAACGTTTAACTTAAACGATACTTAGAAGTTAGATTTTTTTACAGCTTCAAGTGACTGTAGATCTGAGTATATGGTTTTAATTTCAACTTGATACCTCCACGCGTTCCCGAGATAAAGGGAAGGGGTTTGACAGACGGACAGACAGACAGATGGTTCCGTTTTTCCTTTTGAGGTACGGAATCCTAAAAATAGTAGGGAGACAGGTTATTTGGTACCGTTACTAAATTCTAGGTTAGTCAAAACTAATTTAGTCTTAATACATTAACGATCACGCATCGCCGATGTTGGCGATAATAGTGCGAGGCTGAAATGGCCTGAGCGGGTCACACTTACAAAATGGACCAGGATAGATGGGGCAGAATAGACGGGAGTCGTCACCCAGGCGGGCCTCAGAACCTCTTACTTTTTTTTTGTATGTAGGAAATCATCAAACCCCTGATTTGGAATCGTTCTTGACCGATAGACCCGAGAAGACTAAACACAAAACAAATTGGAAAACTACGGGGGAGACGTTTGCCCAGCATTGAGATAACATAATTATGTTAATAAAGAATAAAAACAAAAACATTATCGAAAAACAAAACTATTTTTACATTTTCGGACAGGAGATAAAACGCAGTTTACCATATTTTTGGTTGATCAGAAATCGTCTCGAACGGTACCGACTTAAAAAGCGGGATTAGAACCTAATAACACAAGCTAGTATAATTTTAATTTTGAGGTAGATTATAAAGTATTAGTCTATAATAACATCAACATAAACAGTTATTATAAACAAATAATTCACGTTTTAGCAATTGCTGCAGTAATCTGTGCTTAAATACGCATCGGTTTGCAACGATAACAGTATTTACGTTGCAAAGCGTTTGGAAACGCTGAATAAATGTTGTGGACGATTTAATTATCATAGAATTAGAGTATAGGGGTAGTGGTAGGATTTTTATATCCTTCATGTCTGTATTCCTGAAGATGAAGCTGTGGGGAGTGTTGTACCCAGATTTTAAACAGTTAAAGGTAGATTTGTTATCCTTACGCTTTCCTTTTCGGTTTCCTTTGAGTAAGCTTTCCTCCATCTTACGGTTCCAACAACTTCCAACCCTTTTATGTCAATTACGTACCTGTAAACAAAAGTATAAACAACTTTATTTCATTCATCATCGTTTTCAGTGTTGTATAAGATAAATTATATAAATAGATGAAACCAAACTACTGACGTCAAATACTAGATAAACGTTTTCCAAAACGAAACATAAACCGCCCTCTACGCAAGTGAATATCAATATTCAATTCGTAAAAATCAATCTCCTAGCACAAATAGTACAAATATACAAAAATATTGAAACATTTTCATCCTAAAAACATTCGCTTAAGAAATGTTCAAGACTGAAGGTAACAAGACAGATATAGCCCAGAATAAAGCCAGCTAGACAGAAAATAGATTGAAGTGGTGTGAGATACGATGCCGGCACTAACTGGAGTTGGAGGAAGATATTCTGTCAGTTCTACTTTGTGGGAGCGCGGTTACTGACAACTCTACTCTTTGAATTCTACTGAAGCTGGTTTTTGTAGCAGTAAACAGACACACGCAATGTTGTCATCCCTTTCGCGCACTCGGTGATAGATTCTATTATAATAATAGATTTCTGACGCTAATAACATCGTGATAAGTTCACAGGATAGATTTATAACATCAAGTCGCAAGCGCGAATGCGGAGCGTAGAGTCGTTAATTGGATTCTAGGGATGGGAAAAGAGTTATTAGGTTTTTCCATTAGAAAATTCTCATTGGTAGCTGGATTTACGCCTGATGAATGTTAATTTTCTCGCATCTCATTACATAGGACATATGACATACATAACCAGCGAAATACGTCCAATAAACATCTGCCTATCGCGTCGGGAATATGTAGGTGACATGAAAGAAAAGAAAAAAATAAAAAAAATTGTTTATCCTGCACAAACAAAACGCACATTACGAATAAATGACAGTAAAATACACACATATAAAATAGCCAAAAGCCTCGTATTCAATCCATAAAAGTTTGACAATTTTGTCCGTTGCTTGATGACACATTACGTTTTTAATTTAAACTGCACACAACCCAGCCAGTTCTGCCGCACTGATCCAACCACCAGTTTCCCTACCTATACTGTTCGCTAGTTTTACGACACACAAGCGCAACCCAGCACAGCTAACCGGATGACGTCACATCCTTTTTGCCCGTCACATCTCAGTCTCGTCGCTGTCCACGTAAATTAAATTTTTATCGCATGCACACTCCATAAAGCAGGCTATGCCTCTCCTGTTACTGGCTTTGTTTTTATGTAATACTTTTATGTGCTTCGAAGTGGAAGGTTTTAGTTTTTGTGAGTGGTTCTCGTTTTTATTGGACTTCTATAAGATTGGAGTATATAATTGCTACATAAAACTGATATACTTCAACTTTACACGTAAACCAGACATGGTGTTTTTTTACTTGAAACTTTGACGATGACATCATCTATTAGATACATTTTTCGAATATTTAGCGGTATTATTATTTTAATTGCAGGGATTTTTCTAAAAACTATACTAAACGCGTCCGATTTTTTGGTAATTCATACTCAAAGCATTTATTTCAAATATTAATTACATCGCTCAAATTATGTAATGGACTCGTAACTGTTTTGTTTATAACCATCAATCAATTGTATTTGATCATAATAACCTGTCACCAAGTCTTCAGAACGTAACAAAGTCATTCAGTTAGGTAAGTGTAGAATGTTCTATATGATACCTTCGTTTATTTACCGAACAATGAAATATTATTCACCTTTACTCGCCTCACTTAACAAAAAATTTCCATCGACACATACACATGTCTTGCCCCGGTGTCGCCTCAACTCTTATTAAGTCCCAGATAACATAATCGTCTTTTAAGTACTGCGCCCGAGGGGGAAACTTCACTAATACTCGTGCTCACCCCCTTGCTACACTTCGTAGCTCGGCTATTAAGAATGTGTCACCGAAATATTGTAAAGATTGTGTCCTAAAGTGCATGAGATTTTGGAACTGAACGATTCGACAAAAGAACGCTAGGACCGAAAGGCTTTTAGGGGTTTTTTTTTTCGAATACAATTCAATATAAGGAGAAGGGATATGATTGTCATAACCAAAAAATCACATCAAACCGTTTTATATCTGTTATTTTATTTTGAAATTTCAGTTGCGATTGCTGTTCTAGTACTGTATCACTTAGTGGCAATGAACACAGCAAGATCAGCAAGTTTACGAATACTTTTATAAAACGAACGATATTGAACGAGGATGTTATAATAGATACGTGATAAATAACAAAAAGCTTTTAACGTATTACGGTGTACGCGCGATACAAACATTTTTATTAAAAACAAATTGTTAAGTGAACGGAGAATAAAAACAGCAACATAAATATAATATACAGAGTAGAGCGGAACAAATTGTAGACAAGAATACAAACTGCCAGTTAAAACGTTATTTTCTTAAATTACATACCGTTGAGTTTGAGACTAATATAATTTCCATTCTAATTTTAAAACAGTGAATTAAAAAATGTGTTTTCTAATGCGTTAATGCATGTGAAAACGAAGATATTTTTATAATTAAAACTGTTCTTTCGGTTATTCTAGGTGTTACATCTCTATCAAGATCGACACGAACAAATATATTAAACTAGCTTCTGCTCGCGGCTTTGCCCGCGTGGATATCGGAAATTATCCCACGGGAAAGTGCTATCGGGATAAATAGTATCCTATCATCCAAATCTATTCAGCTGTTAAAGCGTGAAAAGGTAACAGACACACAGTTATTAAATGCAAATAATGTTTTTTATTCTTATTAAAGTGTTTATGTTTCTAAATGTCTGACTTAAAAATAATAATAATTCATTTTAATATTATCATAATTAATTTGAAATACTCTAGCGCCGCCATTGACTACGTATTACCTATATACTAGATAAGTTATTTATAATAACTTTTATACGGGTGAACCGATTTAAATGAAATAAATATTTTAATAAAAGATACGGGATACCTCAAGATACGGGTTCTGACTATATTCCCAACTCCCTAAATCTCTTAAAAGAGGTACATTTTTTTTTCAATTATCACGTGTATTTTAAAATCATTTATTTTACCCCCTTGGGGAATGATTTTACAAACACAATGAAACAATTTTTTTTTTCTTTAATACCAATAGCATACATTTAAATTTTCATGTAACTTAAGAAATATTAAGTTTCCCACACAAAATTTCATCCCCTATTAGGATTATTTTTGAGACAAAAAGTAACCAATCCCTTCACCAGGATACCATCAATCTCCTTGTAAAATTTTATCGAAATCCGTTCAGTGGTTTAGGCGTAAAAAGGTAAAATACAGACAGACAGACAGACGGAGTTACTTTAAAATTTAAAATATAAGAATGGATTCTTCAAAACATAAAAGTGTCTGCAAAGAAAGTACTTCTGTCTCATATTTAATTTTGATCACAGCATTGTTACTTTATTTGTTGAGGATTGATAGGGGACTGGTCTTTGGTGCATTAGGTACATGGCGATATAGAATAATATGTATTTCACGTTACCTCGTTGATCTAGTGATCTCAAGCGCTACTGCTCAGCATGAGGTCCTGAGTTCCATTCCCGGGTCAACCAAAGTGTTATTGGGTTTTGCTGTCTGGAATTGCTCAATAGCAGCCCGGAGTCTAGATTTGTGGCCGGATTGAAGGCAATAGGCTCGCCCCCTATTACATGGGACGTAAACATAGCTGGCGCAATGTGGGTGTGCTATAGAAACACCTCTGCCTAACCTCCGGGGAATACTGGCGTGACGTCATATGTGTGTGTACCTCACGTAGTCTGGTATCCAGTTATGATTTTATGAACCTTATTTTCAGCTCGTGTTTCGTAATGGTAGTGTTTTGACCGCAAACTATTGTGAACATACACGATACCATTTTTTTATAAATGTTGTAGCTAAATCGAAACCTAATTGGTAGTTTTGCTATGGCTTATAATATTTTAATGTATACTTATATTCATTTATTGCTAGCTAACTTAAATTGGCTGCTAAATCTAAATATGTATTATTAATTTTCTGCGTGCCGACTCTGGTTCCTGCATTATTCTGTGGACTGACAAGGTATGCGACTACTTATCCTTTGTTTTATTTTAAGTTCACCGCCATAATCATTTGTATGTTTGGTTTTGCATTAAATGTTAATTTCGAGATGTGATAAATGCATTGAGGTAATGAGGGATGATAATAAGAAAAAAAAGGAAAATATTTACGTCTTTTTCTTTCCAATACTGAGAATACATTAATAAATAATAATAATAATCTTTATTATGAAACACACAAGATTCATGATACACAAGAGTAGATGTACAAAAATACCATGGTATATCTACATATATCTACACAGATCATGTAACCCTGTCTCCTAAACTAGGTAGTCCTGTATCTTAGGAGACATTGAACGCCCCTCGTATGCCATGCGTACATAATCAGTGTCTCAATGGAATTTTTGCTACTTAATTTCTTATCAACTATAAACTGTAAGCAATGTAACTGTATAAAAAACGACATGGGCATGTGTCTGGATCTATTGATTTCTAGTGACGTACGAGTATGTGTGTGTGTGTCGGCACCCATTCCCCTTATACCTGTAGATACTTTTTGTCCACCTGTTTTGACCGTTATCTTTTTTAAATTAATGCATAGACCTATGGCTTGGTGCTCCGCGCCTAGATATCGTTTTGTAGAAGCCGATTACTCTGCCATCAATAAAGATATTAATTTAGTCGAATGGACTTCTGGATACTGCTACCCAGTTTTTATGAAATAATTTAAGAAATTATCAGGACTCACGTGCCTCGCACCATGCACCCAATTAAATCCAACGAATACCCGATGTTGGGTTCTCACCTCCATTAATCCATATTTTTAGAAATAAAGGAATAGCCTGGATTAAATTGAAAAAATATAAAAAACTGTGTGGACTATGAGCCGTTCTCCTTATACCGAAAGAGATTTAAATTACTCTCTGCTGATTGTTTCAATGGGTATATATGCATTCAATAGAAACCGCCATGCGTAAACATTTAAAACGTTTTTGGTCGTTTATAAAAAGTCGCAAAAGTAATACGCCTAGGCATATCTAACACTATGTTATATAATAATGACGTATGTAACGGACCCGTGAATGTTTGTAAATTATTCTTAAAATTTTTAGTTCCGTGTATGAGCCGTCAGGTAACAATATTAGCAACGTTAGTAATTATTCTGCGTCTTCGTTAAATAACGAAGTAAGTATATCCAAGTTGTCTTTAACTAAGGACACGGTAGCTAATTCACCTAAATGCCTGGACATAACCAAAGGCTCCTTTCTTTTTAAAACACTCAGCTGAGTTAATGAGTGTGCCTTTATTTTATCTATTTAACAGTATTCTGAGGAAGGGTATTGTGCCACAATCATGGAAAACTGCCAGTATTACGCCTGTATACAAAGGCGGCGCAAAAAACGATGTTACCAACTATCATCCAATATTATTGTTGTCAACCATGTCAAAGTCTTGGAGCGATTAGTTCATAATGCAATCTACCCCATCTTACATAATAATATAATCCCTGAACACCATGGTTTTGTTCAAAATCGCTCCACAGTTAGTAACCTAGTTTTGTATTCTAACTTTTCGTTTAAAAATATGGACAATCAACTGCAAGTTAACGCAATCTATACGGATTTTTGCAAGGCTTTTGACAAGGTGGACCATATCATACTTTTACAAAAAATCTAATTTAATGGTATCAATTGAAGTTTGCTTCGTTGGCTTACGTCCTATGTATTGATTGTCTTCAGATGTGATCAGCGTGCATGATATCTGGTGTTCCGCAGGAGTCGATACTGGGTCCACTACTTTTTATCCTGTTTATAAATAAATGACATACAGGCATATTTTAAAAACGCTGGTTTCCTCATACTATGCTGACGACCTTAAACTATTTACTAATTGTTGAAAACTGTGTTAAATTGCAACAGGACCTTGACCGATTTCCTGCCTGTTATCTGACCAAAAACTACATCTAAGTTTATCCAAATGTAAGTATATTTCTTTTACCAAAAATATTAATACCGTTCAATTCACATACTCCTTTTGTAACACTCCTCTGGAAAAAGTTTCCGTAATTAAAGATTTAGGTGTACTCTTTTACTCAAAGTTACACTTTGATGCACACGTTGATCACATCACAGCCGAGGGTTTTCAACTATATGGCTTTGTAAGGTGGACCTGCAACCCATTTAAGAAAAACATCTACATTCTAATTACTGTACAAAGCACTTATTAGATCTCAACTGGAATATGCCACTTTTGTTTGGAACACCATCTATAATAAATTAAATGACCAATGGGAATCATTGCAACGCTAATATCTTAGGTTTCTTAACCATAAACTATTTAAGAGGTGGTCATCATATCACACTCTTCTAGATACATTTTCCTTGTCAACTCTTAAAGAGATTGTATCATGATCAAGATACACAAAATAAAGATACCGATAAGATAAAGATATCTATACAAGATTTGTCACAATAAATTTCATTGTAATAACCAAATAAACCATGTATACCTTCGCATACCTAGTCGTTCCAAACGTATTCGTGATACTTACACTCATAGCCTATTCGCGCCGAACCGGTGCAGAACCAATGCAGGAAAACGAGCTCCTCCTTACGTCAACTAATAAAGTTACAACAATTATTTTGCTGATATTACATACATGCATTGTCACTTACAAATCAATTTTAAATAACACATAGTTTTAGTTGTTATAATATATACTCACATCTAATTTTTCACACGTTATTTCACAAGACGCAATAGTATGCCATCTAATCTACGATAGACAATTGTATGCCAAGTTTGCTTGGAGCTTGCTCAAACTATTTTCACTGTTGGATTAATTTGTGGATAATGATGCTGCTTGCGTGATTACTTAAGTGTTTTCTAAAATATCTGTACCTTAATATTAAGCATTATTGAGCAATTGTTTGTTATCCTGAAGAAATAAAATAAAATGTAAATTCTATTGAAAGTCATTGTAGAAATACGAAACGCTTTGAAAGCATTTGACACTTGTCTAGGGCCACAAGTGGTAATTATTTTTCTTTATCAGTACAGAGGAAATGAAGGAGAGGAGACGGAGGAGGAGGCCTTTGCCCAGCAGTGGTGTAGCATTTAGGCTGATATAAGAATAACAGAATAATATTATCGTCTGTTTGGTAATATTATCGTAAAATCTACAGTTATATACAACTTTAAATACATATCACAGTAAAATTTAGCTAAACAGCACTGTCACGCAGTCTGAAAGTGCGTCTTTGATGAACTTTATCTGTATTGATAACAACAATAACGGAAACTATGCCATCAAAGAGAAAGGGAGGAAAAAGCTGTGTCATTTATAAGCACAACTTTTGTTTTGTTTTATATTGTCATGGGTTTTCCTCCACCAGATAAACTCCGTGCCTCGGCATAATGTATTGCATAACATAACACATCCCCTATATTATGTTGCTGTAATGAAAGATTTCAGATTGATAACACGAGGAGGAATAATGCCTATTTCAACGGAGATAATGCAATCAGTGAAATTGAAGACTATATTTTATTGATTTTTCATGGAATGGTGTTTTTTTTGTGTTTACTGAGAGAGACTATAAGTGATATAATACTAAAATCTAGTATTCAATCTCTTAATTGTAACTGATAATGCTGTTGCTGTGCTTATCCTAAATAAATAAATCAAAGTAATTTCTTCTAGTCTTCCAACACCTATGTCCACAAAGAAATAACTTTTCGACTACGACAGACTTTTATAGCCCTGTTGTTGGCTCATCTACCAAATTTACAGAAAAACTAGTTACTTCATCTTCAAGCGACCCTTTCTACGAAAAATATATGTCGAACTGTGTAAGCGTAAAATAGAGACGCGACGATTGTCCCCTGAGTGTAGCGCGCAATGGTTTGTGTGAAACGTTTTCATATCGTTTACCTACGATCTCATGGTTGAAGTGGTACAGGATTTTGATCGGGGATTCTACTATAGTGAGTATTATTGATATTTTAGGGACACGGGCAATCTTCGGAAATATTTAAGTGAAATTGTCGTACGGAGAAATTGTTTGACTGTTTCTTTTTTCTTTTGGGCTGTGATATTGGGGGCTGAGATCTTGTCGATATATCGCGTGTGTACTATTTATGTGTACTATTTATTTTTACTTTGGTCTGGATTGAAAAATTGGACACCTGAAATGAAATAACACGAAATTCATGATGACCTGCATAATATGCACCTATAAACCTGCATTTACGAACCTGGTAAAAAATGTTTTCAATAAAGTAACTACATATTTTTGTGAAATATTCAGAAAAAGTACTCTTACGTTTGTATCATTATCAAAACTCAGGTAAAATGCAAAACTCGGCAAATAGAAACAAAACAAAACGAGAAAAAGATGCTCAAACTATTTAAACGAGATCAAACCTGCTAAGTTTATAAACGAAATCCAGCCGCCAGCCCCTACCTGAGCAATTCCAACACAGATATCTACGGAGGCGTCCTTGCCAACTACTCGTACAGTGCCGGTTACAAATCCACCATTTGCTCCTGACTCCCGACCCTCACAATATCAGTCTGTCTAGATCCATTTTGCTTATCTACAGATTTAGAATATATTCATTGGACCAAATTCAAATGTGCAAAGCGTACCAATCCATAGGACTTTGTATATTCAAAATTCAACTTTGTGTTTTTAGAAACAGAGTTTATTTTTGTGTGAAGCAGCTGGTCTTTCGGTACGCGTCTCAAAGGCTTGCGGAGCATCGAAGGTGCTTTATTTTTAAATGAAAGGCAGCGATAAGCGAACATTTTGCGGACTATTGCGGCCCTTGTGTGTACGTTATTATAATGTTCTTTTTATTTCAATTCGTAACGGGATTGGGTACTGATATGCTTTGAGAGTCTTTCTTAGCATTCCGATGGTTTTGTATTGTGCTTCTTCAATCAATACTCTGTGTATATTATTGAATATTATTTTAGTTATCCGACACATTTTCCGGTCATTGTCTTGTCTCGCTTCAACAAGTTGATATGACCGCTTTAGGCTCATAAAGAGTACCTATTATGAAATTTAATTTACTTAATTATTATTTAGATGTTGCGTTTATTTAAGCTTCAAGTTCTAACCCGGCCATTTTGATATTACTTTTGCATATACATTTTGTCACTATAGATCAATGAGGAAGACAAATTGGCAAAACCATAGATTTGTCTATTTCGTTTTTTTTTTTTGGCAAATCATTTATTTCAAATAGGCACATGGATGCCTTGTCTGAAATAAACTGATTATTATTATTATTATTATAAAAGGAACTTTTGAACGTCAAGCCTAAAATACGCGATACTTTTGTACCTAAGATACGCGGTTCAATTTTTTTAACTATATTATTCGTCTTAGGGTTACTACTAAGGAAACTACTTTCCTACAAGAAACTCCACTGTAACCCTTTTAAAATGTTTTACAATATTTTGTATACATTAATCATATGATTACATGTGAAGACGATGCACCTAGAATAAAATTACTATACCAGAATAGGTAAAAGGAATTAAAAATGAAGCACTGACAGATAAATTAGTTAACATATTTACAAACATTGTAAAAGTAAACGGTTCAAAAATATTTTTAACAAGTTATAAGTCAGTACATATGTGCGTTAAAAAAAAGTAATCACAGAATGTAAATCAATATTATAAAAAAAAAAATAGACAATTAAATTAGCAACCAGATTGATTTTGTCTAGACTCTAGATTGTTCTATGGAGCAGGACCAGCATGTTTCCAAGAATTCTTATCTTGAATATAATAATCTAATTTGTAATATGCTTATTTAACTCAACTCAAACTCAAAGCATTACTTCAAATAAACCAATTACAGGCACTTTTGAATTGTCAAGGGGTCGGTCAGTCAGAAAGATGAAGCTAGTTGCCCATTCCAAAGCGTAGTAGGTACCTATGGAGAAGAACGGGCAAGAAACTCCATGGACACTCTTTTAAATCAAAATATGGTTACAACTTATTGGTTACATCATTCATGTTGAAATTATGCATGTGAGAACACCAGACAGAAGAGATGACCAGTCCCCACTGACGGCGCCCGTTCACGAACATGACGTATGGATCAGCACCATTTAGCTCAACCATTTTGAAGGGAACTTAATGATCCAACACACACGCCACCACCAGCGAGACATTTGAGTGAGCATGACATACTCTCAGCCGCCAGGGCACATTCAAGGCAATGAAAGACAAACCTAGAAAATGGTAGCTTTATAGTAGGTACATAGTACTCACACATGTGCTATGCAATTATACAATACTACAAGATTGAATTTATACAATGTAAAGACAGTTTTTACAATCTTCAGTAGTTCCAAATGCTAATCAATTAGTTAATGCGCCCTTGTGGAGCAGGACCAGCGTTGAGCCAAGCATTTTTATCAGCGATGTAATCCCCCAACTTATAATATGCTTGACTGCATAGTGTGCGTTTTATACAGGATTTAAATTTCGTTTCATTCAATTGAAGTATATGGGGAGGTATTTTGTTGTAACATTTTAAACAGTACCCCATGAAAGAAGAGTCTACTTTAGCCAGCCTGAAACCTGGTTGAACTAATTGGTCCCTATTTCTAGTGATATAATTGTGTCTTTCACCTCTTTTACTAAAACTATGTAGATTTTTCCTTACGTACATGATGTTTTCATAAATATATTGACAAGGTACCGTCATGATGTTAATATCTTTAAACCGTTCCCTTAGAGAGTCGCGCCTGCGGAGGCCATATTATATGGCTCTGATGGCTCTTTTCTTCAGAATAAAAATAGACTCAACGTCTGCAGCCCGTCCCCATAGTAAAATACCGTACGACATAATACTATGAAAGTAACTAAAATAGATTAGCCTCGCGGTACCTACATCAGTAAATTGACGGATTTTTCTCACAGCGTATGCCGCTGAACTGAGCCGTCCTGCAAGGGATGTTAAATGAGGACCCCATTGAAGCCTTGAGTCGAGCGTGATAAGCGTTTAAAAAGTGTTTTAAATTTTCTTTCGATTAATTGTAATATATCACAAGGTACTTTGTTGTAACATTTAACACAGTGTCTCATAAAAGTTGTAGGTACTTTAATTAATCAGATTTTTTATTAATTTATTTTATCTTTATTTGTAGTATTAAAATTATGTCTAACACTTATTTTATTAAAAAGATGTAGATTTTTCTTACATACTTACATAATATTTTCATAAATGAATTGGCAAGGTACCGCCATAATATTAATCGTTTTAAATAGTTCAATCAGAGATTCGCGGTGACGTAGATTATAAATGGCTCTGACAGCTCTCTTTTGCAAAATAAAGATGAATTCAATGTCAGCAGCCCGACCCCACAGCAAAATGGCGTACTAAAAGTAGCTAAAATAGACTAAACGCGCGATTTATACATCTGTTAACTGTCTTATAACAACAAAAACAACATAAAAGGCTGAGCTTAGCCGCCCTGCAAGAGATGATATATGAGGTTCCATTGTAATTTCTCGTCTAGCTTGATTTCTAGGAAAATATCATAAATTTCTTTTCTAAAATATCATAAATTCCTCCATTAAATATGATGTCACATTCGCTACTAGAAGTAGCGTACATTAGGTAATTTAAATCTAATCGTATTGTTTTTTTTTACAAGCTTTTATTAAACTTATAATGTTTGTATGTATGTTCGGGCCAAATCTTGCAAGCTGAATTAAAACCACTTTCTCTTGTACGAAGTTGAAATTTCACACATTGATTCTGTTTTGAAAACACTGCATTTTTATGATGCATGATCTGATTCTACACCCAGGATTGACTCCAGACGAAGGAACTCCTTAACGGTCAATGGTACACACACGAAAATGTAATATAGTTACGTATTTAAATATAGTAGATCCTTCTAAATTCCACCATGACCAGGCTGACCTACCCAGGATTGGCTCCAGTGGAGGGAACTCCTCAACGGTCACCAGCAGAGACAATTTTTTTATATACGCATACAATTATGATAGCTCGTTCTAAAGTATGGCATGACTTGGCTAGTGCAACTCGGATAGCTTCACACCATGACCTGTGTAAAAGCGTGTTTGGGTTCGTTGGATTTGTCTTCACAAGTCCCTTTCAAGAGAAGGTGCTAGAACGGATATTTAAACAAATTCTAATGCTGAAAAGTAGAAAATAAAATGTAAGTAAAGACCTTTTTAAAAACAAGCTTTTAATGACCTGAAAAGTACGAAATAAAACTTACGTTAACGTATGTAGAACTTTAATATTTTCTTAAAAGCTTGAGGCGTGAACGTCCTTTTTACACTTTAAGATAAGCCGCAAGCTTTTAAGAAAATAATAAACTTCTATGTTAACGTAAGTTTTATTTAGACATTTTTAGTTCATGAAAAGCTTGTTTTTAAAAAGGTTTTTACTTACATTTTTTAATTTAATACTAAATTATTTACTGTTAACCTATCTTGAACCTGAAGAATAGAGCTATTCACGTCGTTAATATTTTGTGAACGTCGTCGGTCTATTTTAGAGATCAATGAAGTATCAGCTGCAAATAATAGCATCTTCGGTTGATTTTGAAGTAATTGGGGTAAATCATTAATGTAGGCTAAAAAGAGGAATGGACCCAATATCAAACCTTGAGGAACTCTCATTGCCATTTCAGACTTATGATTTTATGCCATTTACTTGTACTTTAACCCATTTATCTTTCAGTTATGAACTTAGTGAATTAAGAGCTGTATTCCTAATCCCGTAGTGCTCTAGTTTCAGCAGAAGCGTCTTATGGTTTACGCAATCGAACGCCTTAAAGAGGTCACAAAAACTGCAATGGCGACTTGGGCTTCTTCCCGGGTGTTAAAATTTTCTTTATTAGGGTGACATCAGCGTCACTTGTACAACGCCCTTTAGTGAAACCGTACTGTTGTTCAAGAAAAAAATATTTTATATTATAGTGACGTAATATTTGATAGAACATCAAATTTTCAAACACCTTACTGAGAAGTGGCAGAAATGACACAAGCCCATAACTGTTGGGCTCATTACTGTCACCGGATTTAAATATAGGAACTACCTTACCATGTTTCATAAGATCCAGAAAAAACTCCTTGGTCTACACAGGTGTTAAATACGGCGCGATGGTTTCAATGATAGATCTACAGACTTTTACAGACATTCCCCAGTGATATTCTGTTGATTTATTTTTAAGATCTTTAAAAGCTTTTATAATAGCCTGGGGGTTTGTATGCTGAAACCTAAACTCCAAAGGGCATGCCTTTATATTCTTTCTAAATAAGGTAGCAGAAAGCGCGAGTGAGGAATTTAAAACTTCAGTACTTTTAAGGGGAATATTAGGAAAAAAGATTTCAAATTCCTGAGCTATTTCTACATCTGAGCTGATGAGGCCATAATTATGCAGTCTCTAAATAAAATTCAGTATTACGCTATTTTTTCCTACCTGTTTAATTATTTATTATTTGCCAGGTTTTTTTTGTTTTATCTCCAGCTGATTTGATTTTATTGCTAATATAAAGAGCTTTAGCTATTTTGCACACACTTTTAAAACTTTTAAAATATTTAGTAACATACTGATGAGAGCTTGTATTATTCATATTATGTTACTTTAGGCTACAAAGTTCAAAAAGTTTTTACCTACTTTTACGAATACCGGGAGTTGCCCAATCACTAAATAAGAACTTCGTGTAAATACTTTTAGTCTTTAGTGAAGTGTCATTAAATTGCGTGTTTAATAGTGAAAGAACTGGGCGTAATGCTCATTTGGGTCACATATATTATTAAAATTCTGAATACATAATTTGCAGGCTAAAGAGTTATTTAATTTCTCTACATTTTTACGTGTAATTGCACTAAACCTTATTTGATTTTTTTGTAAAGGTATGTAGGAGCAAAATGTTATTGTTTGTCCACTGTGATCAGATGGCAACTTATTCAAACATGAATGATGTAACCAATATTTTGTAACCATATTTTGATTTAAAAGAGTGTCCATGGGTTTTCTTGCCTGGTCTTCGCCATAGGTACCTACTACTCTTTGGAATGGGCAACTAGCTTCATCTTTCTGATTGACCGACCCCTTGATAATTCAAAAGTGCCTTGAATTGGTTTATTTGAAATAAATGCTTCGAGTTTGAGTTTGAGTTTACAATTTGTGTGTGTAAGTAATCACAGTTCCAAAAAGTATTATTTATACAAATGGTAGCTCGAGGGTTGGTCCAATAAAAACATTTGACAAAACAAATGACTTAAAAAGATTAATAATCTAAGAGTATTCGAGTTATTTTCTAATAAATTAATGTTAAAATCACCACATACGAATATTAACTTACTACTAGATCTAAATTTCTTTATTTTATTTATTTTATTTATTAAGGGACAATAAACAGCTACAATATAAAATGTTTACAAATAGCAATAATAAAAAGAATTAACAATATTGCAGCCCACTACATTATCCGCATGGTAACAAAATTAGGATTACGTAAAAAGTGCCACTAGATTAGCAATACTCAAATATATAAAAAATAAATAAAAAAATGATTATTAAAATACAATACAATTGATTAACAAAGTACTTAAAAAAGAAAATAAAAATACATATAAATTTTTGGATAAGATTAAAATTTTGGGATTGTTCCTTACTATCACAAATAAGAATTAAGATTATACAAAATAAAAAAAGGAATTGTCAGTACAATACAATTCATTAATAAAAATAATTAAAATGGTTACAATAAATTAAATTTAGAATAAGGGACTCATTACATACATTCATTCATTACATTATTTTTTTATTATCATTAGATAAGATTTTAAAAACATTGGATTTGAATTTCGATTTAGAACATACAAAAATATCAATATCAATGAAATTGCGATTATAAGATTCCACCATACGACGAACAGGGCAACGAAGTCCTGAATTAGTCCGACAGGTATTTACAGCGAACAATGTACCTGCACGGACACTACGCTTATTTACAGTGCGGGGGACCACATAACACAACTTACTCGTGAGATCAATGGAATCAAAGTGATTATGAACAATACCATGTAATACGTTGGCTTCTAGAAACTTACGTCTAGATTCTAATGTTAACACATTATATCTGCTTAGTAATTGTGAATATGACAAACATCTTTTATAACACCTAAAGTACATGGCGCGAAGAAATTTACGCTGGACTTTCTCGATCATATCTATATATTTCTTATAAAACGGGTTCCAAATTGGTACCGCATATTCGAGCTGCGAGCGTACAAGCGTCTTGTATAAGTATAGATAGGTGGAGGGCCGTTTGAACTCGGTAGATGATCTCATCACAAAACCATACATCTTAAATGAATTATTAACAACTTTTTCTACGTGTTGATTAAGTGATAACTTATTGTCCAATAGAACACCAAGATCTCTTACAATAGAGGTGTTACTTAGCAAGGCATTATTTAGTTTATACCTAAAATTTGTGATAGACTTGTTTTTAGTGAAATTCATACAATGACATTTGGAGACGCTTAAGTGTAGTTTGTTGTCAAGACAGTATGCCGAGAGTCTATCTAAGTCTTCTTGAAACTTTAAACAGTCTTCTAAAGTAGTAATAATTTTAAAGGCTTTCAAATCATCAGCATACATAAGAAATTTAGTACTTAAGAAGCATTTCCCAATGTCATTTACATATAAATTAAATAGGAGTGGTCCCAGGATTGAGCCTTGTGGAACACCAGAAGTTATAAACACTGTACCAGACTGGTGGCCATTCACAACAACCTTCTGTGTTCTATTTTTAATATAGGATGAAAACCATCGGAGCAAGTTTCCCCGTATGCCATTAAATGCAATTTTATTAAGTAAAATTTCGTGATCGACCTTGTCAAAGGCCTTTTTGAAATCTGTGTAAACAGCGTCCACTTGCAAACGTCTATCCATGTTTTCAAAAAGATAGTTGGTGAAGATTAACAAATTGGAAACAGTAGATCGGTGTTTAACAAAACCATGTTGTTCAGGAATTAATACGTTGTGCAGGATTGGGTAAATTTCATTATGTACGAGTCTTTCAAATAGCTTTGACAAGGTCGATAGAATTGAAATGGGTCGATATTGCTCAATATCATGTTTCGAGCCTCCCTTGTGCACGGGCGTTATATTGGCCCGTTTCCATATTTCAGGAAACACCCCTTCAAACAGGCATTTATTGTAAATTATATGAAGCGGTCTATAGATGCTATTAGCAGTAGCCTTAAAAAACAGAGCAGGGTATCCATCGGGACCAGCCCCTTTGGACGGGTCGAGGTTTTGTAACTCTCGAAGTACTTTAGATTCCACGATACAGAGGTTGTCGAGTAAGATGTTAGCGTCACATTGAGCTGGCGGGGTCCACGTCGACAACGTGGGCGATGCAGGTTCGAATACTGATAGAAAGTAATCGGAGAACATATTGCAAACTAAGTCTGGAGCACCTGACTTAAGGTTTTGGTATTGCATCGTAGATGGGATGCCTGATTTATCTTTGCGATTTGATATATAAGTCCAAAAGCATTTAACATTGGAGGTAAGATTATCCTCAACGGAGTTAATGTAGGTGGAATAGCAATTGTTACAGGCTTCTTTAAAAGTTGTTCGGTATTCGGAAAACATATTGTAGTCTTTAATATTTTGAAATTTCTTCCACTTTATCCAAAGGCGCTGTTTTTTTTTGAAAGTCTTAATCAAGTGAGGAGAAAACCAAACAGGAAAGTCAGGCGCTCGAGACCTCACTAGAGGAACGTTCGGCGAAACAATGTCGCTCAACACATCATAAAATATTTTCACCGCTTCCTCGGAAGAAAGATGATCAAACAGGACCGACCATTCGACTTCATTGATTTGTTCATTGATAACATCATAATTGGCCTTACGGAAATCATATTTTTTCATGGGTTTTCTTTTTATTCTTTAACACATCTTCCATTACAGAATCAAACCCAGATAGATTCTGGTAACTTGGAGTTCTGTATACGCATAATATAACTTGAGCATAAGCGTACGTACCTAGTTAAGTCTACTGATGCACTATTTTTATTAATAATATTGTATCAGAGATGAACGTTCATTTGTTCGTTAATTGACTGACTGCCAATGCACAGTCAAAAGCAACTGGAGACAAACTTTAAGTAAATACATATTATATGATCCGCAAAGAGCAAAATGGATGAGTTCAATGACACTCACACAGATCGTAAAAACTCATGCAATATTTACATTATCCAGTACTTTTATTACACTATCCTGTCAGGAAGGTAACATTACAAAACCATAAGCAAAGTCACATAAAGATCTTATAAAATACTGCGACAACCTGAAATCGTTACATAGTACCTATCTTAACTCACACAAATAATAAAACGAAAATTAAAGGTATATATATTAAAAGTAACGAAAATTATAGGATATCAAAATGTAGGCAAACCGTGTGCATGTAAACATAAAATGTTTTGTCCTTTGAATGATATTAATTTATCGTTTTTCCAATTTTCCAGGTATTTCTAAATAGCAGACCGGAGTTTTGATTTGTGCCCTTACTTGGGAGTGAAACATTACTGGTGAAATGTGGGTTTACTATAGTTACACCTCTGGCTAACCCTGCAGGAATTACAAGCGTGATGATATGTTATCAATACATTCTGTAGATTTTAAATTATCGACAAGAGTTATGCTTATTCCTTTGTACGAGAAGAACTGGATGAATTATAAAATTTACCTCCCGAGATATTTGTGAGAGGGCCCGATAGCACAAAAATAATTTAAAGCATTATTTTTTACGTTATAATATAAATTGCTGTACTATAAGACAGTGATCGCTTTGGGCCTCTTCTGGGAATATATGGAATAATAAAGGTTACATAGGAATATTTATTGTTTGTTCGGGTGATACCTTATTTCGTGTGACGGCTGTCCCTGGAGGCTTGGGGCTGGAGGGCTGCCTGGTTTCGATGATGGATGCCTACTACAATATATTGCATTACTAGCTGCTATCCGCAACTTCGTTCGCGCGGATGTCGTAAGACACCACAATATACCAAAATAACAGCCATATTTTTATGAAACTTTCCTGTATAAACTTTTATAAATATAAAAGTAATATACAATATATACATTTTTTTCTTTTTATAAACGTTTGTAGTTTTGATCTCAGCAGCCAAAATATGAAGAGAGTCAGGACTGGTGACGTGGGAGCAAGCGACGTACAGTAGTCCGTGTGAGAAGTAGCTCGTCCTGAGGTCGACACCCGCTGCCTGCAGTAGTAATTTCCCATTGCTGGCGAAAGTTTTCGTTTTTAGTAAAGTAATGAACGCCTGCGTTCCTGTACATACTACCTAATGGCACAACACTGATACACTGACTGATGCTTTCTTACAGATTACTCCTGACGAACCACTAAAATAACATAACAGTTTATTGCAAACACACGGGATTTCTCATTAACAGTCACCTACCCATAGATATTTATTTTTGTTTTAACCAAAGATGACAGAAGAGACCTAACCTTTTTGTTTTTCTGTGTAAGTTTTACGAACGATCGTTAATATAATAGAATAAAAAATGTAAAAAAGGAAGCACAAAAAATATTAATTTTTGAGAATCGAACATACGAGTAGGTTTGCAAAGCAGTCGTCAAATTGGTATGCAATTTGCTTTGTTGAAAGTTGACTAAAATAGCCGTTGTTATATTATATCATGAGTGACTGCATAACTCTTTAAAGGTATAGCGATAATCATTTAAAAGGTTAAATCTGTAACTATTTGTAATATATTGGCTCGTCTGTTTACAATTTGCGGTAAAGAAAGAAAGAAAGAAAGAATAATATTTTATTTGGGAAACACACAGGAAATACAAAGAGAAAAAAATAAAAAAGGAGCATTTTAAACTAACAAAATTGACAATAAATAAGAAAAAGAAAAAAAAACAAAAATAAACAAGTAAAAAACCTATAATGTAAAATAATTTACAAACTGGCCAGACATATAGGGAAAATCGATGCAAAATTAAAAAAAAAAATCAGTAGTACAGTTTTGACTTCGCTTCGGTTTTATTATATGTAGATATATTTTAAAGATATAAACATAGTATTGGCATTTTATATTGCATATTTTCCGGCTGATAGTAGAATCGATTATAGAATTGAGGTCACCGCCTCCTATGAAAATCTGCAATACAAGAGGCATCACTGATACGTTGCCGTTCCACAGAAACAACAAAATTTGAACACGTGCCTGTAGTTTACGCTAATGCAATCGAATAGATATAAAAACTCAAATCTCTCACGCCAACTGTACACACAGCTTTAGAACAATCACCACAAGCTATAGAAATCTTGATCTGCAAGTAAAACAGATACATTTAAGAGGCCTCTATCAAATTTAAGAATCGAATTCATAACCTCACGCTCGCCGACGAGCTTGCGGTCACCAACTCAACGAAAGAACTCCTAAATCAATTCGTAAACAACTGAAGTACCCTTAAATTAATGTCCATTAAATAACAATTCAGAACTCCACTTACGTCAATTACTTACGGTATTATACTTAAACGGATCGGAATTCTAAACAAATCTCCCTGCCCTTACCCCTACTGCGGGCCCCACGTGGCCCTCTGAACCTCTCATCCGGCTCTAAGGACCAAATAGTTGTTTAATACACTCCCTAGTGGTCCACCGATCCTGAACTATGCCAATTTTGACCGTTGCCCCTGATTGAGTAAAGGTGAGGTCCGAAGTGATTTGTTGCCGGTATTTGGGAGGCAAATAAAAGTAGGGCTTTGTTTGTGGCACACAATCGATTGGGATGTGTTGTGTTGTGAGTTGTTTGTCTATGAAAATTTGGTGGTCGTCGCGATAATTTTGGAGTTATTGACACTGAAAATCTAAGATCTTTTGGACGTAGTTTTACTGTGAGGTTGTGTCCCTTTACCTAATAAACGTGTTTTTCTACTCGAAAATGTTCAGGACGAACATTTTCAGGAGATTTTCTTTTCGGAGTCTTACTTGAATGTTGGTAAAGTACACGGAATGAAACTCGAAAGAAGTAAGTCGGCTTCAGGAAACATTTACGTTTGAGTCGGGAGGTTTTGTTTAACTTGCAGGTAAAAAGTAGTTCTGCGTATATTTTTAGAATACAAAATGTCTATCGATTAGGTAGGTACTTAAACGTGAATTTCAAAGGAGATATTTCTTAGAAATGTTCCCACTTGTTACAAGATATAAAATAATAAAACGTAATTTATTGTCTCTTCACAAACGGTTGTCTTAGAAATTAACATTAAGATTTTTGAAGATTGGGTACAAGTTCAGCGAAAGTAATACTTCAAAGAATTTGCAATATTAGATCAACGAGAAGTAAAAAGTGATTCATCGAAACAAAGATTTATATTTTTAATATTTATTTTACACTGAAACCTCAACATAATTGCTCATATTTCAATATTAATTTTTAAGCATATAAAGCTAAGATAGGAGGCAAGAAGAAAAATTATACACCTTTAAACAGTTCTGAAGAAAAATTCATAACAAACGACAAGTCTTTAATTAAACCCCATACTGAAAAACAAAACTGTGACCTTATAATACCAGTACGTTTAAACCACAATACGATTTACCTTCCAAAAATCAGGGCTAGTAGCAACTCTATCTGACAGCGACCCAACTCTAAAGTCTGTATTCCCAGTCGCCAGTGACACAAAATAGATAGATACAGAAGGTCGACTCCACCATAAGCGATACCGAGAACAAACGCACAAATTTGCCCGTTTTCACTTACGTCAAGTTCTGCAACGCCTTTTCAGAAGATTCAGAAGTAACAAAAGAATAAAGAGTATTCTATCTATCTATGCATGCAACCACTCTCATTTTATCATTCGTTTCTCAGTAGGCAAGTCGTAAACTTCAAAACCTGCATTTCTGACACTATCTGTCTGTGGTTTTCTAAGGCAAGTTCGATATTGTCAATATTGTTAGGAATCTGTTGCTTGGCAACCCGTAATAGTCGCCAAAGCATTACGCATCGACGAATCGGTGTCATAACTTTAATCATCGCTTAGTCGTTGCCGAAATGTGTTTTTTGCGCTACGCAACTGCTTAATGCTCACGCATTGCATTCAGGGGTTGCGGAGGTTTAGTGAAAATTGGGCAATAGACACGCTTCATGTACAGCGAGTGCATGCACACTCGTGACCGGTATTTGTTTGAGATCACTGTACGTATGCATCTGTGTGCGCGTGCGCCTGTATTTGCTTGTTGTATTAAGTTGACCTTCTGTAGGTACACCTATGTATGTGTGCCTCCTGATGACTGTTGTCCGCTCAGGGGATGTGGGATCGTTGTAGTGGCAGACCTCTGGTGTGTGTCGCTATTTTATGTAACGTGAGAGACATCGTCTTCACATAATTATAGTTGTTATAATTAATGTATATGTTACCGGCCGAACCCGATTTTAGGATGAACTAGTTTCACCTAGGCCAAACCAGTTCTCTCTACACACGATAGGACGAACCAGTATCGCCTAGGCCAAACTCGTTCATCCGGTTACCGATTGGATAAACCAGTTTAGCCTAGGTCGAATCGGTTTATCCTAGTTAGAATTTACATGCTTTACGATAAACAGGTACGTCCTAGTCTGAACTAATTTCACTTAGTTTGTATCTTCTATAAGCTTTTCAAAGTAAACTGAATAAAGGAATAGAATTAAAATAGTCAATATGATTTATTAAAGTTATTTATTAACTAATCAGTAATTTCACATCTATCACTAGATCAACTTATATTCATCTACAGAACTCACCTTATCTGCAATTTGCTTATTTAGTTATTTCTGCAAGGTTTACTTTGGTGGCACTTAGAATTGCAGAGTACTTTGTTTTTCTTACTATCGTCTACTACTATCGTATTTGTTTGTTGTACAGTTTTTCATGCAACTGCATTTCACGAAGCCTTGCCCTGATCCAACAGGATGTTTCGTGGCCAGGAGAAACTGGTTGCAATCTGGACTTTAGGGCACCCTGACTCGGATAGGTTAGATTAGAAGAATTAGAATTAGATTAGAATAGACCCCGCCATCCCCTTCGTGGTTATTTTTTTATGAACCACCCAGAAGTAGGAGCCCCGCGAAGAGGGGCTCCGTCCACCAAGCCCACCCTCGACCATGCATAGAATATTTTAAGGTTTGGTTGGGTGCCATTTGAGTTAGATTAGAACTGTGATCATTAAACATGAAATTTAGGTCAAAAAAATATTAGATCAAATGAACGTTATACTCGTATAAAATGAATATTATAAATATTGAAAATTATATAAAATGAACGTTATACTAAATGTTATTATATTAAAGGAAAATTATATGATATAAAACATTAGGTCATATGAGTTTAGGTTACTTGATATTATAGCATATGAAAATTATATTATATTAACGTTATTTCAAGTAAAATTAGTGCATTTGTTATTATACCAAACATTAGACGGCCATTTCAATATAGGATATATTCTAACTAGGATAACCCGATTCGACCGAGGCTAAACTGGTTTATCCTATCGGTAACAGGATGAACGAGTTTGGCCTAGGTGATACTGGTTTGTCCTATCGTGTGTAGAGAGAACTGGTTTGGCCTAGGCGAAACTAGTTCATCCGAAAATCGGGTTTGACCGGTAACATATACAAAATATAGTAAAACATTTTAATACAGTAACTATGGAGTTTCTTGTCCATTCTTCTCCATATTATGAAACTACCTTTTGGAAAGGGCAACTGGAACTAATTCTATTTTCTTGTCAATTTTGAAATTCAAAAGTGTTTCATAAGTGCCTAATTAAAATAAATGATTTGTCTTTGACTTTATTGCATATAGTGGCAAAAATAAATAGATATTAATTATTGTGCCTGTTTCTTCTTTTTTGCACTTAATAATGCCTGATCGACCTAAATATACGAGCCATCTATCACAACTATCACCAAACGACAATTATCTGAAGTCTCACAATATTCACCATTAAATTTAAAATGAATAATTATTCATATAATTAATATCTATTAATATTGATATTATTTATTTGCTTTATAGCATTAATAGAAAGCTCGGTTACAGTCAGCCAGCCCGTGAGCCAGAAAAGACGGTAAATAAAATACCAGCCTATAATCGTCAAACTACAGGGCAAAGGCCCCTTCTCGTGCATAAAAGGCACGAGCATTGATCACCACGCTTGCTCCAGACGGATTTGCTACTTCAGACTTGTATTCATTATAAATCCAGGGTTCCTGACGATGTATTCCTTTCACCGGTGTCAGTGATGTCCAAGATAAACTTTGGAATTACAAATTAATTGAATAAGTCGCACTCTTTTGAACACAACCTCGTGCATGAGAGGCGAGGCTAGCACTCCTCCATAATTATTTAAAATCAAATATTTTTTATTAAAAACCATCTTGCAAATACAAATCAGTAGCACTCTCCACTGAACGCCAAGTATTTGGATATTTCTCTTAATTATATTAGAAACAATTGCCGAGCGGTGTCGAGTAGTACCGAATACAGCCGAGGTCGCACCGAACGCGGACGATTCCTTATTTAGATAGCTTCAAGTCAGAGCGAGATAACAACAACGTTAGATTGAGGCAGATTGCTTCAAGTGAAGTGAGATTTTTGCTATCGGATAAATTTGTCGATTTATTTTAAAAGGTGGATTATAAGAGTTCGGTTTGGGTTAGGTAACTTTTTGATTCAGTAATGGAGAGCAGTTTTTCTATTTGATGACTGTGTTAGAATAGATTTTATGTTCTACTGCTTACAAAATTCTATGTTTCATCCCAAATTGTAAGTACTTAGCGATGTTTGGTTCAATAACCATGACTGTTGTTACTTTGAAAGTTTGATATATTACAACTATCTTTAATTATGTGATAGATAATTTCTACAATGATTTGCATAATGACGACCATCAGTATAAAAAGTTCTCATACTTTAGTTTGTTGGCTTTAAAAGTTCCATCCAAAACTATACACGAAATT
Organism: Dryobotodes eremita; assembly: GCA_917490735.1. Taxonomy (NCBI): domain Eukaryota; kingdom Metazoa; phylum Arthropoda; class Insecta; order Lepidoptera; family Noctuidae; genus Dryobotodes; species Dryobotodes eremita. The sequence continues at coordinate 17,374,585 of OU823266.1, forward strand.
TTAATTTCATGTTAACTATACTCCATAAGTAGTTTCACGATAAGCATACCTTTTAGTATTTACCGTAAAACTTTGCTTCGATGTAAAATGCAACATATTAAAAAACTTTTTAAGCGTACCTCAGCGCTTACAGACATGTCAGATTGTAAGGCGGTTTGAAGGTATATTGACTCGGAACCCATAACCCTTGGAATTTTGATTAGTCATGCCTTAATACCGAATAATCCCTCGACGGGGTCGCAATGTGCCACATGTAGCAAGTTGTATGTGGCTTTGGAACTTCGCTGTGCATTGCTGAAGTATTTACGGTGGGCGTAACAATGGATGAATCTTTGTAGTGGGGAAATTCTCATGTCATTTTTTCTTTCTTAATCATTTTACTAGGAAGTGGGGGGGGGAGCGGTTGGCTTTTTGGGGGCTGATAGTTACTATTATAAATGAATACAACAACTTTCAACGAAGTTGTTCCCTTAATTTACTAATCAACAGCAAAATTTTGGTCTTTGGATCCGAATAAGAGAGAGACTGCCAAAATAAGACTTATTATGTGGTACATTCAAAGCTTTCTTTCCTAAAACACTCTCGAGTCTAATAAATGAAGTAGGTGCAGAAAAAACCTGTGCCTAGCCTTCCAGATACACAAGCGTGTTATGTTATTCGATATTATTCATATGTTCTCAGAAGCTCCGCTCTCTTCGATACCTCGTCCTAGTTCTCGTTGAGCTGTCGGAGCTCGGAATATTTCAATTTGCTACCGTTAATACTTGCGAATAACAGCACAATTATATGATCCAATGGATAACTACCTATTAGTTAAGGTTTAATTTAAACTTTATTGCTGACTTTTAGTTATGTAGCCTGAACTAATATTCCTGCTGTTTTCGTTGAGTACACACACACTTAGTGTAACACTGGACTTGTTAGCTCAAATAACCTTAAATAAAATGGAAATTTACGCTCTCCAGTGGTAATTTTTAATGACCGTGCTTTAGACCTCACATATCAATAATAGTGCTGCATATAACATTACAAAGGTGTATAAATACGATTGGACTTTAAGGCCGTTTTCCGAGTTTTTTTTTTTAACTGAATTAGACAGGCACTACATAATTATGATGGTGTACATTTTACTGCCAATATTTTATAACCCTGTTGTTGAATTGTAGTAAAAAATAGTTGGTTTATTCTTTGCCAGAAACCACATGAAGCTATTTTAAATGTTTTAGTATCACCGGACTCTCACAATATCAAGTCCTAATTCCAAACTCATTGTATTCGAAACTCAACACTTCAAATAATTGAACTAGCAACAATATTCTTGAAGCTTAAGCTCACTCAATGAAGTACTCATCAAAATCAATAGGCGGCCAAATTTAATTTAATTAAAGAGAATTCGCGGCAACAATCCTACAACGGAATTTATTACCAAATTAAGAATCGCTGACGAGTTATTATCCGAAAGGAGTTACCGGACAGACGAACGCACCCGAACCGTTCCGACTGCGGCCGAACTATGACGAAGTTTGTGGCAGGTAGATTGTTCGAAATATGAAATATTAAATGAGTTTTGTTTCAACCGTTCGCTCGTAATTGTTGGTTACTTCGGTTTTGTGTCGTTTGAATTTGATTTTAGATTGGAATTACTTTTGAGTGATTGAATAAATTAATTTATAACTTCACGAGTATTCCTTTAGGGATCTGTTTAACAAATTGTCGCCGTTGTTATTGTGTAACTATAAAATATGCTTGTTTGTAGTTTTAAGCAGTGTTTATCGAGGTCTTAGAGGATTAACCTCGTAACATAAGATAATGTGTGCGGTACATGTGCCAAATGTAATGGGATTGCTTTGGCCTTCTATTTCGATCAATGCTCCAAATAGTTCTGTACAAGGTTGCTCTACTAATCTGTGTGTTTTTTCTTTCATTCATGCTATCTATATATAATAGTTCTGAAAAATATTTATAAATCAACGAAATAATAATAACAACACAAAAGCATATTATTATAAAATAAATCACACTTCTTAGTTTTATTCTAATTTCTTTATCTAGATTGTTCTTGAAATGTAAGAATCTGCTTAGCCACGCTCCGTGTATCGTTGTATACCCTAGTACGGCGTAGTCTGCCCAGTGCTACGGCGTAGCGCTCTCTGTGCTACGCCGTAGCTCACCATGTGCTACGGAAAGCTTGCACTGCGCACTGTGTTATAAATTATGTAGCTTTCGGAACGATGATTCCTCGTATGAACGGATTTCCAAAAAAAATTTTTTTAATATAATATTTGGCAATGGAAATGGTACAACCCTGAATAAATGCTATAATCATACAAAATGTGCAAAATCCCTCTTAGTTATTTACAACAGCTAAGGCAACAGAGAAAAATATCATACAATCGGCCATATACAACACAGAACCAAATAAGTAAGCGAAAATAATACGAAAACATTTCGCACATAACACTCAAATCAAAGCATTAAACGGTTCCGTACATAAACCAGTCACAAATAGCGAAAACAATTGCGAAGCTAAACAACATAACGATCGTAGAGATAAAACTAAAATATGAATAGTAAACGTTACGTACGTTACGTTGCGAAAAAACAAGGCATTTGAACAAAATGGCGGCACAAATAAATGTTAATATGTGCGCAATAACACTGTTACACACAGTAATTGTTTAAGAAAATTAAGACACTGAGTATATATTACAGTAGGTTCACTTTACATGCTGTGATTTCAGTTCTCAGAAACTTCATAAGATTTTTTTGTTATTTCGCTTTTACTGAGTAATAAATACGACACCCCTCGATAAGATTCGTTGTTAGACTTTTTGGGCTTCTGACTACCCGTAACGAGTGTCACAGATCTACGAATGACAGCCGGGACCAACGGCTTAAGGTGCTTTTGGAGGCACGGAGGGGTCTCGATATGAAATGAACGTTCACCCATCCACGAGCCAACCGCGGCAAGCGACCCGTACGGCTGTTAATATTTCAGCCACGAGCCCAGCTCCACACAAACACTTTTTATTTAGTCTTCAAACTTGTAATAGATTAAACCTTCTGACAAACTATTCTGTGATTAACCAGAACAGAGCTACCCCACTAATAGTGAGAAACGGGCACAAGAAAAAACTATAACAATTCGTTTCGGTCATTATACGGGACACAAATCGAGTTTTTCTTGAGACAAAGTCAGTTCGCACGAGACGCTTGGCACAGGACCAGAGGCAGTCGTCGTGGCGGTGGTCCAAGTGCGAGGAGATGGCGAGTTTATGTAACGACGCGCTGGAGTAATAACATTTAGTCGGAAAATAGAAGGACACTTGGAATAAAAGCGTTGAAAATAGATGCTTAGACAATGATATATTAATACATTTCGTTTTATTGGGACGTGTACGAGAAAAATATGTTTTGTTATGTGAATGAGGTTTGTGGCGTAAAATTTTGGACAAATAAAATAAAATAAAACTCAATTTGTATGAATATTAGATAAGTATAAAAATAATGCTCTTCTAAGGGGGAATTTCACTAAATTTTTATACCTACAGTAAGTCTTATCCTGCGTATATTTTTTTTAAATTTTTTACTGTTTTTCCATACTAGAACTGTCAGACGTCAATTTTATTTCTCAGTTAAAAGATACCTGACTTTGGTAAAATCAGCCCTAATATGTAAAATCTTAATCTATTAACTAAGAAAATAAATATGAGTAGAGATTGATGAAGCAATCGGTTTAAACAGTAATTCAGCAATTGTCTCGACGCTTGCCAAAAGTTTAATAGACTAGAAATCTTTTCTTTTCTGTAGATACTTTGTATTATTGAATGTTCTGGACACTCGACTGCCGTTGCACTTTTTTCAGGATATGGTTATAAATCTTTGTTAGCGACGATATTTGCACGATTTAATTATAAACAAATGCATTAAATTAAGTGAGAAAGATTACTTTTTACCTGTTCCTTAATCTTTTTCAGTCGCAGCGATAAACGTGTTCCGCTGCCGAGTATTTAGATCTCTATTTTAATTAGATTTGGCAACATTCGTTATTTAACTTGCTAACTAGGTGTACATCCACCCTTAACAAACGTCAAGTAAGGCCGCAATACTGTTAAGGGTGTGACAGTACATGAAAATATATGATAAGTTAAAGGAACCTACTAAGACCTACAAGCCTAACATTCCCTACGACTCTAAGCCCTTTAAGCCCCACAGCCCTAACCTATCATATACCTAGTGTGTGATAAACAAATATATACATAAGTTCAGGATGTCTGCACCGTGCGACTTAAGGTTACAGACATTAGTAGACAGGATTTCCAGGCTCGGGAAGGGTACAATCACTGCCCGTCACGCAGACTCACGAGACTGATCAGAGATGGCTAAAGGTGCCACAGTGAGGGGTAATGAGACAGGAATATAAAATCCAAATCTGATTTATTTACATTATGTTACCGCTTATATACAAATTTTTCTTAACACACACTATTATATAAAATCTTTGTGTCCTATGCGTATAAGATGCAACCAAATCACTATTTTAACTGGGCCGCGCGTGAGCCGGGCCGAGTGTTGAGTCAATGTCCAAAGGTATCATTGAACACTATGTATGGTAGGAAAAATCTAGCTAGAAAAATCTTTAAGAATCAAGTCGTAGTTGTCAACAAACCACATAAGGGCTCTTGCAAATGATATGATTATTTCTTGGGATTAAGGAAACTAAGAGATCTACATGTCTACCCGCCTTCATCTTAAGTCATAGACCACTCCCTTGGACAGGAATTTATTATTAAGTGCTGGTACCAAACTGGTTCCGCTCTCTTATTTACGCGCCGCGAAATACGTCTGGCAGCCATCCTAACTGATACAGATAGATCCACATGCTGCGTAAACAGCCAGCAAATTGACAGGCCGGCGGCAGTACACCCAACGTGATGTACGATACGCGGTTACTCTGTGGTTCGAAATAACGGTAATATGAATATATTGAGGATGTAATGTGTTGAAAACAATGGCGGAATATATTAGGAAATAGCAGCTCATATTTTATTATGGGAGTTTGAATAAATCTTTTCTAAGAATCCAGGGAAAATCTAGGTCTTTTAGTATTTCTTTTTTTGGGCTTATTCCTTTAAAAGGTTCTGTTAGTAGTGTGGTAAAGTTTTAAATAAAATAGGTATTTAGTCTTATGGCTCCTTTGTAAAATATAATTTATAGCTAGAAAGGGGGTGACAACTGACATGATGACTAATAGAGAAGTATGCATAAAAATCATGCTGCGCCGACTACATACAAAAAGTGTAAATGATTTTCTGAAATCTTGGAACTGACGAGTTAGTCAGTCATTCACTTGTCTTGTATCACCTCTAACAAAACACTAAAACCACGTTCACAGATAATATTCCATCACTTGATTTATTCTCTTAGGTATGGTACAAGTTTCCTCGTCTCTGATTGGTTCTCGGATCAAAACTTGTCATAAACTAGTGACAGATTGTGAGTCTATAAGTTAGGAACACCGGCGAATGGCGGCGGTCATATTTCATCTACTTCCGTAAATTCTTCTGACATGGATGACAACTTTTGGCCGGAGATATTTTTCTGAATGTTTCCTGTAACTGGCATTTGTATTGTAAGAAAGGTAAGATTTTTAGGTAGGTACAACAATTGGACGGTATTCATTACTTATTAGTGGCCCTACTGGGTACCATTCCTACCTGATTCAGAAAAGGAATCTCAGTGCTGTTTGCGATTTCTACTATAATATATTTTCCTACTAATATAAAAGACACAATCACGGGCGTAAATGAACACACGCGACACAATTACCCGCGAGGCAATTTAAAAACTGCGGGAAGAATGCGCGTAAAATGTAGCGGGATGAAGCAAATGAAGCGACTGTGTCGGAACCCAATCATATGATGGGGACAGGCCCCCTCCCCCCACACCCACCGTCCACGATCCCCCGTCCCATTAGCGAGCACGTTAAACATTTAATTTTTATACAAATTGCTCGCAAATTAAAATGGCGCCGAAATCTCGGCGAAACAATTTGACGGCGGCGCGCTTAAAACTTTTTTCAATTAGTTCGGAGCGGATCCAATGATTTGGTTAATTTCCTCAATAATTGGTCGCGTTGTGTTTTGTTATTCATTTATTCGGAATCTAGTGATTGACACAGATTGCGTTGCTTTCTGGTATTTTGAATTGTTGATTTTCGTTTCGTTTCTGTAGGTTTAATGAAAGATTCTTGTGAAATTGTAATTTTAAACGAAATGTTATTGCTACAGCTGTTATTGTTGTGTTTTGGTATTTATATAGGTCTTATTTGTAAATAATTAATTCAATTTGAATAGGCGGAGCTATATGTTTACTAAAATAATATTTATTTTGTGCTATGGTTGACATAAATAAATATCATTGTATTATTTTGTTCAGGAGTCTGAAAGCATGACAGTTATAGGTAATAATGATTGTTGTAGCGAGTAAATATATATCTCTAGCACACAGACAGGTACCCAGTAGAATCACAATTATTTGGCCTAATTTAGCTTTAGTCACGAGAATTCAACAACAACAAGTGAACATCTATAAAGATGCACAAAGAGACAGCGCAAGATGAATTTATGGTATTCAAACCATCACAAACGAGACCATATTAATAACTCCTCTACCCCCTTGATATTCTTAACCCCATAACTAATAAAATACCGTTATCAGTTAAAACGCACCTCCCATACAAATGTACCCGCGTATAGTCGAGGATTCTCCTCGTGATTCAATAGACGGTTACCGTTATAGAAGTTACACGTTAATGTAACCGTTATCGGTTATCTGTAACGGTTATTGTAGCTAACTTTAGTTACTCTAGATATCGCTTTAATGTTCAGAATGTTTACGTTGCTCTTTGAGAGGAAGTGAGTTTTGGGAATATTACGACTGTTTTCCCAAAGGGGCTGCCAGAGGTACAATAGTCATACATATTTTTCTAGTTTTGTTATAAATCCCTTGTAATAGGGCAACGAATCTATTGCAGGTACCCGGGTATAAATCTTTACTGCAGGGTGCTACTGAAATCGTACAAACTTTTCCCGAACCAGGGATAGAACCCAGGACACCACGCTTAGCAGTCGCTCTCACAATTAATTCTTCTTTTTCTTTTCGTGTCTTCTTCGTTGTTTTAATATTGTTTGAGCCCAGTGGGGCGCCATATTGACTGCGGTATCGGTGGCATTCTTTGCCATTAAAGACTAAGCAAGCTGAAGTGGCAATGTGCTGGTCACATCTCTCACAGAATCGACAATCGTTGGGGAAAACGAGTTCTAGAGTAGAGACCGCGTTTAGGTAAACGTAGTGTGGGTCGCCCGCCGGCCAGGTGGAGTGACGACTTGCAAAAGGCGGCTGACAGAGACTGGATGAGGAGAGCCGAGGATCGGGCTCAGTGGCGTTCACTAGGAGAGGCCTACGTCCAGCAGTGGACGAATATAGGCTGATGATGATGATGAGCCCAGTAGGGTGCCACGTTGACTGCGGCATCAGTGACATTCTTTAGGTCATCCGAGGTGCAGGTGAACGGACACTTAGAACACTCCAGCAAGTGGGGCATGGTCTCATCAGAAGCTCCGCACTCGTAACCATTAAAACGACGAGGCACTTGTAACACATTTTCCAATTAATGTAAAATGTTTCGCCAGACTGTTTTTAATACTGTTTTACAAAATATGTACATAATTCTGTAATAAACTAGAGTACAGCGCACTAAATCTTAATAATTCCATGTAAAAGAGAGCGTTAGCATATTGTTGGCCATTCTTTTCTCTCAGCAGTAAATAATTCAACTCAGTGGAATACTAACTGACTCGCTGGAGAAAGCTCAGACTTCTTCAAATGAACTCATATTTTTTGTTATTATACTTCGAAGCCATAAAAACTGTACAAAGAATAAGGGCGAGTATTCACTGCGGGGCTTGTGTTTATTTATTTATACTTTTATGTATTAAGACTGAGGCTAAGACGTTGTTTAAGGCTTCTTAAGTATCGAGTTGTGAGTTCGAAACCTTTGCAAATTTTTTAACAATGTGACTTTCAAGATTTCTTTTATGTTCCATTGTTTTTTGACGATACATAAACGAACCTTACCGATTTCTATGAAACATTGTAATTTGATTACAGCAAATAAAAATTAATTTACAATAAAAATACACAGCAATTTGCCTCAATTAACACACCATCAGACTCGAGCTAACCCTCTCAACAGCGATATAATTGATCGCGCTGTTTATACCGACGTATCAGCGACCGACTCAATTACAATCGCACAATAAAACGATATAAATGAAAAGCGAGGGTCTAACGGACCCGATGACAATGTGGAGATAAAAACATAATATATTGGCGCGTTTTTAATAGCACCGGAGGGTTGGATGTGTACTGAGAAACTGCAAAAATTGGATTTTTGATAAAAACGTGATTGAGGTCCGAGAGCCCCGCCATTCCAGTGATGTGCTGATTGGGGTCCGAGAGCCCCGGCATTCCAGTGATGTGCTGATTGGGGTCCGAGAGCCCCGGCATTCCAGTGATGTGCTGATTGGGGTCCGAGAGCCCCGGCATTCCAGTCATGTGCTGATTGGGATCCGAGAGCCCCAGCAGCCCAGTGATGTACTGATTGGAGTCCGAGAGCCCCGGTATTCCAGTGATGTGCTGATTGGGGTCCGAGAGCCCCGGCACTCCAGTGATGTGCTGATTGGGGTCCGAGAGCCCCGGCATTCCAGTCATGTGCTGATTGAAGTCCGAGAGCCCCGGTATTCCAGTGATGTGCTGATTGGGGTCCGAGAGCCCCGGCATTCCAGTGATGTGCTGATTGGGGTCCGAGAGCCCCGGCATTCCAGTCATGTGCTGTTTGGGGTCCGAGAGCCCCGGCATTCCAATGATGTGCTGTTTGGGGTCCGAGAGCCCCGGCATTCCAGTGATGTGCTGATTGGGATCCGAGAGCCCCGGCATTCCAGTGATGTGCTGTTTGGGGTCCGAGAGCCCCGGCATTCCAATGATGTGCTGTTTGGGGTCCGAGAGCCCCGGCATTCCAGTGATGTGCTGATTGGGATCCGAGAGCCCCGGCATTCTAGTGATGTGCTGTTTGGGGTCCGAGAGCCCCAGCATACCAGTGATGTGCTGCTTGGGATCCGAGAGTCCTGGCATTCTAGTGATGTGCTGATTGGGGTCCGAGAGCCCCGGCATTTGCGTGATTTGCTGATTGGGGTCCGAGAGCCCCGGCATTCCAGTGATGTGCTGATTTGGGTCTAGACTTACCTAGTGGAGGATGAAAATATGTTTTTGTTCGATTTGGGATCCAACAGTGAAGAATTTATTTCTTTTACCTGCTGTCTTTTGTATCACTAACGTTCAATAAGCAATTTTTTCCCAAAACATAACATCTCACCTTTTTCCTAGAAGGTTTCCTAGGAGGTTTATAATGCGCCTACATTGTGCTATGTATATTAGGAGCCACATCTTTGAAACACGTATTATGTGATCTTCATCGCCTTTTAAAAACCAAACGAGTAAGATAAATTAGGTTTTCTGTAGGATTTAGAATCTAATATAATCTGATCTAAATAGCCTGTGTTGTCCCACTGCAGGGCAAAAGTCTCCCTCTCCCTTTTTCACACAATTCTGTGTTTTGTTGGTGCCAGCCAGGCCTTTCGTTAGAAGTCTATTAGAATATGAAATGAAAAAAGGAGTATGTAGAATAGAGTTTAATTACCGCCATAATCTATATACAATATAGTATACATCATACATACAAAACAATAAAATTGGGGTGTCTGTTTGTAATGCCAACATAACAGCTTTTTACTAAATGTATATCAAAGTATATAATATATACGATACACATACTTTTTTTAATTCTTTTTTTTCTGTCCGTCTATTTGTTCCGGCTAATCTTCGAAACGGCTGGGCCAATTTTGACGGGACTTTCACTGACAGATAGCTGATATTATAAGGAGTAACTTAGTTCTATTTCAGAAAAAGAATTGGGGATCAACGCAAAAAAATTAAAACGCAAAAAAATCCAAATTGTTTACCGACATGCACGCGAACGAAGTCGCGGGCACAGCTAGTTCCAAATATAACATCTCAGTACATACAAACAAATTATAAACAAAATAAAGCGTGTGTGGTCGGGGACCCCCGTCAGGAACAAGGTTCCCTAACGCGATACTCGCACGCACACACACTCGTATATAATAGAGACAGAGAAATAGAGACAGTCGCATGGAGAGGTCGTAACGCTTTTTCCTCACGAGTCGATTTCACCTCACCAGTCAACTACTACCGCAAGCCGCTTTAAAAAACATCGTTCCAATAATCATTAGTATTCCCCTAAAGTCTAATTATGTTTAAATTAATATTATTAAAGTAGAATGAGACAGTTACAATGCCCGCGAATCGGTTTAGTTGGCAAATTAGACAAAACTTTGTGTATTAATTAATATTCAGCGAGTGAGCCGAGCGAGCTGAGCGCCGCCGCGAACTGACAATGAACCAACTATTGCTTTATTATGTATACATTAAAAACCGTTTATTAAATTAATGGCCTTCTTAATTTTGGTAGCTTTCTCTTGTTTTAATATATTATCTGTTGAGCTGTTGAGTGTTTTTATACTGGCATTTTATAGCGTAGATGTTGCAAAACTTCCTTTTCACGCCTTAACAGTTGAAAGTCAACAGGTGATCACACAGGTGGATCAAGACCAAGTTACTTAGAATATTTTTTTATTCCTGGAGTACGTTCCTATGCGATAATTTTCGACCTCCACGCTGGTTAAGCCGCGGGAAAAGCTAGTATATTATGAAAAAGTATTTCTGAAATAATCAGCACTACAATACATCGTGTTAAGGTCCGCGGTGGTCGTGAGGTCGCGGCGGACAGTGCCGCGCCTGAGGTATGTGACTAACGAGTGTGGTGGGATGCAACAAAAATATACAGAAATCCCAACTAATATTATAATGTTTTGCGCATTCAGTCTTTCCCTAAATACGAGAGCTTTTTCGAGTCCACCTCCTTAGGCCTGTAAGAACATCGCTTAGATCTTTTAAACTACGCAACGGATTTTAAAGCGGTTTTCATTAATAAATTGAGTGATTCAAGAGAAAGGTTTAATATGTATATTACATGCATAATATAGTAGAGAAAAGCCGAGGATTTCAAGGATTTGTGATGTGATGTCGTATGAAACATATTTTTGTGACCTTACATTGCAAATGCTGGCTAAACCTTACGAGATAAATCAAAATAATATACTACGGAATTATATATCTTAAAAAGATCTACAAAAAAATTGGAATGGTATAAGTCTATCTTCTAAAAATAAGCTGCCGTAACCATTTTTATCTTTCAAAAAAATAATGGGTTATTTACGAAGCTATTTTAAACAATAAAGTATTATTCGTTATCCAATTAAATACATTAGATACGTTGTGCATTTAATTTAGATCAAAATTGCTCTTTACACCATATCATTAAAATGAATATCTTAGAAGATATCACAGACTTAAAAGTGTAACATCTAACAATGGGGGTCGATATAGACCACTTTGGGTATCATTGGGTAGACATATTTAAGGTACAGACAGCACAGCAGCAGCAGGTAAAAACAGCTGTAAACATTATATGCAAAGATATCCTGTAGTATAATCTAATCATAATAATAATAATATTATTAATCACTCCACACTGACACTACATTAGTATCTACATTGCACCCGTGCGAAGCCGGGGCGGGTCGCTAGTCTTCTACAAATCTTAAATTCATTCATTCATTCACTGACAGACAACGCACAACCTAAGCCGCTGGGATTAGCGCTTGATATTTTGCGCAAGAGTTCCTTATATAGTGAAAGTGAGCACTAAGGAAGCATTTTTGAAAATGCTTCCTTAAACTGGTTAAGTAGGGGATGATTTGAATAATACAAGTGTATTTCCATTTAGCCATGATTTTCATTCGTTCAGCGTATTGCATTGGTTAGGTTCCCACGTTCAGCTGTGTTGCGTTAAATGGATCTTCTGTAATTGTTTATTGTTGGTCCGGTGACATGGAGTCCCTCTATAATAATGCACTTATTGTTACATTATAGTGCTTAGCGGGGGATTTGTAAGAGTTTTGTACTGTAAAAGGTTTACACGTACGTAGTATGATTGTTTTACTGATGTTGCTCCGAGGGTTACACAGATATATCGTTCGATCCCGAGACAGTCTTACATGAGTAAGTTACTTGTCGAACTTTTCCAACACAAAGTTTGCTTCTCATTGTTCCAGTCCTGGAATGGCTAAAAGTTCAAACATGTGTCATTATTTTATACCATTTCAACAACCATTAAATACCAACTCCAGTTATTATTCATTAGGTTTTAACCTCTAAATGATAATAATTAAGATACATTTGTGCGCAGAGAAGAAGATTTATTCTTAGTTTGTTTCTAGCCATCATTTTATACACCTACATTGACTGTATATGTATGTATGTAACGTATTGCACTTACATAAAATTGCGATGCCAAATGCAAGAACACAATGTCTAAGCAAATAATTCCAAGAGACACAGAAAATAATTTGATTCCTTTGCGCTGAGAGCCGGACAATGGCGCGCCCGGGCCGTGTCCGGTGTCTAGTGGAAACTATTTATCGGTGTCGGACAACGCCGGACACAGCCGGCCGCCACCGTGTCCGGCCGGACATCTAGATAAGCTCGCCACTGAATTATTATAAGTAGTTTCTTTGCGGTACCAAATTAGGTATGGAAGTAATGACTGTCTGTTGTTGTGGGTCCTGTTACAACGTATACCTACTATGTTTCTTGTTCTTATACCAAGCTATAATTTGTCTCACTTATACCAAAAGCCTTTTCTTACGCAGAGATGGAACGAGCACTAATCACCTCGCTTGATCACTGTGCGTTGGTGATTGCAGCTTATTAATGCATAGTTTACATACACGAGCTAAGTTCCTACTTAAGTTGTTACTTACACCAATTACCTTGCGTGTAAACTTTCTGAGTAAGTCGGTATTAGTTTATTAGAAAATCGTGTAGGATTGCTACCAAGTAAATAGAAATGGCTTGTATTCACTTTCACTGTATGTTTACTGGTGTAAATTATGCATTATACATAAATTTATATTTCTTCACGATGATTTCCTTCACCGTTACTTTTATACATCGAATATTAGCACACAAAAAGACTTCCTCTCTACTTAACCTTCATCATTATTTATAGTTATTTAGTTATTTGCTCTTGTTTCATGATTTGTATTGTATAAATATATATTTAGATACGTATATGTTTTAAAAATACATACAGTAGGTATTGATTGTATATGTAAATGATACAACGCAGATCTGCAGTATTGTCTCTCTCTATACTCCCTTTAAATCTATCCAAAGGTTGTCCTTAAAAGATCGCTTTTAGCAATATGATTTCTACATTGATATCTATAACTCATATGGTGCATAATAAAGTGTATTATATTCTATTCCATTCTATTAGCTATCTGCTTAGCCCTTTGAACCAATCATCATTGTAGATAATAACACCGCGACAATATTGCCTCCTGCCAGACATGATATCCTCGGAGTTATCGAATACAGCCGCGTCATTACAACCGTCAACGAAGCATCACTAATGGAAACATTAACCTTTCCAATTAGGTTAACTGTGAACGTTACTGTGCTCCTGGTACTATAGATTTTGGACAAATCCGCCGGTTTAGGTAAGATGGTATGTTTGGTACATATTTGTTTAACACTACTTAGTTTACCATGACCATCCCATTTAATCTTGTTGTCGGTGTACTTTCAGACCAAATAAAAAATAATTAGGATAGGATTAGGATTAGATTAATAGCTTTTAAAAGGCGTGAGTTTATGTATGCGTTTATATTTTATTGTGCTGAAAATCATCACTTTTTGTAACAAAAGACAGCTACAGAATTGCGCAATCTTTACCACATGTCAGCATTTTAGTCGAAGAAGAAGTGGCGAAGCAAAGTGCCCAGCAACACATCTGTCTATATAATACCTCTAAATTACAGTTCTTAAATCTGTAATTTAGAGGTAGTGATGATTAATTTAAAATTTATTTTATCTAAATTAAAATACAATAACCGTCTCCTGACATTATGAAGATTTTAAATCAATCAATGAATATCATAAAACAAGAGAGATCAGCTGTTGTCTTTTGGTTAATGCTGCACATTGCCTGTAATAGGCACACATTCAAGAAATTGAATTACAAAACTGTTCTCTTTAAAAAAAAATACGGTTGTTGGTGTGACAAAAAAAAAATAAAGTTCACAGACTGGGCAGTGGGCAGTGAGCAGTCGGCAGTCGGTCGGTTCAAGAGACGATCGATTTTACTCGACCGCTCGCTAAAATTAAACAACGCATAGGCTGTAGTTCATATATGGCAATCGGCATCTTTTGTATATTTGTATTAAAAACGAGCTTTTGCCCGCGGCTTCGCCCGCGTGGATGTCATGTCAGAAAATTCCCCGAGGAACATACTACCGGGATTTAAAATACCCTATATATTAATCCAGGTTATAAACTATCAGTGTGCCAAATTTCATCCAATGTTTACGCGGCGCTCCCAGTCAGCATGATTTTTTCCGACATCTTCAACAATCATCGTCATATTTTAGCCAATTTACACAAAACCTTAATGAATTATACGCAAACCTCCCTCGTGAATCACTCCGTCCATTGGTGAAACTCGTATGAAAATAAGTTCGGTAGTTTTTGAGTTTATCGCGTTCAGATAGACGGACAGACGCGGCGGGGGACTTTGTTTTATAATATGTAGTGATGGAAGTATGGATGGATAAAAAATTGACTCACAGGTATGAGTGACATTGAGGCGCCGGCCAGCCCGCCGGTTGTACGCGTCCCAGAGGGTCATGGCCATTCGGCTAGTCCGGGGATACCGCACGGTCTCCTGCGAGGCGGCGAGCCTCCTTGCCGGATTGCCGCCATGGGATCTGGAGGCAAAGTTCCTCGCGCACATCTGGGAGTGGCGCGAGGAGGCGAAACGCCGGGGCGTATCTCCGCTGCCGCGAGAAATCGCGGCACAGCGGACAGAGCTCCGGCAGGATCTCATGGCGGCTTGGAGAGTGTGACTGTCGCAACCCAGCGCAGGGCACGCCACAATTGCGGCGTTAAGTCCCCTCTTTGTGGAGTGGCTTGAGAGGCACCACGGCATCCTCACCTTCCGCCTGCCGCAGGTCCTCACCGGACATGGCTGTTTCGGGAGGTTCCTGTTTCGGATAAAGCGGGAGGAAACGTCCGGGTGTTACCATTGTGTGGATTGATCAGAGGACACGGTGGAGCATACGGTGGAGGTCTGCCCGGCTTGGGCGGAGCACCGCCGTGTCCTCGTGGTGGCGATCGGCGGCGGTGACCTTTCGCGTCCGGCCCAGGTTCAGGCCATGGTACGGAGCGAGAGGGAATGGAAAGCCGTCACCTCTTTCTGCGAAGCAGTAATGCTCGCGAAGGAGGAGGCGGAGCGCGAGAAGCAGAGGCAGTCGCTGCGCCCTCGCGCCCCTAGTCGCCGCAGGAGGAGATACCCTGGGCGTCGGGAGTCGATTGCCGACTCCCGGCCACCGTAGGCGCGGGCTTGCGGACGGCGAGCAATGGGCAGCTCGGCGTCCGGTAAGGACCAGGCCCGGGTCGACGGCGCGTCGTGTTCCACGCGCGCCTCAAAGAGATTTCAGCACTATTGACGGGGTCCGATAGGGCCGATGCTTGCCGGGGTCGCGGATTGTTCTAAAGAGTTACCGTGGCCCTGGCGCACAGGAACCGAAGGAACACGGGTGGGTTTTAGTCAGTAAGAGTCTGACACGCCCTTCCGCTCCGCCCAGAGCGGGAGAGCTCATTTGATGATTTCCAACCCAAAAAAAAAAGGTATGAGTGACAGAGTTGACGCTCTACAAAGCTGAACGGCCGTTTACAATATGTAGATAGGAGGGTATTTTTGGGACGTAATAATTAATTGATTGGCGAAGTTAACCTGTGCTGCAATCAATCTATCTATCTAGTATCTCGTAAGGTTCTGTTGGACTGATCAAACGCTAAAAGGCTTCGGCACCTACCCTATAACGTAACACATAATCGCTTCCAATTTAGCAATTTGAGTATTTATATTCGATCGAGTAAATGGTTAAATGGGTTTTGTTAAAACAAAGCTATTATGATTACCTACTCAGTCTAGGTACTCGCATGTCACGTTATCAGGATCAACTACCAGGTTGTCATACGGGAACCCTCAGCAGTCGACAGAAACAGTCAAAACCAAAAATGTGACGACAGATACGTAACCTTCGTATACCAATATTCCCCAACAACTATGTTGTTAAGATCAAATAGCAGTGTCCCCGTGTTTTTATTACTCCAACATGGAAGCCGATTCTAAGGAAAACATTGAATTTCTCTTAAAAAATATTCCGCCGAAGCTTCCGTTAAAATAAAGACTTATTATAAACTAACTTTTGCCCGCGACTTCGTTCGCGTGGAAGTCGTAATACACCACAAGCTACTGATATAACAGCCGCATTTTTATAAAACTTTCCTGTATACTACGTTTGTAGTTGTGGTCTCAGCAGCCAAAATATGAAGAGAGTCAGGACTGGTGACGCGGGAGCAAGGGATGTACAATTGTCCGTGTGAGAAAGAGCTCGTCCTAAGGTCAACACGACACCCGCAGCCTGCAGTAGTTATTTCCCATTGCTTGCGAGGGTTTTCGTTTTAAGTAAAGTAATGAACGCCTGTGTTCCTGTACATACTACCTAATGGCACAACACTGATACACTGACTGATGCTTTCTTACAGATTATTCCTAACGAACAGCTATCACTAATATAGTATCACAGTAGATTGTAAAAACACGGTATCCATAGATATTTTTTTTTTATAACCAAAAGTAACAGACGAGGCCTAAACTTTATATTTTTTCTGTGTACGTATCAAGAACTATCATAATATGTATAACAAAATGTAAAAAAAGGAAGCACAAAAAATATTTATCGTTGGGAATCGAACATAGATCTGCAAAGCAGTCGTCGAATCGCTAAGCTATTTGCTTTGTTGAAAGTTTACTAAAGTCGTCGTTCTTATATAAATTGTCATGATTAAATACATAGCTCCCTAAAGGTATAACGGGATGCTAATCATTTAAAAGGTTAAATCTGAAACTATCTGCTACATTCGTTCCCTATTCAACCCAGCGAAGTAATGGAACAATTCGACTGTTGTCATACACTATATTGTTTATTTATTTAAATAGCTTTATTATTAACATAATATAACAGAGTACATACAATAAGATCTTATTCTTGTACAACCTAAAAAATAACAAGTTTTTAGGCTAACTTACCTTTCCAAACATATTAGGTACAATGAGTTCACTGTTCATTTTCTATAAACATTCTATAATTAAGTCTTAATAGCTCTGACTGAAAGGTAATGTAATGTAATGGTAATGTAAGGTAATGTAACTCAAATAATACAAAGACTATTTGAAGCGCAGGATAAAGCATTACAATAGTTTAATTAATATAAATTATATTTAAAAAATTATCATCGACAAGTTAAAACAAAGAAATGATAATTCTAAACTATGCTGTGGGGCCTGTGGGTAATTTGCGTAACTTTTCACCGAGGATGCGTACTGCGACCGGGCGAGGGCAGCACGGTCGCAGTACGCATTCTCTGAAATTAGTGATGTGGAAAACGATAACGATTATAATATGTTGTTGAATGCGATAAGTTATTAGATCTACTTTTACCTATAGATGAAATTAATGTGTTATAAAATTTGAGATTTTTAAATAAATATAATTTTCGGGCTGATTTTAAGACATTTTCTTTTAACGTTGGAACGTACGAAAGGCAGTGTTAAATGATATTTTGATTGCCTTGTTTTGAACAACTTGCAACTTATTGTAGTTTTTATCATGTCTTGTTATGTCTTGCTCCCGCGTTACCGGTCCTGACTCTCTTCATATTTTGGCTGCCGAGACCAAAACTGCAAACGTAGTAAACAGGAAATCAGGGTACTTCAGGCTGGCGCAGCATATGTTAGACATGGTCGGACGGGGATGGCATAAATGCGTAACTTAGTGGTAGCGCTGAACTTGAATTTCTGTTAAGAATAGGTTTTAGCGCATTAATACTTCAGACCCTTTTCACGAAGTGCATCTGCAGTGTTTTCACTCCAGTTAATTTTGCTTTCTAGAACTACACCGAGATATTTGACTGACCGGCTCCAGGGTATGGAATGATTTTTAAAGATAAATATAATTAGAAACTGCAATATATAATATTTCATACACTATGTATATGGTGTTCTCTCTTGCGATTTCTCACTTTTCTCAAACTCAAACTCAAACTCAAACTCAAAGCATTTATTTCAATTAAACCATTTACAGGCACTTTTGAATTGTCAAAGAGTCAGTCAGTTAGTCAGAAAGTTGAAGCTAGTTGCCCATTCCAAAACGTAGATCTCTATGGAGAAGAACGGGCAAGAAACTCCAAGGACACTCTTTTTAAATCAAGATATTACAAAATCCTGGGTACATTATTCTTGTTGCTTCTATATGCGAGAACAATGAAAAAAAAAATATATAAAAAAACAATTCAAAATATAAGATTAATAATAAAAATAAGCCGTGGCAGTTAAGAGATGACCAGTCTCAACTGACGGCGCCCGTTCACGAACATGACGCGTGGATCAGCACCATCCAGCTCAACCATTTTGTAGGGAACCGAATGATCCAACACACGCGCCACCAACAGTGAGACATTTAAGTGAGCATGACATAGTCCCTACTGCCATGGTGTCAAGTCAACATAATTATATAATAAACGAATCCATTGTACTCACATTTACAAAATTGCAATATGCTTCTAAATTATACAAAACTATAGTTTGCTGTGTATTTGAGCAATTAATAAAATTTTACTACATAAAAGAAAATAATCATTAAAATATCTATTGAGTTATTCAATAATAAAACATATTTTATAAAAAAATAAACAAACATTAAGTTCGCAATGTCAGAAAAATAAAATGAAAGGGGGAATAAGAAAGGAGTATCTCTTCCAAACATTCAAATTTTAACTAGTGCGCCCGAGTGGCTGTGGAGCAGGACCAGCATTACGCCAAGCATTTTTATCTACTATATAGTCATTGAACTTATAATATGCTTGTCTACATAGTGTGCGTTTAATGCATGTTTTAAATTTCTTCTCATTTAGTTGAAGAATATCGAGTGGTATTTTATTATAACATTTTACACAGTACCCCATAAAAGAAGTACCTACTTTAGATAACCTGAAACGTGGTTGATCTAATTTGTTCCTATTTCTAGTGTTGAAATTATGCCTGTCACTTATCTTACTAAAAAGATGTAGATTTTTTCGAACATACATAATGTTTTCATATATATATTGACAAGGTACCGTCATGATGTTAATTTTTTTAAACAGTTCCCTTAGAGATTCGCGTTTGCGGAGGTTGTAGATGGCTCTGACAGCCCTCTTTTGCAGAATAAAGATAGAATCAATATCCGCAGCCCGTCCCCACAGCAGAATACCGTAAGACATGATGCTATGAAAGTAACTAAAATATACTAGTCTCGCGGTATCCACGTCTGTTAATTGACGGATTTTCCAAACAGCGTAAGCGGCTGAACTTAGCCGCCCTGCAAGTGATGTTAAGTGAGGACCCCACTGTAGCTTTGAATCTAACGTAATCCCCAGGAAAACTGTTTTTTCGACGAATTCTAGTATCTCCTTATTCAATACAACGTGACATTTACTACTTCTAACATTCGGTAACGAGAATCTTATGCATTTAGTCTTCTTCTCATTTAATACCAAATTATTTACAGTAAACCAATTATGAACCTTAAGCATGGCGTTATTTACGTCGTCAAGCTCATGTGCATGTCTGTTTATTTCAAAAATCAGTGATGTATCATCAGCAAATAACACCATTTGAGGTCGGATTTTCAGTAAATGAGGTAAATCATTTATATATACTAAAAAGAGGAACGGACCCAATATTGAACCCTGCGGTACACCCATTTTGACTTTTAAGCCCAATGAATTTACACCGTTTATTTGAACTTGCTGCAGTCTATCATTCAAATATGATTTAACTAAGCTAAGCGCAAGTTTACCCAGTCCGTAATGCTCAAGTTTCAAGAGCAGTGTTTCGTGATTCACGCAATCAAATGCCTTGGATAGGTCGCAAAAGATGCCTATTGCATCTTGTGCCTTCTCCCATGCGTTAAAAATATGTTTTAATAATGTAACACCGGCGTCGGTTGTACAACGTCCTTTGGTGAAACCATACTGTTGATCGTGTAGGATGTTATTACGATTAAAATGATTGAGCATTTGATTTAGCATTACTTTTTCAAACACCTTGCTGAAAACTGGCAAAACCGATACGGGTCTATAATTATTAGTGTCTTTGCTGTCCCCAGATTTGAAAAGTGGAATTACTTTACTATACTTCATTAAATCTGGGAATACCCCTTGATCTACACATAAATTAAATATTAAAGCTAAATAGGGTGCAATTGTCTCAATAATAGATTGACAAACTTTAGTAGACATGCCCCACAGATCTTCTGTAATTTTAATCTTAAGTTGCTTAAATGCCTTTACAACGACCACAGGGCTTATATGTTTAAATTTAAATTCTATAGAACAGGCTGAAACATTCGCTCTTAATAAATCAATAGCAAGAGAGGGCGAGGAATTTAAAGTTTCTGTAGTTTTAATTGGAATATTAGTAAAGAAAGTTGCAAATTCCTGAGCAACATCGATGTTATCGCTAATAAGACCGCGGGAAGTGTCCAGTGTGTAATTAATATTATGCCTTTTGTTCCTGTTCGTTTCATTGTTAATAATTTTCCAAACTGTCTTTATTTTATTGTCTGCTGATTTAACCTTGTTGCTAATGAATGACGCTTTAGCTGCTTTGCAGACATTTTTAAAAGTTTTCGAGTAAGTAGCAACATACTTATTGAAAGTTTCAGTGTTAATATACGGCTTAAGGCCATACAGTTCAAATAATCTTTCCCTACTTTTCCTGATGCCTTTAGTTGCCCAGTCACTGAATAAAAACTTAGGGCAAATAGTTTTAGATTTCTTCTTAAAATAATTATTGAACTCTGTTTGCACTAATGAAAATAATTCTTTATACAAAATATTACCATCATTAATATTTAGGCCCTGAGCACTTAACTTGCTAATTAAAGCGCTATTAAACTTCTAATACTCAAACCTCAGTTGTTCCGATAGTTTTTTGGTACATATAAGAAACAGTATATATTGGTGTTTTTTTTTTTGTTAAAATTGCCTATTTACTTGCGGACTGTATTTTTTTTTCCAAAATCTATGAATGCATATCAATTTTTTTTCTTGTAACAACTATGTACCTGCCCGTATTGCCCCATCCCAAAAATCCATCCTGCATATGTTATGATTGACTGCTTAGCCCGATAAGGGTATAGCGTGATAATAATCATTTAAATTGTTGGTTAAATCTGTAACTATCTGCAATATTCTAGAAATGTGGGTCGTCTTTTTACAATTTGCGGTAACCTATAGAAGATTACGAACAAATTGAAATATTGCTTATCCCTATGGCAACCAGCGTGATAATTTATGGTCTACAGACTGACCAGAATTACTGGGAATATTTATGTAAAATTTTAACAAAATAGACAAAAATATTAAAAATTATATTTGTGACATTGGGTATAATCGTTACCAGATAACTATGTACAGTTTTAACTTCGCTATGATTTTATTATCTGTATAGATTATAATGTGTGGATAAAGGATTTTATCTACACCTATGCTAGAAATCCTCTATAAAAGTTTCTTTAACAGTTAGCTTATTGCCAACATTAAAGCAACCAGTGTCATAGTAACCATAATATCGTCCAAACGAATGTTACAATGTTGTACTAAATTTCATTACGCAACTCCTTTTCAAAAAAAGGACATTGTCATGCACGCGCGTTTCACTACAACAGCGCCGTAATGAAAAATAAAAACTTATCGGTTATTCGAACTCACGTCATATCCCGCCATTTTTGTTCGATATTAGTATTACAAAAACTGATTACTTTGTTGTTTAAAAAAATGAGTGATACAAGCTTTGATAACACAGCACCAGATATTTCTAATGCAGCAAAGGACATTTCTATCTAATTATTATCAAAAAAGTCGAGAAAACAATATTATATGAATCAATAATTGTACGATCCAAAATGTTAATAATTATTACAATAAATTCAACTCAACTCAAAGCATTTATTTCAATTAAACCGTATATAGGCACTTTTGAATTGTCAAAGAGTCGGTCAGTTAGTCAGAAAGTAGAAGCTAGTTGCCCATTCCAAAACGTAGATCTCTATGGAGAAGAACGGGCAAGAAACTCCAGGACACTCTTTTAAAATCAAGATATTACAAAATCCTGGATACATTATTATTGTTGCCTCTATATGTGAGAACAATGAAAAAAAATATTAAGAAATAATTCAAAATATAAGATTATTAATAAAAATAAACCGTGGCAGTTCAGTCTCAACTGACGGCTCAAATAATTATATTATTACCTATACATAGTTTGTTTGCATTCGATACTTAGCACTTAAACTTTCCATGAATTCCTGCAATACTGTACAACACCCTATGGTTTCAAAACCTTTTATAGAGGATTCATATCATGTGTGTAGATAAAGTATTGTATGAAACTGTACATAATTAAGTAATAAAACACTCATGTGATACTATTATCAAACTCGGCTTCGCTTCGTGTGATAAACCCACGTTCATGTTTTAATACCCCTTATTATAGAACAGTTACATACATAACTATTAGAACCGTTACAAAAAAAAGGAATAATAAAAAAATTAAGTGAATGAAAGTGGGCTTTGGTAGTGAACAGATCCATCATACACAGATGTGTGATGTTCAGCGTAGTATCAGCAGTTACCAAGAATAATGTTATGAAGGTCTCAGTGAATTATCTATATCTATACATAATAAATGTTGTTTTTCTTGTCTGTCTGTGTGACCGCGTTGTTCTTCTAAACTTCGCCACGGATTTTAATGCAATTTTCACCATCATTCAGAGAATTAATTCCGAAAGGTTTATGCATATAATAACTTAATATTAAACTAATATATATTTAAAAAAAATCTATGTTTTGTCAAGTCATAAAAAACATACGAAATACGCTATTCTTTTATTTAAACAAATAGCAATTACCAAAAAGAGTCTGATGTCCACTAGTATACTAACTGAGAAGGTTTAAAATCATCTGCTTTTTAACGAAATTTAAAAACGAATTCTTAATACATGGACCTCAGTACCTCCCTAGTGACCTAGTTCTTCCATCGAGTCTTTTCAATAGTGACCACGCAAGATAACACAATATTACGTAATATAAAGTACTCTCAAGGATGCACTAAGTGCGTCCGCTGGCGTCGCTCGGGTTACACGTACTAAGTGAAACATGACGCTTCATTGTCTGAACATGTCGGTATGTATTGTGAAACATGATAGACAAAGATTGGTCAAACATTTTGTAGAATTACACAGTCTTGATAAATAAATGTAAAGAGAAAAATAGTAGTTGGTATTTATATTACAACATCATTACACTTTTCAACTGTGTGTCTGCTGCAAGGATGGTGCTCGATGGGTTTCCCATCCGCATAAGGCATAAGGAACTCTTGTGATAAATTTAATGCTTCGAGACCCAGCGGCATAGTCTGCGCGTGGTCTGTCAGTGAGTGAATACAAGATTTTTATTAAGTTAAGATGTACGAAGTGCAAATATATTTAGAGCTGTAATGAACTGAAAATGCAGTTGTTACCGCATATCGCTTGGTAGGCTAACTGACCATCATTCTAGTTTATCTTTCGGTCCTGTGGAAACGTTTTCCTGATTTATTTCATTCAGATTAATGCTGCTAGGTATACAAATAGTGGAGAGCTGTCCAACAGTTCTATTCATCGTCAGTCTACTGCAGTCCATTGTTGGACACAGGCCTTTTCAATTGCACGCGATTTAACTCTCATCCAGCTGCTACCAGGCACCCTGCTCGTATTGTCTCTCCACCTAGCCTGAGGGCGTCCTACCTTATGTTTGACGACTCGTTGTCTCCACTCAAGAATACCTACGTCTACCCCAACGGTCATCGGTTGAACGGCTAATAAAGGTCGGCCTATTGCCATTTCAGTTTGCTTATTCTGTGAGCTATGTCGACAACTTTGGTTCTCTGCCGGATCACCTCGTTCCGGCTTCGATCCATGAGAGAGACAGTTCTATTTGGCTGTATTCGATTGTTTGTATACTATACAATATAGTCGTCCCTACATTGGTATACAATGTACATACGTACATACGCTTTATGAAATCTACTCTCGGTATTAAAAACAAACTATTGAATATGAGTTTTTGTTTGAATACGAGGAATTTTATGACAAACATAACATCAGAAAAATACGTGGTTTTTTTTAATCAAACCGCTGCACAAACATAAAGAGATGCTTCCGCAAATAATTATTAATATTTTTATACAGGTAAAGGGAGGATCCTTCGACCAAATGGGTGTTGTGTCCGGCGGGCTAACGTCAGGACGTTGTATAAATACTAGAGCGCGGTAAACTTTGCTTGCGCGATGCAGGATTTTAAGTGACGTCAGCGTGATGCGTAGTTCACATGTGGCTTTATAGATGCCGCCACATTTTTATCGAAAGCCACCAGGTATTCATTTTAGTTTTAAATGAAACGAAAACTCGTCATATGGTTTGTTTAACATCGACAAAGTGTTTTTCTATGATATCGACGGTATTTTTTATTGCGAAAGGTGGCAATTTGGCAGCTCATCAGATTTTAGGAGATCTTTTCTGGTCGATGTTTGAAAATAAGTATTTATCGAGCTGGCCACTGATAATTTTTAATTTCGCACATTAAAAATATTACTTCCAATAAAAATGTACCTACAGTGCGATTCGCTGGTACATTTTTAGTTTAGATAACACAACCATTTACACAAAAGAAAGTAAATTAAAAAGCAACTATTCCGGCCAGCACACACTGATTGACACGTTAAACCTCAACTGTACACAACTTCGTGGTCAAAAGGACCAGAAGTAACCCTTCACGTGAAGGCAGATGAGATCCAACCCTCCTCGCGCTGTCAAACCGACTGTTTTTCCCCGACAATGGGTTGAAACGCATTGTGTGACTTTAGGTCCGTGGGGTCATGTTTGCTGGTCTGACGTGGGTCACTCGCTGTGTACACAGTGGGCCACTCTTTGTTGTCTAGTTTGGCGGTCGAAACTTTTGTCCGTTTTAAATTCGGCATGAATAAAATGTTACACGTTTGAGGTTGGAATGAAAAAAGCGAATGTAGTAATAGTTTCGTGAATATGGTATGGAATTGAAAACGGTTTTTATTATTGGTTTTGCACTTTTGCTCATGGGCAATGGCTGAGCGATTCAAACATTAATATGCAACTTGGGTATAGCACAGAAATATCAACATTTTGTCATGTCGCCGTATATTAATAAGTAGTTTGAAGCCGGTCAAAACATATTCCATCAAACTAGCCAACCTAACAATTTATCGTAAATTATATTCAATCATGAACTCTTCCCTACTTTCCTCTCAGGACACCTGTTCTCTAGTGCCGCCGTAGCCCCAAAACGTCAGCCTCCTGACTGACAGAATCTTAAGATACTTAAACAGTTAAAGCTTGTTATGTCAAACAATTGAAAACTTTTAATACTTCCTCTGGGATTAAAGATAACTTTGTCGTAAATCTCCTCAATCTATCTTACTGTTAATAAACTTTGACTATCGTAGTTAGATTAATTAGATGAACAACTAAACTGGAACAAACAAATCTCAATCCTAACAAAGCGTGTAAGAAAACTATTGTGTGTATTCAGAAACCTTCGATTTTTATGTGACCCAAAGCTGCTTACCACAACTTACTACACGTTATGCCAATCAGTAATTAAATATGGCATATCAATCTGAGGAGGATGTGCTAAGACACCGCCTATCAAAGCAGAAAGAACACAACGCGCCATTATAAATACTATTCTGTTTAAAAAATATAGATTTTCGACCGATGAACTGTAAAGCTAAGTGCTATACTTAGCATTCGGCAACTATACATTAAGAAGATCTTATGTATTCAACACAATAAACCCCGCATTTTCCAGACGTTGTAGGAAGAGCTTACAAAGTCTACAAACAGTCAATATATAGGACAGAATTAGCTGAGCGATTTCTTTTCTTTCTAGCTTCTTATATTTAAATTTAATGTAACTCTAGGTCTTCGGAAATATAATTCACGCATATTTCAAAAGATTGTACGAAAACACTTACTCTGCTTAAATTATAATAATACTGGAGACACATTAAAGATTCTGTAATAGCAAACTCCATACAAACATACAGATAAACTATCAAACATACGCACACACTCACAATAACAGATAAACCAAACATAGTGTTAAGTGAAGCAATTTCATTGCTAAATTATTATAAGTTTTTCAATTTGTTTCATTTTCTTTTCCTAAGGGGCCTATATTTTAAGTTCTCACTCGTTTTTTACTCTACGGGTCACAGGAATGAGGAATAATTCCCCACTGTAATACAGTATCAACTAGTACGGAGGGTATTGTGACTGTTACTGGCGGCCTTATATATTGTAATATCAACAGTATACTTAAGATAATAAATTGTGCACAAATAAATAAATAATAAGTTACAGTTCTGGACGATAGGCTACTCTTAACTCCGGCTGTCAGCCTTCCATATTGATATGAATTAAACGATATTTGAAATATAAAACAACAGATATTAATCTTCAACCTAATTAAATGTCTATCTACAGTTGGTGTCGCGTCGAGAAAAAAAACGATAAAATTATTATGGCAAAAATATATAAAAGCGGCTTTCTACTGACTGTCAAGAGCAAATAAACTTTGGATCCTTAATCGAATCGTGTAATCATTTATCGAATTAATTTACAAACTAACTGCCACAGTTTTCATTGCCAAACATGACCACAACATCAACACATTCAAAATAATCAGACAGCCAATCAGGATCCTTACACCCACAATAACAGAACAACAGACAGCCTATACTTGCGGTATTGTACCGCTCCTATACCGCTTGTTTACCGCTTGTGGTACGCCTGTGTAGGTACCGGTACCGCGCCGATAATACCGGTGACGGCGGTCTGACAGCGGCCGGAACAACTGCGTCTCATTCACTAACGAAAGTATAAACACACACACACACGCACACACACATATTATACACTGACACGTATATAACTGTTGTAATTACATTCTAGTCTGTTTTCGTGTGTGGAATTTAAATATTCTAAATCTCGAAAATGTTAAGTTGTCTACTGACCCAGTTATAGTTGTGATAATTTGAGCACCTGCTTCTGTAAAAGGACCCAGGCCAGTTACAAGACCGTCAAATAATTATGTGGGCTTTTCAGTATATGTACTTTCTTTGAGAGTGTTTGACACAGGTTTTGTATGAAGCAATAGGTAGTCTTCACAATCCTGGATTGACCAGACGCAAATGTTATAACGCGGACGGGTCTGTGTGTTTACACATGTAAGATTTTTGTCTGTAATTCTTAATAATAATTTTTTGTTTGTAATTAATTCTCGAGAAATCTAGCTATGAAAACTATAATCAACACAGTAGCGGCATGGCAACTCTGTTGAGTTACCATGCTCACACACGTCATGTCGTCGCAACCGCACGAAGCCTCCACGGGGCGATAAACTTCAAAGTAATGTCCATAAAGAGAGCGTTACTCTGTTCACGAGACCATGATGAAATATATGAATAACAACGAGTTTACAATTGTGAAGGTTTTCATTAAATTCATGTGTGAGAGGTTTTTTTGCGGCGTTTTTTAGATGTTTAAGCGCTGGTGTACGCTTGACTTGGCATTTGAAGGGTTGGTATGAATTCCTTGAAGGGGTATCGAGGGCTACATAAGTCACTTATCGCAACATATTCTGTTTGGCCCTAAAAATTTATAATAAGCTCCCAACACCTCTGAAACAGCTGCCCACTAGATTGTTTAAGCTGCATTAAAAAAAATCCTTATAGCCAAATGCGACTACAGCTTATAAGAGTTCCTAAATGAGCGAAATTAAGTAAATTGTGACATTTCTCCTATTTTTAGTTATGGTAAATGAACTGTTGTATGTTACTTCGTTAAGCTGCTTCTAAACTAATGTATTAATAATGTAGTTTGGCATAAGCATGGTAACAGTACATTCTGTATTTTTTGTACGCTTTAACTGGCAAAACATGTAGCTCCTTTTATTTATATTTTAATTCCATCCACAATGCACATGTATTATACTTACTCATGTTTTACAAAAATAAAAATATCTTATCTTATCGCAATTTAATTCACAATTCGTTATAACTTGTACTGCATAGTACTTATTGTAGGATTGTAAAAAATAAAGGCTAATATTAGGTACGCTTTTTTGAGATAATGGATATTCATTCATTTGATTAGTTTATTTACGTTAAACGTGTTTTTATGTTTATTTATATGAATAAATCAGCTGGAGATACTGATCAAAAAATCATAAATGGGTTAATAGAATCAAAATATTCCTTATTTTATTCATTCGGTAAGTCAAGCAGCAAATCGATGTTTTCAAAGTTCTTATTTATAACTTCCACATTTTTATTTCAAACTGTATTTCGTAATATTAATAATTTATGGGCCCTTTTATATACCCTTCCTCTTTTTATATTCCGTTAGAATAATAATGAAGTTCTGCCGATTTTAAGTCGGCAGGCTTCCAATGAATATTTAATTATATCGCTAATGAACGAAACAGACGAAGACAGTTTTACAACTTTACTTCTCACATCTTTAAGGAGATATTTGAAAATTTAAGTACTATGAGCGAAACTTCAACTGAATTTGCTTCAGACTTAAGTTCTGACAATGAGAACAATAAAACAAGTAAAATACACAAGTCTCGAATATTTTAAAATCAACATAATTCAGTTCTATACAATCATTTATTCCGACATTGTTGTAAATGTTCGTCTAGTCAGCCGACTATGAGCTCTACGCCGTAGCGGCGTAGCGACTTAGCTGCGTAGTGGGCCTACGCCGTAGCGGTTATAAGGGTTGTGCCATTATTATGATAATGGGCTATTATAGCAGATATCATTATCTTAGTAAGAGTGACTGAGATCTTGGGGAGGGGTTACTTTATTAATTCACTCCGGACCACTTAGATAATTATTTTCAATTTTGCTGCTTGAAAATTTAAAGTGGTGTTTTACAGCAATTCCGTTGGATGTTGAGACAAATTGACTTAAAACTTAATGAGCAAAATATTTTAACGTCCGAAATCTGTCTTTGCTAAGTTAAAAGTATTTGAGCATCTTAATAGCGTTTTTCTTTTACTTAAAGGCTTTTAATAATTACATTAGCGAGCGCTTTCAAGTACAAAAATATCCTGGTGAAATGGCTGAACTCTACCTTCACTTACCTAGTTATTTAATATCAATAAGAAAAAAAAAAGAAAAAAAATAATATGTCTCATTTCAAAGAACCGGCAAGAACTTCCACGTACTCTCTCGAAAACTAATCCATAAAATATGTACAATCACAAAGCATGATCGACACACAAGCTCAAACTACTTACAACTTTAAGTGCTTATGAAATATGGTATACAGCAGCGAATGTGTGACGGTGACAAATTGCGGGAACTTTGTGGAGGCTCGGAGGACCAGAAACTTTGGTCTTTAGGTCCCTAGGGCCAACGATTGTGAGGCTCTAGGGCCCAATGTTTGTGGGGCTCGGAAGGAGGGTGTTTGCTTTGTCTGGGTTGTTTGACCTGAGCGAGGACCTGTCAATACGTTGTGGGCATAAGTGCCTGAGTTTGGGGATCGTGTTTATCTTGACGAAAAGTTGTTGGTTAATTGTTAGAAGCGTTAATAGGTTTAGCGATTTTGTTTTTCAAGATGAAATGTGATCATCATTTTTAAACGTTGTTGGGTTCATTTTGTAGCGTAACGAAAGTCGAATGAATATCAATATTTAACATGGAGTGCCGGTCACATCTGACAGATACGTCACATTTGACCTATATGATCCTGTTACTGAGAAATACATACCTTCAACTGACTGGTTGCTAGACTTTCGGACTTATTGTGGCTATTATATAATAACTTTTAATAACTTCTTGTCAAGCATGTATTCTTAATTATTAGAATAATATGTTTTATATTCTCAGGCACGTATGTTTGACGATGTTTGAAAAGACATGATGCTATTTGATTAGCTCCTCCAGCAGCTATGGTTTCATACCATATTTAACATACAGCTTTTCCAGTTGTGTTGTCATGGACAGTCAGGTTGAACGTCCACAGCTGGCGTTTGTAGAAAGCTACAGAAAAGCTGAGAGCTTGAGTGGGAAAACACTGTTGTAAGTCAAATGTATAAACTTGCACAGTACTGTCATTTTTATTCACTTGAGTATCAAAGTTTTTCATTTCGTACGCTTGATCTGCGGCAATCTTGTGATGTTCATGTTGAGCCAATTAGTTCAGTTTTACTTGGTCTTCCTGACATAGTTGAATTTGCATCTTGAATTTATCACAAGTATAACATGTATCGGCACGGGGCTTTTTGAAAGATTATCCTAATTTGTGGAATTCTTGACTGTAAATTTTTACTGAAGGTGGATTATCGCGGTTTTCACAAAATATATCATACATTTTGTTAATAGTTAGATGAGAAGGCAAGTACTTTTTTGATGTAGATTTTCTTGTGTAATGGCTCTCATAGGATGGGAATGACAAAATATATTCCTTGATTCCTTGTCTTTTTTCATCACAAATCTTATGTTTTGGGTATACTCTGTAGCGGCATCTACAACGCCACATGCGAGCTACGCGTCAGACTGACGTCACGCAAAAATCCTGCATCGCGCAAGCAGAGTTTACCGCGCAACTAGCATATATACAACATCCCGACATCACTCGTCGGGCAGTAGCCCACCAGACACAACACCCGTCTGGTCGGAGGATCCTCCCTTTTCCATAGAGTACGAGTGAGCTTAACACCCTGTTTCTCATACCTCTATACTCTTCCCACGGTTATCATCTGTTTGAGTGCCACCTACAGGCGACCGTTTTTCATGGCAACTGTTTTTATAAAATTATCGCTTTCGCCTAACGTATTTAAAAGGCATCTCCGACAAATGGGTGCACGCTTCCCGTGAATTGATAAAAAATATTTATATGTTTTCATGCGAATCTTTGTTGGTCAGGATCTAGTGTGCGTTGTCTTTGAGTGGTCTTGTCGTGTATTTCCATTAAAGATGCCATATCTGTTTATCATCATCATCATTATTAAGCATCATCATCATCAAGATCATCATTATTAAGATCATTAATTAAGCATTTGAAGTTGAGAACTTGTCAAACTCTTACTTAAGGTGATTCCTTCAATTGAGCCCGTGAAATTAAAAAGTTCAAATTCTCAATTCAAAAAATATTCGGGTGTTAGTGACTAAACAAATTCTTAATTAGTTTACTTACAAGACTGAAGATTTAACGTGCTTTTAAACACGATAACCTATCTGTAGACTGGCCACGGTAAGTATAGCATAACCTCTCAGAAAGTTCGATCAGCGCGGTTGCCTTATAACTACAAGACTCTTTACTCTATTATATTCGCTACAACTTATAAATCACTCCATATATTTTTTTCATATTTCTTAAAGCGTACTTACTTATTAAGTAATAATGCAAAATACGGTCCCTTCTAACAAGAATAGAAATTATAGTTTTAGAAATAATGCAGAAATTCTTAAAATAAAATATTCTGAGCACAATTTTAAGTTAATATTGTGTGTTTCAACAAAATGTGCTTTATAATATAAAATTGAATAAAAGAGTATGGTAGTTTATTTTCTATACAATGGACGTTAGACCCAGGCTTTAGTTTTTCGACTACAATACAAATAGCGATGGACAAAAGCGATTGTATGAGTGAACGTTTCAATTGGATTAGTATTATTTAAATAAAACAAAAACGTACCGGTGTATGTTGTTATGCGGCGATTTCTAGAAAACATATTGACAATGTTATTTTTCAACCTTTAAATCTTTAAAAACGTATAACATTTCCACTACATGTTAAAAATTATGAAGTTGTTGGTATATTAGTAGTTTATTACGATATTGTGTTTAGTCGGTAAAACATAAATAAGTACCTATCTATGATTATTACAACTAAGAGTCAGTAAGTCAAATGTATGTTCCAAATAAAAAAATTGTCGCAATTCAACATAAAAATTCATGTACAATAATATTGTAAGTAGGTACCCAAAATCAAAGGTATCTATTGAATTACTTGAGAGTTTAAAATTAAACTGCAAATATTTAAATCTGAAAGTTGATTGACTTTCATCCACTTTCAATATTATATTTATGCGATTCTGAACTCAAGAATAATATATATTTTACTAGCTGCGCCCCGCGATTTTACCCGCATAAGTCTCGATCCTGTAGAAATATCGGGATAAAAAGTATTCTATGTCCTAACCAGGTAACGATCTAACCATGTGCCAAATTTCATTTAAATCCGTTCAGCCATTGAAGCGTAAAAGCGTAATAATCAAACAAACAAACTCACTTTCGCATTTATAATAATTATATATTTTATAATAGGCAAGAGTGAACTTAATAAAATTATGGTTAAACGTAAATAAAATACTCGTAAACTCACTGGCGAATAAAATACAAGTGCCTGAAAACTCTTCAGCGAACAAACCCTTAAATAAATAAACAATATAAATAACCAATCATTTATTGGCGCATCTAAAAATACTAGCCAATCAGAGCGCGTTGTCGAGATTAAATCATTCCGAGCGAACAGAGTTGTAAGTTAGAGAGTGAACGAAAATATTAATTAACAGTCTCAACGAGTTACTGTTGCGATTGTTATTAACGGGGGCTGCGAATAATTACATCGTATTAGTGCGGAATTAATTAATTATTTGTCATACTACGTGTAATTTAATAAGTTTTCATATATTAAACGACGCTTCTGAGGGATAAGAGATTAGCAGTAACTATAATTGTCTACCATTTACAGTTGCTGTTAACCTCGAAACCCATAAGATTGGATGTGATCCTATCATATTTTTATATAGCACGTCCCGTAGGACGAACTTCTTAAGGACCAGTGGGGTAATTACGTAACACACTAACAGTAGGAATGGGTTTCATTTTGACAGTTCAACAACATTCATTGCGTTATTTACGTTGTTGAGCAGACAATTTTTTCGAACATATGAAGCAATGGATTAGCAATAGGCTTCAAAATGATTCAGATTGTGATAGATAATGTGTTACGTAATTAGGGTGTCGGTTACAACTTGACAAGTATGAACTTATTCCAATTAATAAATATTATGTCTATCCATTATTTAACGGTCTGAATTCGGCAACACGAACAAAAGAGCGCGTTATTTTCATAACTGATAAACTCGCAACTGACCATGACCACTATCTCACCTGATATGTGATGCAAATCTCAAAAACTCAAAGCACTTATTTCAATTAAACCATTTACAGGAACTTTTGAATTGTCAAAGAGTCGGTCAGTTAGTCAGAAAGTTGAAGGTAGTTACCCATTCCACAACGTAGATCTTTATGGAGAAGAACGGGCAAGAAACTCCAAGTATAGTCACAAATCAAGGTATTACAAAATCCTGGGTGAATTATTTTTGTTGCTTCTGTATGTGAGAAAAAAAGTAAAATGATGAACAATTCAAAATATAAGATTAAAAATGAGCCTTGGTAATTAAGAGATGACCAGTCTCAACCGACGGCGCCCGTTCACGAACAGGACGCGTGGATCAGCACCATCCAGCTCAACCACTTTGTAGGAAACCGAATGATCGATAACATTTAAATGAGCATGACATACTCTCAACTGCCATGCTTATTCAAGTCAAGATACATCATAATAACATAATAAACGTATCCATGGTACTCACATTTACAAAATTGAAAAAATGGTTCTAAATGGTACAAAACTACAGTTTGCAATGTATTTGAGAGTGGAATAAAATGTTACTATCAAAAAGACAGAGATTCATAAATATATGTTGAAGTATTCAACAGCTAAAACTTGATGCAATAAAAAAAAAAACATTAAGTTCGCAATGTCAGAAAAAATTAAAAAGGGAAGCATCTCTTCCAAACATTAAAAATTTTACTAGTGAGCCCAAGTGGCTGTGGAGCAGGCCCAGCATTAAGCCAAGCATTTTTATCTACGATATAATCATCCAACTCATGATATGCTTGTTTACATAGTGTGCGTTGATTTAATTATTGTTTCTGTTATTGATACATTCCTACTTATCGCATTAAGCTAGCTATACGCTGCTGTTCCCTCCAATTCGTCCGCGATGGAGGATGAATCGTTGCCAAACGGTACGCGATCAATTGCGACGTGTCACGGAGACGCATACATGTTCAAACATAACAAGTTGCCTCAAGCTGAGACGTGTTCAGGTAATGTATGCAGGAACTGTGCTAATGTGCTTCTATTCGAGGGTAGGCTGGATGGGTAGTTAAGGAGTATGGGCTTATCGAACGAACGATATCGTTCTGTATTTTAGAAATGGAATAGAATATTATTTGAAACAGAAAACTTAAGTCCTGACTTATATTTCTCATGTATCGTAAGAACGTTTACACTTTTCTGGAAAGAACTGTAGGCCATACCTATGTACAAATATTTTATTTCCGAAATAGCGTCGTGTGAGAAATATGTACATTAAAGGTAACACAAATCAATAAGGAATCCCTACAATAATAAGCACCAAATCAATTACTTTCTCCAACCCGGTAACCATGGCAACCAACTAACAGAATCAAAGTAATACAACTTTAAATGATCAAGTACAGTCACCGCCGAAGAGATCCAATCACGAGCTCGCAAAGTGGAAATTATTCGCTTTGCCAATCCACAGATTAGTTTCAAGAGGTCCTAAACACGAGTTAGTCGATTCGGAAAGGTAATTAGTTTAATTCGAACGATTTACTAAGCGAGGTCTCACCGGCGGGGCGAGGTCTCACCGCAAGCGAGGAGCAACGCATGTATTTTGAAGGACCACGATCGGTTTGATTGAGACCTTTTAGAGGCGGCTAAATTTGTAATGAATTAATGCTGGGTCGTTAATTGGTAATTTTTTGTGCTAACTTGTTATATAACGGGTGTAAAAAGACCGTTTACCTAGCTGAGAGTCACATCTGTTTACGAGTATAATGCAATGATTTTTTTTGGACTTGGACATATCTTGAAACCTACCGATTATGAAAATATTTAAGCCCAAAATAAAAATTAGCTTTGCTAAAGTAATGGTTAAAAAAATGTTTACGCTTTCATGTGCGAAAACAAGTTATTTTATTAACTAAACTTTAAAAGCCCGTCCGTTGCATGTCCAGTTCTATACACACGCAAGCACAGTTTTGTTTTGTATGGTTTTATATACCAAAACTAAAAAAAAGTCGTCCCCAAGGAATAGGGGATATGTATGTATTTTTTAATATTTTTATTCGATAGTTTACATCGCCATATAATAGTAAAAAAAATATTCAACGCCAAAAAACCAATTGAAAGTACTTAAAAAAATTAAAAATAGCTAATCATCACGGCCACCTTAAACGCCCTCCCTTTTGGCCCGCTTGCCGCTTAGTGTGACGTCATAGTCTATGACATTGACAACGGACTGAATCGCACACACTCCTATAGAACTCATTGACATTTATTGTTGTCATAGACTTTTACGTCACATTCACTCCGACCAATGGTGTCGCTTTTCAAATATTTGAATTTCCCACAGCTTTATAGTTAGTAACATACTTAAAAAAAAAACTTCCTTAAAAATAAATTATAATCAAAAATATTGATGGAGGCATAATACTAGAGTAACAAAGATTATTAAAAAAACATTGACACTTATTTGAATCACATGCGTATTCCTTATTGTCAGAGTTAGTTGATAAGAAAAACACTATGCATAGATTTCGGCTTGCTGATGGGTCTTCTTACATCCCGTATGTAGGTAGGTCAGTCCGACTTGACGGAGGTATGACGGACAAAGGACGCAGATGTGACCCTCGCAGGATTAGTTAGGCGACGCGCTAGTACGTGACAACGGTAGGTATTAGGATAACGGGCTGGAGAATGAGGTGGCTTTAGGTGGGCTGGACGTCAATGGAAGTTTATAAGCTGATATGATGAAATTTTATAGCTCAGTGGATATTAATGAAAATATTTTACAGTGCCCGCTGTTGATACTTATGCCGCCCGGAGTTTTAGGAATGGTTGGGCTTTGTAGAGCGTTACCCGTGTCACTCATACAACATACACGTGTGAGATTATAATCTATTTATATATAAATCAACAAGACCTTGATCGCTTTTCATACTGTTGCTCTTCTAATAAGCTATACCTTAATCTGCCCTGTCATGGTATAACGTTTACCAAAAAGAAAAATATTATTCATTGCAATTACTGACTTGCTAATAGCATTATTAACAAAGTTACTGCCTTCGTGCTCTTGGTGTGCAGCTGGACTCGAAACTTCCTTTGAATATCCATATTGAAAATATTACTAATCAGGCATATCAGATGTTTGGTTTTCTGATGAAAGCATCTAGAGAATTCCATTGTCCCTCCACCTTCTTACACTAGTATAAGTACATAGATAGACCGCAATTAGAATACGGCTACAATTTAAATGCTCACCAAAGTAATTTTTAGACCCTAAGACTAAGTACCAAGTAAAATATGTTTACTTCAAATAAAATAAACCCACTCTATACCGAGGTGCTTATAGAACAACGTTTTAAGTTCCAAAATAATTATACACTGATCAGAATAATTGTACGTGTTGTATAAATATTCTTTTTGCCTACCAAAATGGATAAATGCTTACCAAATCTTGTTTAAGTGTCTCACCAAAAATAAGTTTGCTTCGAAATGCAAGGGTAGGATAGGATGCAAGAGCAAGCGAAGCGAGCTCGGGACTTGGGGCACCCCGACTCGGAGAGGTCAGGTTAGTTGGTTGGTTAGTTATTTTCTTTTAAACCACCCAGAAGTAAAACCCCCGCGAAGCGGGGCTTCGCCGACTACGCCTTATAAATAAAAAAGGAAAATAGGTTAATTTCTAAAATACTTTAAAACACAATTTGGTGAGCATTTATACATTCTGGTGGGCACAATTTGGTAAGTATTTCGAACTTTTTGGTAGTAAAATAGGTGCTTTTCTAGTTGGCGTTTAAACACAAGCCTTAAAATGCGCAGTATTGATTTGGAATCCTTATTATGCTAAATATTATGAAATTATAGAATTAGTTCAGCGTAAGTACCTTAGTGCTATGCAATATAGATGTTTTAGAAAAAGAGCAAGCTACTAGTCGCTTCCTAAACAGACGAGAGAGGAACAGACGAGATCCGTATAAACTTGTGTTGAATGATCTGCCTCGTCTAACTAAGTATAATAAAAACTGCCTAGCAATGTGTGTGCGCATGTATAATAAAATACCGAGGCAATTTAAAAACTTACATTCAAAATTGTTTAAAGTTCAATTTTACAAATGGATGCTCGAACATAGTTTTTATAGCTTAAAGGAATTTGTTGACAAAAAATTTTGATGTTCTATTCACTATTGATGGCTCCTTGTCTACTTGCTTAATTTTAAGTATTTTGCATGCTTTGTTATAACCTAGCTAAACATGTTTGTGCTATATAGTATTATTTAACACCCCTTTATACCATGTTTTATGCAAATAAACATATTATTATTAAAAAATATGACCTACTTATTTTACAGTCAAGACGTACGCTGCTTGATACAATGATACTATTTAATGTATGCTGAAACAAGTTTGATTGCCCTGATTTGGTGAACAGTTTGTGTCACCTGGTTTCTCGAACAGTGCATGGGCGGGAGGTGCGCACTGCTTAGTCGACGCGTATAGTGAGCGATTTAGTGAAATCGTTACACTATTTCTTAACCGTAATACTAAAAAAAAATGGTTAAGATTCCGAGGGATCAGCAGTAAATTCCGTATGCGGAAGCAAATTATTATAAATATTATAGGACCCGTAGGATGCAATACACAAGAAGAGTTTTTTTATTTTTAGTTTCTTTTGTGCATTGAATTGATATTGCCCTGACTACAGTTATGTTTGCCATCAGTTTTTAAATGTCTAAGTTGTAATCTGTGGAAAACGTAGTGGGTAGTATATTTGTTACGTTAAATGTTAAGTTATTACAGTTTATTTTTACTATAGTACTGTTTGTTTTCCCTTATGAAATAAAAAATAAATTTAAATTAAATGCCTTTCGTTGGTAAGTGCGTCACTTGAGAACGGCTAGAGCGATTTGTTTTTTTTTTCTTTGTAATTGCCCGAATAAGATTTTTAGGGAAAGAAAAATTGGAAAAGTTCGTTTATACTAGTATGGGGATCAGGGCGGCTCAGTTCCGTACTAACAACCATAATAAGAGACCATATATACCGAACTAAGTAAGTACCTAACCTCACTGCTTGCTGGCAACTTAAGTTCAATTGTACTTGAGTTTTGGACCTAGAGGTTTTTATATTCACTTGGCAAATAAAGTTGTTTTTTTTGTTGCCCTGCAAATTGGAAAATTGGCGGAAAAAACCAAAGAGCTTTTTTCTATGGGATTTTTGTATCAACTCAAGACGATCTTGTTTTGGCACGACAACGTCTATCGAGTCAGCTAGTTACAATAATTATAATCATATAGGAAAATAAATTGCATTATTTTGCTTCCGCTATCCGCCTGCTTATTTGCCGCTTACCGCATAACCTTGGTATCGCTATTTAACTTAACTGGGTACGTTCAACTCAATTGATAAAAACTTAGCTGTTTGCTTTGCACCGAAGTGCTTCTTCGTACATTCACGACGGTCTTAGCATTGTAGATGAGCAAGGTTTGTTAATGTATCGTCTGTGAGGCTTAGAAAAATCTCGCTTAAGAAGCCAAAACGGTGAGAAATCATCGTGTTATATTCCTTGTTTATTATCATAACATACTTTTATAAAAGAAACCATTTCCAACACCACCAGTACTTGTGATTTGCATCTTACACCCTATTTCGAGATGGGACTGTAACAAAATGTCATTGAAAAGTTGTTCTGAAGTACTCAATACTTTGCAATTGTATCACAAAACCATTTTCTTTGCGCTTGGTCTCTCGTTTTGAAACTACCTACTATGTTTTCGTGTTACTCACAATTTTTATGAATGTCAGTAGAGTTTAATTTCAAGTAATTTCACGCTGTAGCTCGCTATTCGCTAAAAGTGTGGCCTCGCCTTAACTAATTTACTCGCGAGCCTCTAAACAAAGTAATTCTTAAAAGCTTTCTTCCGAACATTAGTTAAGTGATTTTTTACTAAACGAGCCGAAACACTTTGATTTTGTTAAAATGTATCACCATTTACCTATGTAATCTACGTTTTAATTAATTTGAAATACTTTTATTTATCTATCGGCCATTTTGTTTTTAAGCTGATATATAATATATGTATAAAAATGTTCTTGAGTTTAAAAAAAAGAAAAATGGCAACATTTCTAAATGTACTTTTACTATACCTACCTACTATTTATCAAATGTTAACAGAGCAATCCAAATAATTAGTTTAATTTTTCGATTTCAATAAATCTTTGACAGTTTCAATTTATTCAGTTAGTTAAGACACTGACTGTACTCCTAATATCAAAGCTGCCTTTTGAACCGTGGATTGTTCCAATATCCTCACGCGTGTGGGTTGACGTTAATTTTTGCGGGAAGCTAGTGGTGACGTCATCGCATCGATCATGGCCGCCGCGCGGTAATGACAAGTCTTTTATAACAAAGATCCTATTATCAGCCAGTCTTTTGTAACCGAAACCGTAGTGAAATATTGTTTGGAGAGAGTTTTTATAAAAATTAAAAATGATCGAGCTTCATTTTTTATCTGTTGTCGTGATCCGACCCGCCGGCGCAGGTTTTTTTTTTTAATTGCGAAGGTTTTTGTTATGCACCATTGGTGTCATCGTTATCGATATTATTAGGGGAAAAACATTCTGGCATGAAAACCTTATTTATCACTAGCTTTTGCCCGCGGCTTCGCTCGCGTTAATTTAGACTTTGACTATAAATTCGGGTTATAATTCAGTTTTGATTCGAAAGACTCGTGGCGCCATCTATTATCATACGAACGTTATTGTTGTTTACCTCGGGAACAGTACTTTTTTTGCGGGATGAAAGGTACCCTATGTCCGTTTCAGTATACCTGACAATGTCTATGCAAAATTTCAGGATGATCGGTTCAGTGGTTTAGGCGTGAAAAGGTAACAAACAAACAAACAAACTTACTTTCGCATTTATAATATTAGTTAGGAAGTTAGGATTAGGATTAGGATTAGGATATCATATTACAAATAGTTTGATATCTACAGAAAAGATTATAGAACGGTTCCTGAATTTTGAGGTGTTCTGAATTTTGAGGTGTTCTGAATTATGAGGTGTTCTGAGTTATGAGGTGTTCTGAGTTATGAGGTGTTCTCCTTTATTTACCTGATCAGTGGCAATGTAATCATAATTAATCCTTCTTTAATATTCCTAGAACCGATCGCTCGCATGCCTACCTGCATTCAACCATAGATTACATACCTGTAATAAAAAAAAAACATTATTTAAAAAACACAATAATACACGTGAATAATACATATATACCAAAAACTATATTTACGAAAAACAAAACATCAGCTAAAATATGAACACGTAATACACGACGCGTTTTGTCAGCAAATTACAAGTTCAGTCGCTTGTAACGCGAAATGTATCGGAAACAATGAGAAGACGTCGAAATAATGCGACACATAGTTCTTATAGGCGTCGGCGACGTCTTACTGCATATTGAGGTCGAAATGACAACAAAATATTGGAGCACTA
Organism: Dryobotodes eremita; assembly: GCA_917490735.1. Taxonomy (NCBI): domain Eukaryota; kingdom Metazoa; phylum Arthropoda; class Insecta; order Lepidoptera; family Noctuidae; genus Dryobotodes; species Dryobotodes eremita. Next base: position 17,415,762 of record OU823266.1, read on the forward strand.
AGTTTTACACGTAATTTCGCCTGAAAATGATGTACAATATTCATTGTCACTGAAAAAATATTTGCTATAATCACCACACTTGGTAAACGAATCAAAACCAGAGAATACTGCTCTATCTATATAATCACTTTTTGGCGATTATCAACTTTAAGATATGGCGCACACTATGCGATATGCGTCTGCGATAGTTCGGCGACTAGGCACAACGACAGATTACGGCTGACAATTTCCGGCCGGTTCAAAGCTTCGCATACTTGACATCGAGTTGCAGAGTCGCAAATACAGGGGAGTCGCATGCTCTTGCTACTTATCGCAGCAAGTAGACGCACGGTGCCCGCCCACACTTGGTGACAGTCGCATGGTCGACAGGTCAGAGTCTGTCTTGCTCTGAGCGCTGAGGCAGTTACACGCCTGTTTGTATTGCGAATCTCAACATGGATACGTTTGATGTCAATGTTTTCAAATCGGACGTCGAATCGCTCCAAAAACTCAAAGCAAATGATCACTTCTTGCACCATGTCTATGGCGAAGACTAATAGCAGATGCAAACAACAGCTCTGCGTCTGGTGGCAGCGACCAGTTGCCTCGACAAGACGCACAGTTTGCGCTGGCACTTGAGGCCTCAACCAATAGGTAAAGTCAGGATTAATTATTTATCAAATTGACTAGCCACTTAAATTGTCCGTTTCACAACTACGTACCATTCATTGACAATAAAATTGCACGAAATGTCTATAACACGGTAAATTGACGTAGGGTAGAGAGTCAAAAATTAATTTATATGATTGTACATACAATATAAGCAGGCTTTACTTTCCTAATAACAGATAAAAAACAAAAGATTTCTATAGCTACATTGATTATACTTCCTTGATACATCGACACGGATACTCAATCCAGTCTCCAAAACATTTTTTTGTTCACGAGGCGATATAATTCTATCCCATCCTTTAGCGTTCAGTATGAAATATGAAGATAAATTAATGTATTGTAATAATAAAACTGCGATGCTGAGGCCGCTATATTGTGTCAAATATTTTGCGCTCGTAAACACGCAATGTAAAGAATTTACTCCGAAATGTATTAGTCTCGGCTTTTAACGTATTTTCTTAAAAGTCTTCATAAATATCGTTGTTAAGTATGTAATGTGTGTGCTCTTGAAATAATAGCTGAGATTGTGTGATTTAAGTGTGCATTACGTGTTTTATGTAGAGAATGTTCATCGAAGTGTTTAGTATGGATTTTAAAGTGTGTTTGATGTCGATCAGTGTTTTCAGAACAATTCAGTTATTTCCAATATCATTTTTAGGATTTGTATTTTTTTTTACTATGTTACAATGTAATGTTATTTGTTACAATCATCTATACATTTAATAAAAATCGTAGCGAAGTCAAAACTGTGCATTGTTGTGAGGTCTGAGAAGGATTTTAATGCTGAAAATATAATTTTAAGATTTTTGTCTGTTTTTCTATTTTATCTGAATGTATGTTCCAACATCAAGCAAAAACTACCAGATAGGTTTTGTTCAAGTTTGCACAGATATTCTCTATAAGTCTGGGCAGTCTGTAAGCTATAAATTATCATGCTATTTGCTATGGGAGATGAGCAATATTGTAATTCGTTCGTATTATTTTATAGTTTACCGCACATTGTAAAAAAGACGAGCTAAAATATTGCAGATAGTTATAAATTTAACGATTTAAATGATTATCATCATGCTCTATATTTATGGAGCTGAGCAGTGAATCATGACATATACAGGGTGGATTTTTCAGATGGAGCAATAAGGGCAGGTACCTTAACCGTTGTCGCTACAAGAAAACGTTCTTGGGAGACTGTTCTCAACTTTTATTTCTATGCTTTCAAAGATTTTGAAAAAAAAATGTACGGTCAGCAAGAAAATAGTCATTTTACACAAAAAAAATGGATGCCAATCTATCCTGTTTCTTATAGGGATAACAATTTCTATGGGACTAATTGAGGTTTGAGTACTAGAAAAGTCAAAAATCGCGAAAAACGTTCCCATAACTTTCGTAGGAAAGGAGACTGAGATGAGAGAGAACAATATTCCAGTGTATGACAACAGTCGAATTATTCCATTATTTCACTGCGCTGAATAGGGAACGAATGTAGCAGATAGTTACAGATTTAATATTTTAAATGATAATGATGATCTGTTTGCGGACGCATGGAAGAAGAGATTTTATCGGCATGTCAGAAGTACTGTGAGAGGGATTTATATAAAAGTGTTGTTAATTTTGTACCTGCACTTCATCATTTTATATTTTCAGTTGCAGTGCAGTTTGTATATACAAACTGCGTCTATAATTTTTGTAATTGGTTTTAAACCGACTTAATTAAAGAAATAAATAAAACATAAATCATCCTGCTAAACCTTTGAGGCACTATGCAGTCAATCATATCAATAATAAGAACGGCTATTATAGTCAAGTTCAATAAAGCAAATAGCTTAGCGGTTCGACGACTGCTTTGCAAACCTATGTTCGATTCCCAACAATTTATATTTTTTGTACTTCCTTTTTTATATTTTATTATATTATGATAGCTCGCAAAACGTACCTACACAGAAAATCTTAAAGTTTAAGCCTCTTCTGTCATCTTGGGTTTTAATAAAAATAAATATCTATGATTAGGAAACTGTTCGTTAGGAATAATCTGTAAGAAAGCATCAGTCAGGGTATCAGTGTTGTGCCATTAGGTAGTATGTACAGGAACGCAGGCGTTCATTAAATCACTAAAAACGAAAAACTTCGCAAGCAATGGGAAATTTGTACTGAAGGCTGCGGGTGTCGACCTCAGGACGAGCTGCTTCTCCCACGGAGAACTGTACGTCACTTGCTCCCGCGTCACCAGTCCTGACTCTCTTCATATTTTGGCTGCTGACATCAAAACCACAAACGTGGTATACAGGAAAGTTTAATTAAAATGTGGCTGTTATTTTAGTAAATGTTTTGTTTTCCACGACTACCACGGACTTCCACGTGAACGAAGCCGTGGGCAGAAGCTAGTTGTATATTAAGCATTTTAATGGTGATAATATAAAGAAAGTATCTGTAGATTTTTTCACAAATCATCATCAGAAACGGTACATATTGAAAAGGCAAAGTGGTAAAGCTAAAGATGAATCTGACATACGCCAGACACTACATTCTTGGCGCGGGCATCGAACATATTATGACCTTTAGCTCTGAATCTAAGTGTTATTCGGTTCGCATTGTTCAACTTCTAACCCTGCTTACCCTTGAGGCATAGCGTGATCATAATTAAAGTACATACGACATAACCGGCGTGGGCTGGCTAATCGCCACGTATTGTTGGCACGGGTATCGAACCGCCGACCATTTGGCTCGCCTCGGTAACTACTCCACCACTTTATGCGAGCCTTGTTTTTATCTATAGGAAAACAAAAAGTCGCACTCTATTGATATTGTAAAAAACTACAACCTCTTGCGATGGCATACGTGACACGAGATATTAAGGTCATAGCATGGCCATGATGACCCAGTGGTTAAGACCTCGCCTCTCACGCACGAGGTTGTGAGTTCAAATCCAGGTAAGTACCAATGTGACTTTTTCAATTAATATGTAGGTACTTTCTGAGTTTATTTTGGACAGTACTGACATCAGTGAAAGGAAAACGTGAGGAAACCTAGACTTATAATTTTCATATACATCTGAAATCGCCAATCCAACATGAGCAAGCATGGTGATCAATGCTCCTGCCTTCTCTGTATGGGAAAAGGCTATTGCTGCACTCTACAATGGGACAGTAATAGGCTTGATACTCGTAATTATAGTTATGGTGAAAAGATTAGCCAGTTAGAAGGATTATAGCGGGCCTGACTGCAAAGAGTGCACAAATAAGTTGTCGAAACCAGGACTCCATGTTTGGCAATCGCCTGACAGTGTGTACAATTTAAGTTCAACAGTGAATATGTGCTATATCAAATGTCCACTTTCAACAAAAACCAGGCCTGCACTATAAAATCCCTCTCCATACAATACAATATTGTTCCACTCGCCAAACCACTCAACTACAAATACTCGTGTGCTTCGTTCCGAAAGTGGTTGTTACCAGTAGCGTCCTGTTTACGAGCCTCATTGATTGACAGTACGGACACATGTGCTCCGTTTTATGGTTTCTTGATACTTCTTTAGAAGTGAATGTTAAACTTTGGGGGCCTTTCAATTGCCGTTTAGGTGGTAAATCGTGAGATCTTTTAGGTTTTATGGTAGCCTAGTACTTTAACCTTTGGTATAAAGTAAATACTTACTAGCCTTTTTTTCCGAAAAGGTTAGGCAGTGATCCTTTTGTACCACACACTTATGTGGCAAATGTCATCCCACCCACAAAAAAAAACAAATCTCAGATAACGGAGCGAGCCTATTGCCCAACTCGGTAACAGAAACCATGACCTTACGCGATGTAGAGGTGCATTTGCGACCAATAGATGAATTTATTTTGCTCAGAGATATATTTATGAATTTATCCCTTATTTTCTATTTTTCGTTTTACAGGAAAGGATCCACAAATAATTCAAGGACGTATCAATTTATGATGTTTGCCTCGGTCTGCATTTCGTGGTATTACCCGACTCGGCCCTTCGCAGCATGACGGGATTATCCGAGCCCACCGCTTAGCGAGTGCCGCAGTAAGTGGTTTTAAATGTTATCCCTGTCGTGCGTTTAAGATTTTTTCACGAAAATGGCAGTAAAAGTGAATATTCTGCTTTTGTTTTACCTTTCTAAATGGAGGCTTTACGTTGTCAACACTTGATGGACTTTTTAGTAAACAATAATGCTTTGAATATTGCCAATTTCAGTCAAAAGCTGTACTTTGATAAGTTTCTTGGACCTAGAAATATTTTAAAACAATAACTATCTTCAGAAACTAGGTAAAATAATGTTTTTGTCAACCCTAACAGATAGGTCGCCAAGTGGCGAGCGATCCCGAGTGAGCCCGAGTGAAGCCGAGTGGCATCGTTAGCGATGTATTGTACGAACAGAGTGGTCGAGATGAGAGAAATAGTTATAAATACTAGTATTTATATGGTATAATTCAGCCACAGCTGATGTGACTGGGGAATTACTGCTAACTCGGCAAAAAAGGTGTTAAGTAATGTAACACATAAAGTCGGTCGTCGAATACTTTGGTCTGCAATCGCCTAATAAAATAATTTATTTTGAGTAACAATTCTTAAGCCACATAACAATACCAAAAAGTACAGTCACTTGATAATCCTTATTTAAAAGTCGGTTAAAGCTGGCACTTTCCACAAGCGGCCGCTAGATAGATGACACCGTTATTTCATCACGAAAACATTGACGAGTAAAATCCTATCCTAACTATCCTAACTATATATTAATATTTTTAATATTTAATATTTTAATATTTAATCCTAACTATCCTAATCCTAACTAATATTATAAATGCGAAAGTAAGTTTGTTTGTTTGTTTGTTACCTTTTCACGCCTAAACCACTGAACCGATCATCCTGAAACTTTGCATATACGTTGTCAGGTTTACAGACACGGACATAGGGTACCTTTCATCCCGAAAAAAAGTACTGTTCCCGAGGAAAACAACAATAACGTTCTTATGATAATAGATGGCGCCACGTGTCTTTCGAATCATGATCGAATTATAACCCGAATTGATAGTCAAAGTCTAAAGTAACGCGAGCGAAGCCGCGGGCAAAAGCTAGTATTCTCTAAAATAATAAAATAATATTAGTTTCTGCATAACAGTTATTTCTAAATCAATTGTACCAAACGTTCAACAAGAGTGATCGTTACCGCAAACATTGTGAATCAGTGGAGGGCTGTTTATTGCTGTATCAATATATTGCGAGCCCTTCGACGGATGAAAGGGATACCAATATCGGCTGTCAGGGAAATCAAGTGCTATTCACCAAAACGTGAACGTAGCAGGAAATTATAAACATGCCATCGTGTCACAGGCAAGAAAGGAAGAAATAGAAAAAAAAAAAAAAGTTATAACTCCCGCCACTTAATTTCTACCTGTTTTTGACCACCTCGTTGGTCTAGCGGCCGCAAGCGCTACTGCTGAACATGAGGTTCTGGGTTTGAAACCCGGGTCGGGCAAAACGTTATTGGGTTTTCCATCAGGAATTTTTCAGTAGCAGCTCGGAGTCTGGATTTTATCTCCACCGGTTGATGGCAATAGGCTCGCACCCTATTGCGTGGGACTTAAACATAACATGTGAAATGTGGGTGTAATTTATATACGCCTCTGCCTGACCCTTCGGGGAATATAGGTGATTTTATGTTGTATTCATTTCTATAGTTGTTCTTCTGTTGTTATGTTGATTTGTGCCCTACTAAAGGTAATGTGCAATGTGTGTACTTTACACCACTGCTAATCTCTTAGGAGAGTACAGTGGTGACTTTTATATTGAAAAACTATCGATATTCGGAAAGCCCAGCCCTAGCACTAGGGTCATCAAGCAGCGGACGAGTCCCGAGTGGCTGTCATTACCGACATGCGAATCAATTGAGGGCTACCACGCGCGTGCCCTGCGGCTTGTTGTTCTAGCTATATTTTGACAACCCTATTCATATTGATATTTTGAAAGGCACTTGTGAGAAGTTGATAGGTTATTGTCAATTTTTATACAGCCGTGCAAGTTGTATTGTAGTGTTACGTACCGCTTTGTTTATAGTTTTTTGAGGAAATGCTTATTATAAAGAAGCCTGAGCTTTAATCTCCAACATCTTTGCCTTAAACAGCAGGTTATCTACATATTTTATATCAACAAGAACAAGAAGTCATTGTTGAATACAATCAAAATATTGTTATATGTGACTGGGGTGTGTATGCACAGAAGGGGGCTCGTGGCTACATGATAACAGCCGTACGGGTTAATCGAAGCCATGCTTACCGCGGTCGGTTCGTGGATGTGTGATCGATCATCCATTACATATTGTGACAACTCCGTGCTTCGGAAAACACGTTAGGCCTTTGGTCCCGGCTGTCATTTGTAAATCTTTGACTGTCGTTTCGGGTAGTCAGAAACCCAAAAATCTGTCAACCAGTCTTACTAAGGAGTCCTGCCGGGGTCGCGGATTGTTCGACTGAGTTACCGTGGCCCTGGCGCACAGGCAACTGAAGGAACACGGGTGGGTTTTAGTCAGTAAGAGTCTGACACGCCCTTCCGCTCCGCCCAGAGCGGGAGAGGTCATTTGATGATTTCCCACCCAAAAAAAAAAGTCTTACTAAGGAGTATCGTGTTACCCAGTAACTGAGTTATGGAGGTCAGATAGTCGCTCCATGTAAAATACTGGTATTCAGCTGCATCCGGTTAGACTAGAAGCCGACCACAACATATTTAGGAAAAGACTAGGTAGATTGATTGGGGCGTGTATGCACAATGTTAATCTTCAGTATTATTTGCGTCGTTCTATCGCGACTGTAATTCAATGATTCGAGATGTTGACAAAAGGCAACTTCGGTGAAACGATCATCGATAAGGGGATTACAGATGTACCATAGCTACCATTCTGTCGATAAACGATTATTTCGTAAAACCAACAGACGACGAAAATTTTCGGGGAATTGTTCATTTGTAAAGCGATTATTTCGTTGATCCTACCATCAGTGAAAGATAATTTCAGTAAAGCATAATATCCGGAGATCTGTAATTCGGAATTTCATTCCGAATTCTCTACGGAGACATGCTAATTGATTGTAGTGTCCATTTCTGCTTTTATTGTGTTACAAGTCGTGTGCCGGTGAGATGTTCCATCGTCAAAAATGTACTACCTTCCATACAAATTTTCATTCCCTATTTTAACTCCCTTAGGATGAATCTTTAAAAACCCTTCCATAATGCTAACCTTCGTTAAGAAACTTTTGAGCAAGTTTCATTTTCTAGACCCAGCGATTTAGGCGGTGCATTGTCTGTCAGTGAATGAATGAATTTAAAGTTTTTGACAGAAAATCACTTTTCTTTTTTTCTGATTATCTTCAATCGTACACAATTCCACACACACATTTCCACCAGTTCGCTGAATATATCGACTCGCATCTCCCAAACAAAAGCAAAGCAAAGAAGCGCTGTACATCGTCGTGTACATAATGTATGAGCCATTAGGTTCACTTAGTGGACACATGTTCAATAGCGACGGTAACGAGTGGACAGTAACAAGTGGACAGTAACAAGTGGACAGGCCGCGGCGGTGGATGGCACTCATTACTTGTAGTGTTGGACGGATGGCCGTATTGTGGGCGCGCTTTCATGTCACTGAAACTACTAGGCGTAGAAATATGGGAAGATTTCCTACATGAGCGGTTACGACTGCTTAGAAGAGAGGCACCTATTTTTATCTAGTGGTGATCCAGATCAGGCGATGTTATTAGATTTTCGATTAAATTTCTCAGTAACAGCTCAGAATCTGGATTTGTACCCGGTTGGTGATAGACTCGGCCCCACTAACGTGGGACTTTTACATGATAAGCGAAATTAGGGTGAACCCTCCAGACTCCTTTGTGGGGAACAGGCGTGAGTGATGTCATGTGGTCGTTTATGACCAAGAACCTTAATTTTGAATCGAAATCGATTAACGTTAGTATTATTACGTAGTAGCTTTGTTCTGATTCACAGCATTCTATGAAGATTACGTGCGGATCAATTTATTTTTATTTTTCGACGTAAGTATCATAAAGCGATCTTGCACAGTCACCTATTTATATCTTTTTAGAACTCTCCGTGATTGTACCATTTTAACGGTCAAGATTATAGTGACCCACAGTATTTTCACCCACTCAGGCATTTAGGTAATCACAAAAGGTATTTTTCCTAAATTCCTAGACCTACCTAGAAACAACGACTACTCTCAACACTTAAATATTTAATAGTCCACTAGTCCGGCAGCAGTGTGGCCGGTATTTAGCGCCATTACCCATTGTCGGCCATTAGGCGCCGCTGTTCACCGGCACTCGATACGTACTATCTCATAATGTTTAGAGGGAGGCTGTCAAACTTCAGTGTAGCCAGTTGAATCGAGTTATTGATTTTATTATTCGGTAAAGTTGAGTGATTTAGTGAACCGCTATTAATTGAGAACGTCCCCTTAAGTGTCAATTGACGCTGAGATGGCGATTAAGAACTAGGAAACTTTGTGTTGTAAAATACAGTCAGCAATTTATTTTATCAGTAGTCTTTTAAGATTTAAACGGCACAGTAAGACAGAAAATGAAGTTTATTTGCGCCTAAAGTAATGCATAAAATTAAAAATAAAGCACAAAAAAATATAAATAAAACATAGGGAGCATATGCGTCATATCCGCGCAAAATAGCTATCGCACAGCAACACGCTGCGACATAAGAATGGGCAAAACAAAAAACAATGTAAGAAAAATTATAATTATACAAAATATTATAATTTTTAACCGACTTCAAAAAAAGGAGGAGGTTCTCAATTCGACTGTTTTTTTTTAATGTGTGTTAGCTCAGAACTTTTTTCTGGGTAAACCGATTCGGATGATTCTTTTTTTTATTTGAAAGCTGGTGCTTCACATGTCGTCCCATTTAAATTTGATCAAGTTTCGATTAGTAGTTTTTGAGTTATCCTTAATACTGCGTATTTTTTCCAGTTAGTTTATATTGATGATGTTTTAATAATTTCCTGTCACTGTTATTCACATATCAAGTAGTGGTATAAGAATTTGTCTAGGGTATGTACCACGACCAAAAACTGAAAACTAAAAACTTTTTTACAAAAAACAACCGCCTTCCAAAAAAAAAAACGTGAAAATTAACTTTAATTTCGGAAGTCAGAAGTCGGAAGAAAGAAGAAATTGTATTGGCAAAACGACATGGCTGCGTTAGTTCCGATTCTGTCCACGCGCCAAAATAATCTAGTAACTTGATTATCTTGTCACATTTACGCAAATTACGTAAGAATTTTCAGTAATGGATGAATTATTTAGAGTTGTGGTTGTGAGCAGTTGTTGGAGTGTAGCATTAGGGGCGCGAGGACAGTTTTTTTTTTTTTAAGTCCTTCGTTTTTTTTTTCGTTATTTATCAATTTTATTGCAGTATCGGGTTAATCTTGTTAACAGGAACCGTTTGGCTCCTGAAAAGAATAGGACCGAAATGGTTTCTATGGTCAAGGATAACCCGATACTACAATACAATTGGTAGGAATATGTCCGAGATACTGCAAACAAATTGGTACATATCTGAAATAAAAACAAAAACTGACTGATCCAAAAATCTTGTTGTTGTTTGAATCGTGTATCTTGTTTTTTTTTGTTGTTGCTCGTACTGACCCTCAGCATAAACTCCAACTCCTACAACTCCGCCCCTAAGACAAAGTTTTGTGTAAAAAGTATGACATAAGCAGATGACAAACTCGAAGATATTGTGTGTGTGTGTGTGATCTTCAACCCTTCAATAGGTGACTATGGTGAAACTTAGTATATACAAAATGTATGGATGATACTATGAGAATCCAACATGAAGACAAAGGTAAGGGCTACTTATAATAAAATAAAAATACTTTTATATAAATTTAAATAAGGCTAATAAATTTATTTACAATTCTTGCAAATAAATTTCATTTCATTTCATTTATATTATGTTGTAAAACGTAAAGCAGTTCAGATGTTGTGTTGGTGTGCTATGGCCATAATGTGGACCTTATGGTCCTTTTCAACGTTAATGTATTACGTTTTTCTCGAACTTTCCGTACGTCTGTCAATATAAACGTAATCTATACTGCAAGTTTGCCTGTAATGACCCGCGTAATGAACAACTAATTTATTACGGCTATTACCGCGCGTGCCGAAAGATAATGACCACCGTATGTTATTATTAGCACACAGGAGGATACCTACTTTATACTCCTTCTGTCGTGTCGGCACGAGTTGTACGAGAATAGGTAGGTACCTACTCATGTCGTGGTAAAAAAAAAAACAGCATTTAGCTTGCAAGCATCAGCAACAGATAAAAAACCCAAAAATAAACTCAACACATAACATCACGCCTGTAACCCCCGAAGGGTTAGGCAGCGATGTACCTACGTACTTGCACCAGTATTTCTTTGGTAAAAATGAAAACAATAATTATACAGTCTTCCGTCCTAAAACCGTCTTCGTAACCCAAAAGGAGGTTTTCAATTGGAGTTGCTTCTGTGCAACAAAGCATGTCTTACATATAGTCGATCTCGTAATTGCTTTACCCACCGAAAAAAAGTTGAATGTAAGGAGTCTGGTTGCCCGGAACTAGCAGCTCAGCTTGTGAGACTTTTTGTTCCTTCTGTACCTAAATACCAACTTAGACCGCGACGACACGGATTGTTGGCCGTTCCGTCAGCACGCACAATTTCGCATTCTAATTCGCCCTTGGTTCGCGCGCTCGCAAGGCTGAATGCGTGGTCAGTGAGTCGTCTTAGGGGGCTCTACTTACATCGACACAGGAGTGTGATTTGTTGGCCGCGATATAGATAGACGTATGTCGTGCATGTTTGAGATTCTGTGAGTGATGGACGATTGATAATTTTTTTTTTGTCCCATTATTTGATTGTTATTTGTTAGTTTTACTTGTTTTGTTAGTTATTTTTGTGTATTATTTCTATTTGTTATGCTTTCCTAGATTTAATTGAAATTTTATTATGCAATAACTTGGATCTGGGTCTCTAAAGTTGTGCACGTGTAAAAAAAAAAAAAATTACTTGCATAACACTTGTCTGTCTCTGTACTGGGAGTTTTTGGCAAACGTGGTAAAATAATTACAAGGTCGACTATACCTACCTTTTCGAGTACATACAAATAACTCTGACATTAGTAAGTAATACTGTCTAGGAATACAACATATTATTGTGAATGTCAGTTGTCCAGACCAGAAAGTTGTCTCGTATTTGTTCTGTTATTACTGAATGTTGCTGTACGATTGATATTGATCGTAAGTTGGCTGTAGTGACGAGAATATTTTCCAAATTGTATTAGTATTAGGATGGTATTTTGTGCTAGATGTTGTGGCTAAATAACAAGTGCAAATATTTATCAGTTTTGTATGGTTAAGAGGGCCCTTCCCGGTCCGTCTATCGTCAACGCGAGCATGATTGAAAAGCTTGTTGTTTCATCCAACGCAATGTTTGAAAAAGAAGCAAGAGCGAGAACGCGATAACATCGAACGAAAATTGGCGCGCAAAGATTTCACAAAACTTTTTCCAGGAAATACGTTTTTTTGAAAAAGCCTTACAAGTTTTTGGAAAATATATTTGTCATTTAGAATCTCCATTACATGTGCAAGGTTTCTATGAAGATGTTTTCTTTACTTTTACAATTTATGAGTACATTATGAACGGCCAAAGTTCAAGTAAATTTGTGCAAAAAAGCAGATTTTTGGAGGTTTATACTGAATTTGTTTCTCGAAATTTTGATTTTTTACTTACATAGGAAACTAGATAAAGTGCACTAGATACCTGTTAGTTCAAAAATTTCTGTAAAAGATGGGTTACAACGCTATAATCACGCACGAGCGTTTGTATGAAAAGTATGACGGGTTGGCTGCTCTAAAGCGGCCTGGTTAAAGTGAGCTTTTGGATTAGTTACCAATGTTCATTCTACGGCTAATTACTCTCGAAGTGTCTCGAAGTCTCCGTAAAATCTCTGACATTCATTACAAGGTATAATATACAAAAAGCTACGCTTGATGTTTGAGTTTCACATTTTAACATTACTAAGCTTTCAACAATAAAAATAATGTCTCAACAGTTCTCATATTAGGTTCCACTTTGACTTTATTACATCAAAGAATATAGCTCCCAAACACAATAATACAAGTTTCAAGACCTGGCAGGAAGCCTGGCAGTGTTTCATCATACGTGAATACCTCGAATATTATTTACAATCTATGGAACCTTGTCAAACTTACTTATTGGCTACAAAAACTGGGTTCCAACAAAAGTAATAAATTGAATATATTCGGTACACAACCTTCCGTATAATAATAACAATGGAAGCCAAAATAAGAAATATTTACAAAATAACGCACATTTACAAAAGTTCTACCTACTACTCAACTATTATATCCAATTTCTATGAAATTGTATAAAAAATAAGCTCTACATTTATATGCTTTTTTCTTTTTTTTTATCAGCCTGCTCGTACATCTGCCGACGCACGAGCAGGCTGACTGCACCAATTATAGGTTTTTCTGTTTAGAAAATTGAGCGGAATAGGATGTTACGTACATATGAATAAATATTTACTACGAGTATTAAGGGCCGGTTTTTCATTCTTCCGAAAACTCACAACTGAGGACTCAAAATTGTGGTTTGATAGCTTTTGTATAGAAAATATGTCAAACCGCCAAACTTATTCTTGTGATAAAAGTTATCTGACGATAGAAAAGTCGGCCCTTAGTGAAATAAAGACTATTATTTTACTGTGTGTAAGCAATGTAGATTTTCTTTTAATACAAATAATTGTTAAAACATGGTGGACTCTTAATTTTTTACTGTAGCCATTATATTATAATTATCATCATTACAGTTGCTTGTCTTGTTGTGGCCTTACGCTAAACCTATGTTAAACTATTTTATACTTACTGTGATTGTATCCTGTTGTTGTTGCATTGAGATTAAATTAATTAATTCCGTATTATTTAAAAGCAAGTTAAATAAACAATACAATCTAATCCATTACGATGTATTAATAATTCGCGTATTCCGCATTTTAAAAATAAACCAGAAAAAGTTTGAGTCTAACAACAAAACCACAGCCTTTTAACATTGTAACCAATCTTGTATGCCTACTGCGTATTCACGCAATGTTTTTCATGCATCATGATTGCTCTGTGGCCGTGAACGTTTTAAGCATGTTTGTTTATTCACATCATGTAATCTGCACAGAATTGTTAATAGTCAGGCGTTGGGTTCATTTTGATAAATAAAAACAACGTTTTGAAGAATAAAATTAACACTTTTTGTACAACATTTTGCGCCTAGAATGTTAACTGACTTATTAGTAAAATTTCATTTAGTAAGCTCAAGACAATGTTTACCGATTATAATCCTAATATTTATAATTCAAGCAAAAAAGCTTTTCGAATAAACATTAGTTTGCCTCATAAAGATCAATAAAGAAATATTGTTGAATAACTACAAAAGATAGTTTTTGCTACAACTTTCGTAGCGTCTCGTAGCGTCTCGCCTACGCTCGCTACGCTTTCGTAGGCGTCGTAGCAAATAACCGAAATTCGAATGATCATTTTACGAGTATCTGCTGCTTTTTAAGTCAGTTTTGTGCAGGCTATAAATGGTATTTTCTAATCTCAATTAGTTAGCAAAGTTATCTTATTTCACTACCTATTCCTACAGTTTTATTTTAAATAGCAAAACATGGCTCCTTTATACAATTAGTTTAAAAAACATACAAAACAGAATCCACTCCCTCTAACAAACTAAAAACACAGGCTTACATTAAAATGCACTAACATCACGAGAATAGTAAGTTCACATATCACGGAAACAAAATACGGCTTCTACCGCATAACGGGTAATCTAATTCCCTCGCGGCGAAGTGAGGCGAAGTGAGGCGAACGTTTGTGCCTGAAATACAGTCAGAAAGACTTTGAAGTTATTTTCGACATTACAATGGCGAGGACCTTCCAGTCAACAACCCTTGGCTGGAGTGGCAACGGGACTTGTGGTGCAGTTTTATCAATAACTAGCTTTTGCCTCGACTTTGTCTGCGAAAATTTCGAATTTTTCCATAGGAACTTCAACAACCTATTTCAGTCCTACATGTGTTGTTTTTTGGACTAAAAAGCCCCGGCTTATAAAATATCTCTACGAAAAAAAACGTCGATCAATGGCCCCTTTACTGCGTGAAACAAGAACAATTTTATCTTTATTCAGAAGATTTTAACTATATATTGGTCACTACTTTTTCCAACAATTATAGTTTGAATAACATTATTAAATATACCTAATCAAAATTCATCGACGGAAACAGAGTATTGCAAATTAAAACCAATTTTCAAATAATAAAAACACATAAGCAGTCACTTGGACTGCCAATAGAAGTGAGAACTTAAAAATATGCAATAACGTCACAAAACCGAGTAAAACACAGCTTTATAAATGATAAATAATTTTATTTCTGTAAGTAGGTTTGTACAAACACTTTTACACGTCGATCATATTTTTTAAACTAGATGAGGTTTAATAAGCATTGTTCAATCATGTACGTACCTGTTACGATGTTCAAAACTAAAATAGTGTACAGTCAACCCTAAAAAAATGTATACACGGTCAAGGAACCATTTTATTGTCTACAAACACTGTTCCATAACTGTGTATCCACGTATAGGTACAAAACATAATATACAAATATTGTGCCAAAACAAAGTAAAAAAATATCCTAAAACATCTATCTATCCATCCTATGACCTAACCTAGGCTATACATAAGTCTCACAAATATGTATAGAGTAATCATCTATTGTCAAATAAAAGTTGATGTAATTCAAAAGTTCAACTTCGAGAAGAGGGGACAGAAATGAGTATTAAGTTGAAAATGCGATGTCATAAACAGTAGCCATTTACTCTTCCGCGTCAGATTGACATGAATATTATTAATATCATAACAACGATCACATCTTAAGGTAGTCACTCACCAGGAGAATTCGAATGTAATGTAACAATTCATTTCGAGTATCACATCAGTGAATGCGTCTAGGAGTATTACAGTGCGTACCTGTAATGAAGGAATTCTTAAGATTGCAGCAGTAAGTGCGGAAAACCGAGCATCACACCTTAACCGATGTTACATGAAGGAATGGTCATACTTTGAGTGGCTCAAAAGCGAATGCTCCTTAGTCCTTAGTACTAACACCCTATGGGCCTTGATGCCTGACAGCAAAATTATTTTATTAATTTATTAAATTAATTAATATATTAATAATAATATATTAATTTTATTTATTATTATTAGTCAGTGCATCGAGCTGGCGCAGGATAACACAGTGCTCAAAATAATGGATTAAAAATTACACGCGAATGCTCCCGGTGAGTGACCAGTATGAGTGATCAGGTTAAAAAGCCTAAGCAAAATTCGTTATGAACATTGATGATTTATCTATTTGTAGTTCAAATCAATAACTCAAAAAGAAATGACACGTTTGTGACGTCATGCTTGAAATGCAAAGGAAAACTAAAAGTCTTGTTCTTCTATTAAACGAAGTCAAAAACGTGTCATTCATTTTAAGTAGTATGACGTTGTCAGTCTTGTTTACCTCGTTCTGAAACTATCAATGTTTACATTGTTTTGATCGTGGAATATAGATGTTTTGGGACAAAATGTTTCTTAGTTTGGTAAAATAAATTGTTTACAATGTTTTTTACGTATACGTGGATATAATGTTATGGAACAAAGGTTGTTGATGAAAAAATGGTTCCTTGTCCGTGTATACATCTTTGTGGAGCTGGCTACCTGTTCCGATATTCACAAGTATAATCGTGTACCTGTTCCGATATTCGCAGCACACGTGTCATTATGTCACTGCGTTCTTCCAGTTCGCCGCAACAGGTGCGACACGCCGATAGCACTTACCTCCGCTTGACGGGTTGGTTTTGATTCTTAACTGGATATATTAAGTGAGCTGGGTCTGTGTTTTTCCTGGTGAAAGAGCTCGTTGTAAAAGAGCTCACCAGGGATGGTACTGAACTCAAACTCAAAGCATTTATTTAAAAAAAAACAATTACAGGCATTTTTGAATTGTCAAGGGGTCAGTCAGTCAGATAGATGAAGCTAGATGCCCATTCCAAAGCGTAGTAGGTACCAATGGAGAAAAACAGGCAAGAAACTCCACGGACACTCTTTTAAATTAAAATATTGTTACAAAAATTGGTTACATCATTCATGTTGAAATTATACATGTGAGAACGATTTAGAAAGACGTGCACGTTAAAAGAGTCCATAATAAAAAAGATAGAAACAACAAAAAAAAAATTATTCATAAATTAAAATAAGCCGTGGCAGCTAAGAGATGACCAGTCCCTACTGACGGCGCCCGTTCACGAACATGACGTATGAATCAGCACCATTTAGCTCAACCATTTCGAAGGAAACTTAATGATCCAACACACACGCCACCACCAGCGAGACATTTGAGTGAGCATGACATACTCTCAGCCGCCAGGGCACATTCAAGTCAATGAAAGACGAACCCGTAAATGGTAGCTTTAAATGTAGTAGGTACATAGTGCTCACACGTGTGCTATGCAGTTATACAATACTAAGAGATTGAATTTATACACAGCAAAGATAGTTTTTACACTGAGGTACGTTTATGTGTTTGGACTGAAAAGTAAGAGTACATGTGAGATTGCAGGCAGCTTCATCTCATCTCTTAGCTTAGTCATCCCCAAACCTCGTATTGAAAGTTATGTGGCAGTAACCACAAATTTACTATAGGATAGATTGTGGAGTGCCAATCCCCTTAACAAACTATAACTTGAAATTAATCTTATTTAAAATAAAATAAAAAATCAGATATAAGCAAATCAATTAACATTGGCCAGATGAGTATCAAGCTGAAAAACTGAAAACGGAAACAATAATCGTCTGAGTTTAAATAGGTAATTGAACTCAATATTTACATGTGTGGAACGTGTCTCTTTCAGCTCACTACATTACTAAATAGTGTCTCTTTGAGCGAGCGAACATAATCTACGAACGCGACAAAAAAACTCGAAAAAAGCTGAACATTTTTAATACAAAGTTATTTTAAAACAGCAACATTGTGGTCTACAGTTTCGTGATTACAGTATTTTGGTATTCTGCGCGCCTTTGTAACTGACAGCTTTTATATTAGCTATCACGAGTATGCATGTCTGTGTACTATGTGTGTGTATGTGTAAGATGTTCCGAAGTCGATTTCTGTGCTATATTTGGGTCGAAACTGGGACATTGTGTGTTGGGGAATGGACCATTCAATCATGTCTTTGGTATCGGGAGCCGACTGATTTATCTGAAGGGAGGCTGGAAAAAGATCGGGTTATTGCCTCGCAGGGCGCGTCATAAGTGGGAAATTTAGTAGGAGTGTACCCTTGAACTTAATGACATCATATTACGACCATCAAATTTCCATTAACACGTAACACTTATCGAATTTGTTGTAAGTAAAGAAAGTTCAATATACCTACAATACAAAAAGTAACGTTTTGAACTGAAATTTAAGATGGGTCAAAGTGAGTTAAATTAATTGTAACGGTTTTCACAATACCTGAAGAGCGGAAGTTGAATATCAAAGGTCGTACAATTATTTATCTTTTCAACTTTACAAAAGTTATTTTTAAGCGTTGCTACGTCGTTTCTGAGACGCGAATATTCATGTTAGCAATATTTCTTTTCGCATGTCTTGAGTAAGACTTAGGAAATCCTTAACATTTAGGTAAAAATATTAGAGACCAGATATTTCATCCGTAGCTAAGGCTCGTAAAAAATATCTAGGTCTAGCTTACTTTTCTAGTCTGACACAGATTTCACATTCAGTGAAGGCAAAATGTAATATTGAAATAGATAGGCGCGGCCTATCGTAATACGATCTGTGATTTCCATTCCTGACTGGTTGGGTAGTGGGATGGCTTCGACGTTTTCCTTCGATACTTACAATAGAACCGCTCAACACTTTGCTAAAGATTCCCTTTTTTGATGAATAGAATACTGACGACTTTGGGAATAGAGGTTATTGATACTGTAATGTTTTAGTACTATTTCTATAAAGAAACCCAATCGTATTTGCTAGAATATCTAAAAATGTATTAACCTCCTATGGAGCGTTTGTAAAGGAACAGATTGATTTAACTCCAACGACTAGTAGTGGCATTAATTTAGCAAGAACTTAATTTTAACTCAAAGTTCCGTCACAATAACCAACAGTATCAAAAGTTCAAGTATTTATTAAACTTATCATATCCGTAACCTTCCTCGTTATATTAGAAAACAAGCATCTAAAACTCATGACTCCCTTCGCAACAAAACTCAAACATAATGACGTCACCGTCTGTCGTTGCAACCCTCAAGAATACAACAAACAATAATTGAACTACTTAATCTGACCATCATTTCCCTGTCCCATCATTCTCATTATTTCTGCCTCTCATCTCTTTCTATCTCCAAATAAAACAGTTGCGACCGACTTCGAATAAAACACTTTCAACAGTTGACAGTCGTTGAATCTGGATGGCAAACAGTCTGTTCTGTAGTGAAGAGGTCTTTACTCATTGACGGTAGACTGAGGCTGGATGAGTCGTTGGCTCGTCGTGTCGGAGTCGTAGTTCGTGTAGAAGGTCTGTTACAAAAATATCTGATGAAAACGTACCTGTGGGTGCCAATGTGTAGTGCCACTTATATACAAATCGAGTGCTTTGATTTGATTATTTGAATACTTACCCGGAATTCTAATTATAAATCACTTTAAAGATGTTTTTCATGTGACAGTTAAGGTTAATTTGATATAACCTCAATTTTCGTTGATAATTTTTCAATTAAAATTGAATCAAGTACAAATCTTCTACATACAGCTGACTGTGTTACTTAATTCCCTTTTGTGAGTAATTCCGTAAGAATTTAACCTGAACAGGGTTTGTTTACACTCTCATCAGATACCTTAGGAACAGACTATAGACCTTAAGACACAAATACCAAGACATTTTGAGCAGCTATCTTAACTACATAATATTCACATGTAGGTAACAGCTAATACATTGTGCTGGCATGCGAGGATTGTCACGTTATACACCAGCCGTTGCACAATAAACGCGATGGCTTGGTTGGAGAACATAATATAACCCCCGCAGGGGCAGGCAGAGGTAAAAGTTCAGCCACAATTCTCTAGATATGTTGTTAATATGCAAGTAATACGGAACTGTAGCGTATTCCAATTAATTAGGAGAAAATCTAGAGAGGCAATCGTCACGCCCTCACGCCCCGTCACCACAGGAGACGCCCTGGGCGTCGGGAATCCCAAGCCGTTTCCCGGCCACTGTAGGCGCGGGCTTGCGGACGGTGAGCAATGGTAGCTCGCCGCCCGGTAAGGACTAGGCCCGGGTCGACGGCGCGTTGTGTTCCACCCGCACCTCAAATAGATGTCAGCACTAATTGACGGGGTCCGCTAGGGCCAATGCCTGCCGGGGTCGTGGATTGTTCGAAAGATTTACCGTGGCCCTAGCACACAGGTAACTGAAGGAATACGGGTGGGTTTTAGTCAGTAAAAGTCGGTCCCGCTCCGCCCAGAGCGGATGAAGTTATTTGATGATTTCCCACCCAAAAAAAATCTATGAGAATTGCAAATTTATCAGTCATGCTTGCGACCAATAAATCAATGAGGCAGTCTTAGCTAAAGTAGTTAAGAGGAATACTAGTTAAAAAAAATATATAGGTTCCTAACGCATTAAGGAGTTTGGGGTAAAGTTGGTATCGTTTTGAAGTCGAGCGCCCAGTAATGAAACTTGAATATTATGAAAGAACAGAATAAAGTGATCAAAAGCTATTGTGGATACATTTCTGTAAACCATATCGGAACGGAGATATTTGGTTTTGTATTGCTCATTAAAATCGAGGAAGTTATTATATTCTGTTGAACTTTTTTAGGTTTCTGCCGTATTTTTTTAAGAATTCTAAATAAAACAAATCTAATTAGTAGAGCTCTCGCCACCAAACTTAACACGGGTGAGTCAAATCAGAGATTATCTCAGATTTTCAATGTGTCAAGAAATACTTTAGAAAAAACTATGAGTACCGTAAGTAAGGGAGTTTGTTCCACAGCACCTTATCTATAATCATTTGACTCGTCAAGATTATTATATCGAGATGTTTAACAATCCCAAGAACATTATTTGGCAATCCTGATATTTCTTTGACCGAAAGGAAGGCCGTAATCATACTAAATGGGACGTACTTTTATTTGCAAAAATATAGTAATTATTACTTTCAGACAAAGTCTTGTAGCTTACACACATTCTGGCATTTAATAAAACCTTTTTTATTAATTTGGCCTGATGGCCACATCATAGACATAGGGTTTATATGAAGCGACTAAATCCAATGCGAAGATTCTCTCAGAGATCTTTAAGAATCCATGTGATCCCTTTCATTGGTTTTTTCATGAGAACGATGTGCATTAGACACAGGATTCAGAGACTGCATCGAAGATGTGGAGTCATAGGCTGACACAAGAAATAATAAATCGTATACCTCACCATAATCCTCGGAATCAACTCTGCGAGTATATCATTGCGAATAATCTGAATAGAAGAAGGGCTGATTTTGAGTATATGAATGCTCAAGTTCCTGGGCTCGATGACTTTCCTATTCTAAGTGCCGGTGATTTAGTTCTCTATGCACTTGAAATGTATCAGGTACAATAAGCTCGTAGCTACTACGGAGAACATGTAAAAAGTGACGGCTCATATGTGATTAAAGTACGCAGAGAAACTAATATTAAAGATTTTTCCGTGGCTTCTTAGAGGCGGAATCCAATCTAGACATTCATCTAGACGGATATGTTACTTGTATATTCTAGTAGAAAGAGCAAAAAAAGGGCTGGATGTAATATTGGGCCACTATTACTCATGTTTTATTGGGAAACGGACATTAGGCTGCTGTTCGCATGTAATGTCCATTATATGGTGCATGAGATGGGGCAGACATCAAAATAGTCTGACTGCGCCGGTACAATTTTTAGATACGATTATTCGACATGACATTGAGAACGAAATGGACGAAGAGAGTAAAAAATGTGTTTTTATTATTTCCCAAGACCCAATACTAACGTCACATTGACAGACGGTCGTAAAACAGTAAAGCCAATCTCTAATATCAACCTTCTACAAACATAACTAAGATTTCTTTACGCAGGACAGTAACTAAAGTATTTATATTGATGACATTTTTAAAATCTACAAATGCAATTATCTCAGCTTCCATATCACTTAGGACAAAAATAATTGAACATATATATGTACTTAACATAGCACAACGAATGGACTGCTCATACATACGGCACTGCTGTGATAGGCATGTTGCCGTTAGCAGGGCCATTTAGTTTGTTTTATTTTTGTATTGTTATTTTTGTTATCCTTTTTATTGTGTTGTCTGTATTTTTGTGAACTCCACACAAGAGTTAAGGTTGCTCGAAATAAATTCATTTTATTTTATTTTATTTTTTATTTTACAACAAAGTACGAAGACAATTATTAATGGCCGCTAAAAAAAAAATTACGCCCGTCGTCTATATAAAGTTACTCAAACTCATTTCTTGTTTGTAGGAAAATAGTATTGATATTATTTAATAGAGGTGATTTCATGACACATATGTAAATACTTAGATTCTAACATTTCAGTGTATGTAATACTTGTCCATATTTGCCGACGATTTCTATCCACGTTCTAATTAGCGAGGAAGCTTTCCTTATGTGCTAATTAGTAAACTGATATTGTAAGACTAGACGCAAGTGTCGGCTTCATGTCTGCAAGTTCGTTCTAACTACCGCAGTGAAAGTTGTTAGCAAGTCGCCGCGACCTTGTCACGCGACGGACATAAGGGACTCTTGGCTTTCAATTTATTTGCTATCGGAAATTATTACTACATTTTATATTATAAGCGGTATTTGTTAACTTATGATTAGTAGTTTATTTACATAGCTATTTTTTTCTGTGTCTTTTGTCTAGTAGTTGGGAGCGCCACTGCTGAGCATGAGGACCTGGGTTCGATTCCCAGGTCGTGCCTAGTGTTATTGGGTTTTACCATCAGGAATTTCTCAGTAGCAGCCCGGAGTCTGGATTTGTGCCCGGTCGACGGCAATATAATATTGGCTTATTACATGGGACTTAAACATAACTGGCGAAATGTGGATGTAGGTACACCTCTGCTTAACCCTTCGGAGAAAATAGGCGTGATTTTATGTTATCTTCTTCTTTGCGTATCAATAACTTGTTTTACTTTAGAGTGGCCAATAACTGTATTCTCCGCATCTAAGGACCAGATGATGGAACGCAATGAGAAATTTTCTTAGCTTAGTTATACTACACGATCATCATCATCGTCATCACTGGCAGCCTTGTTCCACCCACTGCTGAGTATAGGTCTCCTCCCTTATGTGCCATGCTTCCCTGGTCTCTGCGAGTCTCAACCACGTCAAGCCCGCGATCTTCTGAATGTCAAAATTCAAAATTCAAAATATTTTATTGTGGGCATATGTTAGATACAGGTCTAAACCATAAATAAAGTTCGAATATGTCCTGCCTAATAGGCATACAATAATTACGAGTATGTAGTGGCAATAAGTACATTTAAAATTATTTTACATGTCAAATTTAGTTATTAAATGTCAAAATATCATACAGTCAAATTAATACATGGTCAACAATTTAATCAATGATTCAATAAATCTTGGATCGTGTAGTATGCATTATCATATACATGATATCAATACATTGTTATCAGATTTTTAGGAATTCTTATAGACGAAAATGATGAAAATAAATTACCTCGCGTAATAAGGATATTAATTAATCGAAGTATATTTTTAAATAACTCATAAGAGCTAACCTCTAAACACTAAGCGCAGGGCATATGGATACGCTAACGTAGCGTTATGCAGTTATGTTTTACGAACCATGTTATTTGATTCCAAACCCTTGTTTCGAAAATAAGCTAATTTTATCTCTATATATTCTAGCTTCATTATTTACATGCATTGATAATAATGTTTTATTTCTAACATTACATGGCTACTAATTCTACGCTAGCTCAGTTAGAAAATAAATGAGCTGAATCATTTACATTAATTTAACTCAACGAGCAGTATCTTACAATTTGCTGTCGTTCGAATGAAGTTTACAAGATAAATGTTTCGAATTGCAAAATGTAGATAGGCATTCGATTATTCATCACGTATAGATCTCTCGTAACAAAAATCTATTAACTAGAAAGAGTAGTCGTTGTAGAAGTGCATGTCATAAATAACTGGGCAATTATATCTCCCGTAGAGTTTCACGTTGCATGTATGTACCTTCAGGCTTAATTGTGCATACATGTAAAGCTGTGCACAGACATATCCCAAACGTGTGTGGCCGTCTGTCGAAGGACGCTGATTCCATTCATGGTCCAGGTCATGGTATAATAATATACTTCGCCAGGTATAACATTCCGTCACACAGGGTGACACAAGCCTACGTCATCACCGCTGTGTTACCAGTAGTGTGTAATAATAACTCCTCAGCCGCCTTTATTACCTGTGCGAATCCGATAAAACAATGAGGTTTTAACTAACAATTACGTTGGTATATGTTTATATTGAACAGTTTCACTTGAATAGAAAAACGAAACGACAATTTAAATGCTATAAATATATTTTTTAACAGAATGTTGACTGAAAATGTTTCCATAATTCGTGTTTTGTTGCAATAAAGTGGCAACTGGATAGTGACGTAAGCATGTGTCACTCCCAGAATGCCAGACCTTGTTTTATTAGACCATGGTCCAGGTGTTATCACTAATTCACTTTACATGAAATGTAAGGGAAAGGTCAATATACTGGATTATTATTGTTGTATTTTAAATTACTTAGTGTTTAATTGTTCTTATCTGTAACATATTATGAATTTTGTATGCCTCAATGGCAAGACATAGCAGACCTATATGCATAACTATATTGTAACATCTTACTTTACCTATGTTCTACAATAAATTAATTCGAATTTGAAGGTAGGGGTAAATAATTATATAAAAATAATCCAACAACTAGAATACCAGGAACTAAAAACATCGCTCCTGCTTGGTTCTTAAATACTAAATTTGTATACCCTATCACGATTAAAACAGCCAGTGAAAATTTTATGACCAGGCGCACAGGAGTGCGAACGGCGCGGCGCTTAGGCCATTAATATAGCAAAGCGGCGCAAGTTTGCACGCCGCGGGCTTCGTCCGGAAGCGTAATATGAGTATTTCAGGTTCCCGGTGTTTGCTGGCAACGTGTAAGCGATTCGGAGGCTTTCAACTACATAAATGCTGGCGATTATTAGGTTGTTAGGATGTCGATAGCAAGGGTTAAAGATCCTGTTGATATCAAGACTTTCTTTTAGTAAATTCTAAAAAGTATAAGTACCGAGGTAAGTACTATTTTGTAAAGGTTTATAAAACCACAATCCAGTAATATAGAACAGTATGTATCTTATGTTTAGTCTTTCGTACCATGTAAATAACTACCTACTTGACTAACCATTAAACGTATCGTTTCAATTCAATTGCGTGGTTTAATAACCACTACGACGCTTTCTACTAAATATTTGAGACTCCACACAGTCCGCACACTGTCAGATACTAGGAACGCAGAAGTGTTTAATGGACACGGACAGGTGTGCTACCGTGTTTATTGGTTTCTGATCTTGTAGCCCCTGAGGCATTGTTCAGTTTCAAGGGAGTACGACGCCGTCTACTAAATATTAGAGACTTCGCAAACACAAGCAAGTGTTGGACAGATGTGCTTCCAAGTCAATCGGTGTACGTGTTTGTCAGGCATTGTTCGTTTGAAAGGAGCCTGTCAGTAGCAATAATACACCTAGCTAAATATTGGACACTGCAAACACTGGCAGGTACTAGGAATGTAGAAGTAATGGACAGGTATGCTTCCAAGACAATCGGTGTATTGGTTTCTCTATTGTTCAGGTTTGAAGGGAGAAGAGTGCGGTTGGTAGTCTGTTGGTTTAGGTTCAGAGGGTGCCAATTGACTTCCGGTGAATTGATTAAATTCGGGTTTCTTGAGGAAATAGCAACAAGCTGAGTTTGGTGTAGGTATATCTATGTATTTTGGTTAAGGAATCTGTAGATCTACAATATTTAAGTTAAAAGATTTAAATAATTCATTCTTCCTTCAAAGAACGTGTTAAATTTTAAATGTCGGGATTTTTCTCTTTGGTCCATTAACGTCCAAAAGTCCCAACCGGTTTTACTGAAAGCTTTTAATCTTTGTACTTGGTTCACGTATGAGCTGATAGATTTTCTAAGAAGCTTAATAAGCGCGCCACTTTTTAAGCCCACCACTTAATAAGTGCGCCACTTAATTAGCCCACCACTTAGGACCAGAATTATTGCAAGAGTTGCCTATGCAAAATCAATCCGGGGAATCAGCATCCGCCAATGAAAACAGAGGTTGCAAAGAGAGAAAATTAACAAATTAATAAGTCTTTTTAAGTGTCATAAATGGAAATACGTAAAATAATCAACGTAGTATAGTTGCTAAGTGAAAATGACCACCGTCAATATAAACACGTGCTCACACTCCGCAAGTATCGTCGGTTCGCGTCAGAGCCGCTCACGATTTCATCTCCAGTCAGTCTGTATCGCTATCGACGGCGCCGCGGCGACGTGATGTTAGTGACAGACATCGAGACATCAAGTTTATAGTATTTGAAGGGATACTGTTGTGATTGTTTTGGGCAGGTGTTAATAGCTAGCGAAATGGGAGTGTATTATTAATATAGTTCCATCTACCCCTCTGAAGATTACAGGCGTGTTTTTGTGTTATGCTAATAATAAGAATAACACATGTTTGAAAGGGTTTTTTTATTAAGTTATATTTAAAAAACGATGTTAGTTGATGTCTGAAATTAACGTTAACCAGGTTTTTTTAAATCTTTTTTTGGGTTTTATCTCATGGTCGGTCAAAATATCATTCGGTTGTCCTACTTAACCTAACTGTTCGGGGAAAACAGGCATGGTGTAATACTAGGCTACTTTTAATAGGTTTAGAGATCAATATAACGGCTTGGGGACTTTTCGCTACTTAATACAAACAATACTAGATTATTCGTGGTAATAACACGTATCAAAGTAATTATTGCGTAGTCGCACTTCACACTCGTATGAACTTAATTATTTTCGCTGCGGAAATCCGCTCGCTTCAAGAATTAGGATGTTTTTTCTTGCATTGAGCTCGCTCCAATAATGTTTTATGAACGTTTTAGCACAAGTTCATAATACATCGATTATCTTATCAAATAATTTAGTTTCTTGAAATGTTCTAAAAGGAGTATTGATCTATATTTTTGTAGCATTAAAAAGTTAAAAAGTAAATTGAATATTCCTACGTGAATATTTAGTATTAAGTCCTATAAATTCCGGGCCTATGAAATCTAGGCCAAATAGAATATTATATTACCATAACCATATACAAGTAATATTACTAAGACATTATAATAATAGAAGAGTATGCGTACCACCAGCGCTTATTCCGTTACCTAGCAACTTATCTACATGAAAGGTACATTAGGGAGTTCACAGCTTACATATTTAGGCAGTATACATAAGTTAAAGTTAGAAAGTAATAACATAACTTGGATACATAACGCGAACAAAGGAACGCTTCTAACTGCACTGTCTAAGTTTCTATAGCTATAACAATAAGTCGGTGTCATGGCAACTAACACTGTCGTCTCGGGGGTTTTTGTGATAGAACAACAAAAGAAATAAAAGTTCTAAAAAGTACAAAAAATTGTCGGGAAAATACAGGCTGAATATTGTAATTAAATCAATTTTAGCAATAAATTTGGAGGTCGGTATTTTCACGATCAAGGTTAGTTTTTCTCCAATCTATGAGTACTCGATTGATCTGCGTATAAACTGCGTTTACCTACTATATTTTCGTAAGTTAGTATATTTATGTTCACTTACTGAATTACCTGTTTAACCGTCCACGCCGCGCGATTTTTGACCCGCGATACGTCCATTCGTGCGTTTCTAACTTTGACTCCGCGTGAGCCCCGGTCATTTCCAACATAAAGCGTAAAACCTAACTAGAAAACTACTACAGCTATACCTTAATAAAAATTCGTGTGTATAGCTGATACTATACAGAATCAATAGGTGTGAAAACTAAATTACGATTTAATAGTCAAAAGAACTATAAAAAAATGTTAAAATTGAGAGAGAAAATGTGTTGAATTTCCGTAAAATATTTTTGTTCTAAGTGAATGTTTAATAACACTAATACACTGGGTTATTAAATAAATTGCACTTTTATAATAAACACAGAGCTCTCATCAAGCGGAACGTAAATGTCGAATTATGACGCGTGATGACTTTTAACATTTTTATTTTTTTTCTCTATGTTCTTCGACATAGTATTGCCTACGTAAAAACGCGGAATTTAATACAGACTCATCTATTGATTTTTTTTTAAAGCTATACAGCGCTCCACGATACAACATCGGTATGAACAGAACAAAATGACCAGGCTTCCATGGTAGCACATACTTTTGACCGGACAATTTTTTTGGCTACCATGGTAACATAGACGTTTAAGACGGTGGTGTCAAGCGTACATACCGAGTTAGAAACACCACCCTGTGCTCCATAACTCGGATGTTGGAGAAAAAACAGCCAGGCTGAAGTGAGAGTAGGCCGGACTCGTCGCATGGATGCACCGATGCACCCGGTGAGATGGCCAAAGATCGTCACTCACTGGACGTCTGACGGTGGACATCCCCTTCGCGGTAGACCACAGCGAAGGTGGTGTGATGATCTGATAAGGTTTGCAGGGCCAACATGACCAGAGATCGCACAAGACAGGGAAGTATAGAAAGAAAAATGGAGGCCATTGCCTAGCAGTGGGACACAATACAGACAAAAATAAACGCATATTTATACTTACAATTTGAAATGACTATAAATATAATACTATAATAAATATGAGAATACCGTTGTGTATGAATCGCTAAAGGACGCGGTTTGTGGCCGGTCTCTAAGGAGAGGGTAATCTTACGAGTTTACTAGGTTGTGTCTCACAGCAGGGCAGTATCGTATTCTAACACGTCATAGTGTTACGTTCATTATAATAAAAGCGGACTTATTCCATTGACATGTATTTAGTAGTATGATCAGCTGTAAAAAGTCTGTACACTTTCTTTTTTCTGCAGTTGGTGTATGTTCTTTCTGCAGTTGGTCTTTGTTCTTTCTACAGTTGGTCTTTGTTCTTCTATTCCCTGCCTTATGAAGGCAACAAAACTTTAGTACTATGAGTACTAAAGCTTTGCTTGGAATTATCTCTATTGAACTAGATATTTATTTCTCACTCTATTGATCCACCAATGTTTGTCTTCATCTTCCCCCTTAATTATCAAGTGCTGTACAACAGTTTAGCTGTACAATAAAACGAACATAATTCACTGACTCGGAGTACATAAACAAGTGCTAACTGAATGGTAACGCGTCGCGCGTCGCTGAGGGCTGGGTTTACAGCCTCTTATCGCTGAGATCAGCTCCCACGGAGCACAACAAATAAAGACGTATTGTATGTAGCACTTTCTCGTAAACTTTACTATTTACTCTCACATACATAAATATACTCTGGAACGTTCGTAATCAGTCATTTGTAAAGGTTTAATATCGCTTCTGATTGTTTATCTACTTTGAGTCACTCTTGAGAACTTTGAGAACTCAAAGTTAGAATTGGTTAGATTAGGTTACCTCGGCAGCGAGTAGTCCTGGGACGAGGTGGTATCCTTCTGCGAAACAGTAATCTTGCAGAAGGAGGCTGCGGAAAGGGGGAGAGAGATCTCATCCACTCACTAGGCCTGTAGCCGGCGCGCCGGGAGGGTGGACCGTTGTCCGCCCTCTTCCAGTCCCCCTAAATGGGTTCAGAGGCCACAGGACCGGGGTCGTCCGTCGCCCTCCATACATTAGGAGCCCGAGGTGGTGGCGCATAGGGTTCCACGCGCATCCCTCTTAGACGTCACGGGGGAAGTCAAATACCTCACTCCTCCCCCTGACCTAAGGCGGCCCACAGAGCCGGGCCACCAGTCGGGGGTTGCGGAAGAATCGTACTTTCCCGCAACCCCCGGCGTAGGTGTGAGATGAAACACCGGGGTGGTTTTTAGTCAGTAAGAGTCTGACAGACCTCTCCGCCTCCTGAGGGCGGAGGACATACATGAGAATGATCCAACCCGGAAAAAAAAAGGGATCTAGGGATCAGGGAGGCAGTTGAAATTTTCCTTGACCGCACGACCTTGGAGGAAATGGCGAAGTTGTGGAGTGAGAACAGCCGTCGCCGATCCGAGCTGGAGGACCTCAAGCCAGAGTTTGCCACGCCTCTGAATGGCTGGCAGTGGCTGGCAGTTTCCGCGGCCAACGGCCCCACTCCTACCACGCCTTTGTCAGCCCCTGCAGCTGCTCCACCAGCACCTGCACTTGCCCTATCGGACTGTGGCATGGAGAGGGTGGCCAGAAAATTGCATGCTGCAGTGTGGGGGCATGGTAAATTCCCAACTGGAGGCCACGATCTAACGGCCGGCAGCATCGCAATACTGCGAAAATTCCAGAGGGCGATGGCCGTCAGGGCTATCAGAGGGTATCGCACGTTCTCCTACGAGGCGGCTTGAGCACTGGCCAGATCTCCGCCTTGGGTTTTAGGGGCGAGAGCATCTTAGATCTTAGGTCTTAGATCCGCAGAAGGCGGACCAGGCGTTGACGGAGGGCGGACAACGCCCACTTCCAGCGCCCGTAAAAAGGTACTGAGGGACAGCAGACTCGGGGACGTCCGCCGCCCTTCATCCAGCAAGACCGTGGCCGTCGTGGAAGGAGTCTAACACCTCAATACCCCCGCGGGCCTCATATGGCCCGCAAGGGCGGGCTGGCACCAGCCGGGGATCGTAGAAGACGCATAAGTTCCCATGATCCCCGTTCCAAGTAAGGAAAGGAAAAGCGGGGGAGGGGTCAATAAGAGTCTGACAGACCGGAGGACGTCCATGAGGATTTTACACACCAAAACAAAACAATTAATAAATAAGGTTACCTAGAATCGTTCTTTTAAGCAAATGGTTGTAGGTTTAATCATTTATATTGTGTAGCTATGATTATTACAACTAGATTGTTTGTATTGGTACAGAAACATAACATGACATAACATCACGCCTGTAATTCCCGAAGGGTTAGGCAGCGGCGCATATAGATTTTCTCTAGCAACATAACTGGCGAAATGTGGATGCCCACATTTCGCCAGTTATGTTGCTAGAGAAAATCATTGCATTTTGAAATTATATCGGTGTTTGTTATTTCGTATCTATAACCGGCTACATTTAGTGATAAAATAGGAAACTGCTCCGAACAGTGCTCATGTTTACTATGATATTTTCTCTGGCTCACCCTCGTACTGCCCGATACATTATTGAGTAGAACAAGCCACTCTCGGTAATATCACGTGTAAGTACCGCCATTGCAACTCGCTGTGGATAATGGACAACACACATGTTTGTCAGGCTATCGTGTCTCGGACATTGTCGGGTAACATCGGGCAACTTCGGGTACCGTCAGGCAGTGTCAGGCGATGTCGGACCCTTTTAATTTTGGATGATCGACAGTTTGCTACTGTCATCCACTATCACGACACTTGGGAAGTGTACAGTCAAGAAAATTAAACGTTAAGTAAATTGATTAGCAACTTAAATTGTCCGTATATTCAAATAACAGCTGTCATTCTTTGATAAGGCTATAATACGGCAAATATTGGCGTAGTGTGTCAATTTGATAAACAATCGAATAAACTCTGACTTTGGAAAACCTTTGCCTTTAACGAAACCTAGGGAAAGATTGGGAATGGCCTAATCGGCAGTAATGTTACCAATTATCGGTCGGAAATAGTACTAGTGTTACGACCTACAAACTTTAACAATTAGTCCAGTCGATAGTTTGCGGGTGTTCTAATTCATGTTTAGTGATTAAGACTTGGTATTGTTGTAAACTTCAATTGTCTAAGAACTTTTCTCTACGGATTAATACAATGTGTATTGATTTCGGGCTGATTACACGATGATCTGAAGTAGCTATTAAATATTGGTCTCAGCTTTATATTGGAACACCACAACTGGCCTGATGGTGATTGGCATGTTAAGGTTGTAAATGTAAGGTGCAGACTGTTAATCTGAACTGTGACCTTGCAGAAGCTGTAGTGTATACCTGCAAGTGAAAAAGTAATAACTTAAAAGTTGACGTTGGTTCATGAATTATTTACCACAAAATAAAATTAAAATTAAATCATTAGTTTTATTTGTTTACAGAGAAACTCATACAGAGTAGGCAACTTGATTTGCATACATAAACTAATAAGTTTTTAGGTAATGTTATAGAGTTAAACGGAGTCTTAAATACCAAAAAGATTAACGACCTTTCTCACATCGACCTATATCGCGATGTATTTTATATGTATGTAGAATAACTACTTGTTAATGTAAGTAGTTTAAGATTCTTCTGACAATACTTAGTTAAAAGCAACCCAAGATCGGCCGCCACAAAATACAGCGTAGCGATGTAACCTTCACCCGGCTTACTTCAGATCCTGCCAGCAGTCGGTTTTGATCCGACTTCGACTTCCATTGAACTTACCTTACTTTTGATGTTGATGGCAAATATATATGCACACTACGACTTAACAATTTACGTAAATTCAGTAAATTCCCGCTTTGTACCCGACCGGAGCCAAAAAAACAGGTCAAGTGCTAGTCGGGCTCGCAAACTTACATGTGGTTCCGTACCACTAAAACTATAATAAATTATTTTGTTAGTGACCTTGATAAGGCCAGACCATCTTGTGAACTGGCTGCCTATTAGGTACGTTTAAAAAGATATAGCTCTGTTACATACAGGAAGACGGCGTACATTGATTAGGCTCGCTTGCACCACAAATCACTAAATGCTTTTGACACAAAACTTAATATGCTATATTATATATTTTACCGATTTCAAAAAAAGGAAGAGGTTCTCGATTTGGTAGTTCTTTTTTTTAATGTTTGTTACCTCAGAACTTCGTCATTTATAAACCGATTTGAAAAGTATTTTTTTAGTTTTAAAGGGTATAATTATAAAGCGGTCTCAGATAAATTTCTTCAAGTTCTGATGAGTGTTTTTTCAGTTAGCTTCAATAATACAATTTTTTCCATTGAGTGTATGTTGAGGATCTTATAATAACTTCCTGTCACTGTTATTATTTAATTAGCTTGCACTTGTGACGGTATACGAACTTGTGTAGGGTAGGTACCGCAACTAAAAAGTGAAACAAAAAAAATATTACAAAAAGAAAATACAAGCTACATTCAAAAAAAAAAACACTACAAAGTGAAAAATAACTTATTTTAAGTTATTATTATTAGTTGTAGTTAGTTTATTAGTTATTATTTTAGTTATTTTTCACTTTTTAGTGTTTTTTTGGAAGTCAGTTGTTGTTTTTTTGGAATTAAAGATTTTTCTTATCTCTGTCATCTTCACTTTGATATTAGATGGACAGAAAGAGAACGATGTTTTATGTAAATGCTTTTAGCGTTAAACGCATTTAGTGTTTTTAGTGTAAGCAGGCCTTATTAATAAAGTTCTGCGAGCACTATTTGGGTGCGGAACCTTAAAATCGGTCCAAGTGCTCAACTTTATATCATGGAAGATTAGGTGCAGAGCCCAGAGTTTTCACTAGAAGAGCCTTTATACGTCCAGCCGGCCAGCAGCGATAACAAGTGTACGTAAGTAGCGCCCTCTATCGATCGCGGCGATAATATTAAATTTACTTTAGCTCGTAAAATACACGCTCTCCCATCGATCTGAACGAGGAGAGGAATTGTGTGGTGATACGAGAAATTACAGCGATGCTCCAATACATGAACATGTTAATTTCTTTTCTTTAAGATGTTCACAAAACGTGGTTTGTTTTTGATTCTCGTGGGCATCGGCACTTATTGGAATTTGGGTTTTGATGAATACGATTTGCTTTCAGAGAAATTTGATCGATTTGCCGAGTAATGTTTCATCTCTGTGGGACTACATCTGGAAAGTAATGTAAATATTACACAAACCGGAGTAAATTTATTTTGTAAAACATCATCAATCACGAGCTTGGTGTAAATTAGGTTTGAAGTAAGAACGACACTCGGAACGTCTAAAGTTCAATAAAGAATACTTTACCAGCACACTTATTATTATACAAGATTATGATCGCAGTGGTGGGTGCTGTGCGTTCTTCAGAAATACACACAATTATGTAACACTCAGGCTTTTACGTCCACAACGAGGTCAAAACTTGTTGCATGTCTGTCTGTCTGCCACACTATCTTACTCATACACACACTACGTATTGTTGCGAGTAATTCTACTAGATTAGACTTAGTAAAATAATCAAAAAGATAGACTTAATTTTTTGCCGACTTCTTAAAAAGGAGGAGGTTTTCAATTCGTCTGTATTTTTTTTTGTACCTATATAATGGTACTCGATATCTCCGGCAATTGTGGATTGATTTTGAAAATTATGTTTTAATGGATAGGGTATGCCTCAGGAGTGGTCCCATATAAATATTATTAACTTTGCTTGGGTAGTTTTTCAGTTAGCTTCAATAATAGGTATTTTTTCCACTTAGTGTATATTGATGATGTAACTTTCTGTCACTGTTATTTGCATAGCAAGTAGTGGTATACAAATTTGTGTAAAGATAAAGTTCAATTTATTTGTTTAACATGAGTAGATTACGATACAAATGGATGCATGCAATGGCTTTAAATATAAGTACGTGCTACATGCTATACCACAGAAGGTGTACAAATCTTACAGGTTTTCAAATACCTAGTCATTACAATTATAAAATATTAAATTGGACCAATGAAATTGTCACAAATTTTAAAAGTCAAATTGTATCGTTTAAGAAGTCAGTTATGCTATACACGGTGACATTTGAATCACAGTTTTGCTAGAACAAACGTTGTTCAGACCATGGTCTACTACCAATCTATAGAATCCACTCGGATATCTATGGAATTCACTATAAAAAAACGTAATTGAACGTCGAAAACTTACCACAAAACCGGGTTAGCTCCGTGTGTACCAAGAAAACATTGACTTGGAGTCAATGTTTTTTTTTGGTTGAGAGTACATGCGTTAAGCTTCCGCTAGATTATTACCAGCAATTGCGTAAAAACGCACCATATCCAATCACTCCACAAACGAATAGTTAGAACTAATTTTCACAAAAAAATCGCGATGCATGCCTGTGACGTAAATACGTCGGATGCGTACGCGTCGCTTGTTTGAGAGATTTTGGTAGACTGGCTACTGCCCGGGCGGCTCGAGCGGCTCGCAACATTCAACAAAAGAAATTGGCGGAGCTATACTTCGCGCCATTGCATGTCATTGGCTAATGATTAATTTTTTGCATTTCGGCCCGCATTGGCCGGACACCCTTGTAGTCCACGTGGACTCCTCATAACTCTTTTGAATGCCATATCGCTACCGCGATGAGTACTTTGATTTTACGGTTAATCTTTGAACACGTTTGAACAACATACGACTAATTTGAGAACGCTTAGTTTAGTTAGTTTTAATAACATATTTGATGCTATAGATGCTATCGAAAAAATCTACATCTTTTTAGTAAGATAAATGACAGGCATAATAATTTCAACACTAGAAATAGGAACAAATTAGATCCGCCACGTTTCAGGTTATCTAAAGTACATACTTCTTTTATGGGGTACTGTGTAAAATGTTATAATAAAATACCATTCGATATTCTTCAACTAAATGAGAAGAAATTTAAAACATGCATTAAACGCACACTATGTAGACAAGCATATTATAAGTTCAATGACTATATCGTAGATAAAAATGCTTGGCTTAATGCTGGTCCTGCTCCACAGCCACTCGGGCGCACTAGTTAAAATTTGAATGTTTGGAAGAGATACTCCTTTCTTATTCCTCCTTTTATTTTTCTGACATTGCGAACTTAATGTTTGTTAATTTTTTATAAAATATGTTTTATGATTGAATAACTCAATAGATATTTTAATGATTATTTTCTTTTATCTAGTAAAATTTTATTAATTGCTCAAATACATAGCAGACTATAGTTTTGTATAATTTAGAAGCATTTTTTTCAATTTTGTAAATGTGAGTACCATGGATTCGTTTATTATATAATTATGTTGACTTGACAGCATGGCAGTTGAGACTATGTCATGCTCACTTAAATGTCTCACTGTTGGTGGCGCGTGTGTTGGATCATTCGGTTCCCTACAAAATGGTTGAGCTGGAATATCTTGATTTAAAAAGAGTGTCCTTGGAGTTTCTTGCCTGTTCTTCTCCATAGAGATCTACGTTTTGGAATGGGCAACTAGCTTCAACTTTCTGACTGACTGACCGACTCTTTGAAAATTCAAA
Organism: Dryobotodes eremita; assembly: GCA_917490735.1. NCBI lineage: Eukaryota > Metazoa > Arthropoda > Insecta > Lepidoptera > Noctuidae > Dryobotodes > Dryobotodes eremita. The sequence continues at coordinate 17,452,002 of OU823266.1, forward strand.
AGTGCCTGTAAATGGTTTAATTGAAATAAATGCTTTGAGTTTGAGTTTGAGTTTGAGTTAGAATGGTAGTAGACCACGGTATGAAAAACGTTTGTTCTAGCAAAACTGTGATTCAAATGTCACCGTGTGATCACATTTCATGGTCAACATCTTTTTCAACTTTGTCTTAAATAAAGGTGTATTTAATTGTTTAATATCCTTTTTGGAATTTCATTATATATTTTAGGAGCCATACAGTTTAGAGTGTAGGGTAGGTACCACAAATAACTTTAACTTTTTAACTTTAACTAAAACTATAAATACATCTACTCAATTACTAACTTTATCATCTTCACCTATTGAGTCCTGCAACACTGTTAACTCATTCTTCGTTAACATTGGCGAGACGCTTGCAAATGATATAATTCACACTAGTTCTACGCAGCCATTGACAGTCACTCAACCCACTTCTGATACCACATCGAATTCATCGTTCGTCCTCGAACCTACTGACCTTGACGAAATTACAACAGTCATTCATTCATTACGCTCTGATGCTGCAACTGGCTGGGATGGCATTTCACCCTACATCCTTAAGAGGTACTCAACTTCCTTGGCACCCATACTATGCCATATTTTTAACCTCTGTTTCGAGACTGCCGTCTTTCCCTCATCTTTTAAAAAGGCAATCATTCACCCGGTTTTCAAGGGAGGCGACGGGAAATTGCCGAATAATTACCGTCCCATTGCGGTGCTGACTGCCCTATCCAAGGTACTGGAACGTCTTATCAATAAAAGACTTGTACACTACCTAGAACATTATAATCTAATATCACCACAACAATTTGGATTTCGTAAACACAAGTCAACCTGTGATGCAGTCCAGGAATTAACTAACAATATCGTACAAAACCTGAACACTAATAAAAAAGTCCTGACAATATTTTTAGACCTTGCGAAGGCATTCGACACCGTTCCCGTCCGTTCTCTCTTACTCAAACTTGAAAAGATGGGTGTCAGGGGACTGCAACTTGATCTCTTTCAAAGCTACCTCACAAATCGCTCCCAAATAGTCAAGATTGATCGGCACAGCAGCAGTGAGCTCCCCATCTACTATGGCGTACCTCAAGGAAGCATATTGGGTCCCACCTTATTTTTAGTTTTTATAAACGAATTATGCAATCTAAATATCCCAAATGCTAACATAACATCTTTTGCAGATGACACTGCAATAACCTTCGTCGCCAACACATGGTCTGAGCTAGAGGGCAAAGCACAGTATGGCTTTGGTGTAGCGCTAAACTGGCTTTATTTCCATACGCTTACACTTAATACCTCCAAAACCACGTTCATTACCTACTCAATCAGTTCTGCTACCCAACCAAACCCACCAATATCACTTAAAGCTCACACATGCAATCTGCAAACTCAAGCTTCATGCCACTGTGTACCTATATCCTCTACGGATGAAATCAAATACCTAGGTATAGTCATAGACAGGAATCTTAAATTCAAATCTCATATTAATGTCCTTACTGGCAGAGTTCGCAAACTTATATATATATTTAAAACCTTAAGAAATATTGCTAATCCTACAATTATACGTAATGTCTATTTTGCCTTATGCCTATCTATTATTACCTATTGTATTCCTTGTTGGGGTGGTGCTGCAGAAACTATCCTTAAACCGTTGGAAGTTGCACATCGCGCCATACTGAAAGTGGCTACATTCCGTCCAATAATATATCCAACTAATCAGTTATACAAAAATTGCAACGTCCTCCACGTGCGGCAACACTTTATTATACAATCAGTTATTTTGCAACACCGCATAACCCCCTATATTGAAATTACCAAACGCCGAAAAGATATAATATGTACTCCTCCAAAAACCCGCTTGTCGTTTACTAAAAGATTCTTTTATTATTTAGGTCCGTCTCTTTACAATACAATAAACAAAAAATGTCCAATATATAAATTGTCTTCTCAAAATTGTAAAAAGACTGTCCGCACATTCCTCCAAAATAAAACCTATGATGAAACAGAAAAATATTTAATTAATTTATGATAAGTTTGTATATTGTACCACTCATCCAAAACATAGACCCACACTAATCTAATCCCCTTTCATACGAGTACGCACGCTTACACAGCCGCACGCTCATGCTCACGCACACACCCACACACTCACACACACACACACACACGCACACGCAGATCCATGCACGCACATACTCCACATATACTCACACACACATACATACATTCACTTACGCACACACTCAAAAATGCGCTCGCGCATTAACACCTGTATTAAAAATTATAAAAATGAATTTAGCTTGTAAAAACAAAATTGTAGTAATACAATTAGAGGGGATCGGCACTGTTACTCCTTAATACAGGCTATTTCATAGCCTAGCAAGGAGAGCAGCACGTCACCCACTTGATTGTAGAAACTAAATAATGTACTACCCACTTTGTAAAAACTATTACATATAAGTGCTGCAATCTGTTTTTATTATAATAAAGATTATTATTATTATTTCCTTTATTTCATATATATACATATAAATTATATTTTTAAATATTAGAATATAAAAATATAAAAACATTTAAAAATATAAAAAATAGTGGCCCACCGGTATCGGGAACAGGGTCCAAGCTACCGGCGGTCAGGGCTCCAGAGAGAGAAATCTCCTAACAATGCGGGCCGTGTCCAAAAGTACCGCCTTCTGAATCAAGCCCTTGATCCAGCTGCCCAACGAGAGCCTCCTCAGGTGTTGGTCGAGGCTCTTGGCTATTAACCCATTGGCTGTCACGACTATCGGTACAATGATCGCTGAGTCCACATCCCACATGTCGACAACCTCGCGAGCCAAGTCAAGATATTTGATTTGTTTATCTTTCTCGGCTTTCACGAGGTTCCCGTCATGTGGGACCGTTATGTCAACAATCATTGCACGCCGCTCTAATCGATCCACCACCACTATATCAGGCTTATTGGCAACAATAGTCCTGTCAGTGATGATGGATCGATCCCAGTACAATGTGATATTTCCATTTTCGAGAACTGGGTCGGGCACATACCTGTAGTACGGCACTTCCGATTCTACAAGGCTGTATTTGAGAGCAAGTTGCTGATGGATAATCCTGGCTACAAGGTTGTGTCTATGCAAGTATTCTTCGTTAGCTAGACTAGAACATCCGGAGATAATGTGTCTGATTGATTCACCTGGACGGTGGCATGCCCGACAAATGTCAACCGTGCCGTCTTTCACAATAAATCTCCGGTAGTTGTTTGTCATCATAACTTCGTCCATAATTGCACAGACAAAACCTTCGGTTTCTCCAAAGAGATCACCGAAACGCAGCCAGGCTACGGACGCTAGTTGATCTATATCGGGTCCATGTAGGGCCCGAAAATAGCGTCCGTGAAGCTCCTTACTCTGCCATACTTCCATGCGATCATTAGTGTCAAGCACTACTGGCTTGCGCCAGTTCTCTTTAGCCAAGGAGAGCGGGGTGAGGCCCTTGTCCACTTTGACCACATCTCGATGCATCCCCACGTCGGCCTCTAAGAAATATTCCCTGAGACTGCATATCTCGCGATTGTGGAGGGTCTTAGCATTCAAAAAGCCTCGACCTCCACATTTTCGCGGGATATACAGCCTCATTACCGATGACCGTGGGTGATGCATTCGATTTGCAGTCAGCAGTGTACGGACCTTCCTATCCAGGGCGTCGAGTTCGGTCTGAGTCCATTTGAGTATGCCAAAAGAGTACATCAAAACCGGCATGACCCAACCGTTAAAGGCGCGTACCTTGTTTCCGCCTGATAGAAGACTATTAAATACTTTTTTCAGGCGGCCAAAGAAGCGTTCCTTTAACGATTGCTTCATGTCAGTACCATTGATGCCCAATGCTTCCGACATACCCAAATACTTATAGGTTTCGGATGCAGAGAGGGTTCTAAGGTTTATGGAATCCGAGAGTTGGGTTCCGACGGATTCCACAATCGCCCCTCGCTTTACATGCATGACCGCACATTTGTCCACACCAAATTCCATTCTGATGGCGCTACTGAAAATTTCAGTTACTTTCAGTAGTTCCATCAGTTGCAAATTGTTGGGGGCGAACAGTTTTAGGTCATCCATGTAGAGGAGGTGAGATATAACCTGGCCACCTCTCCTCAGCCGATAGCCTAGACCTGAATCTTCCAGCAGTGTGCTTAGAGGATTCAAGGCTAAGCAGAACCAAAGCGGACTCAAACTATCACCCTGAAATATGCCTCGCTCGATCCTTATCGGTTCGCTATTCCTCTGGACATTTCGACATCCTGGATAGTGAAGGACTGTTCTCCATTGCCCCATACATGACATCAGGAAGGTGCGCAGAGTTGCATCTATTTTATATAACTCCAGCACCCTCATGAGCCACGTATGTGGCACCGAGTCATAGGCCTTCTTATAATCTATCCAACATGTCGACAGATCCTTTCGGGAACGACGAACTTGTTGGCTAATGGTCATATCAATGAGGAGTAACTCCTTAGTACCACGGGACCCGTTCCTACATCCATTTTGAGAAGGAGACATGATAGAGTTGGTGTCTATATGTTTGTTAATTTTAGCCCTCAAAATGGATGTAAGAACTTTATAGACCGTCGGTAAACACGTGATCGGTCTATAATTTTTGGGTTCCGCAGTGCTACCTGATTTATGGAGCAGGTGGGTAACTCCTGTGGTTAGGAACTGGGGTAGCGAACCAGACTCCAAAGCAGACTGGTACTGAGCCGCCAAGCGAGCGTGCGATCTTACGAACCATTTAATCCAAAAGTTTTGCAGTCCGTCCGGCCCTGGAGACTTCCAGTTAGGCAGCGGACGGACTGCACGAGTTACATCTTGGGGGCAGATGGTAATAGCCCCCATTTCTGGTATTGGATCGCAGGCTCGCTCGACTTTCCGAGCCCAATCGCCTTCGGTGTGACTGACAGGCACCGACCAGATATTGCGCCAGAAAGAACACATGGCATCATCAGCTGGTAGGCACGTGTCAGCCACATCTTGAATCGGTCGCTCCCAATCCCTATAAACCCACCTTTGATCGCGTTGGAAGGTGCGATTCTGAGTGTATCGCTCCACTCGCCGCTTATACCTACGAATACGGTTCGCCCATGCATACACTTTCTGCTTCAGGAAGTCGATGCGCTCTGTGACACAGGACATATAGTCCTGAGGCCTGATATTAGTCCCTGCGAACGCGCGTCTCACAAAGCGCATCACTCTAGGACGAGTATTGCCCTCCCTGAAGCAGATTAGTTTGCCGATGAGCGTTCTGGCCCCACCAATACGACGTTCAATTCTGCACTGCCAAGCTGGTACGGCTGGTTTCGGTCGTGTAGCTCTAGAATCAATAGCAAATTTAACGTGAGCTACACGACATGCCGCTACAGCCGCGCAGTACAGAATCGAATGAGTATCGGCTAGGTCTACGCAGTCATCAAAATAATTTGACAACTGCGCATCCAGGACCGCCACCAGCGCCCTATTTTTGTTATGCATGGGCAAACGAGGTAAGCGTGGTCTAAGTTCGGGCGATATGAACCGATATTCTCGAATCGCATCCTCCAAAGCACTCCTCAATTCCTCATTGCACTGGGTACTTACGTTTGTAGTCCTGTCATCACTCTCCTCGTCTTCTTGACTTATGTTAGACTGTGGTAGTACTACAACGGTCTGAGACGGGGGGGCGATGACAAGACTACTCTGCATTTCACTTCGCAGGCGATCAAGTACAGTGTCATCCAACATATGATTACGTTGGATGACCCGCACCTGATCCGACAGTCGTTGTGCCGAAACGTTGACAGCTGGCTCAAGCACCTGAAAAAGAGAGAGCATCCGGACACGGTACGCGGTCAGATTGTTTCCCCCCTCTGTAGCCCCATAGTATGAGCGCATGACGTTTTCATTGATGGATCGTGTCCATCTCATGCGCTGCACACTTCCGCCGGGAGCTGGGACCCTGTCAGAGGCCAGTGGGCCTCGAGGTCCTAAGCCGTCCGGCGGCCGGTGTCCTCCACGTCGACGAACAGGTGGTGGCGTCGTGGGCGGGGAGAAATACTCGTCGCTCGAGCTCGACGCAACTACCGCAGCCGGTGTCGTCACAGCGCTCACAGTGAGGCTGGATACCGGCGGCGGCGAGGCGGAGCTGAGCGAAGAGTCCGGAGGTGGTGGGCGTGCTCGTAGTGTGGCCGATCTTGTCAACATTATTTCATTTTGCTAATATTTTTTCACTGATGTTTGAAGGTGACAACTGTCATGTCACCTCCGAATCGGTAGTTTTTGATTTAATTTATTTAATTTTTGTGTAATATGGTCTCTTTTTTTTTATTATTATTATTATTATTAAATAAAAAGTGAAAAATATTTTTTTTTTGTAAAAAATATCAACCGACTTCCAAGAAAAACACTACAAAGTGAAAAATAACTTCAGTATCGGAGGTCGATGTCTGTATTTTCGTTTTTTTCCGAAATTAAAGTAAAACAGTTTTACCAAATCAAATCGTTTATAAGTGTGATGTTTGCTGATAAATACAGTAAGTCTTATAAAATATGTAACTATGTGCCCAAAAGCTACCCATCATCAGCTTTTTAATTGTATACTGCATAAGCATATTAGGGGAAATACAAAAATTAATTTCTTATACATGTTCAGAAATTCCAGTGACTATGTAAGTATGTAGCAAGTTTCATAAAATTGAAGGAAGTCAGTGAGGCAGGTCGGCTTTCACTTAATAATTCACGGAGAGGACCCCGAGGGGTCAACATTAGTCGAAGCTTTGCTCTCTCGTGTGCCTATACCTACCCTCACAAAGAATTTTATAAATATATAAATACTTAAACGGATCAAATGGATTTCATGTTCAGTAGGAATTTGGGAGCTTAAAACAGACTCATTTTTGTATTTGAATTTAGGTTCAAGGTTCAAAAAGTTGTGTATTAGAGTTGCTAAGAGTTTTTGATAAAACATCTTCTCATTTTTTGCATTACGGACAGTTACAAGACATTTGCTAAAAGCTATTTGACTTGGCTTGGAATTAAACCTGGGTTCAATGGGCGCGGTTGGTACGAGACAGGCTTACAGTTAAAATATTATAAAAATGTTCGTATAAAGAGATATATTTATTGTGCGATGAATATTTTCTGGTATTACTTAGGGTAAGTTTCATAGAGATGCTTTTCATCATCTGCCAAGCCTCTTTCCAACTATTTTGGGGTTGGCTTCCAGTCTAACCGGAGGCAGCTGAATACCAGTATTTTACATAGAGCAACTACCTATCTGACCTGTACATGACCTGACTGAGACATGTAGATCATAATCCTATTAAGGCCATTAGTGTATCATGTTTTAATGCAAATAAAAATATTACTTTCTAAAAGACAGTCACAATTTAAGTTAAATATGTCTCTTGTTACTCTTTCATGTGTACACTTAAATTCTAATGCAGTCAGACTGTTGTATCACAAATCTTCTATTACACCAAATAACATTATTCTTTGAGACCTGTCTCAGTCAGCAGTCAGGACACTCGATCTCTTTCAATTACATCAACTTTGCGTGTCTTCGTCTTCGTCTTGTTGTAGTACCTTTTGTTTGCTAAGTTTGCTTTGTTTAATTTATTTAAATTATTGTTCACGACAATTATAGGCTCAAGTTTGATGACTACGAGGGGAACGAGTGGCTCTTGGCGTCCAGTGTGGCGGGCAGTAGGAAGAGAAGCTGTAGAGCGCTTTTTTGTTGTATAAAGTTGCCTAACATTTTCCAACTATGTTGGGGTCGGTTGCCAATTTAACGGGATGCAGCTGAATACCTATACTTTATATTAAGTGGCTGCCTGCCTGCAGTTATTATTTTTTGCAGTATAACTTTGCATAACTTACTGATTTTTTTATTATTTTCATTAAGCTAAATTACTTGACTTATCTATAGTTGACAAAACAGATTTTTCATTAGAGTCTTATTGTTTTGATTATTTCTATAGAGCGATAGTTTGATTTAAGACCTTATTATGCAGGTCTGTGCACTTTGCTTAAAGTATGAGTGTTGTGGGTGTTTTATTTCTAGTTTTTCAACAATCTTTGTTAATCTGTAAATGCATCCGACGAAACTAGGGACAATAAAAAAAGTACTAAACCGATATAAACACTTTTTTAAATGAGAAAGCCTATAATATTGAGCACGTTGGTACATTCTGCTTCTGCACGCGCTCTATATCTCATCCATACTGTGAGGTCCCCCGTTTCCGCGGACGCGAGCTTCGAATTGTCATCCACTTCAGTTTGTTTGTTTTGGTTCCATTTTAATTATACCTCTTCAGATTTCGGAGTAATTTTAATTATACTTAGGGATTAAAAGCTACAAAAAATATACAAACGCCAGATTTTTATTATAAAAGATTATAATTATACAAGTCACTGTGTTTTTGTAGCATTTCAACAAATACGTAAATGACAGCGACTGAAATTAGTAGAAACTACACCTACCACTAGGAAATGTCCTACGATTTCGTCTTCAAATCATACCTACGTAATGTATTTCGTCTTAAAGTCATTAAACCAACATTCTCGCGTATGATGTTAGTCAGATGATGTTTTCACGTGAATCTGAGTGGAGGAAATTAATATTTCGACGATAACTAACCGACATACGACGTATAATCATGGAGTCGGTAGATACGTAAATATAGAAGGTATAATTGTTTTATGCGAGCAAGGGCACCCAAACGTGTAAGAAAACTTCATGAAAATCTCTTCCAAAGTGTTTATTTATGCAGCTCCATGTTTGATAGTATTAATATTTTTATTGCTTGTAAGATTATAATATTATTTATTCAATCTTGGAATCTTGTTTGTAGAATTATTAGCAATATCGTACCTACTTCAGCACTATTTATTTTGTGAAAAAAACAACTATTGTTTTTAACAATAAGTGTAGTCGATATTTTGGTTAATTTCTTCTGACCATTATTACCTAGTTAGTGTAACATATCCAGTGCTACCGTTCCCAGACACCTACGATCGTTCTCCTAATTACTAGTAGTAAAACAAATCCTACTCCTAGCACAGAGCGGGGCAATAAAAGGCACTAATGGCAGTATTGATTGGTGCCACATTATAGCCCGGTAGAGCCCGGTGTGGCCCGGCCATCACTGCGCATCGCTAAGTAGTGCTAAGTGGACATAAAGAGAGTTTTATGATTATGTGCGTGTTATAGCACTTTAAGTATTGTGATTAGTGCTTTTATGATAATTATGTGCGTTTGATGGTGACGGTTCAGTGGTTGGACAGAGCGTGGGATGTTAGGTTCGATGAATTTTGGAAAAGCTTTTATATTTCTGGCATTTTTATTTACATTTGCAATGAAATGCCTACTTAATACATATAAAGTACCTACCTACTAGTGAGCGAGTGTTAAGCTACCACTTAAGGGAAGAGCGAGACAGCTCCGACACAAGTACTTTTGTAACTTGCTGGGGCTGCCTCAATTTATGTATGACACAATGTTTTAAGTTGAAATAAATATTTTTTGTATTTGTATTTTGTAGTGAGAAACAATTTTTCAACTGTTTTGTTACAGAAAATATGATAAAACAAGTAAGAAAGTTAACAGTAATGAGAATTTTATACAATTAAGTACAACGGTGGAGACCCCGCTAGCAACAAACAAAAAAGAAATCTGCTTGTCAATATAATATAAGGTCTCTACAGAATGGTTCTTCCTCACTTATGTACCTGTGGGATTCACTTGTTTACTTGTTGTATATACCACTACCACCTCATAGATGACTAACAGAAGGTTTACTGCTTTTTTGACTGTTTTATTTGACATTTTCATGTGTAAGTGAAAAAATATCAAAGACATTATCTATATTCCTATTGCCTTCTTTTTCCACATAACTGACAAAGACAGGTTGTATTTAAAACATTGCTTATTTCAACAGATATTGCTCGCGTTTTTCAAGGTCTTACTGAGACAATTCATACATTTTACTCAACTAGTATTAATTAGTTTAGTACTTAGTAGTAGTAGTAGTACTTTTGTGTCATGTTTTGTTAGATGATAAATTATATTTTATCGGTAAGTAGGCTTGTACAAAGACTTTTACGTATCAAAAAAATTTTTTTAAACCAGGTGATGTCGATATTTCTAAACCCTACCTACTCTGAGAGGAAACAGCGGAACGGACTCACAGGTCACAGTTTCTTTGAAAGTTCAGACATTGTCTTGGTCAGATCATGTGAAGACTATGCAGATTACCGTCTGAGATGGTATTTTGAGGAATCCAGTCCAGACGGTAGACCCAAGTGTCAGTAACTTTGAGTGAAGTGAACCTTTTTCTCTTGTATGCAAGTGGGTTTAACCTGTGTACTAGTAGTGTAGGTCGATAGAATCTGTCTTTTAACAAACTAGAGCTGACAGCATGAACACAACGCGCCGCGGGATCCTCTCTATTACTAGGAGACGAGCTATACGTAGGAGATATAGGTGGGACATATAGATTGCAGTTACATACGTGATAGAAGAATTTGTGAAGTTAGTCACAACTTCCTAGGAATAGAACTATTATGACTGTGACACTTGTAATCACATTGTAGGTTCAACTCTCATATCTTTCTGCTCTTTTGGTACATTTTTATAACATACAAGGTGAGCCAGTTTTTTGGATCGATAATAATAACTCTCGGAAGCCGGCGACTGGCTTAGAGAGGTCACATACACTTTAATACTGCTTTATAGCCGAGATGAGAAGATACAGACATACACAATGTATTAGAATAATCTGTATTTTAACTGTTATCTAAATAACTCGCCAATGTACGACTAAAGTACTCTAAATACGTACGTATCGTTTACGATTGTGTGTGTGTGTGCTATCGCAAGTCGTTAGCAGTGCATCTCTTAAATGTTCTTGTTTCCTGGTACCGCAGCGAGTGCTAGCAGATAAGACTCATCTGATACTGTTGACGGCATCACCGGGACGCGGACCGGAACATTCTAGATTGTGTAAACTTAACTTCGGGATTTAATATTGAGAGAAAATCTTTGAAAACATTTATTTAGAAAAGTATTAAGCCGTTTTCCTTTTAACCCTCGAAGTAGAAGGGTGTATTTAGTTTGAAGCCTTTTTGTGAAGAGTAAGTATTTGCTGTATTGACCTTTCTGTTCCGAATCCACCTTAGATGTATTAAAAGTTAAAAAGCTATTGAATTTGCAAACGGAGAAATCTTTGCTGATTTTATGTTTACAGGATTTTGAGTGTTCTTTTATAATACTACGTCTGTGTAAACTTACCGACAATGTAAATAGCTTCTGATTGCTGAAGTAGACTTAAGTACAGGGTTTTGCTTCTCCGGTAAAAAGTTATGGTACTAACTCGGAGCGTGTGGCTACAGAAATATTTATCTCCACTCGCTTCCTTCTAGAAATAACAGACTTTCTAGCTTCAAACAAAGTGCGAAGACACATTCATATTATTGCTGCTTTACGTCGTATAATGTCCTAGTCAGCTGCCCATATTAATAATAAGTCACTTTTGACATAGGGCAACATCTAAAAACATATTTTAAATTGGGAACAACGATTCCAAACTGAAGTTGTTTTTCTTAAATCTGTATCTTGGTATAGGTGATTATATGTATTGTACCTAATACAGATTCGACATTTACGAGCCTTCCCTTCAAAAAGTTTTAATCATTAAAACTTCAACCTTGAAAATGCTCATCTCCAAATTATGTTAGATTTTTCTCGCTCACACAACGTCTTGGCATGATATCCCCGTATCGTAGTAATGCCAGAGACGTGACTCCCCCTGCGATGGGTAGCCCGTGCATGCCGCTTGTGCGGGCGGATTACCCCGTACATGAACTTGATCCTTGTGCATGAACGTCGCCGTGTAATCACGTATCATGTGAACTCAGGCTTGAGAACGGTTTTGTTTCTTTGAATAGACTAACCAGACAGTATTTTATAGAATTTAAGGAATCTTTATTTTAGCAAAGCTCTCAAGCATTTAGTGTAATGCTGATATTTTATGGAGAGTCAGATATAAAACATTAGTATCTACCAGCTGCCAATTTCTAGAGATTAGATTGTTATAATAGTGTCTGTTTACTGATCGGTTCTGGTCAGTTTACTGATAGCCAATATTATTCATCATTTTATTCCAAAATAAATTTATATTACATACATTGTTCGTAAGTAATACTTAAACATGTTAATAAAATTATTAATTTATTATTATTTTTAACAATTGTGCTGCTATTTAATATTATAAAAGGCAGTTCCAGATCCGTGGACGGTATTCGAGTGCCTCACAACTGGGCAATCAACCCTCCCCAATATGGTGTTCAGTAGGCCGTTGGTGCTGCCTCGCACGCGGCGCATCGGGGAGGCCATTATTTTCGTATTATTGCCCTAAAGCAAATAACAATAATAATAATTTATAATTGTTATATATATTAAATATAAAAATATAATTTACATGTATATAATGAAATAAAGGAAATAATAATAATATTTTTATTATTTGATTTATTAATATTTTTAAATATCCAATCCAAACTTCCAAACTAATATTATAAATGCCAAAGTAAGTTTGTTTGTTTGTTTGTTACCTTTTCACGCCTAAACTACTGAACTGTTCATCATGAAAATTTGCATATACGTTGTCAGGGGTATAGAAACGGACATGGGACAACTTTCATCCCAAAAAAAAGTACTGTTCCTGAGGAAAACAACAATAACCTTCTTATAACAATAGATGGCGCCACGTGTCTTTCGAATCATGATTAAATTGTATTATTATAGACACTTTAGTAGTGTGGTAAGGGTTTTTTATTTATTTAAGTACCTATTACATTTTGTGAGTCTATAGTGTCGATAGACCGGTTTTTCATCCTTCTAACTATATGTCCCCGATCAACCCAAAATGATCGTCAAATTCTAATTTAACGCGAGCGAAGCCGCAGGCAAAAACTACTTAGAATATAAAAACATTTAAAGATATAAAAAATAGTAGCCCACCAGTATCGAGAACAGGGTCCAAGCTACGGGCGATCAGGGTTCCAGAGAGAGGAACCACCTAACAATGCGAGCTTTGTCCAGAAGTACCGCTTTCTGAATCAAGCCCTTGATCCAGCTGGCCAACGAGAGTCTCCTCAGGTGTTGGTCGAGGCTCGTGGCTATTGAACCATTGGCTGTCATGAGTATCGGCACAATGATCGCTGAGTCCACGTCCCACACGTCGACAACCTTGCGAGCCAAGCCAAGATACTTGATTTATTTATCTTTCTTGGCTTTCACGAGGTTCCCGTCATGCGGGACCGTTATGTCAACAATCATTGCGCGCCGCTCTAAACGATCCACTACCACTATACCAGGCTTATTGGCAACAATAGTCCTGTCAGCGATGATGAATCGATCCCAGTACAATGAGATATTTCCATTTCGTACGTACGAATTGAAAGAACGAAATTGAAAGTACGGCACTTCCAATTCCACAAGGCTCTATTTCAGAGCAAGTTGCTGATGGATAATCCTGGCTACAAGGTTGTGTCTATGCAAGTAATACTTATTATTATTATGCCCTAAAATGAGCAATTTTGACCTCTTTTGTGCAGCGTGCAAACCTGCGCGCCGGTATATTACATGTCGCGTACCGCCCGCGTACATCTTACAGATCCCTATGTGGATGTCAAATACGAATACGGTTCGCCCATGCATACACTTTCTGCTTCAGGAAGTAGATGCGCTCTGTGACACAGGACATATAGTCCTGAGGGCTGATATCAGTCCCTGAGAACGCCCGTCTCAAAAATCGCATCACTCTTGGGCGAGTATTGCCCTCCCTGAAGCAGATTAATATGCCGATGAGCGCTATGACCCCACCAATACGGCGCTCAATTCTGCACGGTCAGGTTTATTATTATTATAGGCCTCCCCCATGGATTTCCAGAGAAATCGGTTGCAGGCGGCCTGCACCCAGCTACTTCTTGCGACCTTTATTAGGTAGTCTGTCCACGTCGTGGGTGGACGTCCTACACTACGCTTGCCGGTACGTGGTCTCCATTCGAGAACTGTTCTGCCTTATTGGCCATCAGTTCAAAGCGCTATGTGCCCACTGCCACTTAAACATGCCTACATGCGTTGGCCTATGTCAGCAAACTTCGTTCGTCAGCGTATCTCCTCGTTTCTAAGTCGATCTCGCAAATAAACCCTAAGCATAACGCTTTTGAAAAGAATATGGTATCGACTAATAGATAATGGATGAATAACAGATTTTACAATGACACCATAAGAAATATGATATCTCATATTTATGAGTTTTTTTTAGTTGACCACCGAAGGAACATAGGACGCCGAAATGGGATTTGTTGTCATTTCGGTGAATCTTCTCATATTTGTCAACTGCACTAAAACGCTCATCTTTTCCAAAATATAGGCAGTGACGTCCTTAATTGATGATTCCTTTTCCACGTTATTTATAAACAGTGGGATTTTAATGTCTGCAGCCTTAAATTTACCCGAGGAATCCTTCACCATCCCTTGCGTTAGAATACATCTATTTTTCAATCGCTTGCTTTGTACCAAGTTCCAATTTACATTTGTATGGGTCTTAAAATCACCTCCGTTTTGTGTTACTTGTGAGTATGTACACTGCTTGCTATGGTTCACTGGCGCTGCCCTCTCCGTTACACGCGCCGTTGAGGTCCCCGTGTGCGCACACGCTGGGGTTTCAAATATTGTCACCTGTGTCAAAACCGCGGTAGGGGCCTCCACGCGCTTGCACTCGCCTGTACCGCCGCCATCGCCTGTGCGTGCCGCTCGTGTATTTGAGCACTGTAGATACTCAAATACACGAGCGGCACGTTGTCGATGGCTGCAGTTGCTTCTGCCGTTGACGCGTGCCGCTCGTGTGTAAGAACATTTACACTCACTTTTCCGACGTCATGTCTTGCTCGACAAGGACGGGTGGCTCCCGAGTTAGGCGTGAGACAAGGACAAGTTTAAAAACTCATTGCCTTGACACTGGCCATCTCTTAGCTGCCACGGCTTATTTTAATTTAATTTTTAACGTTCTGCACCGTTCTCACATGCATAATTGCAACATGTATGATGTAACCAATATTGTGTAAACATTTTTTTATTTAAATAAGTGTCCATGGAGTTTCTTGCCCGTTCTTCTCCATAGGTACCTACTACGCTTTGGAATAGGCAACTAGCTTCATCGTTCTGACTGACCAACGTCTTGCCAATTCAAAAGTGCCTGTAATTGGTTTATTTGAAATATTTTTTTTTAAGTTTGAATTTTGAGTTTGACCTTGAGCTTATTTCTTGGACATTTTACAAACAACGGTTCTTGTATTTAACCGCGCTGGTGTAATTACGATGGTTTCCTGCGAGAAATTCCTAATACCAATTGAGCCACTATTAGATTCTAAATTTTCAAACCGTTGCAAGTTACGCCTACCTCTTTTAATATTCACATTAACACCTTGTTGATAACTATTCACCAGTGACTCTTGTTTCAAGTTAAGCAGTTCCATACTTAATTTGTTCAACAGTCGCATACTCCCCCCTTATCACTTCAACTTGATCTTTTGATATAATGATGTCTTTTAGCAATCATAGTGACCGGCGATCATTTTTAGCAATAAATATGGGAATACACTCCGCTGAACTACACTTGATTAGGGATATGATATCTTCAAGGTATCGTCAAGCCTCGCTGTACTTTTCCTTCTGCTTTCTTTATTCTTTTCACCTTCTCCTCCTTTGATTGCACTGACTGGTAAAGCAGGTCTCTTGCAACCACTATTTCGTCCAATATACCTAACACGAAGAAGTGTCCTGCCTACGTTTGCTAAAGGAACTTCCAAAAAAAACTTAATACTAAATGGAGACCCAACCTACTGTACTATTGTACCTACTACATAAATGCTCAATAATAAACTTACTGCGTACGCGTCGAAATTTGTGTGATAGTGATAGCTAAGCGCAATTTAGATGAAACACGTTCCATTCCACGTCGCTTCAACTCCTCTCAATATCAATATTTTTAACCGACTTCAAAAAAGGAGGAAGTTTCTCAATTCGACCGTATATATATATATTTCTTTTTGATGTGTGTTCGCGGTTAACTTCGTCGTTTTCTTCAATATAAAGCCCAAGTACCACGTAGAGTATATTCTAGTGAACCTATTATTAGGTCTATATTTTACCGTAACATACGATAATACATGATGTGCAATTTTTATGAAGCACCTGGTGACCAGCCATTACTCGCAACCTGCTGAAACTCGTAACTTTAGAACTGCAGTGTTCGCTTGACCTCGACTTACATTAAATATACCAGAACCGATTCTTGAGAAGAGGGTAAGTTATGGTCTACATTTAAATTATGGGGTGAGGAAACGTGTTAGTATGTACTATTGCGCTACGCTAGTATTCTGCAAGAAATCGCGTTCTTGGTGAGTTTGTATCTGTATAAATTTAAGTCATGTGGGACTATTGTAATACCTAAAACGTTACTATAGTAGGCAATGTTCTCAGAGGGATTTTATGTCAAAATAATTAGAATGTTGGCGTCGAGGTAGGCAGGTATTGCGTAAACTAGAAGTTTCTACAAAATTCTTGGAAAAGGCTGAGCCAGACGGCTTTCCAGCTTACAGTCTCTTTCGGGAATCACGTTCGTGATAACTTGTAAATAAAAAAAGTAAGATTGCTCATCAATTTTAAATAATATCCATTTAAGGGAGAACAAGAATTACTTTTTCATTATGACAAAGTCATTCAATAGGATTATATGAACTTAGAGGGTTGTATTGATGATTTTAATGATTATCACTCTGTAAATACATACTTGTTACAGTTGCGAATCATATTTCGTTCATCATACAACCTGACACTGATCTACAAACGCAAAAACTTAAGAAAATTTTAATTTCGCGGGCTACCTTGGCGCTTCCCCCTTAAGAATAATTGTTTGCAGGAAGTGTTAGTAAACATTATGTTTCCCATTTTATTACTGAACCGTTGAATAGTATCTTCCTTTTTCTGCACAGAACAAAAACGCAAGATGGTACTCTCTTATAAATGGTGTAATTAAGTTGTAATGCCTAAATGAGTATGTGGGTGTAATTTATTTGATAAATGCCTAATAATTTATGTGCGTGCTAATGTTTACATGAATTTAGCACTCAGTTAGCTCCTAATTACCTGACTGATACAACAATTAGTTATTATTGAAACAGCTTGCTAAATATTTGGATAGTGTTCGCCTATATTATTTATTCGTAGATTCATTATTCGTGTATATGTCTATTTCAGATCTTCAACTGAATAGCAGCAGAAATATCGTTCTCTCTTAAAGACAACTGTAGAGCAGATCTATTCTAGGAATATTACTTTCTAATAGTCTTATATTCCGTCGAGTATCATGTGTGTGTGTAGGTTT
Organism: Dryobotodes eremita; assembly: GCA_917490735.1. NCBI lineage: Eukaryota > Metazoa > Arthropoda > Insecta > Lepidoptera > Noctuidae > Dryobotodes > Dryobotodes eremita. The sequence goes on from OU823266.1 coordinate 17,469,499, forward strand.
GTGTATGTGGGGGTGGGATGTCATCCGTCGCGTAAGGGTGTGTGCACACGGGCGCGTCGCCGAGACAAATTAGTGCGAGGCAGTCCACTTACGTTACTCACGCTCGCCGCGCGCTGTCGTATATTTATTGGATATTTTCTCACACTTTGCTCGACAGATGGGATATAATATATATCTGCGCTCGCTGTGTCGCTCAGGCGTTATTTTTTGTACTGATATTAGTACTTTTGTTGGATTGTGACACATATAAAGTTTTTGCTCGTCGTTGTGTTCCAGAAATAGTCGTCTCACTGTCTCTTTCATTTGAGAACGTGTCAGCGAACATTTAAGACTACTAATATAATAATAAACAACAATAAAATAGACGAAAACTAGTTTTTTTGTAGGAAGTCCAAACGTAATATCTACTTTTCACAAATTACTGGTCACTACTAAATTATTTCAAAGTTACTCTCTCTATGAAATATTTTTTTTTTTAATAATGTGTAATCCTCTACTGTAAGTACTTTATACTTTCATCGCTGCATCGATAAACTTATTCTCTGGTAGTTCTTTCTTCATTGTGTAAAAATAAGCCTACAATCCATACAATCATTATTTTAGATAATTTGGGGCGTTGTTCGTGTGGCGAGCGGCTTTTGTTTCTCATTCATTTCGTTCATTCATTCTTCTATACTTTGAAGTTCACTCTGTAAAGGGCGCCCAATGTTAGACTCAGTCGGTACAAAGACTGTGGTGTTCATTATATTTATTTGTTCTTTCTAGCACTTTGTGATGGTTAAGAGTAGGCCACAATTTTCCTACATGTGTATGTTCTAAAGGAGGAGTAACTGATTATAGAACCCAACCGTAAATATGGCACATCGGAGTATAGAAAAAGTAAGGCTTTGTCGAGCGTCGTCTTTATCGCAAATACCTGTGTGGCAGTCTGTTTGTAAAGCTCAACGTGTCATCTATACATCTATACAAATAAATAAAATTGAAGTGTCTGTTTTTAATGTCAAAATAACAAATTTGACTAAATGCATATGAAAGCATATACGGTACAAAAATTTTTGTCTGTTTGTTCCGCCTAATCTCCGAAACAGCTTGACCGATTTTGACGGGACTTTCACTGGCAGATAGCAGATGTTATAAGGAGTAACATAGACATTTGTCCGGGTAGCACGTTTCCGTGGAATAACTTCCGACGTAAACGCGAGCGAAGCCGCGGGCAGCAGCTAGTCAATAATAATACCGCGGACTGTACGCCAAGTGGATAGCGGGGATGCACGTCTGCTGATAGGACCAGCGATGCCAGCCCTCCCTTCTATTATAACGAGTCAGTCAGCAAGATTGGACACGGGGCTAACTTATACCTGCCTAATACAGAGTTCCTTTGAACCAGATAATCATTATTATATTCTAAATTCAAGAGAAGCGAGAATAACGCCCTCATATTATAAAACCGCTATTTTTATTGACTCAAATACAAGGACTTACAAAGAGCACACCCAGCAACGCGACGCTTTGCGTAGTTTAGGCAACAAAAATCAACTGGCAGTTACTTTACATATATGAAATATTGATTTACAAATATAAAATATACAGTCGGAACTGGGTAGACTGGAAGTGTACCGAAATATAGTATCAAAAGGCATAGAATAGAATAGAATAGAATAAAGAGAATTCCTCTTTATTATGTACACCATAAAAATTATAGATATAAATGCGTATGTATGTGTGTATGTGTATTGTGTGTGTGTGTTGTTATGATGACAAGGAGTTGATTTTCTGCACTAATCTATTTAATCCAACATCTATGTTACATTATATCTGAATGAGTATTAGGGGACCTTTTATGGGGCCCATGATCCCGGGAGTGGGGCGAGACGCGCGAGGTGCGGGGGGAGAATGGCCGGTCCATTCCATGGGACTATGGGACTTATGCTAATTCAAGGCGCTAATTGTGAGCGATTAATTTGATATCACGCCTTTTGGGACAGAATAAATATCTGTAAAATAAACAGGACGGAACCACTGATGTAATCATAATATTCATTCTGACCTATTTATTCATGTATCTTGTGTAAACAGACGTTTGAAACGTAAATAATGTTTAATTGGCAGCTGATTTACGTTTTGTTTAATTATTACGTGAACGATTTATTTTGTGATACCAGCACGGTAATTCTGTTATATATTTATTGAAAATAAATTTCTTACTGGGCTACAATGCTCAGTAATAAATTGGAATTTAATAAAAATAAACTTAGAAGCCTTGATCGAAGTTCTAAAATATATCTTTGAGACTTCTGGGAACCTGGTAAAGACTATCAAAGATTTTTCTATCAACTTAATAGATATATTAAATTCATTAACTGACAAATAAAAATCCTTTATTGATTTTTTATTCATCCCCGAAGGGGGGTAAATAAGGGACAGAACTTTGTATGGAAGTTCTTCATTTTTGCCGATTGGAAATCCCATCGAGCACACCGTTTGTGACTAATTAAATAATCACAATTTGTCTTGGCATACCTCCGAAAACAGAATTATATATTAGAATCATTACATTTATATAAGTGCACAGAGAACGCTTGAGTGCCGATAATACAGTGAAAACGTTTGATTAATTCGACAACCTTTAATTAATATTAACTATAGCTATGTGTGTAACGACGCGTGGCGAGCCATTAGTTTAAGCATTAATTGCTAGGTAAATAATCAGAGATTATTGTAGGACGACGGTAGACGAATGCATACTAGCAATTGTTGAACACTGACTCGAAACTGACTAGATTTGAATGTTAGTGTAGTTGAAATATAAAAAAAACAAGTACTGAAACAAGGTAAATAAATTATTTTTGTGCTGCCACCATTACAGGTACTGAAAAACCGAAGCACTAAATAATTAAATTTACGTATGTTAGCTGAAAAGTTCAATCAATCGTTCTCATTTCTGATAAAATTAAAATATCACGGGAATATTGAGAGTCGCCAAGTCAAATGAACCGCCTTCAACTAGAAGAGTTCATTGAAATCAACTGACAAGTTTCTTTTTATTGTCTTTATTATTCTTGATTCTTACTTTTAATATTTTCTAATAATAAATAAATAAATATTTTCAGTTCGAGTGTTGATCACGCGGGGGTTTATACATCCACTGACAGATACTTTAAATTAAGATAAAGGAAAGAGCAGACAAACATATTAAAAAAAACGCGAACGAATATAACCTCTAAATAAGTATGTACAATGAAAAGTCAGCGCATTTAGTAGAAGGATTATTATTTAAGGGGATGCGCTAAGGTAGCCCGCAAAATTCAAATCTACTTACGTTTTTTTTTCGATTTGTTGGACAGTGTCAGGTTTTATGTTGATTAAAACATGATTCGCGACCGTAAGAAATATAGTTTTACAGAATTATAATTATTTGAATCAGCAATACAACTCCGTAAGTTAGAATTGGCGTGAAATGACATTATTGCATGGAATAGTCATTCAACAGGGTAATATGAACTTAGAGAGATGTATTAATGATTTTTATATGCTAATTCTATAATTAAATATTTGTTACGGCCGCAAATCATATTAAGATCAACATACAACCTGATACTGACCTGCAATTTGCAAAAACATATAAGAAAATTTGAATTTCGCGGGCTACTCTGACGCTTTCGCCTTAAGCTGCTAAATTGTATAACAGTAGGTTCTGTCCGCGAGTTTGTCCGCGTAGAAGTCGACTTTTTATATAAATACTATCCTTGGCCACTCGGCAATGGTACAGCTTTCTATCAATGAAATAACTACTTCCAGAGATTACATATCCTCCTAATATTATAAATGTAAAAGTGTGTGAGGATGGATGGAGGTTTGTTACACTTTCACGCAAAAACTGCTACACGAATTTGGATAGAATTTGGAAAACAGATAGTTTATAACCTGGATTAACACATAGGATACTTTTTATCCCGGTAGTACGTTCCCGTGGGATAATTTCCGACATCCAAGCGGACAAAGCCGCGGGAAAAAGCTAGTATTATATATTAGTTTATTAAGTTTATAATTTTGATTTTTGTTTATCTGACGCTCCTTGGGCAGGCAGATCTGTCGCTACCGCTGCTGCTAATAATTACAATTTGTTCTCGTATAGCTCTTGCCTACGATATGTACACCACGTACTGCACAACACGTCTTGTTGACACCGACAATCCTCACGTTACAAGTGGACATCGCAATCCGCTTGATGTAATCTATCGCCTTTTACAACATCTCAACGTTTGAATAGAAGCCTACGGGCCTGCCCCATATTTTTAACAACGTTCGTATTCTAATCTCACTCTCACTCTGTCAAAAATACTTCTAATTTACCAACACTAGATTTTTTTTTGACATGGATTGTCGCTGAGATGAGAGTATGACTAGATTTTGGAGGTTTCTATATACGAGAATTGAATTCTGTTAATTTCCATAGATCTCAAAGATTTACTAGTAACATTACAAATAACACAGCATCTTACAGATGACTAGCACAGCACATGTGTACCAGCATCGTGTCTCCATATGCATGAGATGATAATCTCGCGGTATCTCTCTGCGAGCGCCTGTGAGTGAGCGTGTGTGAGTGTGTTCTCGCGAACACTTCACTCACTGACTTGTGATGCTTCCACTAACTTGAGGAGGATTACGACAAGGTGGATTTTATTTACTGTGCGTTTTATAAATAATGGAGATTTTGTTGGGAAGTTTTTCCGATATCTCATTAAACAAGTTACGTCTTTAAATCGTTGGCGTTATCTGCTTCACATGCGAGTCTATAGAAGATTGTATTTATGACTATTAAGGCGTTAAAATATTACAAAAATATTTATAACCATAAACAACTATTTATTGAATTGTTTAAATAATTGTGAAATTAGTTTTATATTCCTGCGTTTTTCTCTGCCCAGGTCAAGTGCTTGTCAAGATTATTTTTAATAATTACCTATCGATCAGGACACAGTTAATGCCTCTGCGCACACCACACGCATGGATTGAAAAGTTCATCAGTAATGGTGCTCCAACACGCGAGTCCTTAACTGTCTGTTTATTTATTTAGAAGTAGAACATCGATAGTGATGTGATAACCGGTAATATCAGTTATTAGTGTAACTATCACAATATCTACATGGACACCCACGCGTTGAACTAACACGCGAACTCTATATGTTAATGATACGAGACGAATCATTTGCCACGATAACAGACAAGCTTCCCTTTAATACGAATCACTGCTTACAAATACAAGTTCTAATTGAGGAACAGAGACAAAGTTAATTATGAGTTAATTAGCATGTTGACTGAGGCAACGTTATGTTCAAGAAGTGAATTAATGAGCACTTTGAATAAAAACACAATTAAAGAGACACGGCCAACAACTGGGACACGAAATAAGTTTAATTTAAATGTTTACTAGCTCTGCCCGCGGCTCTGCTCGTGACTTCTGGGGACGACTATATCATAGCTTTTTCATCCAGAATTGGTAGAAAGTTCAAGAACAATGGGATACTAAGAACATCATGTCCTATTTGCTCTAATACCTGCACGTTGGAAAATTGGAAGGACGCTAGTGATTATGGGTAGAACTGGTTCTATTCTGACACAATTTAAATAAAATAAAATACACTTAAAAAAATCGTATATTCACTGACAGAAACCGCACAGCTTAAACCGCTGGCTCAAGAAGCGTGACGTCTTGCACAAGAGTTCCCAATATAACGAAAATGAGCACAAAAAACGAATATTTGAACATTAATTCCCTAAAGACTTTTAAATAGGGCATGAAATTTTGTATAGAACCTCGTCATTTTTGCCGAAGGGAAATCCCATCGGGCACACAGCTTGTACAACAATAAAAACAACTTAAGCCAACGACTCCATGAAACGTACTTGTAACGTGCCAATCATTATCCGTCATTGTCAAGCCGTTTCAGCGTTAGTACTCGTAAGCTACAAGTACCAACGATATACATACATGCAAACTTTTGCGTTTATGTAGTTCGACGGACAAAATGTAGATATTATTTGAACTGTGAAAGATCAACAGTTTAATTATAAGTGTGGTTACCGGTCGAGTAAAACAACTGCAAAACTTTTGTTACAACAATATCTCGGAACACTCAGTACAATAACGTAGTTAACCGAGTTATTGTAGAGAGGTTTCTTTGACTTCTGTTTATTTATATAAAATGTCTTTTGGTCTTCTCTTAAAAGTATGCAAATTAAAGATCAACAACTATTAAGAGGAGTGATAACCCATGGAAAAAATCATACCAGCTTTAGTAATAATAATAATGTATTTCTCTCAAAAAGGTACAATTTTGTAACTAAACGTAACAGTTTTCATATCACGTAGGTAATATTTTTAACTATTTCTATTTATGCTTTGTGATAGCAATAGGCTAGAATTTCACTTTAATTTATAATCCTAAATATAAATTATGTTAAAGTATACCCAAAACATATTTTTGTAGGTAACGATATCAAAATCCTACACTTTCAAATACTCCAGTTAAAAACATCGTCACAATTTTAATAAAGCATGAAACTCATATTAATTATAAACCGTTGTAAAGTAATTAGTGTAAGTTAACAGCGTTAACATAATAACTGCGCCGCCATAAATTAGTTAACAAGATAACCGGTTCCGGCGGCTTTCATAATGACGCATTTAAATAAATAACTTATCAAAAACACGACAAATTTTACCTCTGAATAATGAGCCAACGCCACGTCGCGTCACGTTAAACTAAGTGGTCACTCTTTGGTCACACTCAATAGTAAAATAAAATACACTATTATTATAATAATACTCAGTTAATAATACACGTACCGTCTAGCAGGAACAGCAGCCTGAAGATGAGGTGACAAATCCTTTTCATCTTGATCATTTGACGACACTTACAAAACTACTTAGTACAAACAACTGGACATTAAACTACACAAGTATTGTCAAACTATAGAGGTATTTAGGGATCACAATTTTTTTTAATGCACTAACTTATGTTAATAATTTGGCAAGAACTGAATTATTATTATTATTGAACTGTCGGTTCAGTCACAACGCGCGTCTGTGTGCGGGCATCGTAGCGCGTAGCGTGCGTCCGGTGCGCGGTCTCAGCGGCTACTGAGGCTTCCCGCTACGGCGCTATGGAGCTACGGCGTAGCGCTACGAGATTGCTCATTATTCCGGAGTGAGTCAGCCAACGTATTCACTACATTATTTCGTTTAATAAAGTTCCCGCGGCGTGTATGCAGATGCGTTTACATAATGTTATGGAATTTTAGAGAGTTTGTACCGGGAGCAGAGCGAGCAGAGCGCAGAGAGCACGGTTAGTGCAAAATTAAACGCACGCCGCCACCCGACACCCGACACAAACGTCGACGCGGATTAAAACAGGATAAGCGTAATCAAATTTATTTGAACGTGAGAGCTCCTGTATTATTGAATCACCGAAACGTCTCGCGAGTTCCGTACAGCTGTATACACGTGGCGTACAGAACTGTAGCTGCATTTAGTCTTATTTCGATATTTGAAACATAGAATTAGAATGCTGTAGAACTCTAACTGTTGATCTAGCTGGTGCTTGTGTGCACAGGACCTGAGATCCTGAGTTCGATTTCCAGGTCGGACAAAGTGTTATTAGGTTTCTCCATTTGGAATCTCTCAACAGCAGCCCGGAGCCTGGATTTGTGCTCGATTTTCAGCAATGGACTGGCCCTCTATTACACGGGACTTTAAGATTACTGGCAAAATGTGCGATTACTTACTATACATGTTTGCTTAGCTCTTCTAAGAGGCAATATGTTATTGTTTACAGCGTTGTAAATTAATGACGTCCGGAGGCCATCGTTCGTCTGTTCAAAGCAGACGCACTATTATCTCATTAGAAAAAAGATGATTCACGTTCAGAAGCACGACCTTCAAATAAAAAAATTATCTGACGACCATCTGAGGACTATCTGAGAAGCCAAGACAAAAACGATCGTTAGCCGTAATCCTTGGCGAGGAATTATATCTAGCATTTACGACTAATTTGTACTAGGTCGCTATTAGTTGAGGTATTTCGGCTAAGAATAGTCCGGCGGCGGGCCTGTCGGTACCCTTGTGGCTCGTTAGAGGTCGCCTCTAGTACCCTACTCTATAGACCTTGAGAATTTTGTGTGTGTGTGACAAACAAACAATAATGAATTGTTTTATTCTGACAAACATGTGATCATGTTCGACCATAATTTCAGTTCATCGGTTGAGAAAAGTCATATTTTACATACAAAACCTACTGATGTCCAATAAAAGGTTTTGTATGAAAAGTATGAATTTTAATACCACATTACTGCAGCGGCCGACAATAGAGGCATTGATAGACGAACGTGAAAATATGGGCCGCGGCGAAGCCGAGACACACATACGAGAGTCCATCAATAATACTATCACGCATCCTTACTCTTTAAATAATGTAATATTGACTAGAGAAATACTAGTGCGCCATCTTGGAGTTCTATTAGATGATAAACTACACCTTGACGTTCATATTGGTAAAGTTATAAATAATGCCTTCCGTATGTACGGTTTAGTGATGAGATCAGCCACAGAATTCGTGAGCCCAAATACATATTTATATCTTTACAAATCGCTAATCAGGTCCCTGTTAGAGTACGCTGTTGCGGTATGGAATCCCTTCTATAGTAAATATTCAGACGCGATTGAAAGAGTTCAAAGTAAGTTTTTGAAAGCCATTTCCGTTGTTTCCGTACGTATGCAACTTATAGTGATCTTCTGAATAAGTATAAGCTACATAATCTTAAAGCCAGACGTATTATTTTAGAGACAATGTTTTTATTTGATTTATGTATTAGCACATGTGTTTGTATGGATATTACTAATAAGATTCGCTACGTAGTACTTAGAACAACCATAAGCCGTGGGGTGCGCGCACGATCTATTCGCTGTATGTTCTAGTCGTACGAATGCAAGATTACGAGCACCCCTATGTCGCCTTACTGGTCAATATAACAATCTCTTTCAAAATATTGACATCTTCGCTCTTCCAACTGGTAGATTTAGGGGCCTTGTCCGCGAAACTATTTTAGATATTGCTCCGTAATATTTAACTCTTAGACTGTGCTTTTACAATTTCTTGTTTTTCGTTTTTATTTGCATGCCTGTTTAATTTTATCATTAATACATTATGTAATTTTCAAATCGTAAGCGCACATCACATTAATTTTAAAACTTGTTTTTATAATATGTGGAAAATGTCATGCATTCACTCACTCTGCAGCACATTTTTTTTGTAATACTGTAATGTGTAACTGTTTATTTTCACAAATAAATAAAAAAAAAACAATCCCTGGTTGCGGCCAAAGCTTGTATAGTTCTCTTCTCAAATAATGCGTGGAATTTCAAATTAAGTAAATTAATTATAAATTCCAGAATCAATGACGAACAACGATAACTTCTCTCGCGCCAATATTTTCATTTGTATCTTTTACACTTTAAGCAACTCTATTTGCTAACCCAGTTCGAGATTTAAATAAAATCTTTGAAAAGTTACCTCCTTGGTGGCCATGGGTCGAAGTAAAAAGTTCGTACCAAATTTTAAATTACATGACAGATATGAGTTTTCATAGTAATGTATTCGGCCGCTAAACACGACAGATATGGATTTTTATATTAACATTGCCGGCCGCAAGTTCTTCTTCGTGTCGCTTGCACGACTTTTCTCAAATTGTGTTGGCCCAAAACTTCGCCACTTCTACGACGTCATCAACCGCTAAACACGACGATATGGATTTTTATATTAACATTGCCAGCCGCTAAACACGACAGATATGGATTTTCAAAAAGAGAAATTCTATTCTATTCTATTCATACTAACATTGCCATTAACAGTACAGCATTTTCAATTTATCTCGAAGGAGGTTGCCAAATAATGCTCGAATTTCCAAGCATGTTTGAGAAAAAAACATAATAAGTTTTGTCGTTCTTATGAAAATAATATTGTTATGTTTTTGTAGAAAATAAATCGATATTTTTAAAACGTTCTATAATTCATGAGACTTAACAATAACTGAAGTAGGTATTTTAAAAACTTGGATGCATCATATTTGTATGATAATTATTGTTTTTTTTTTCAGTACTTTGTTTAGCGTTTTCACACACAAACATCACATACACACTCGAAATAACTATCAGTCAAACAAATATGAATCGGAGCGGTTACAAAGCTCTCCGATTCTATTTTACAGTTACATAAAATCTCTACCAATTGTGCAAGCTTCATGAGTTGTAGTAAAAAGTGCAATATTTCCCCTCCGTGTGTTAGTAGCGCGATACATCACGCAGTCGGAAGCGCGCGCATTACCAACGACGCGTATTTATTACTGACGGCTGATGCAACCGGTGCGCTACCAGCTTCTTATGTGAGCCTAGTACCTTGGTAGTGGAACTAAAGGAAATCAAGCATTCTCAGCTGATGCTGAGTGTTGATTTATTTGAGGAAAAATTGTATTTTTTGTGATGCAACTTATATCTTCTTGAACGTTCAAGAGCAATAAATAACAACTGTATGCATGGATATCGACTGTATGTCATATAGTCCCTAATTAAGTACCCGTGCAATAATTGCCGTTCAAGAATTGAAAGCAAGTTTTTACATAGGTACGTGCGATAATCGTGAGTGGATGTAGGTCAAATGAGAAGATTGTTATGCTTGGAGACTGTAATGGTTGGTTTGGTGTGAAGAGGAATGGGTACGAATAAGTATTAGGCGCATATGAGGATGATAAAGTGAATAAGAATGGGATGAATAAAGAGAAAAAAAAAAGAGAGTAGAGAAAAATTTGTCTGTTATGAACACAATGTTTAATCATAGAAAGGTTCACAGGTATACGTGAGAAAGGCAAGACAGCAGAAGTATGATCGACTTGGTAATTGTGGATGAAAGAATAAAGTTACAGATGCTAGAGCATATCGGGGTGTTAATGTAGGGACTGATCATTCGAGTTCCTATGACTGCTCTAGAAATAATAAAAGTAGAGAGACTGCAAAAATTTAAAGCAAAAGAGGAATATAAGAGGGAAGTAAAGTGAAGACAGATAAAATATTTGATGATACGAATGATTAGTGTATAGAAGAAGTATGAGATATAGCGAGAAATAGTATGGTGCAAGTAGCCACAAATGAATGTGGTCTGGCGCAGAGGAAAGGTAGTAGAACGAATTATTCTTGAGAAGATGGTGAAGCTAAAGAGGTTTTGAGGAAGAAGAAAAACACCTGGCTTAATGTGTTAGCCTGTAAGGCCCAAAATAGGATGAATCAAGCAACGACTATAACAGATGATTTGGAAAGAGTGAAGAAGAAAATAATACTCCGAAATGAAAACGAAAGTGAAAGAAATGGTAAAAATTAAAACGAAGAAAATTATAACAGGAATTTCTCTGATAACTTGAGGGCCAATGTTAAGCTGTTCTGAAAACAGGTAAGATTGGCTAGCAGTGTGACAGGAACATCGAGTATGAATGTTATAAGAGCAGAAAATGGATGTTTACTAAGCGAAGAATGTAAGGTCTTGGACGCTGGAAAGGATCCTTTGAAAGTTTATTTAGTTGTCAGGATAGTGTGCAAGGATTGGGTAACTGGGCAGGCGCCAGTTCTGAGGACCCAATCGCAAATGTAGATGAAGAGAATGAAATAGAAATAGATAAGATTGTAAGAGCGCTGAAAGGGATGAAAGTTGGGAAAGCTGCAGGGTACGACAGAGTGTCTGCTGAAAGGCGGTGACGGAGTGGTAGCAAGCCTGTTGTGCCGGATCTTTAATATGTTTTTGAGATATGGCCGTATACCGGATGATTGGTATAAGGCTGTAATCGTACCACTATAATAGTGATATAAGGGAAAAGGCTCTCAGCAGGAGTGTAAAAACTAATGCAGCATTAGTCTTTTGAATGTTGTCGGTAAAATGTATGCGAAGGTGTTAATAAATAGAGTGATGAGATTGACAGTTGAGCAAATATGGGATGTGCAGGCAGGATTTAGGAGAGGGAATGGGCTATATGGATCAGATCTTGTCCTTAAGGTGCATAGCCGAAAAATATATGGCAAAGCACAAGAAAGTTTGCTGTGCTTTCGTTGACTTGGAGAAAGCCTGTGTTAGTGTATGGAGGGAAGAACTGTGGTTGACACTTTCCTTGTACGGTGTGGACTTGCGCTTGGTACGGGCAGTGAAATCTTTGTATAAAAATTCCAGTACTTGTGTCAGGATAAATGGGGCATATATGAACTGGTTATGCATCTCGAGGCGTGTTAGACAAGGTTGTATAGCGTCACCGTGGCTGTTCAACTTGTACATGGATGGATAGTTGTCTGACAGATTTGAAAAAGGGTGAGTGTGGATTGACGAAGAATGAGTTGCCTGTCAAATGCTTTCTCTACGCAGATGATCAAGTTCTACTTGTATCATCAGCAGAACAGTTGCAAGACATAGTGACTGCGATGGATAAATCATATAAAATGAAAGGGATGAGTATAAATGTGAATAAGACGAAAGTCATGGTGTTTGAAAGAGAAAAGGATATCTCGGTGTGTGATGTGAAAATATGTAAATAAATAACTGATAAGAGTATGGAGCAAACGAGTTCGTATATTTGAGGAGCCTGTTTACAAGGGATGGAAATATTAATGAAGATGTGGAAAAGAGAGTAAATGCGGAAAATAAAGTGAATGGTGCTGCACATGCAATTGTGACCAACCAGTTGATGTCTGTATCTACGATTATGTATGGATGTGAGTGTTGGGTGTGGCAAAAGACGCATAAAAGTAGAATAAATGCTGTGGAAATGCATTCCTTGCGAAGCATTTGTGGTGTGATGAATGACAGGCTGAGGAATGATGTGATAAGGCAACGGTGCGGTTTAAAAAAATATGTAGTGACAACAATTTAAAAGAGTAGGCTTAGATGGTTTGGTCATGTTTAGAGGCTAAATGAAAGGCTACCAACAAAAGGTATTTACAAGGTAGATGTCAGTGGAAACGCTGAGAGGGGAAGCCCTAGGAGAACATAATAGTGACCTTATTGGTTATGTTCTTCAGAAAGGTCAGGTGCGTAGTACTCGCAACCGGCGTGCGTGTATGACCAGATGTATGAACGTAAACGAGGCAAAAGGAGTATGTAAGGATCGTAGCAGGTGGCGTTCTGTAGTTGCTGCCTACCCCCAAAATTCGGAGACATGTGACATCTACCAACCCGCACTGGGTCGCGTGGTGGACTACGGCCCACTCCCTGTCGCAGAGAGGAGGCCTGTGTCCCAGTAGTGGGAACATTATAGGCTGACTATGCTTATGATGCTTGCATGCAATTTCATTACCTTTTTTTCTGGATATGCTCCTGGGTGAGTCTGCAAAGTCAAAGTCATTTGGCCAGAAACACGGTAGATAGGACGTTTAATTAAATAAATGTGACCGGCAGATGTGTATCTCAATTGTGCAAGTCAACGATTCGTGGTCACTTATGTTACGTACGCAGGTGATTCTAGCTTTTGTTAGTCATGATTTTTGAATGGTCAAAGTCTGACGACCAGTCTTACTGGGCGCAAGTAGTATCGTATTACCCAGTAACTGCTTTAACACCCAGTCGCTCCATGTAAATACTGGTATTTTGCTACATCCGGTTAGACTAGAAGCTGACCTCAACATAATTGAGTAAAGGCAGGCAGATGATGGTGATTGTTGCATGGTCAATATTTTTTTTAATTATAAGGGGTCTATTTTCCGTAGCGAATCTGTGTTCATAGAAAGAAAGAAAGAAAATATTTCTTGATTCGTTAGGAGTCATATCATTTCATATTTTAGTTCCTGGCTACTGAACTGGATGTAACTAAGTTTAATAATGGTTGGTTTTTTAATTTTATGAACAAACCAGTTTGTTTGTTAACTAGTGTCCGTTTAAACGGTTTACGTTGTTTAAAGATGTTAGGTACCTACTAAAAACTACTACCTACGATAAGACTGAGTAGGAGTGAGACCATTTAAAACTATTCTAAGGTGCAAAACACTTAACTAATTAAATGCTATTAAAGCAAGTTGAGTTCTGAGGTAAGAAGGTTAGTACAGTCAACGACAACAATATGTGCTTTGTGAAATTCAATATATTTTTTTCGTCGAACGTGTTGAATTTGAGTTTTTGTGCAAATAGTATCTTCGCACACATACTTTGAAAATTGTCTCATATTTCAACATTTGTAACAAAATCTCTTCGAGAAAGTCGCTATTGAATTTAGTTAAATGTGTTCATATGTTTGCCCTTGCCTGTTATACACAGAGGTCGTTTCCAGAGAGCGGCATCCACTAAACTATTTATTACACGTACTTACAGGGCCGAAGCAACTCATTATTATTTGGCAACTCATTATGGGTCATTTAAAGATGGCATGTTATAACGAGCTGTGACCCGCGGTCTGTTGTCAGTATCAGCACACTCATTCTAGCTTGCTTATCAGTCGTGAACTCGTGGTTCATGCTATTCTGATACACAGCAACGGATTTTTTTTTTCATTTACGTTTTTTGTCCATGTCTTTATTTAAATTATTTTCAACGAAAGTTGGAATTTATGAAACAAAGCTTTCTTCTTTTTCTAGCAACCCGTTGTAACTGCTTCGTACGGTTTATACGACTTGACGAAACATCGAGATTACTTTATTATGATATAAAAATGTGTAAATTTAAAATTAATGTCTTATAAACATAAACCTTCTGGTATTATTTGCCTTAAATTATGGTGAAAATCTCAAATCCAAAAGTGCCTAATCCGTTGTTTAGTTTTAGAACAACGCAGTCACACAGACAGACACGACAAGTGACTTTAATTTATTGTATAGAGATAGAAGTTAATGTAAACAAATAGTCATAGTCATAGTCATTTATTCACAAACAAGTAACTTCTATCAGAATCTACACACAAAATTACAACACTTATCACAAATTACACCCAAAAATTACACAATTAAGTACAGTATATACACTAAAATAAATTACATTTGAATTTCATATAAATTACATCAACAATATTAAATTTACATTTCTTCAATAGTATTTCGACATCACAATAAACAATTTGGCTAACACCTCAAAATGTAAAATAATAACAAAAGTGCTTACAACAGTCTTGTAACTGTGTTTTCTCGTACTTTTGGTATCGCGGACAACGACCGGACCTGATAGGAAGTCATTATTGCCTGGTGTAGGCCAGAACCAAAGGATACTCGTATTGCTGACAAAGAAAAAAACGTGCGCGTTTCTAACCTCACCGACAAACCCATGTCCTTCAAATTAGAACACGGCATGGTTGCTTGATGTCAGAAATCCTACCGTTTGCGTCAAGCTGTTCCTAAAAGTGCTTTCATACTTCTATCATAACTGATAAGTTTATGTATGTGTGTGTGTGTTTATCTTATTCTTTGAACTACGTGTGTGGAGAACAAAGCGCTGTCTTTTCCACTGCACAACTTTAAACATGATTCAATTATAAAACTGTCAGTCGACCATTGAGCGCAGCTCGACAAACTTTTGTAAAAACTTCCAGTACACTAGTGCCCGCGAGTACAACAAGTACATAAGTACACGGAGTATACAATTACTGCTGAGAAAGAGCCACAACACATTGAAATTCATCGCATCACCCGCGACCGACGCTCGGTTCATACCACAAAGTACCGACTACAGTTTGCATTCTTTTCAACGGCTCACGACTTTACTCGCATCCGCAACAGAGAGAGGTAATTACAGTGAAACTTGGTTAAGTGGGACCTGGATAAGTGAGAAACCTCCATAACTGGAACCAATGCTGAGGTCCCAACACTTTGGCACTGAATTACCTCTGTTAGTGGGACAAGGTAAGCCTCTATATCTGGGATTTGTTCTTTCGATTTATCATCATAGTTACCTCTATAACTGAGACAGCGAGCAAATTTTATATGCATAAACCTCTGTAACTGAGATAACATTGTTTGTTTACTCATTCTTATTCTACTCTATCTATAGAAGACAATCAGTGCCCACAAATCGATATTCTTCAGGCGATGAGGTTTGCTAGGAAAGCTTGGTTTTCTGTGACCAAAACTACTATAGCAAACTGCTTTAAAAAATCTGGATTTAAATCTGAAGTAACTGTAGCTGAAAGCTTACAAGAGGAGGACGAAAATTTAGAAACTGATCCTGAACATTGGAACTTAGCCATCAGCAACGACAATAATCAACAGCCAACATTCCAAGATTTTATAAACGTCGACGACGGTTTAATAGTTTCAGGAGAACTTAATGAAAGCGACATTGTTCATGCCTTCTCGTCTTCTTTATTGGAAAATGAAGAAGAAGACGATGAAATGAGCGCGGAAGTAAATTTAGTAAAAATTTCTAAACGCGAAGCAGTAAAAGCACTAGAAACTTTGCACAGTTATTTTGAAATGTCATCAATTGGTGACCAAAGCATATTTGATAAAATTTATAACATCGAAAAACATCTGATGGCTGATACTTCCAAACGACAAACTAAAATGACAGATTTTTATAATTGATACATTTTTGTTGATTACATTTGTATGATTACCTTTAACTACAATTTTTTTTTTATTAAAACTCATTTACATACATAACACGTTATTTTATTTAATGATCGCACCTGTATAACTGAAATAACCTGTATTCTCACCTCTATTAATGGAACCCTCTGTAAATGAGACAGATATTTATTTATACCTGTATATCTGAGACACTGGGTAAGTGGAATACCTCTATAAGTGAAACGACATTGCAGGTCCCTTGATGTCTCACTTAACCAGGTTTCACTGTAGTTGTTTTTTTATTGTGTTAGAGAGAGATGGAGGATGGAGCGAGTCTGTAAACGTGGTAGATTAGTTTCTTTAGAGATTTTCAAAGGTTTGGGTATTGTTTAGTACATTGAGTGTGTGTGCTTCGTGACTTGAAACTGTAAACAATCACTTACAACAGAATTTAAATAAGAGTAAAGTGATGCAATGACACCTACAAAACAGATTATTAATAAAATGGGGGTTTATGAGGGGTTGTGCTTGCCGTTTGTGTAAGATTTAGCCTTTCAGCAAGATAACGGATCTGGTTGCTCATCAATGACCATCATGAGGTTAAATAATGTGCAGGGGACTCTTTCTAGGAAACCGTGTGTGGGCTTTAAGTTGAACAAAGCCACCGTTTTCACGACTAATCAGTTCAGAATAGTTCGCATAAAACGCGGAAAAACTGCGTGAAACTTGAATGGATTTAGAGTTGCTTTGTCTTTGTCCTTTATTTAGTTTTGTGCACAGAGGAATATCTACAGCGTGGAAATAGTGCGGTTTGCACCACTGTGCGAGTGTGCATGGTTCGGGACATTTGTGCGGAACTATTTGGCGTAGTAGTAGTAAACAAGTGCGGACGTAGCACCGCAGTGCACAGTGGTGCTTGCACGAGTGTTATTATTCAAAATAGATCTCGATATGAGTCTGTAATGTACATTGTGGTGCACTGGCCACTTCGTAGTTGTGTAATATAATAAAGTTGTTATGATCTTCACGCTTGCCATACAGACGTACCAGCTCGCTTGCTTGATTGCAGAACAATCATATCGTATTGCACACGTTTCTACTCTACGATCCAAAAACTTGTGAATTACTTTAAACGTACATTGTGTATTTATTAAATACCGCAATACCCGTTCGAAAGTCTAATTCAATCTCATTTTGTTGCCATTTTTGCAACTGTGTGTAAAAAAAGATAGCAATATGTTACGTATCGTTTAGTGGGCGCCGAACAAAATTCTGACCATTTTCGCTCACTAAAACCCGATCGTGCCAACAGCACTCAATACAGAGCAGTACAAGCTATATAAACAACATTCGTTGTCTCTTTCTCTCGTTATGAACATTTACAAAACGTGCTCGAGTCGTTTGAGCTCTGACAGATCGCCGAGCCACAGTCGCTCATAAAATTGGGGATAAACAGAAAAACACTCGCTTTTTATTTGTTTATAATACATTATTCGCGTAGATCGTATCCTCTGGGCTTCACTGCAAACAGCGGTGGATTTTTTATGCCGTAAACGTGACAGAACATAAGTAACTTTCATTCGAGGACGTGTAACACGAAGTTCCACATTCACCTATGCAACACAACATTATTGCGTTATTCAACATCCATTGCGCGCTGAAAAGGGATTCTCTCTTCTATATGATAAACAAAACCGGTAATGGATAGTGTGTAAGTCTGTCAGTCGTGTTGTTTTCCAGCGAGGTGGTCTGGAGACCATATAAACAGCTCATTACGATAAAGGCACGCGTTCGACGTACGGCAATCAAACGGGTAAACATTGATCTGCGCGGGCGACTATACGCGTGGCGGCGTGAATTGTTCGCCGCCGCGTACAACGGTCCCGCAAGTTGCGCTCGTTAGCTGATTACTGATTAGTTTATCGAGTTATACTCAATCAGTATTGTGCCAATTTTTCGGGAATTCTGACCTTAATTAGATAAGTTAGGTTTCTGTTGACCTGATTCTATTATCTTTCATTAGCTGAAGTACTGATGATTCAGTAGGCGTAGGAAGACGCAAAGAATCAAAGCCCATTCTTCGGAAGAAGTGAAACATACTGAAACGTACGGAACCCCGACCTGACTGTCACTGGTCATTTCCCAGCCGACGCTCATACCTTTTGTGCAACTAAACAATATACCCAACTCCTCGCTGTGTCCGCCCGGCTGCAGTGATCATGTCTCTGTAATACCAGCAGATTCACATTGTGGAATGTAATAAATAATATTGAGTATTATTCAGAGAGTTTTATCAGTCTATAAGATGCTAAAAATCGATACTTACCTAATATTACAAAAAAATGTCTGATATGCATGAATCCATATCGACACTTCTTCAAGTAAATCTTTGTGTTATTAACTAAAATTGTAATGAGGTGTTAGAGAACGGACTCACCCCGTGAAGTAGTATCACTATTTACCGTACTTGATATGCGAGGCATACAGTTTATCTATAGAGCTATTCCGGCGACTTCCTTGATCTATCTTCAAATCACAGGTGGTAAATTTTCAAGATTTATACCAAATTTCCCGCTTCAAACTGCATAGAGGCAGTAAAACCGACTCATCACACACAGCCGTTATCCGGTGAGTAGCCGTAAACGGTTTCATAATGTACGGATCACGAGTCGGCCCGTAAATAATCTGGTCGTGGATGACACCAGCCATAGATGACTTACATGTTCGCTGAAATTGGCTGATGTCAGGAGTCAATATTTTCTGGTAAGGTAAATGGCCGGTATATCTTGTGCCTGTGAATGTATTGTTGCTATTCACTGTCACGGGTCTAACTATTTTGGTCGTGTGTCTAATATAAGTTGAGCCGTCTTTAATGTTCTTAGAGTGCGGAGGTCTTATTATTTTGGTGGATGAGCATCTTAAATTATTGAATATCTGCGCCTCTTAGGAAATAGCTATTAAGCTTGGTTGTTGATTCAGTTAAATTGTGTTTGTGCGGAGTTTTTCTCCGTCATTTATATTTTAATACGTTTCGTGCACGTGACGTCGCGGGGGAGAGGGAGGAGGGTGGTACAGGGGGGTGGTAGGTAATAACGTTTCTTTGTTGTCCTCCTTCAGTTATAATGAGGTAAGGAGGTGTGCATTCCAGCCGACAGCGTCTGTTTGACTTGTTAACGACTCGGACACAATTTATTCGGATACAGTGTCTGAATCCCAATTTTTTTCACTGATGATTTGGACACTAATAGAATAAACCCGTTTTATACATTCAGATAAATAAACTTCCAACGATACCTTAACTGTAGAAATCCATCGTCCGCACAGCCTGTAGTTGTAAAAAATCATTTTTTAACCGAATTTTAACGAAAGCAGCTGTTTTAATAAATAATATTACAACCCCACATACGTGCCTTGGTAGTCGGATAATAAGGATTTGCTCAAGTACAGTACCGAGCGAAAAAGCGCTAATAGACTCATAGAAAAGTTGTAGGGATGATTTTTCTCTACTCACCGACTAACATAGGGGTAGCTATTTGCTGACACTAAATAGGGTTAATTCGCATGAGGTTTGGACGGAAATATTCGTTTGCCGACATCTCGACGTTTATATCAGGTATCAAGAGTGTGCTGTGTTCCGAGTTTTCCAAGTAAATAATCGCCATCATTATGCCGAAAGTTATTAAAAATGCTGACAGGGATATAGTCGTGAAAGTCAATTAAGCGCGCAGACTTTATCTTACGCGCACTTCACCTATATTTCTAGAGCTCGATGTGTCATATTTACACCGAGTACGGTAGGTACATGAAATACTAAAGGTAATTTATTACATAACAATGTCAACTGTACAAGGTGTGTCACTTTGTACGTTTGATATGATACAGGGTGCACTAATTTGTGAGTATACTACCGGTGGCGACGCTAAGAGAGTTTCAGCAGGTGACATACTACCGTGACACACAGAAGGCCCTGGGGCACACCGCGGTGCACCAGTCGCTCTATTCTGTACAAATCTCACCGTGAAAGCTTGGTGAGCTTAAGGTAACCTTAAAGTAAGCTGTCAGTTGTGTCAATTCTTCGCATTCATTAGAATGACAGCTCACTTTTTAACGGTGAGATCTTTGCAGAACATACGGGTAGGTATAGGGTAAAAAGGGTTTTAGGTTCGATTCCCAGGTCGAGCAAAGTGTTATTGGGTTTTTCCGTCAAGTTTTTTACAGTAGTAGCTTGAATTGGATTTGGGCCCGGTTAAGAGCAATATGTAGAGCACTGGTGGCCCAGTGGTAATAACCCTGACTTACGAGTTGTAGGTCGTGAGTTTGAAACCAGACAGGCGCTTTACTTTGAGTAAATAATTTCGTCTCTCAAAACGGTGAAGGAAAACATCGTGAGGAAACCAGCATGTCCTAGAACCAACAATTCTAAGACATGTGACATCTACCAACCCACGCTGGGCCCGCGTGGTACATTATAGCCCATTTTTTCTCGATTAGAGGAGGCCTGTATCCCGGCAGTGAGAAAATTATAGGCTGATTATACTAAGAGCAATACGTTCAACGTATTGTACATGAGACGTTAACAACTGGCGAGATGTCGGTGTATATTGTAGTACACCTCTGTTTGCCCATGTGGGAAAACAGTCGTCATGGGTTACCATTAACAGGAAGCACAGATAAATAATAGTGTCTTCCTAACCTAAATGTCAAAAAAAGTGACATTAAGTCTGCTAGAATCAAGTGGGATTGGGCGGGCCATGTATACAGGATGCATCGAGACAGGTAGACTAGTGTCGTCATGCAGTGGGTGGCAATGGGTGCCAGAAGACGGGCGTCGTCGCCGAGGCAGGCCTAGGAAACGCTGGCGTGACGACCTATATGATAGATAGATAGATGCGTTTATGGAAGATTGGTCTGAGAAGGCAATGAACAAAGAACAGTGGTAAGTTATAGGGGAAACCTTTGTCCAGCAGTGCTACAGAAAAAGTTGAAAAAAAAAAAAAAGCACTCATTCAATCTTCATAAATGGCCTAAATAAAAATCTCTCCAAACAAAGTAGTCCTTCTGTACCTTCCAGTTGGTGCGACGTTCCTACGTTCAAGTTAATTAGCATACGCCAGGACTTACAGAGCTTCCTAACATGTTGCAACTTATTAACTTCACAGAAAATACTCCGACTCCCGCTCTAAGTGTTTTTATTGCACTCTGCTTAAAAGGTTTCTCATTACTTATGTGTGCCACGACTCACGAGGTAGTTACACGTGAGATATCGATAACACATGATTGTGATGTACCTTACGATTTAATGGCCGCTAGCGTCGATAGACACCTGTGGCTTTTGATAGGTAGCTGACTCAAAAGTCCGATGTTCTGCGTCGGACTTTCTTGCGCTATATTTAGATTTGTTAGATTTGAGTACCTTAAGGTGATATATTGAAAAAAATGTGCTTACTCTTTATAGTTTACAAGGAATAGGGATTTAACATTTTGGTGTATGTTTTTAAGCTATTGCATAGCTTTTATCGTGGGCTTTGAGCACGGCGACCGAATCAAGAAATTCCGTAACGAAAATAAAACCTAACACCCCCACTCCGCCTACCATGTAGCTCGGCCGAGCGTTCGCTTAACGTGTATGTATATGGCACGACTGTACGAAGCTCGCCCGGATCGAGACGAGCTGCTCCAAAATCGGACGAATACGTAAGCAGATTGCATAAGTTGATAAAAAATGCTATGCAATAGCTTTACCGCGGCAGTCACCGAGGGCCACACGTGTTTTTTTGACGGACAATAAAAGGAATATACAATACAATGAGATTTTCTCGATACAAAAAAAAATTAAAGTTCTTTCTATGTTTTTTTGAGTACCAAGGCGTAACGCTTATGATTTATTCAATGGAGTTTACTTTAAAACATAAAATGTAATCGTATTAAAGTTCAAAAACCTGTATTAGTTTTAATAATACTTTTTATTTAGAAAAGACGGCAATATGTTTTGGCACATACGTTGTTTTATTTCGAGCGCACACACATTATCGCCATCCCTTCTTTTGCGAATCAAATCAAAAGTAACGTCATCACCCTCGTTATTTCATAAATCAGTCGCCCGGTGGGGCTCACTGACGATGAATCTATGTATTTTTTTTTTGCAAATCGGTGCAATGACATTTATGTGATTTAAATAATTGTGTTTACAGAAAAAGTTAGTAGCTTACCAAGTCAAAGTAATTATTTAATACGATTAGTGTTGAATAGGTATTTTGACTGTGTGTGTGTGTGTATTCACAAGAATACACACACACACACAGTCATAGTCACAAGACTATGAACAATATTATACTTCTATTATGATTTCGTGACGACATTTAAATTATTTATGAAAATAGAAATACATAAAAAACCAAAACTGAACAGTAACTGCAACGTTAGGGGTAACTGTACAGTGCAAGCAATGAACTCATTCAATAGCAATAAGATGAAAATAATAGTGAGTCGAATTCACCACCTTCACTAAAGCATTAATACCAGCAACAATCTATTCCCGCCTTGCAAAGTAATATTGGGAAAGCATTTAATTTTTTTGAGAAGAATGTCTGTTTTTATACCTACAACTTATAATAAATCGTTAATATAAAGAAATAGGCAAAATATATAATTCGATTTTAGGTTTGAAATACGGCAAAAATACATCAATATGTCAAGTACTTTTACTACAAATGATAGAGCACAAAAAAGCAATGGAGCCGCATTTAAATTGTGAAAAATGAAAATTGCAAAAAAAAATGTGTAAATGCCGAGTAAAAATAAAGATAGTGTTTTTTAAATCAGTTCCCATAAAACCTTTGAGAAATTAAAAAAAAAAATCGTAACTCGAAAACTATCAAGAATCGCCGAACATATGTATGTGTGTGTGTATTATTTTATTTTTATTTTTTTTCTTTTATTTTTTTATATGTACATGGGGTATTTTTGGATACCCCTGGGTATGAGGAATGTATTTTTCTTTTATGACGTCGCTATTTGGACCAGCCTGTATAACTCATTTTCGACAAAATGTCCCGTATGTTATTTCATATTTTGTTTGATACATAAGAATGTTATGTATCTTATGTATATATTCACAATATTAACACCAGAATTATGGACAAACTATGTGCTCCTTTCCACCGGCTTCATACATATATGGTTCATAATTCATTTGTTAACCTTTTATAACAAGCTACCCTCTTCTTTGCTCGATTTGCCTTTTATTGCGTTTAAATCTAAAGTAAAATGTAACCTTTGTTCAAAGGCATACTATTATATCAACGACTACTTAAACGATAAGAATAGTTGGTCGCTGTGATTAATTCAAGACAATGTTTATGTTCTTTCTCCAGAATTAGCTTACCTACTAACAGGTTATATTAGTTCATAAAATGGTTTATATTATGCACTGCATAATACAATTTAAGAATTTTCATTTTAATTACTTTTATTATTGGCATGATCTACTCATTAAAATGTTTTTTTTTTAACTTCTGCTTTCAATGGGTTAACCGACTTCAAAAAGGAGGAGGTTCTCAATTCGTCTGTATTATGTTTTTATAGGTTTTTTACGCGATGTTTCCGGCAATTGTGGATCGATTTCAAATATTCTTTTTTAGTGAGCTGAAATTTATACTAGCTGAGCCTATGTGTGATTTTTATAATAAATGTTTTGAGGAATCTATCTTCGCGAACCAGCTTAAAGTAGCCAAAGTAATACCTGTCTACAAAAAAAGGCAGTAAAAATGATTTTAAAAACTACAGGCCTATCTCTGTCTACAAAAAAAGGCAGTAAAAATGATTTTAAAAACTACAGGCCTATCTCCTTGCTACCAGTCCTGTAAAAATATTTGAAAAGATCGTAAAAAATGACTTTTAGCTCACGTGTAGATAGGGTGTTAAACCATAGACAGTTCGTTTATTAAAAAGGTGTTGGCACATCCGACGCCATATATACTTTACTTGATGACGTAATAGGTAAAATAAATAATAAGATGAGAGTGGCCGGAATTTTTGTTGACTTAAGTTCCGCGTTTGGCACTATAGACCACGAGTTACTTCTTAAAAAAATGACGCATTATGGTATAAGAGGTAAGGCCTTAAAATTATTCTCTTTATATCCCACAAACAGAAAAATGTACGTAGAAATTGACAAAATACAAAATGGCTACAAAAGGGTTTACAAATCAGCAACAGTAATGATGACTACGGACGTCCCGCAGGGATCTATATTAGGATCTGTTTTATTTATCTTATTTATTAATGACTTTATAGAGGTAAGAGGAACAGGGTGTAAAGTTCACTCAAACCTCCATAGAAAAGGGAGGATCCTCCGACCAGACGGGTGTTGTGTCTGGTGGGCAACTGTCCAACGGTTGATGTCGGGATGTTGTATATATGCTAGTTGCGCGGTAAACTCTGCTTGCGCGATGCAGGATTTTGCGTGACGTCAGTCTGACGCGTAGCTCGCATGTGGCGTTGTAGATGCCGCTACAACTTAATTAATTACATGAATACAATTTGACCTGACATCCCAACAAGCAAAGTAATCTTATAAAAAAATATGATAAGTGTATTAACACTTATAAGATTCTTATAAGTGCATTGGTGTAGACTATTTTACTTATAGTAGCATTTCACAAGCCTTAATTTACTCAGGAGCATTTGCTTCTATAACTTAGTCTTCTAGTAAATACAAGTTTAACTAATAGAACAGTTATAAGACTCATATACTTATAAATGCATTTCACAAGACTAAATATACTCAAGAGCATTGGTTGCTATAACTAAGTCCTATAGCTACTACAAGATTAACTTATAGGACAGTTATAGGATACATTTACTTTTAACATACTTATCAGAGATCCTTATAAGTATTGGCATCATCGTCTTGTCGAAGTCTCTTATATGATTGTTAGCATGTTACGAATACGCTATGAGAGCAAACATGCTTACAAATTACTTGACCAAGTACTTTGTAAGTAAACGTCAGCCATTTTGTCAACTTATAGTTTGTCATCTCATAGTCAAGTGCAACAGATTATGTAATGGAGGGTTCCGTCGAAAATGATGCTGTACCTGTTGAGTGCTATTCTAATCATGAAGAACAGGAAGAAAAGGCCATGAGGAAGAATATGATTCAGAAATAAAAGAAAGCACAGACTCTGAAAAGAATCATGAATTACTTCAAGATATACAAAGCTGGGCTATAAAATTGAATATAATGCATTTGACACCAAATGAACTATCAATAATATTATACAAAAGAATTTAAAACATTCTACCCAAAGATGCACGAACTTTGTTAAAAACAAATAAAAGTCTTGTAAACTTGCTTAAACAGTTGACGGACGAAAAAATAATCAAAGCTTAGTCAGATTTAACGGGTGAGGTTGATAAACAATTCATGAGGAACCCTAATTTGTTTTAAAATGGAGGAGAAGTGATAGTTACCAAAACTGTAATAAGTACTAATTTGCTAATAGTGATTCTATAAAGTACTCAATGAAGAGCATTTTTAAAACATGGCGAATATTCACAAGAATCATTGAAATTAAATTTTAACAACAACTTCACAATGTTCAATTTTGCTCTAGGCGTTAAGAAAAAATCAATATGCGGTACATATTCACAGTAAATTTGACTTCCCCACCAGTTTCCACACTATATTCAAAAAGTAACCAGCTATATTAAAAACGAATGAATACTAATGGAATTATTTATATTAGTAAGGAATATAAAAAGAAACAAATTTCTCAAATACAAAACACGTGCACGTTACAGTTTATACCTATATAATGTACTTATAACAAATAACCAAGTATGTTACAAGCGCATTATAAAATTGATAGGTTTCATAAGATACTGGAGTCAAAGCGTTATAGAAGCACTAGTGCCTGTAACTGCATAGGCTAAGATTGTTTCCTGTTCTATAAGTGTCTTTATGCTGTTGAAGATCTATAACGAAATTCTTGTATACGTCGTATTTGTGCATTGTTGTAATATTTAACGTATTTTTCCTAGTTTCTTTTTTAAACCGTTTAGTTTCAGATACAATTTATTGTTCATGAATAAACAAATAAACAAAATGGATAGGGTATGCCGCAGGGGTGGTCACATATAATTTTTATTAACTTTGCTGGGGAAGTTTTTCAGTTAGCTTCAATAAACGTATTTTTACCACTTAGTGTATAATGATGATGTTATAATAACTTCCTGTCACTGTTATTTACAAAGCAAGTAGTCGTATACGATTTTTTGTGGATTAGGTAACACAACTAAAGAGTGAAAAATAAAACTTTGTAACCAAAAAAAAAAAAAACAACCGTTTCCAAAAAAATTACTACAGAATGAAAAAAATATTTCGGAAGTCGGTGGCAAAAAACGAAAATACAAAACCAAAGACACCGACTTGTGAAATTAAAGTTATTATCATATATATCCGTGGTTATTATTCACGATGTAGTGTTTTTTTTGGAAGTCGTTGTTATATGAGTTGTATGTGGTTAGCTAGCGACCTCGAGAATTGATCATAATATTCTTGCCTGAGCAACCGGCAGCAAGTTCGTCATGCTCCCTTAGATGTCACTGCTTGCGGTAGCGCGAGGGATCGGGTGCCTCCTTCCCTCAAATATGGCGAGGGGGGTAGTGGCTGATCTTTGCGTTAAGTTCGTATACGGGTGCTGTTTGTGGTGACTGGTCGTCTTGCTGACCATGGTATTGTTAATAGCAATTAACTGTTTAGTCTATTTATTTCTTCGATGGTTCTAGTTGGTGACTTCGAGTTACAGATACATGTAAGCGGGCACGCCTGTATCCCTGGTGGATTTTATGTACGTTTTAAGTTTTTATTTCTGCTTGAGTAAAATTTTCTTTGTTTTTGTTGACATAAATATGATAAATAATTAATTTTAATGTTTTGTTTCGTAATGTTAATTAATTTGCATAGAAACAGGTTTTTTTAACTGAACAGACAGCTGTGCTGCTGGGCAGTTTGTTGCGCCACTTTTTCTTACCAGCTAAAGCATTAGGAAGTGGTGAAGGGCGGACGCTTTTGGGGGACTGTCTTATGTAATTCTGACGTTAAAAAAAAACCAGTCTAGTTTGAGCCTTTTGAAATAACTTCTTCTTGGCGTGTCGATGGCAAATATGTATTACTTATAATAAAAATGTAATGATGTATTTTTTCTTTTGCCCAAGTGTTAATTTTTTGAATTTTTTGTTAGTTCGATTCCCGGTTTAGGTAAGCTTGTCGAGAAATCTCTGAATGCAGTTTTGTTTCTTTTTAAAAATAAAGGAATGTTTCCTTTAAGTAAAATAATCTATCATAAGGATTTAAAGTAGTTTCCCTTCAGGGCCCATTGATTTTTTCCACCTGTATACAGCCACTGACCTCTAATAATATATATTGTATATTAGAGGTCAGTGTATATAACGAATCACAATAAATACTTCATACCGATAATATTAAACCTTAAACATAAGCGGGAGTACACCTCCATTTAAGAATTTGGAGACTGTAGTACTTATTGAATGTGGTGCGGCATTGCCCCTCGATCAGTCTTAACTCATGTAAAATACGAATCATAACAGATTTCCCACTAAATGATCAATCTAACACTCGTAATACCGACTGCAAGGCGATGCGCGTCAAAATGGCAGTCGACAAGTCTTATTCGTATGACGTCACTCCGGCCTTCCGACAGCCGGGACACTCGCCCTCGCCACCAATAGAGTGGGCGTGACACGAGTGTCGGCGTGTCGCCGCGTCGACAGTGTCACGCTGATTGCGGTACGACGCACGGATAGACGTACCGGTGCTGTGAGAGGTAGGGATTATGAACTAATCGGTAGTAGAACGTTGCGCAAGTCGTTTGGGTAAGCCAAGTGTGTTCATATTTTTTTGTTTTTTTTCAATAAAAATCTACGTCAGTTTATGTCTTGTATACTCGTAAACTCATTGAGTGTGTAATTTCTGGAATTTCTTACCTAATATTTTCATTAAAGAAGGAGTCTTTCTCTAATATGAAATTGCGTTTAATCAAGATCGAAGTTCCAAATATGTATCTTCCAGTCTTTTTCTTTTGCAAAGAAGCAGCCATCGTGTGAGCTCGCGTCAGTTAGCCTCACATTAATAATAAAAGCCGTGTGTTCTCACCAAGTTAATATCTCAGTAATTTGCTATGACGGCTTACCGAGCGCACAGAGTAATGGATGTGATCACAGAGCGTCGCGTCGTTGGCACTGGGACTTTGTACCGTTTTATTGCATATGTTAGCTGCTCTGTGGAACATTCGTTTTAGGAAACGTTTGGTATTTTTTTGCAATCTTTTTTATTCATGTTCGATGATATATAAATTGTTTCCACATCACGTGCATTCGAAGTGAGCGCTTACGTATTTGTGAAAACTCCATTGCGTTCAATTCATTTGTTTGCGTACCTACTAATTAAACTGAAAAGCGTTGATCAATCATTTTAATAACTTCGCAGCGAGTAATAGGAACTTTACCTAGCACGTGAACGTTATAGGAACGTTATTCAATTTGATACAATTTTTTTATTTTATTACTGTAACCTGTGTTTTTATTGTTGACATATGCCATTTTTGTATTATTGTAACATTTTTACTGTAGTTCAAATGATTTGACATTAATTTGTATTTTTTTATTATTATGTTTTCTTAATTTTTATTTATAATTATAATATAGAATGCCTATGTGACGGTAGAACATGGAGGACTCTTATAATAAAACATCGATTTACTAAATATCCATGTTTGGAAACCAATAAATGATTTGATTTGATTTGTGACTGCACGTTTTAGTAGTTACGTACCGCCGCGATGTGGATGCACCGCTGGCCGCGATGCTTCTCTAAAAGCCTACTTAAAATGTTTTTTTCTGAATAATCAATTAATGAAGAGGCCTACTCCCCATACATGCCTTACTATTTTCACCTTCCATTCAATTTCGCCCTCAGCGCTCTGCTGAAGCTGTTAAAATAATGAATGAAGATTTAGATAGGATTTGAGCATGGTTAAGAAGAAAGTCTCTGGTTCTGAACCTCGAGTATAACACTAGAATGTCATAGTGTTCTAGAACGAATAGCGGTAACTAACCGCAAAACATTAACACTACAATGGATAAAAGGACACAATGGATCACTGGGTAACAATGCAGCTGACAAACTGGCTAGAAGAGTATCCAGCGCGTCAGTCTGTGGACCCGAACCAATCGTGCCCATCACCTTCAACCAGCTACGCAGCTGGCTATAGGAGTTCACCCACACACAAGCGGAGAGTAGGTGGACCTCGACACCGGGCTGGTAGGCAGTCCAGGGAAGCTATACCATCCTTAAATGACAAGCTAACCAGACATTTATTACGCCTGGACAGGAACGGTCTGCGCCTGGTGACGGGGACCATCACGGGACACTACTCGCTAAACAAACACTTCCACACAATAGGCATAACGGACAGTTCTCTGTGCAGGCCTTGCATGGAGGCTGAAGAAACCGTTGCCCATGTGCTATTTGAATGCACAGTCGTCACCCAGATTAGGACACAAACCCTCGGGGCACCCAGATCCTACACAGATGCTCTCAAGAGACCAGGAGACATTATCAACTTCTGGAGGGAGGCGGGCTGGTTAGAATAACCATCGACGGCCGCCATGGCCCACGCACAATGGTCCGCATGAAGGACTAAGTGCGAAAACCAAAACTCCCAAAGAAGAAGAAGAAGAAGAAGTCATACACACTACAATACTTCACATTATTTATTTGGACCACTTTCTTGCCTTATCTAATATTCACTCGTTGTTTTATTTGTATCATTACTTTATTTTCTTTTAATGGAACACATTCACACAGTACCTTTTATATTGCCAGCCGGTCGCCTGTGCAGCTGCGCTCGCGTCTCATCGTTTGACATAGACTTCACACAATAGTCTATAACATAGACAAGTGATGTCGGATCGTCGGGCGAGGGTCGATCTCATGGTATTTTTTTTTTTTGTCAACTATTTTTTATTACTTTATTTTCCCATTATTTTTTATCAAAAAACAACAATATTTAATCCGCTAGTGGGATTTATAGATGTCCGTAGGTGTGTTCATGGCATCACAGCGGGCCCTATCGGTATACCAGCGGTGCAGTTTCTTTTTTTTAAATCGCAGCAATTTGCTGAGATAGAAGCCTTTTTAGCCTCGCACAGGTCTTTTATTATTTACTTGTTTATTGTCGTTTTTAATGTTAATTTTAAATGCTAATTTTTTATTTTATTTTTACTGTTTGCATTTCCTATGCGTGTCAAAAATATATTTTTTTCTTTTTTTCTTTCTTTCTGAATCATTAACATAAAATCATTAATGTGGGATTTATAAACTCTTGATTTTTGGTTTGAACATTTAATGAATACAGACCGAAATATTCGGTCATTCCATAGAATATATAATTCACATAGCGACTACATCCTTCAGGTATTCTTTTACCAGCAGATATCAAACAGGTCTTCAACAGGTCAGGTTTTCAGGTCTATGAGTTTTATGGAAACATAATAGAGCTGTTTTGCATTAAAACAAAACAGTTATTAAGTTATGAAAAACACATAGCATTGGAGCAATATGCTTGCTGTTGAGTTTTAAAGACTTCTATGAATGATTCTTTACTAGTGAAAGATCCAGCTCCCTGTAACCCTAGTTCATCGCGAGGTCTGCCATATTGAAAGATCACAGGTAACGAAGAGGGAATAAACGAGTTTATTTTTACTATATAAGGCAAAATCTAAGACTGCATCTTCAACCAATGCTATGTGTTATTCATAACATAATAACTGTTTTGTTTTAGAGAAAAACAGCTTTATTGTTCATTTATTCATATTCATATTCATTTATTCACATTTGAATAGAGTAAGTACAATTGGTGGTTTCACATGTTACATTTTTTGCCTTATATTCTATTTAGCCTTAGTATGGCATGTGAAGCTTAATCATGCAAGATAATATAATGTCGCTTATAGATAATGTAGATGTAGATAATATAAATAAGGATGGGTATTTAGTCATAATCAGTACATGCCTTTGAGATTCAAGTGTCTAATGTCAATTATACCTGGCGAACTACAGTGTCCAGCACCAGTAATTTTTTTTTTTTTTTTAACATATTGCACATTATTTCTGTAACCACTCATTTATTGAGTAAATCATTTTTTTAAGATGTAGCTCTTTAAGCTTTTTCTTAAATTTTGTTTAGTTCTATTTGGTTGTTT
Source organism: Dryobotodes eremita (assembly GCA_917490735.1). Lineage (NCBI taxonomy): Eukaryota > Metazoa > Arthropoda > Insecta > Lepidoptera > Noctuidae > Dryobotodes > Dryobotodes eremita. Next base: position 17,501,363 of record OU823266.1, read on the forward strand.
TCTATGAAATGCTCTTCGAGCACCTGAGTGGGTACACACTTAAGTGCTAGTATTAGGTATAGATTGATATTCAAAGACTGCAATGAAAACAACCAGCTATAACTTTCTGATTGAAACACGGTTTCTGATCTGAAAATATGAAGTTGAGAACTTGTCAAACTCTACTTTAGAATTGCTTAAAGTGATAGCCCGTGAAATTCAAATTCTCAGTTCAGAAACAGGCTTTAATAGACCGGCTCCTTGACAATCCAAAAAATGGTTTAATTAAAATAAATACATTGTGTTCAAGTTTGAAAGTTAAGTTTTATTGAATAGGAAATACGTACCACGAATAACGAATCGAATGAATAATTTCCATGCTATGCACATAATTTACATATGAACCTGTCTATCTCAAAATTCTTGGAAATGCCTCGACATAATATATTCTGTAATAACAAAGTGGGTATCAAAGCAACCGCTGTTATTGCTCCAGTGACGAGCTCGTTGCCAGGCGCCACAAATTGCCTCGTGCTTTTGGGAAGCTATTGCTGTCTTGATCGACCTGCTACAGATACCGAGAAACGTTCCTTTATTCATGCGTTACTCCTGTTTCAGTATCAATGATGCTTTGCATGTGGGAACTGGTGAGCGAATGTGTGTGTGTGTGATGGTGAGCGAGGGTGTGTGTGTGCTGTAATCAATGCATTGCAATGATTTGGCGTTGCTCCGGATTGAGCTCAAGTGACATCTGTCTCGATCAAGCTCTGTGTGGTCGTTATCCCACACCTCAAGGTATATTCAAGAAGCGAGTGACAGAACTATATGCAAGGATTGATTTTAGTTTGGCTTTTGTATTTAAAATTGGTAAAGACTTTGGAAATTGATTGCAAGAAATGTGATAATACAGAGCTAGAATCCGGAACCCTATTTTGATAAACAAATAATAAGTTCTTGACAGACTACATAAAAATAACCCACATAAGTTAAGATAGTCCGCGAGATGTCTAATATTCTGACGTGCCATTCTTGCATTGCCAAGTATGATAGCCATATAACTGTCAAAAAGAAAGGAAAACTGAAGGAGAATAATGAATATCCCAACATAACATATTCTGTACATTTTTGATCTGCAGCTCAGATAACACGCTGACGTCAGACGGCGCGCGTCGGCAGCCGGCGAGCGGTCAGACGTCAGGGTCGCGACCTGACGATATTAGCGTTATCATGCAATATTATGGATTAAGAAATACTACGTAGCCGTATAACAAAGCCATTTCATACGAGGGTAAAGAATGACAGTTGTGATTTGAATGTACGAACAATTTAAGTGGATAGTCACAGTAAGTGTTTTACTTTTGTTAGAGCCTTCGAATTATAAATGGAACTCAGTACAGTTAACAGGAAACGCAGTTAAAACGCAGCGTGTGGTATAGGACTGTTGTTTGTCGCCAAATACCCGGCACTTGGCATGCACCGATACCCCTCCTCCGTCCGCGCAACCTCATTATTCCAATGCAGTTATTTTTCAACATTCTGGATAAAAATCTTTCTTATGTAGGCCCCATGAGCCACAAATCATTACATTTGAAGGATGCATGCATATATTCTCATACGGGCGCGATATGCTGCCCATCAATAATTTGCACGAACAACAAAGGGCACGCAGGTAGTGCTACAATAATTATAGGGAACGATAAAATGTCAGAACCTCACCATTTACAAGTAAAGATCGGTATGAAAGTCGTTGCATTGCTCGATAGTTTTCGTGCTGATATAATTTTATTTGCTACGCGTCTAGCAGACGGATAGACAGACGGTGATCCGGCAGCAGCCGCCGAGACGCGAACTGATACAAACACGGCTTTGGAACCGTGAAGGAAATGGGGATATATTTGCCTTCTAACGTCTTGTTCTATTCTACACTACAATTTCGACATTTATATCTGTAATTTTTATGGTGTACATAATAAAGAGTATTCTATTATATTCTTGTTACTCAGATTTATAGCTTGCAAGTATCTGTCCGAGGATTGCTTTTTTGCTGTTGAAAGTAATGTTCGGTTTTGCATTTATGTCTAGGATGTCACCAGCAGTCTCTCTTGTGTCACTGAATGTCACTCGGTGAGTCACTTTGTCAAGCGGTATAAAGTGATACTGACGAAGACTGAACACTGGTGGTGAGAGTCACTACTCACACCATCAGTCTCTCTGATATCAACATCAGTATCTTTGGCGCCACCATCATTTGTCGCCACATGTCACTCTAGTGTCATCATGGCTGTGTCATTCTGGCGTCACATAGATCTGGTATCACCTTGAGTTATTTGGTCTCACCGTCAGTATGTCATATCGGTCTCTCTCTTGTCACCATCAGTCTCTCTAGTGTCACCATGTGTCACTGTTTGTCACTGTTATAGGAACCTGCGACCAGACTGAGCCTGACAACTAGCTGGTTGTTGGTCTATTTGCCAAACTATGACATAGAAAGTAACAAAATAAGTCAATAATACTTGTTTGAACAAAAAAGATATCCCTTGCATTATAGTTTCGGGATCTCCATGTTTACTATGCATGTTCGGTGTATGGTGTGATGGTGTACGCGTCCCGCGGCGCGGCCGTGGCCTGTGACGAGCCGGCGCGACGCTCCGACACTCTGTCACGAGCCAACTGACACAGGCAAGCTATAACAGTAAGACAACTATAACAGCACAAAAGTAATTTAGAGAACTACTATTTTACGTGAAAAATAATTGAGATCATGACGATGAGCCGTTGAAATATTTAACTCAGTAAGTTGTTCACTAGAACAGTCTTTGTGTATCTACCTTTTGGGCGCTGACGTATTAAACGGCTTGTTTGAGTAGCTTTCTTGTCGTATTATCTGATCAAGTGACTTTCTTGCAAGTAATACTTCTTAGATTGATTTCTCTCTTTAATATTGAGAAATGTGTAATTACTCTATATAAGCCATCAGTTTGAAGAGGACGAAAAAACAGTATATTAATCGAAGTTATCATTGTTTTTACTTAATGCAATTGGAAATCGTTTGCAGTTGTATTTCTGTGCCGCGCGTGGTAGTGGCCCACTTCCCGCGGCGAGTCCACGTGATGTATGGCGACACGCGCGCGAATATTTCACGCCGCTCTTAAATTCAACGTAATGCGAACTGTGGCGCCGAACACGCCAACGAGATCTCACTCGTTTACTGAATATATCATATTTGAATGGCGGCGGACTGCTACCAAGCGTGGGACTGTGACCGACGCACTTGTAGATAGAGATCACTTGCAACTCAGTAAAGTACTTCATAATAAAAGGCTTTGTAAAATTTAGATACTACCAAAAAAAATTGGCCCCAAATTAGTTACATGAAAACATAACGTAATGTATTGAGCTCGTTTTTCTCTTCGTCAGTAAATTGAATCGCAATCAGCAGACGGTAATAGTTGCGAAGCGACGTTTAAAAACACAGCGCCTTTGCAATTATCGCGCTAGATCAGCGCCTTGTCGCATCGCACCGCATCGCACAGCCTCGCATCGCATCAACACATGATATCGATATCGATATCTTTCTTGGAAGTGAAGCATCGGTTTACTGCAGTAAACCAATGCTTCACTTCCAAGAAAGATAATAATTGATGGGATCTTCACTTCGTCTGAAATATGAGCGTAACTGTGACCAGACTTGATGGACGCTTTTTTCATGTAGCCTTGTCAAATTCAAATTCAAATATTTTTATTTGAAGAACATAGGTAAAACAAAGTACAGATTTCAATATTAATAAAATGAGCGCTATGTCTTGCCGTCAACGGCGTACAAATATTCTAATTATAATTTCTTATGACTAATTAATTGGTAAAAAAAAACAATCAAATTAATAATTGAATCAATTAAGTATAACAATACAAAATCAAAAATATTAAATTAAAAGCGTTCAATTCATTAATTAAAATAACAATAACTTTGATCAGATAACAAAACATTAAAATGAAATTAGATTATATAAAACAATTAAATTATTTACCAATTGTGATAAATAACTTTGCCCCATTTATTTATTTAATATATTTATTCACAAACAATCAAACAATTCAAACAAAAAATAAAATAATAATAATATAGTTAAATTCAATCTCGAAACTTGTCCTGTTTCGTGGTGCGTGCATATTGTTATACAAACCAGACCCAAACTTAGTAGGAAGGACTCACGGAATCCACCGGGAATTTCATAAACACCAATATAGCAAGTTATATCTGAGGGGAGCACGGAGCAAGTTTACTCATTTATATTATGAGTACATGATCCGTGACGCCACTCTGCTCTGCTCGCTCTCGCTCAGCTCCGCTTCGCTTCCGCCATGTTGTCGAGCGGTGATTATCTTTATGGATTATTGTTGGTTTAAAACTGAGAATAAAATGCAATCAGCTGGGCTGCCTCCCGAGTATTAAATGAAAGCCGACTTTAAACAATTGTCATAATTCGTATTGGGCGAATGGAGGCGCTCGCCAATTAATACGTGTTCGAGCGATCAGATTTATTTTAAACCTTTTTTGTTTATCACAATAACCTGTCGACAGCCTGTCCGACCGGTTAGCCGCCGCCGCGCTGCCGTAGCGCAAGTACCTACATCGTCATACTTATTTCTTATTGATGTATATCTTTACATTGCACTCACATTAACTCACATAGAAAAAGATAGCTGTGTAGCTTTCAAATAAACTGTCCATTTAATTCACCTATTTGAAACCCTAATACCCACCACTGTAACAATCTGAATGATTTACCTAATACCTTCTAAACTTAGTACCACACTATTAAAAATTTAAATTTTTCCTAAACTATAGAAGTCAGAGTTTTTTAATAAAACACCTCTTAAAACAAATTTGATCAACTTTCTTTGAAATTGTAGTTTATTATACATTAATATCGTTTTCAACTTAAAAAAAGATAAAAACCAAAAAATTGCCAGTTCTAACATACTGGCAAAAAACTCAAACAACATTTTTATAAGTTTATTTTACGCCTTATTTACATTTTAATAACCGATATTGCCTCCTTGGGGTCTGATTGCAGCTTCGGACAGGTTTGGCATACTGACGACGAGGTTTTGGAGGTGATGTCGGGGAATATTCTCCTATTCTTCGATCAGGGCCTTTTTGGGGGTCCTGAGTGTGATAGGCGGAGGTCTGCGGCTTCTGACCAGCCTCCTGAGCTCATCCCAGGCGTGCTCGATCAGGTTGAGCTGAGGACTTCTTGATGGCCAAACCATCCAGTTTATACCAACCTCCTGAATGTACTCTTGTATGACCCGAGCGGTGTGTCGCCGGGCGTTATCCTGCATCAGTATCGATCCATCACCCATATTTAATAAATATGGCTCTGCATACTCATTAAGGATCTCTTGAGCATATCTTTTCCCAGTCAGGGTGTCATTTTATATGGCCACTAGCTCTGTGCGACCTTCTGAAGGGATGCCAGCCTCCACACGTAGTGGACTCTTTTTGTGAAGCAGGTTTGAATGTATCGCTCACCAGGTACACTCTTCGCCTTCCATTAGAACTGAATAGTGAGAATCGAGACTCATCAGTGAACAAATTCTTGCCCATTCTTCTTCACTCCACTGTATTGTTCACGGGCGTAGCGCAGTCTTGCTACTCGATGCCCTCTCTCCAATTTGGGGCCATTTGCTGACCTTTGGGGCTTCAGGTTTGCTTCAGCAAGTCTTCTTGTCACTGTACTGTCACTAATGTAGTCTCTTCGGGTCTGAAGAAGCTGTTGCTGGACTTCAACTGCATTGAGGTTGCGATTTCTCAACACAAAGGAGACAAGATAGCGGTCTTCTCGGGTACTAGTGCACCCGGGTTTGTCATTACAAGGTCTCCTGAGATGGTTTCCAGTTTCTTCGTAGCTGTGCTTCACCTGCCGGACAGTTCTTAATGTTATACCCACTATTCTTGCAGTACGACGCATACATGCCTAGTTCCAGAAAAGCCATGATTCGAGCACATTCTTCGGGGTAAAGAGGCATGATAATTAAAGTTTACGTGCTGTAGATACCTTGGCGTTTGAATCAAAATTCATCGATTAAGAAATAAATTTGAAAACAGAAACAAATAACAAGTCGAAAGTAAGACAGCAATTTGAAAAGGAGTGTTTTTGTTACTGAAGGTTTTTTCAGCCATTCATTAAAATAAGTTTATCGACTATAAAGATTTTATATTTAAAAAAAAACTTTTTGTAATCCTTTTTATTTTGAAAATATAATTATCTTGTGTACTTAAAAAAATATTGCAAGTTTAAAAGAGTGGTAGTATTCTTTGAAGGCCCTGGTATTATGAGCTGAAAGCTAACAAATTCTTTGCCTATTTCAGTGCTTACACGCACTACAATACAAATTCTTCTTCTAAATAACTATAGATAACAGCCCAATAAATCCACTTCAGTAGGTAACGATCACTCAAACAATATTTGACTATCAGAAATTTATTAAATTTAAAATTAAGTGTTGTCGATCAAGCCGAATTTTCGTATTTAAATTTATTGCAATTATCGAATCGAACAAATTCCATATCTTTAGTAATATAAAAATGCTACAGTTACAGTTGAACGCATCCGTGTCCATTCGATTATCGGATTATGTCGTCGATGGCCCCCGTGGGCGACCCCGGCCCCCCAGCCCCGGGCCCTTGCGGCCCCGGACTATCGGGCCGCGCAGATTAACATGTGTATTTTAATTTGTGGAGCGTCGATCTCACGATAACACGCATCAACAGCCCCGGTATATCGTGATATCGCACAACGTTTATTATTTTCCCGATTTAATTAAAACAATAAGCCGTCGATGTAACTCCAACTGTTTTGTTTTTTATTGTTCTACACTCAACACCCAGCGAGATTGCCAGATAAAGTTTCATCCAATCAATAGAAGTGGTGAGCATATAAATAGGTACTCAATGGTTGGTTACATAAGCGACGTATAATAATTGTCTCCTATACGTTATTCATGAGCGTGAGAAAACGACAGCAAACAATGTGAAGCTCAATTAGTACGATAGTCGCAGAAAGAAAACACGTTAGCATATTACAATAAATCTTGTGAATTATATTCACGTAGCTATTAAAATATGAAATGTATGCCATAAGAGGACACTCGATATATTGACTAGCGTTCTCGTACGGCTCGCCCGCGGCGGCGGTGGCGGCGGTGGCGGCGGTGCCTAATATCGGCCTTTCAAAAGCGTTGAGGGATCGCGAGGGTCTGTGAAGCCTGTGCTCAATGGGTGAGGATTTGCGCAATCCCTCGCGAGATATTGATGGTCGTGAGCGAGCATCGGAAGCAAGGCGCATTATGCGAAGAGACAGTTTTTGTGAGGAGTGACGTCATCGAGGGGAGGCTTTAGCGCTCACATTCACTGGCGATGGAACTGTACAGAACGACGTGTTAATGACACTGAAAGTCTTTTAATGTTATACCTATAACTTTAGTATTTATGTGTTTGGTTGTACATAGGACCACCGAAGCACTCTTCAAAGTGCCCTACAGTGATCATGTATTTGTAATAAATATATTGAGTATTAGTACTTACAACCATGCTATAGAAAACACAACCACGTAACTAGTCGGAAGTGTAATTTTGTACCCGCACACTTTGTACCCTCACACTTAGTACTCTAACACTTTGGAAGTAAAAGATGATGATAGCCATGTGCCTTAGCACTAATTGAAAGAAAATTATTGAACTTTAGAGCTAGACGAGAACAGGCGCTGTAATTGGTTCTTTAAGTGTTCAAAAGTACAAGTTATGGCAGAAAAATCACAGACCTACTTATACGCAGGCCAATAGAGCAGAGTAGAATTTTCCTCTGCTATCAATAAACAAGTCAGCCGGATAATGATCTCAGATATTTACGACTATATTATACGCACACGTGAAACTGTTTTATCAGAAAAATGCGTAAAATTGTACCTCCGGTATACAATCACAAGTTATCGTCACAAATTTTAGGCACCTCCCTTTGTACTTTACCACTGTTGTTGTTGGCCGAAGGCCGTATTTTTTCCCCTTGTTATTACTGGAGCACTCTTTATCAGCCATACCTATAAAAAATAATCAAATAATTTCCTAATAAAATGGTAAATCCCGCGCTCCGTGAGCACTCAGACTCGGCACTCATACTGCATAGAAGTGATAGTTGTAGGTATAAGTTACGCCGATATGAGAAAATAAAACTCAATTGCTTACTCCATGCTTGGAGTTCTGATCGTATTCAGTAACTTGACGGTAAAGATACCAGTTTCTGGCAAAAAAAGATAGTTCGGTGAAAAAGAGAACAAGCGAAATTTTACTTTGTAACGTACTTTTATGCATCATTTTAACTGAATTTAATAACTGAAACTTTAAAACACATTATATTCGTTCATAACATAACTTAAACAATTAAAATAGACTCAGATCATTGCGGACAATAGGGATGATGACATTTTATTTTATTTTATATTCTATGAAATATTGTTTGCAAATATTGCCAACAATATTATAAAAAGTGTAATTTTTTTTTAAAGTACCAAGTTATAAAAGTTTTTAAATAACTATTAGACAAAGACGGCACTATCATAATAGTGACGTCACTACTGAGTAACTTTATACTAGTGCCATACATCGTCCGTACGCGCGACAAGGACGGGAATAATCCTTTCCAAAAACTTTTAAAGCGTGTAACTTCTCAATATTTTCATCGATATTACAGATTTTCTCGATTGTCTCATTTTACTATGCCTTCTTTGAAATTACATAGTTTGTTCGAACATTTCTTATATTAGTCATCATTCCTATTGATCACTATATTATGTATGTAAGAAAAAATCTACATCTTTTTAATAAAATAAGTGATAGACATAATTTTAATACTAGAAATAAAGATAAAATAGATCAACCATTTTTTAGATTATCTAAAGTACATACATCTTTTATGGGGTACTGTGTTAAATGTTACAACAAAATACCTTGTGACATATTGCAATTAAATGAAAGAAAATTTAAAACTCATATAAAAAGTACACTTTGTAAACAAGCATATTACAAATTAGAGGATTATATCCTAGATAAGAATGCTTGGAAACATGCTGGTCCTGCTCCATAGGACAATCTAGAGTCTAGACAAAATCAAACTGGTTGCTAATTTAATTGTATAATTTATAATTTTTATGACATTGATTGTTACATTATGTACTTAACTACTTTAACTCACACACTAAATTATTACTTGTTAAAATTTTGGAAACATCATCTACTTTTCAATATTTGTAAATATGTGAGCACCATGTATCTATCACATAATTAATTTACCTGCCTTTGCATTATATTGAATTCTTTTTACCTATTGTGGTATAGTAATTTTATTCTAGGTGCATCGTCTTCACATATGATTACATAATTAATGTGAACTTACATAATATTGTAAAATATTTTAAAAGAGTAACGGTGGAGTTTCTTGCCCATTCTTCTCCATACGAAACTACCTTTTGGAAGGGGCAACTAGAATCAATTCTATTTTTTTGTAAACTTTCACGTTCAAAAGTGCCTTTTATGTGCCTATTTAAAATAAATGATTTGACTTTGACTTTGAAATATGAACAAAAAAGTTACTAAAAAAGATATCACTGTTAACCCAAAAACTACTAATCGCTTGGAAACATTTAAAACTAAACTTTTAAGTAAATTACCATTTTTGTCGACTAATGATGACCCTAATGAACAATATAATGATTTATTTAATATGTATTGCACACAATTTGATAACACATTCATTCCAAAGACTTTCTCGGTGAATAGTAACGCTTCCTTCAGTGACTGGGCCACCATTGGTATACATAAAAGTAGAAAACGACTTTATGAATTATATGATGAACGGACTTGTATAAACACTGCTGAATTTAATTTATATGTTAAGAATTATTCTGAATTATTTAAAAAAGTTTGTAGTATGGCCAAGTCTCGTTATTTGAGTTCAAAAATTAAAAATAGTAGTAATTTAATTAAAATTACATGGAGTTCATTAACAGCGAAACGGGAAGGTCATGCAATCGATGTAGTAACTACAGCCTTGATATTGATGACAATATAATTAAATCAGATTCACAAGTCGCCGCGGCCTTTGAAAATTTATTTGCAGATATTCCCGTATCCACCGCCAAATCTCTAAGCTCATCACCCGCTGCTGTAGAGTCTATACTTAAAGAAAACTTTCCTGTTTGTGATTCTGAATTTAATTTCCAATATGTCACCTGTAAAGATATAATTAAAACCTTTCACACGTTAAATTTTAAAAAGACCGCAGATCTATGGGGTAATTCTGTGGACGTTGCCAAGTTGATTATAAACATTGTAGCACCTACTTTAGCTGTTATTTTTAATAATTGTATTAACCGTGGTGAGTTTCCTGATCTTACAAAAAACAGTAAAATTATACCGTTGTTTAAATCGGGTAGTACATCAGACCTTACTAATTATCGACCTATTTCAATACTACCGACCTTTAGTAAAATTTTTGAAAAACTTATTTTGAGTCAAATGCAAAGATTTTTTAATAAACACAAATTAGTGCATAACAAACACTTCGGTTTTATAAGAGGTCGTTCGACTACAGTAGTCGAACGACCTCTTATAAAACCGAAGTGTCTCATGTCGTACTGAGTTAAACACTTAGGACGTGTTTATAATGCATGGGAGGACAAATGCGGTGCTTTGGGAATCTTTTGCGATTTGTGCAAGGCATTCGATTTTGTTCTTCATGAAACATTAATGAGGAAATCCACCACTACGGAATCCGAAACGGCTCTCTGGATCTTCTTACTACTTACTTAAGTGATAGGATTCAGAGAGTTAATGTTAATGGAAAAATATCACCCGAATCTTTAGTAAGAATGGGGTCCCCTAGGGCTCAATTCTTGATCCATTTTTATTTCTTATTTATATAAATGACTTGCCTCACCTAATAAAGAAATAAACATGATATAGTATTGTTTGCAGATGACACTTCACTTTTATTTAAACTCAAACGTCAGCAGCTAGTTACTGACAATGTAAATAGCGCCCTCGCAATAGCAGTTAACTGGTGTAATGTTAATAACCTACTTCTTAACGCGAAAAAAACTAAATGTATTAAGTTTACGATACCTCATGTTAGATAAGTAGAAACTAGTGTTCTCGTAAAGGGTGAAGTGTTGAAACCCGAAGATACCACAGTATTCTTAAGCATGTAGCGGCATCTACAATGCCACATGCGAGCTACGCGTCAGACTGACGTCACGCAAAATCCTGCATCGCGCAATCAGAGTTTACCGCGCAACTAGCATATATACAACATCCCGACATCAATCGTCGGGCAGTTGCCCACCAGACACAAGACCCGTCTGGTCGGAGGATCCTCCCTTTTCTATAGAGTATGAGTGAACTTTACACCCTGTTCCTCATACCTCTATACTGGTGACCCCAGCGTCCAGTGGGTACGTCAGCGCAGCCTTCGTGCAACTACTTCAGCATGACGTCATCATCATCACTTCCGCAAGCTTTAGAGCGGCGAGTCACACAGCCAGCCAGCACCCACGGCTTCTACGGGTATTCTGACCACCAGCATGCAGCGACCGCGCATACCTGGTCATCACCCTCAGCCTCATCAGCAACCTTGGCACAGCACACTGCACTCTCGGCCGGTCCACAAGCAGAGCCTTCAAACCCTCTCCTGGTCGACGCCAGCAGTCAGCCACAACTTGGCACTGTACCACATCCGACGCACTGGAGCATAACGCAGCGCCACCCCGACTCACTGGGGAATCTTCGCAGACAGTTCCGACTCACCGCGAACTATGCGACACCCGGTTCCGACTCACTGGAACCTCACCTGGCCCTGGCAAGCATCGCAAGATACAAGACTCAGCCCACTATCGACCTCCGGTCTCCGGGGGGGAGTGATGTAGCGGCATCTACAATGCCACATGCGAGCTACGCGTCAGACTGACGTCACGCAAAATCCTGCATCGCGCAATCAGAGTTTACCGCGCAACTAGCATATATACAACATCCCGACATCAATCGTCGGGCAGTTGCCCACCAGACACAATACCCGTCTGGTCGGAGGATCCTCCCTTTTCTATAGAGTATGAGTGAACTTTACACCCTGTTCCTCATACCTCTATAAGCACAACTTTGGATACCAAGCTTCAGTAGGGCTCCCATATAGATAAATGGTCAAAAAAGATTAGCTCTGCAGCATACGCTGCGCGCCGTTAGAAAAAATCATGATTTAACTGATTTCGAGACAGCCCGTTTAGTATACTTCAGTTATTTTCATATTGTGATGTCGTATGGTATTCTGTTATGGGGAAATGCCGCCGATATTCAGACAATTTTTGTTTTACAAAAAAGGGCAAATCGTTCAATTTATAAATTAAGTCCCAGACACTCCCTCAGAGATAAATTTAAAGAGATTAATATAGTTGCTGTGCCTTCTCAGTATATTTATGAAAATCTTTTGCATGCACATAAAAATATTATCTGTTTAAAAATACAGTGATATCCACAATATAAATACTAGGAACAAACACAAATTTGATGTTCCCACAACACGGCTCAAGAAAATAGGTGGCTCATTTAGATGCCAATGTATACGTTTTTATAATAAACTTCCTAGCCACATTCAAGATCTGAGCTTTAATAAATTCAAATCTTTTACAAAGCGGAAACTATGCAAGAAAGCCTATTATTATACTTGTGAAAGATTTAGGACAAAAAGGCTTGGGATAGAGCTGCTCCAATAAATTTACACAGTGAATGTTGATTTTATTTTGCTAATTATTTTGGAAATGATTATTTACTGTAAAAAGTATTATATTATTTTCATTATTGTGAAGATGAGGACAATGTGGGTCATTGTTTCAGTTTTATTCTTGGTCTGGCAGTTTAAGTGGTTTATGCGGCCTACCCAAATGTCCTTTCTTTGGTATTGTTTGTAGAATCGTTGAGCTCCTTAAGTTCTGAGTTAAGCTGCACGGTTACTGACAAATGTGTGCACTGACTGGACAGGTTTACTTAATCTGTGGTTCTTTCCTCAAAAGACCATTCCAGACACCAATCTACATGGTTCTCAATCATAATGTCCGATTTTTTATATACACAATGACATGAGTATTTACTTGTAAAGTATTATGTTATTTTAATTATTGTGAATGTGAGGACTTCGTGGGTCATAGCTTTTTTTCTCTCAGTTAATTTAAATCATGATCTGCCAGTTTGAGTCATTTATGCGGCCTACCCAAATGTCCTTTCTTTGGTATTGTTCGTCAAATCGTTGAGCTCCTTAAGTCCTGACTTCCTGAGTTGAGCTACATGATTACTTATAAATGCGTGCACTGACTGGACAGAGCCGCTCAATTTCTGTGGTTCTTTCCTCAAAAGAACATTTCAGATACCAATCTACAGGGTCTTCACATGATCTGATCAAGATTTTGTCTGGATTTTAAAAGAGACTGTGACCTCTGAGTTTGATTCGGGTTTTCTTCTCAGAGTAGTCAGATAGGAAACGCCGACCTCATCTAGTTTAAAACATATATTGATCTGTAAAAGTGTTTGTACAAGGTTTGTACAAACACTTTTTCACGTCAATCATATTTGTTTGTACAAACCTACTTACAGAAATAAAATCAGGTACGAGTATCATTTAAACAACGAGATGATAATGATTTAATTGATGTCATGTTTTTAAAAAGATTATGGACAGAAAATAATTTTATGCTTGACCATGTAAAGTAAAACATTAAAAGCGTTATTTTTTCATATTATAAGACTGGTAAAATAATATTATAGTTAAAAATAAGAAACACCTGTTTTGAGATGTATTCAAATTATTATTTTTTTACTATTTATTCTTTTCGCAAAATCGTTCAATAACCAGACACTATAGTTTTAGTATGGTAACACTATTTTGCTTAAAACTGTAAAGTTACTGAATACGATTAAAAGTCCAAGTGTAGGCGAAATTCCTAGCAAGCCTATGTAGAAAGTACAATATTCCTAATTTAATTTTCAAACCTGATCCGGTATACGGCGTCGCCGCCGTCTCCCCGTGTCTAGTTCGTGATAGGTTAGCCTGTGCCCACTGACGCGCAGGCGATGCTTCCAGGCAGGCATGGGGCAGGCTAATACGGACAGATTAATGGCACCTATCGGCACATCGCGCAGGATGCGACGCGCTCCATCAGCCGACAGATCGCTGTCAACTGAGGAGAGGCCTGTACGTAGGTGCAGTAAAACGTGCTGTAAAAAATAAGTTGCTGTTTGTCCAAAACTTAAACACAGAAATATAATATTTTTGTATTTTTCTGTAATATTTATTTTACAAGAGAGTATTTTGTATACATTACAGATTCAATTATTTTAACAGAAATATTAAATAAAAAATACTCATATCGTTCAAAAAGAGAATGCAGCCTAAAAAGAAAAGTGACCAGTCTGGAACAATGGAAATGAATTTGCTCCACGTATATTTATCTGAAATCCAAATAAATTCAAGTATTTTTGTAATAACTCTTTATATGCCTATTTCGAAAAGTATAAATTATTTTGCACAGAACAAAAGGGCTTCCGTAAGAACACCACAATTAATATGGCACTATTTGACTTGCTAGCTAACATCATGTCATCTGTGGATAAAAGAAATCCAGTCTGTGCAATTTACACTGACATGACCAAGGCTTTTGACTATGTAGACCATAAGATTCTGTTGCACAAATTAAATAGTTATGGTATAAGAGGGAACATCTTAAAGTTAATAAAATCATACCTGAGTAATAGAGTTCAATGCGCGGAAATTTCTAGGATATGTCCTAAATCTAAATTAGAAACCTAAAAAAAATTAAAAAACTAAAATATATGTATCAAAACCAAGACATGTAAAATATGGCGTCCCACAAGGTAGTGTATTGGGTCCGCCACTTTTTTTGATATATATAAATGATCTCCCGAAAGCAACAACCAACAAAATGGTTATTTTTGCAGATGACAGTACAGCTATAATAAAATGTACTAACTCAAATAATTATAAGAATGAGATTAATACTTGCTTATGTGACATTATAAATTGGTTAGATAATAATAATTTGGTTATAAACCTGAGCAAAACAAAAGTCATGCATTTTTATCAACGCCGTGAAAACCCAAACGTTCGAATTTCCTACAAGGGATGTGATATTGAAGAAGCTAATGAGGCTAAGTTCTTAGGCATTATAATTGATAGCAAACTTACATGGAAACCTCATGTTGAAGAACTATGTAAGAAACTTAGCAAATCCGCATATGCTCTTTTTCAACTCTCAAAGAAAGTTAACAGTCAGGCTCTTTTAACAGCGTACCATGGACTGGTTGCCTCTGTTTTGCGGTATGGCATTGTTTTCTGGGGGCAGTCTACTGATAGGGAGCTGGTATTCAGACTGCAGAAGCGATGCATCAGGTCAATGTGCGGTCTTAAGACAACTGATAGCTGTGTTCCCTATTTTAAATCTTTAAAATTTTTAACTTTTCCTTGTTTGTATATAATAGAAACGGCTTTGTTTGTGAAATGTAATCCACATCTATTTAAAAAATTATAAGAGGTCAGAAAAAATCCAATACGCACTCAATACATTAATCAATTATGTCAAGTAAAATGTAAAACCGCACTTATGAAAAAAAGTTAATAAAGTACCTAATAATATAAAAAATATGACTACATTAAAATTTAAAAGGGCGCTAAACGAATATTTAATTATGAAAACCTATTACACTATTGACGATTTTCTTAATGATGATTCACTAACTGATTGACAGATTGTTATTCTGATTGACATAATTATTGTGATCCTGGTTCAATTACTTTTTGTTTCCGTTTGACATTATATAGTCTTATTTTATTTTATATATTTTTTTTAATCCTGTGACCACACTGACATCTTTATTGTATTTTTTTTATTTTTTTATTGTAATTCCAGTTATCTGCCACATATTTTAGATTTTTTTTATGTTGAAATGTAAACCTTTGCATGCCCACGTGACGGTAAAATATGGAGAACTTCATTATAAAAACACCTACTTATGTACTTACTATACCCATGTTTGCAAAGAAATAAATGATTTGATTTGATTTGATTTGATTTGTATTTCCTTTAAACAAACCAAATATTTTTGTTTTATTTTTAATGAACTTTAGATCCAAATAGCTTAACTTAAAAGGTGGCGTTGATTTGACATGTTATGTGACGCGAACTTAACTTGCTCATTGGCTTCAATTAGACCTTATCCCGTTAATCAGCTAATGAGCACACACCCGTAGTACATGAAATGTGTCTATTTTTTTAGTTTATGTACTTTTAACTGAAAGTTCAAATCCAAAATATTTAGCTGTAGCGTGTAACTACTGGCGTGGCTGTAGCGTGATGTTAAATAGTTTATACCTTCCTCAAAAATTGGGCTACCAAATGCAAAAATATTTTTTCAAATTCGACCGGTAGTTCCAGAGATAAGCGAATTGAAAAAAAAAAAAGAAATCTAACTCTTCAGCTTAAATAAATTAGTACAGATTTGGATAATAATAAGTATTCGGGCCAATCTTTATGTTTACAGATAAGTGGAATAAGATTTTTCAAATAAACAGTGTCCTCCCTTTTCACCACGTTAGGACTTCAAAAAAACTCAAACTCAAAGCATTTATTTCAAATAAACCAATTACAGGCACTTTGGAATTGTCAAAGGGTCGGTCAGTCAGAAAGATGAAGCTAGTTGCCCATTCCAAAGCGTAGTAGGTACCTATGGAAAAGAACGGGCCAGAAACCCCATGGAAACCCTTTTAAATCAACATATATTTATAAATAAATTGGTTACATCATTCATGTTGAAATTATACATGTGAGAACGATGTCGAACGCCGTGCACGTTAAAAGCAAACGAAGTAAAAAAAAAAAAAAAAAATTTGCCATGGCAGCTAAGAGATGACCAGTCCCTACTGACGGCGCCCAATTACGCCCATGACGTAAGAATCAGCACTATTCAACTCAACAATTTTGAAGGGAACTTAACGATCCAACACACACGCCACCACCAGCAAGATATTCGAGTGAGCATGACATTCTCTCAGCCGCCAGGGCACATTCAAGTCAATGAAAGACAAACCTAGTAAATGGTAGCTTTATAATAGGTACATAGTGCTCCCACATGTGCTATGCAATTATACATTACTAAGAGATTGAATTTATAATACAATGCAAAGATAGTTTGTACAATCTTCAGCAGCTCCGACAATATTTTCGAATGCTAATCAATTAGTTTTTGCGCCCCAGTAGAGCAAGACCAGCGATGAGTCAAGCATCTTTGTCAGCGACGTAATCCCCAAATTATAATATGCTTGGCTGCATAGTGTGCGTTTTATACAAGATTTAAATTTCGTTTCATTCAGGTGGAGTTTGTGGGGAGATATTTTAATGTAACATTTTAGACAGTATCCCATGAAGGATGAATCTACTTTAGCCTGTCTGAAACCTGGTTGGACTAATTGGTCCCTATTTCTAGTCTTTCACCACTTTTACTGACAAGATTTAAATCTTTTCTTACGTACATGTTGTTTTCATAGATACCATGAATGACAAGGTACCGTCATGATATTAATATCTTTAAACGGTTCCCTTAGAGAATCGCGCCTGCGGAGGCAATATATTGCTCTGATGCCTCTTTTCTGCAGAATAAAAATAGACTCGATATCTGCAGCCCGTCCCAATAGTAAGAAAAATAAAATACCGGTAAAATACCGTAAGACATGATACTATGAAAGGAACTGAAATAGACTAGCCTCGCGGTATCCATATTAGTAAATTGGCGGATTTTTCTTACAGAATATGCTGTTGAACTTAGCCATCCTGCAAGAGTTGTTAAATGAGGACCTCATTGCAGCCTTGAGTCGAGCATGACCCCAGGAAAACAATTTTATCGACAAATTCTAGTATATCTTTATTCAATACTATGTCACAAACACTGCTTTTTTTCTTTTTTTTTTTGGGAGTGCTCAAATTACCTCTCCCGCTCTGGGCGGAGCGGACGGGCATGTCAGACTCTTACTGACTAAAACCCACCCGTGTTCCTTCAGTTGCAGACTTTATAGTTTACTTAGATTATGTATTGGTGCCAAGTTTCAAGTTTATTAACTCAAGGAATAAGATTTTTCATACAAACAAAATACAAAACTCCCCCTTTTACCCCCTTTACGGTTGAATATCCAAAAAACCCTTCTTAGCGGATGCCTACGTTATAGTTAGTATCGTGTGCCATATTTCAGCCCAATCCGTTCTGTGGTTATAGCTAGATGGTTGAAGCCGTAATAGTTATAGTTATATCCCTAGGGATATAGCTAGGTATATACCGTTATGTTATAGTTATATGAAAGTGTTTCATAACGGTCTTACTGGAAATATAACTATGATACGACCACAATCTAATAATATAACTATCTACTACTCGACTAATCTAGTGAAATTATTGTAAGTATAAATTAATTTTCTTTGATTTGCACAACTGGTTAATCCTTTAAAAAAAAAACGGTTCAAACAATTTTTTATTTTTTATTGCTTAATCGTCACAAGTGCTCGTATATATAGGGTGTTTGGTAGCTGTGTGCAAAGCCTTAAGGGGGTGAAAGTTGACACCATTTAGAGCATTTTAAGCCATACATTTCTTAGACGAAATCGATTTTATTTCTATTTTTGACTGCTATTTCTAGGTTTTTTTAGGTAAAGCTATAGCAGTTAAAAATAAAAATAAACAGACTTCATCTTAGACATGTATGAAATTCTCTAAATGGTGTCAACTATCACCCCCTTAAGGCTTAGCACCCAGCTTCCAAACACTCTGTATAAATATTATAGCAATTCGCACCATCAATTATATTCAGGTCGAAATTGATATATTTACATGTCACTGGGGGGAATTCGCAAAAGTACTATTGTTTACACTCTGTTACAAACAATGATCTCTATGATCTTGACATGTATGTTGTGCTTTAATTTTAATTTTGTGTGTGTGACTTGGCTATCGCATTGGGTTGAGACCTGTAATGATAGCTTTAATGCATTTTTTTTTAAATGTTATTATATTCTTTGTTATATTCCTAGTAAGACAGTTATGAACCGCTTTCATATAACTATATTACTACTTCAACAATCTTACTGCGATATATGTATAATATACAGATGTACTACACTGTCCATGATTGTTCAGTAAAGCCGTGAGAGGCAGACTCAAACAATATCACAACACAATTCACAACTGTAACATTCTGGCAAGTTTCAAGTATATTTATATTTGATTGCACCACAATCAGATGAATTAAATGATAAATGATTTTATTTCTGTAAGTAGGTTTGTATAAACACTTTTACACGTCAATCATAGTTTTTAAACCAGATGAGGTGAGCATTTCTATCTGACTACTCAGAGAAGAAAGGCCTAAACAAACTCAGAGGTCTCAGTCTCATTTAAAGTCCAGATAATCTTGGTCAGAATCATAATCTTGGTCAGATTATATGAATACTATGTAGATTGGTGTCTGGAATGGCATTTGAGGAAAGCACCACACTAATTGAGTGGACCTGTCCAGTCGGTGCACGCATTTATCAGTAATTCTGCAGCTCAACTCGGAAATTAAGGAGCTCAACGATTCGACGAACAATACTAAGGAAAGGACAAATGTCTTTTCCTTAGTATTGTTCGTCGAACCCCAAAATTGGTAGGCCGCATAAATTACTCAAACTGCCACATCATGATTAAAACTAACTGAGAAAAAAAAAACCTAAAAAGCAATGACGCACATAGTCCTCACATTCACAATAATTAAAATAATATGATACTTTACAAGGTAAAATTCATCAATTCATTGTATATATAAAATTCATCAATGGCAATGTGTATATAAAAATTCGGACATAATCTTTAAGGACCATGTAGATTGGTGTCTGGAATGGTCTTTTGAGGAAAGAACCATAAATTAAGTGGACCTGTCCAGTCAGTGCACGCATTCGTCAGTAACCGTGCGGCTCAACTTCGAACATAAGGAGTTCAACGATTCGACGAACAATACCACAATAATGAATAATAACGTAATAATTTTCGTCATGAATTTTTGTCTTTTCCTTTTGGAAACGACAAAAATTCATGACGAATTTCAGAAAAGTAGACCTAGCCGTTCTCAAATCGACACGCACTTTTTTTTACTTTGGCAAATGATGTACAATCATAATTTAGACAACCACCACTAACCACTAATGTCAGTAATGGCTCCCATTTCTAACAATGAAATTCCACCCTACCTACTGATGATAAGCTTATACGTAAGCCCGAAATTTTTCATCTCATCGTTATCAGCGGAACTCATCAGAATGCTTGTCAAAACTAACAGCTTCACAAATAAGATCGTTCAAATGTTCGCGTTATTTTAGTAGCGGTGCGAGGCGAGGCGGGTGAGCGCACCCGTTGTTGGCGTGCGAGCATTACCATTTACTTTATTTTTGAATACTACAAACTATTAAAATTGCAACGTTACAACATAATTTTACAAGAATTCTCGCTTTACGTATAGTTGACAACTTAATTTACTGTGCATTCATTGTATATTTGATACTTAAATAACACAACTATGATGGTATGTAACTGCAATGAAAGATTATGTAAAATGGCTTAATGACAAACTTTTAATCATCTTCAACATAACAGACAACAATATAGGAAGATACACTTCACACGTATCGTTTATAATGAATGGTTCCATCGCTGCAGTGGCTGAAAGACTGGCTTCTGCTCTATGAAAGTGGGTTCAAGTCACAGAAAGTGCATATTTTGCGATTTCTAGGCCTGGGTGATGTTAGATTTTTATCTATGTAGGTAAATCTCGCAGTCAATTTTATTTCGAACCGACTTCCAAAAAAGGAGGAGGTTCTCAATTCGACTGTATTTTTTTATGTGAGTTTGCTCAGAACTTTTTTCTGGGTGAACCGATTTGGATGATTCTTTTTTTTATATGAAAGCTGGTACTTCACATGTGGTCACCCAAAATCAAATTCATATGGGACCCCATCCATTGGGTTATCCTTAATACTGCTTATTTCTCCACTTAGTTTATATTGATGATGTTTTAATAATTTCTTGTCACGGTTATTTACATATCAAGTAGTGGTTTACGAATGTGTGTGAGGCAGGTACCACAACTAAAAAGTGTAAAATAAAAACATTTTTACAAAAAAAAAAAACCGACTTCCAAAAAAAAAACACAAAAATACGTGAAAAATAACTTTAATTTCGGAAGTCGTTATCTTTGGTTATGTATTTTCGATTTTGGCCACCAACTTCCGAAATTTAAGTAATTTTTCACGTATTTCAGTGATTTATTTTTGGAAGTCGGCTCAAAAAAAAAAAAACCTTTTTTTGTATCACCTAGTTGAGTACTGTGTCCCGACCCTACTAATTTGCAGATTTAAAGAAAGATAATTTCACCAAACAGAACATCTGAGCTCCGATGAGAGTGATGTGACGAGCGTCCATCGACGGTAACGCATTCATTAACGAGCCGTCTCTACACAAACACAGCCTGATGGTTCAACATTACACAACACATTGCTTGCTGTCTGATTCTAAGTCTGATGGAATACTTCCATTAATGAAATCTGTTCATGAGATAGAATTTTTTGAGAGATTATTGTGTAATCATCATCATAATCAGCCTATAATGTTCCCACTGCTGGGACGCAGACCACATTATTGTACAATGTTCCCACTGCTGGGACACAGGCCACATTATTGTGTAATGTTCCCACTGCTGGGACGCCGGCCACATTATTGTGTAATGTTCCCACTGCTGGGACACCGGCCACATTATTGTTTAATGTTCCCACTGCTGGGACACCGGCCACATTATTGTGTAATGTTCCCACTGCTGGGACACCGGCCACATTATTGTGTAAAGTTCCCACTGCTGGGACACCGGCCACATTATTGTGTAATGTTCCCACTGCTGGGACACCGGCCACATTATTTTGTAATGTTCCCACTGCTGGGACACCGGCCACATTATTGTGTAATGTTCCCACTGCTGGGACACCGGCCACATTATTGTGTAATGTTCCCACTGCTGGGACACCGGCCACATTATTGTGTAATGTTCCCACTGCTGGGACACTGGCCACATTATTGTGTAATGTTCCCACTGCTGGGACACCGGCCACATTATTGTGTAATGTTTTCATTTAACTCTGGCGCAATTTTTTTTCTCCAAACAAGCAAAATGTTTTTCGTTTCTCTTCTTTTGGCTCTCTGAAGAAGGTTTATCTGGCACATAAAACAATTACAACGGAATTAGCACAGAATAACCCGATACCGGTTATTAATTAAAAAAATATACATTACCGGGTTATTTTGTTCTAGTTCACTACTCACACTTTAACACTTGATAATTTCAACATTTGAGCCCCAGCTCAAAATGTCAAAATTATCAAGTTTTCTCAATCGGATTGGCTAACATCGGCAAAACGCACACCTAATTTAATTAAAAATTATATTTTATTTATTTCAGGTACCACATAACCCATATTAGAAAGCATCTTTATAATGAGTACAAACTGTAAAAAAGCGTGATCATCACGTAGGTACAACCATTGCTCTCAATTCATCTGCTTGAAGTTAGATGTTCATCTGTGGCAGCTTTTGAAGCGTTCGTTCGCGCGCCTACATAGTACTCTCCGCCGGGTATTATCAATGTGTTTATACGTACCGCTCTCGCGACACTCGGAGCACTACATCTCACTACTTACAAGTTTAAGACGCGTGTCTCACACACAGTCGATGTCGCGCGAGTTCTGTTGTTTAGGTAGTGTTACAGTTCCGCAGGCAGAAGGCGGCTTACACTGTTAAGTGGATTCAGCCTTGCGCATAATATCAAACCATACTTCATTAATTATTTATATTATAAATTCATAAGTAACTCTGTCTGTCTGTTTGTTACCTTTTCACGCCACAACCACTGAACGGATTTCGACAAAATTTGATAAGGAGATAGATAGTATCCAGAGGAAGGACATAGGATTTTTTTGTCTTAAAAATAAACCTATAGGGGGTGATATATAGGGGATGAAAGTTGGTGTGGGAAACCCAGCATTTGTTAAATTAGGCATATGACAATTTTAATGTATGCTTATGGTAAGAAATAAGGTATTACGTCTTAAAGCGTTTTTGTCAATGTATATCCCCCAAGGGGGAACATGGGGAATGATTTTAAAATTCATATGAATTATTGATATTTTTGTGTACTTTCTACTTGTACAGAGATTTAAGGCATTGGAAATGGTCATAGTCCGTAAACTGAGCTAACATTTAGTCTTTATTTCATTAAATTCGGTTTACTTGGTCAACAGTTATTACAACTTCATAATTTGGCTAACGTGGAAGTACAAGCACAGTGTGAACGACAAGAGCGTGACTTGCATACATTTTATTTTCAACACCTTTCACGCCAAAACCACTTGTGCACTATAGGTACAGGGTGACTTGTAGTTATTTTGACGAATTCCTTCCAGGGCGTGATATTTTGACCCATTAGTGCAACAATTAAGCACCCCATAAAGCCCTGGGGAAAATTCATGGGATTAGAGAATTCCCAATTTTTACGTATTTTTGAAAACTTCCCAGAATTTTCGTTGTGTCTTATTAATTTTCGCCTAGGCTTTATGCGGTGCTTAATTTTTGCAAATAGGTCACACTATCACGTCCTGGAAGGAATACGTCAAATTACAAGTCACCCTGTAGATTTCTATAAAATTTGATACGGAGACATATGGTATCCTAGGGAAGGATATAAGCTAATTTTTGTCTAAAGGGGGTAATAGAGGGGTCAAAAGGTTGTATAGGAAACCCGATATTTCTTAACTTAGGTAAGGGATATGAACATTTAAAATAATAATAATAAGTACAAGTTTATGAAAAGGGGAGGCGAAAGAATCACAGGGCATCAAAATTTGGTCCACATCGTTGTCAACAGTAAAAGTACAGGCAGCACTGCCACGTTGTATGGCAATGCTGCCAGCCTTTTGGGCACTTTGGCCACAGGTTTTTTGGCCAAAAAATAGGTCAGCCCTCTAGTAAAATGAAAAAGATAAAATAAACATATAAACTTTCAAAAGATTCAAAATGCTTTTGGTAAGAAATAAAGAATAACGTGTTACTACGTTTTTGTAAAATCATCCACCAGCAGGTAAAATAGGGGTGATTTTAAAAATTCACATATACATTTTTGTATAGTACCTCTTTTTAAGAGATTTAAGGGATTGGAAATATAGTCAAGGTCCGTATCTTTAGATAACATTAAGTCTGTATTTCATTAAAGTCGGTCCACTGGGTCAAAAGTTATTACAATTTATTATCTGCTTCCACTCCTTAACCGCTGAACGGATTTGGATGAAAGGCATACGGGGGATTAGACAGGATAGGCCATGATTTGGGTTAAGACATAGGATACTTTTATCTGGGTAGTACGTTCCCGTGAGATGATATCCAACTCTATCAGTTACCTTTGCGTGTCTAACGGCTAAACGAATTTCAATAAAATATGGCACACAGGTGACCATGACCTGGGTTTGGACATACGAGTAGCCTACTCGTAAGATATTTTTGATCCCGGTAGTACTTTCCTGTGGGCCGCTGGCAAGAACTAATCTCTAATAAATATAGATAAATAAAATAAAATAAACGAAATAAATAATAAATGATCAGTACGCCCATCCAGTGGTATTATTATGTAAGTTGTCGTTATGAATTAAATATAACGACAGACAGAATTCGGTGATTTGATCACTGGCGCTGTATCTACGCAAATTAAGAGTTACCGAGAACTAAGATGAAGGATACATACCTATCAAAGGGACGTAAAGTACAATATGGTGTCCCGCAAGGAAGTGTATTGGGTCCATTACTTTTTATAATATATATTAATGACCTTCCAAATGGGAATTCAAACATAATGACACTCTTTGCGGACGACAGCACCTTTGCAATTAAGTGTAATGACAGAACATCTTATGAGCATGATGTAAGTAGTACCCTGTCTACTAAATCTAAAGAGACTTTTACTTAATAAATGTTACTATGACGTAAAAGACTAATTAAACGATAATTTTTCCAAACTCAAGACCTCACAGTGACATCAAGTAATAGAACATGCATGCAATTATGCATGTATCTTTAAATAATGAATCTATTAATGTATTATAATAATAATAGGACTGCCATTGAAGTAATTTTATTATTATTATTACTAAATACATAATTATTCTGTATTAATATAACTTTAAGAAAGACATTCCGTTAATTTAATATCTTAAAATATTTTTATCTAAATTTATACATTTCAATGTCAATTTGGATCTTGATTTTGATAAACCATGAATGTATACATTTTGCACGCCTTTTTTTTTTTTTTTTTTTGGTTGGATAATCATCAAATGACCTCTCCCGCTCTGGGCGGAGCGGAAGGGCGTATCAGACTCTTACTGACTAAAACCCACCCGTGTTCCTTCAGTTGCCTGTGCGCCAGGGCCACGGTAACTCTTTCGAACAATCCGCGACCCCGGCAGGCATCGGTCCTATCGGACCCCGTCAATGGTGCTGACATCTCTTTGAGGCGTGGAACACGACGCGCCGTCGACCCGGGCCTGGTCCTTACCGGACGGCGAGCTGCCCATTGCTCGCCGTACGCAAGCCCGTGCCTACGGTGGCCGGGAGTCGGCAATCGACTCCCGACGCCCAGGGTATCTCCTCCTCCTGCGGCGGCTAGGGGCGCGAGGGCGTAGAGATTGCCTCTCCCTCTCGCGCTCCGCTTCCTCCTTCGCGAGCATTACTGCTTCGCAGAAGGAGGTGACGGCTTCCCATTCCCTCTCGCTCCGTACCATGGCCTGAACCAGGGCCGGACGCGAGAGGTCGCCGCCGCCGATCGCCGCCACGAGGACACGGCGGTGCTCCGCCCAAGCCGGGCAGACCTCCACCGTATGCTCCACCGTGTCCTCCGGTCGATCCACGCAATGATAACATCCGGGCGTTTCCTCCCGCCTAATCCGAAACAGGAACCTCCCGAAACAGCCATGTCCGGTGAGGACCTGCGTCAGGCGGAAGGTGAGGACGCCGTGGCGCCTCTCAAGCCACTCCTCAAAGAGGGGTCTTACCGCCGCAATTGTGGCGTGCCCTGCGCTGGGTTGCGTCAGTCGCACTCTCCATGCCGCCATGAGATCCCGCCGGAGCTCTGTCCGCTGTGCCGTGATTTCTCGCGGCAGCGGAGTTACGCCCCGGCGTTTCGCCTCCTCGCGCCACTCCCAAACGTGCGCGAGGACCTTTGCCTCCAGATCCCACGGCGGCAATCCGGCAAGGAGGCTCGCCGCCTCGCAGGAGACCGTGCGGTATCCCCGTACCAACCGGATGGCCATGACCCTTTGGGACGCTTTCAACCGGCGGGCTGGCCGGAGCCTTAGCGAACGCGCCCACACCGGTGCCCCGTAAAGGGCCATGGACCGCACGACCCCCGCGTAGAGCCTCCGGCAGGAGGCGTTTGGCCCCCCCAGATTGGGCAAGAGCCGCTTCAAAGCAGCCCCGGCCCGCTGCAGTCTGGGAGCCAAACGTCGGAAGTGCTCGACGAAGTTCCACCGGCTGTCGAGGACGAGTCCCAGGTACTTCATCGTCGACTCGACGCCGATGTGAACCCCTCCTACCGTTATTTGGGAACCCGACAGTGGCGCGTTCCGAGGACCATGAAAACACATGGCCTCGGACTTGTGCAAGGCCACCTCGAGTCCCAACTGCCGGATCCTCTCAACGACTGTCGCAACCCCGCGTGTCATTAGTTCGGCCGCCGCCTGGTGCGACCTCCCCTGCGCCAGGACCAGCGTGTCGTCAGCGTAGCACACTACGCTGACGCCGCTAGGGAGGTCGGCGCGCAGCACCCAGTCGTAACCGATGTCCCACAGATGCGGCCCCAGGACCGATCCCTGTGGGACACCGCACGACATCTCTCGCCGGTTCCATTCTCCCTGGTGACCGGGGTAAATAACCGCTCTATCCGTCAAATAGGCCTCGACCACACGACAGAGGTAGGTCGGCATCCGGTGATACCGGAGTGCCTCCCTGATGCAACTCCAGGGCAGGGTATTGAAGGCATTGGCGATGTCTAGAGACACCGCCAAGACGACCCCACCCCGGGCCACAGCATCCTCCGTCGTGAGGGCTCGCACGCGCATGATGGCATCCACCGTGGAGCGCCCCCTGCGGAAACCAAACTGGCTGTCCACCAAATCCGGCCCCACCCGCACCAGCTGCCCGACGAGGTGGTCTGCAATGACTCTTTCAAAGAGCTTGCCCACCTCGTCGAGCAGCACAATGGGCCGGTAAGCGGACGGAGAGTCCGCAGGGCGCCCCGGCTTCTTAATGAGGACCAGTTTCCCCGTCTTCCAACGAAGTGGGAACTGGCCCTCCTCCAAGCATGCCCTTAGGAGCCCTCTTAGTCGAGGCCCGAGAGCCTCCCAGGCCAGGACCCAGGCTTTTCCAGGTAAGCCGTCGGGTCCTGGGGTGGCATTCTTGGCACTCAGCCTACGTACCGCCACTCTCAACTCTACCTCGGTCACCTCAGGAGCAACGTCGACATCGTCGGGTCTGTGGTCCGCAGTTGGCACCGCAGGAGGTGGAGCCATGGGCGGGGGAGTATGCTCCCCCCGCGAGGGGAACAGAGCGCTCACCACGCCCTCCACGAGCTGGGGCCGGAGACTCTGCGTCAGCGGGGGAGCCCATGGGCGGAGTTTCTCCCGCACCACCTTATATGGGCGCCCCCACGGGTCCCTGTTCAGAGTCCCCAGCGACTCCTCACGGGCCAGTCCCCTGGCCCGCAGGATCTCCGCTCGGAGGGCGATCTTCGCCACTCTGTAACCATCGTACAGCTCCGCCTGAATGGCTTCCGTATCCGGAGGGCGGATACGGAGACTGCGGTGCCTGGTGTACAGGCGCCGCGCGGCAACGCACGCCTCGCGCAGAGACGTTAGCTCCGGCGACCACCAGTACACCTGGCGCCAGGCGCGTCCGGGCTGGACCCGGGGCATTGCCATGTCACACACTTCTGACATGGCCTCCCGGAACCACTCTGCCTCGTCGTTGATGTCAGCAGGCCTGTCCGGTGATGACACCCAGGCCTGCACGATCGAGGCTTCCAGGAGGAGCTCCCGGTCCAGCTTCTTCAGCGCCCACCGCGGACCACTCGGGGCCTGTCGGACCAGCGCGCTCGAGGTCTGGGCGGAGACGTCAAACCGGATGTACCGGTGGTCGGAGTACGTCTCCACCCCCTCCATGACACGCCAGTCAAGGACACGCGGTGACAGAGCGGGGCTGGCGAACGAGATGTCCACCACTGACTCACCCCGCATCCGCACACACGTGGGGACAGAACCCCGGTTTAGGACGACCAGGCCTGTCTCCAGAGCCCAGTCCTCCACCATCCCGCCCCGTGTGTCCGTGTACCGGGAACCCCAAGCCGTGTTCTTGGCATTGAAGTCCCCGAGTACGAGCACGGGCAGGGTATGGTACCCGACGACGACGACTCTCAACTCCGCAAGGGAGTTGTGGAACTCGGCGAGAGTTCGGCTCGGGGAGAAGTATACCCCTACCACAACAATCTCCCCGAACCGTGCTGCCACGCAACCCCGTCCCCTCTTGACTGCCTCAAGCGACGGGGTACCGGCGGCGGCCGACGAAATGAGGGTCACTGAGCCGCTCAGGTCCTCCACCCAGTCATCCCTGGGCGGGACAAAGTACGGGTCAGCGACCACGGCGATGTTGATCGACCACTGCGCCATGCTCTGGAGCAACAGATCCTGAGCAGCGGCGCAGTGGTTGATGTTCGCCTGGAGGAGGCGTAATGGGGCCATTATTGGCACTCCATATCAGCCCCCTCCCGAGCCCCCTGTGAGGGCCCTGCCGCGGTGGTTGCGGCAGCTACGACAGTAGGGGCGGCAGCGGCGGCGGCAGTGGCGGCGGGTGCGGCGGTGACGGTGGTGGCGGAGGGCTTGCCCCTGCCCCTGGCTTTGGCGGGTGGAGCGCAGGCCTTACTCCCAGCCCGGTGATCGGCCGGCTTGCCAGCTGCCGCACATAAAAAGCAGTGCGGCGTGGCATTGCACGAGCCGGCCTTGTGACCGGGCTGACCGCAGCGGAAGCAGTTATTGCTGCGGTCTACCTCCGAGGTGCATTGCACTCCCACGTGGTTGCCCACCTGGCAGCGGAAGCACCTCAGAGGTCTGGGTTCCAGTAGTTTCACCTGCGCAGAAACCCAGCCCACCAGGAGCCTTCGGCCCTCCCCGGCAACTTTCCTGGCCGCCGACACGGGGCAGCTCACCGTCACGGCTCGCATCCCCGTGTGGTCAGGACGAATGAGACCCGCTCTCACCTGCTCGGCAGAGCACCCGCCAGTCCTGACGATGGCGGCCACCACCTCAGCCTCCGTCACACAGTCGTCCAGGCCCAGAATGCACATGTCGATGCACTTGGTGGGCCTGGACACTCGGGCCTCGTCCGCATTTAGGGACGCCCTGAGCCTTTCGGCCAGAGCGTCAGCGGTTGGGCCGCTCGCCGCACCGGGCACCTCCAGCATCCGGGCCCCGGTCGCAGTGACCCTCACCCGGATGCCATTGGTGACGCCTAGCTCCTGCAGGTTCACCGCCGCCCTCGCCTTGGTGAGCACGTCGCGGTAGGACACGCCCTTCTTCTCCGCTTCCGGCTGTAGTGTAATCACTACAGCTGCGGACTTCGGGGCGCGGAGCCTAGCCGCGACGCTTCGCTCCTTGCGCCGCTGCCGCCTCTCCTTCCTTTTGGCCGCCCTAGATGTCTTACCCGCCTTCCTCTTCTCTCCGGCCACTTGCCATTCGGCGTCGGCCGGAGGAGCATTAGGAGGCGGGGGGGGCGGCCGTCTCGCCGCCGGGGCTGGAGCCTTCGCCGCCTGCGAAGCCACTCCACCCTTCTTGGACTTGGGCGGCGCTGACTTCGCTGGGGGCGGTCCCACGGGTTCCGGCACGGGCCCGCCTTTAGACCGCCCCGCCGGTCCCTGCTTGGCCGCAGAAGCCGTGGCGGCGGCAAACGAGACCTGCCGGCTGCTTGTCGCTAGCGGGGGGCGCAGGACAATGGCCTCCAGAGTCGAAAACCGACTCTGGAAGGCAGCCAACTCCCGCCGCACCAGGGTCAGAACCCGGTCCTCCGCAGGTACCGGCACTGGCCGGCCCTGCCCATGCTGCGCCCCCGCCTGTGGCACTTCCCGGGGGCCGGCTGCCCGGAGGCCGGCCAGGTCCGCTCGGAGCTCCGCGTTCTCCTTTCGGAGAAGCTCCATGGCGGCTGTCAAGCGGGTGATCTCCGCCCGCATCTCGGACATCCCATCCGTTGGAGGCCCGAATTTAGTGGCCTCCACTGCCTCCATAATGGAAGCGGCGGCCGCGGGTATGGCCTTGTCTTTGGAGGACTGAATCCTCTTCAAGGCCACACCCTTTAGCGCAGCTACCACGGCCGCCTCTAACTTGGCCAGTCGCTCCGCCTTGGGGCCGCCAGCGGCGTCCGGCTCACCGTCTGACGACTCAGACAGTTCCGCCCAGCGTGGCGCGCCCTCCGTAGTGAGCCTACCGGCTCGCTGGTCCGGCTCGACTGGGCTGGCACAACTCGGCTCGCTAGCCTCCTGAGTGGCGAGCCCTGTACCCTTTTCACGACCTCCACCCCGCCGACAGGTCTTTCCAATTTTTCGGGCGGAGCTTCTCCCGCCATCAGAGGACGACCACTGGCCATCCCCTGGTTTGGGGCGCTTCTGGAAGAGCCTACGGTTCTTCCCAGCATCCCCCGTAATCACGCGCTCCGGGCTCTTGACAGAGCCCCTCGCGCCCGACGCGGCATCGGACTCCGACCCCGCATCGCTCCTCTCCACTGCTCTCTTTTTGTGTTTTTGTGTTCAATTTTTCCATACTTAATCCCACGAGTATGGGGGATATACAATGTCATTCCCAGGTTCACCCCCTGTCCCTAGGCAAGTGTACATTTATAACCCAACCAGAGGGTCCACTGGTACTCTGGCTGCGGGTGCGCTAGCGACTGATGCGCCACCTACAACTGGAAAGTTGTAGATGACACTACTCCTCAGCCATTCATACCCTCGCCGCGCACCAGAACTTGATATTAGAGGATTTTTTTATAGAGGTTATCTTCCTCGCGGCCCGGGCGGTTAAGCCAAGACCCTCGACCCCCGTCAAAAGTCAGAGACATGACGTTGACGATCTTCAGGGCTACGAGACTAACGGTGGCAGAAGGAGCAGACTCCTTACTGCCTGCCCGGCGGCAGGGTAAGTGCACACCGAGCCCGCTCTTACTCCGCCGCTGTGCGTCTCTGTTTAACAGAGATACACACGTTGGAGCGTTCCTCCGACAGGATATTAGCGTACGGGCAACAAGACCCCTTAGGCACAGAGTACCTAATGGAGAGTTATTGCCCGCACCCCAGGGTGCACCGTCCCGGAGACTGACCTTTCCCCCAGACGCATCCAAGGGAAACTCCAGCCCACGGACACACGGGGAGGTTTCCTGTCCTAGCACCCCACATTTTGCACGCCTTACGGTAGAATCACTTGAAACATGTACATTTAATAACACCATTGTAACAGTGTTTTCTGCAAAAATAAATAATTCGGTTTGATTTGTTTTCAGCTTGTAAAAATTGCACGGCGGTGTTACATTGAGTAAGTTCTACTTACCTACTACAGGTACGTATTCATTTGTCACACTTCGATCGTCATGTTTCTTCTTATTATCTCCAGTCTAACTCGCACTTGTTATTGTGCCCAAAGCTCTACTTACAATAGAAACTTTTATGACAGAGGTATAGCCAGCAAGTCGGAGCCTCACTTTGTAAATTGTTTTGACCGACTTTAAGAGGCCTAAATTATTTACCATCGAACCGGAACATTTAATAAGAGTGTTGATAACATTATCATACGGATACCGCGGCCTCATTATGTTTAACAAATAATCGCCTGTGAATATTGTGAGTGACAAAAACTTATTGCGGTACAAAAAAATTGTTTTCCTGACAATCGAAGTTCGATATGAACACCCTGTATACCGTGTTTCTGGCAAACAAATTACTTTGACTTTCAGTAGGTATCATGAATGTCAGAATGTGGAAACATAGTGTTGTGAATGCTAGAAAAAACAGCTTTGTTGCAATGGCTGTTGTACCATCTAAATGATTGATGTTTTCTATCATTATATGTTACCATGTTAAAGGTTAAAAGTAACTCATGTATACTGAATTTCAAGTGGCTGCCTATCATGAAGACACAGCTCTGTGATAGACAGCTTTGGGTAAAGAACCCTAAAAACTCGCCAATCCGAGCATTTTTTGTTACGAAAAGAATTTAAGTCAACATCTCAGTACTTCCGAACGTTATGTGCATTACATATCGATGCAGTCGCGCACACGACCGTCGTGCACAACGCGTGCACGACACACGACACGACGTACACGCCGCGCAAATACGAGCATTTTATTATTAGAGCGATATGTGCGGGTACTCCCGTCTTTCAACAAATAAGAAGATTTCAATTTTGTTGATATCTGGATTCAGATATTAAACTGGAAAATACGAGTAGTATCATAATCGTAGTATGGTGAAGTAGGTCTCGGTAAATAATACGCTTCTGTCTCTTGTTGGTCACAGGAGGTTACACAAGCATACATTAATCTATTAACATGAAAAATATCCTGATAACATTAGATATACATAGATAAGAATAGATCAGTTAAGTTTATAAGCTTCCTCTACCCTACTATTCAGCTGTGCCCGACAGGATCCATATTGATCTCATTAAATCTGAAGTTACGACCCACATTATGGAATTAATTAAATGATTGAGTATTGAAGCTGTCAGATAACTGTTTTAATTCAAATGTCTTCTACTGAACATAACACTGAACTAATAACAATATCACGCTGTAATCCTCGAGGGGTTAGGCAGACGTGTATGACAGTACAGCCATAATTAGTATTATTATAATAGCAGTTTATCACGACGACCGCATAACACGACAACGTGGGTAATGTGTGGAATAGATTGAGCTAGTCGAAACAATAACTGTTGAATTCTCAATATCCGCATTCTGTGTGAATTATCAAGCTGTCCAATAGTGTCGCTTGTCATCAGTAGCGCGCGAAGTATCCGCTGATGCCCATGAACGCGCGGCGCAGTATCGGCGCCTCGTGACAGTAATAACTTATTAAGTACTTATCATTGATTAACGACGATTTTGACATTCTTATTAATTAATACCAACATTATGTTTAATGTATGTAGGTAGTAACACTGGTGTTTAAGTTGTTTATGTTATTAGTTTGTTAGTGTTTATGGATTGTATGAACTGGGAAATTAATAATGATAATTAAATGGTTCGCTCTCAACTTGTACGTAAGTGTCCTCAGACTGGTCACACTTGTGACACTTGCACTTACTGTTGTTGTGTACGACGCACGCCTCAATATCGGTATAGATATAACTATAGGTACTTATATGAGTAAATTATATATATTATGTTAAGGACTCTTAGCGCCATCTGTCGGCAGCGCGTGAAACTTTATTTGAAAATAAATTACAATGTTGCAAGGTGCGAGTGTGCCGGCCTAAAGTAATTTTTGTTGTTGGCTACCTTGAATCCTCTCTGTCAACAAGTACCACGTCGCTTACATAATTATTATTGAAAAAATCGAAAAGAAGCTGTTTTTCGAACCCCGGCAATCACCCAAATTGATTCTGATATCAAGACTGCATTTTATTTCGCCTCCAACTGCAAAAAATTGATCTTCGAGGGCGGATGTGACTGTGATGTCTTCGGCTCGTGAGTTGTATAAATGGCGGACCGGCCAAAAACGCCGACAGTGCAGCCGCGTCGTATGCGCAAAGAACAACTAGAATATCTTAAATTGGATAGTGCACCTATGAAGATTCACGAACGGACTCTTCCTTATGGCAGCGATTGACCCATAACGCCACGGGAACTTAATTATTCGAGGACGCCGAAGACATTAAAACAGTTACCGCGTGCTACCGTGCCGCAATCTACGTGCGCTACGCAAACTATAGTGCAATCTAACAAATCTACAGCTTCTTCTATAACACGGCGTAAATAGCTTGAACTGCAGGCTGCTGAAGCAAAGGCGAAAATTCAATTACAAATAATTGATAAGTAATAAATTAGAAGCGGACCTTGTCCCTGTCGAGGCAGATGACGAAAATCACGCCGGCATCGAGGGAACTCATGATGAAGACCAGGGCACGAACTGTTCCGTATTCCTGCCGGATCAACAGAAACATGATGATGTGGAAAAATGGCTGAACCATGACTGTGCTCCTGTTCAGCCTCCTCAGGACAGCATTCAATAGCTGGCACATACTTTAAAAAATATAATGAAACAGACAGCCACGTAGCACGAAGATCGGTTGCTCAGCCGGCTCGCTACACCGCGCGAACTGCCTATTTTAAGTGGTGACTGCATAAAGTGGCTATACTTTAAAAATGGCTATCAAGACTCAACTCGTGTGGTTTAGTCCAGAATCAGTGACTCCGAAAACTTGCAGAACGTGCAGACTCTGTCGAGCACTACGAGGTGAGGCCAAGGAAGCTGTAACTGACCTGCTGATCGGCAACACACCGCCGTTGGCATTGGCAGTACTTAATGCACTAGAAATGAGATTTGGTCGAGCTGACACCATTGTTAACAATATAACGACGCAACTGAAAAAATTACCGTCGTGATATAATAATTTGTTATCAGCACGAAATAAGCTACTTCGCTGTGAAGGTCAACAGTTGCGTGGCAACAATCCGCGCCCTAGACCAACATGACTACCTACGAAGTCCGGAGCTCGCTGCAGCCGTTGTATCAAAATTGCCGAACACGCTGATAGGGTAAATGGACAAATTTCGCTTATAATCATCAGAGGGAAGGCACATCGAAGCTGGAGTTGCTAGCTACATTTTTTTAAACTGACGTGGAGATGGTATCTAGTCGTGGGATGCACTCTGCTACGAGAAATAAAGAAAACGACTGACACAGGCAACACTCGAACAGCTGATGACAAGATTCGACACCGTTTGTCACGTTGTGTTTACTTCCATCGCTGTTGAAGACATGAAATGTCTGTTTTGTGAGAAAGGGATTCACACTCTACCAGAATGTCGTATATTCAAACGTGCGATGAGAAGAGACAGATACGTCAAAACCACAGACTATTCTGCTGTTGTTTATCAACTAAACAACACAGTAGCAAAGTGTGCACTGCGCCTGTGTGTGACGTCAACAGCTGCGGTATGGCTCATCACCTCCTTCTGCGCTGGACGAAACCTACAATGACGTCACAATCAGCTGATGCGCCGCAGATGATCCGACATAGTTCGGAACAAGATTTACGTACCACTCACGACGCATCACATCCACAAGCTCGACGACGGACGACTTCGCGTTGCTAAAAGTAATTCCCGTAAAAGTGCGCGGCCCTAAGGGTATAGTGAGTACATACGCTTTATTAGACGAGGGAGCTGCGCAGTGTCAATAATCGACTCGGAACTGTCGGACAATATTTAGGCTTAAAACTTTCGTCTTTTTTATTTTTTTTAGTTCTTCGTCTTAGAACTTTATCAATCGGAGGTGCCAAAAGTGAAAATACAAATTTATGAACACGACAATGCTTTCTATGACATTCATTTAAGGAAATAAGTTCAAATAAAGTGCTCAAAATGTGTTACTCGTAAACAAAGTTGAATGTGCCCACCAATGGTACCCACCTAGCTCATATAAAACCATTACTTCACGCTCAAAGTGTAGTGCCGCGTATATGTTAGGTCAGGATACTTATTTTATTATAGCTCCGCTCGAAATTGTTGACGGGGGGAGGAACTCGCTGTATGGATCACGCTGCAGACTGGGATAGACCATCCATGGCTATCACAAAGGTCGTCCTCACTCTTCGGTAAGTGAACTTAATGTCTTCCATCTCGCTCGCTCTTCGAATAGTGATAACACGCATGTAATTAGTGTAGCTAATGACCTTATCAAAAATTGATTTAATCTCGACCCCATTGGAATATCGACCTTACCTCGTGAGAATAATGATAATGTCAAAGTTATTAATATTGTTGATAAAACTGCACGTCAAATAGGTACTCAGCGGGTTTACCTTTTAAAAAAGATAATTTCGATATGCCCTACTCGTACAGTAATGCCTTATCACGTCAACAAATGTTGTTACTCAAAGGTCATTGGGCGTATCTGACCCGCTTTGCGAAGAGTGGCGGACATTAATCAAAATAGTTTTAAACTAAGGGAAATAATATGACCTTTCATTGTATATAGTTATTTATTTAAAAATCGATGGAGAAAAATGTACAGGATCGTTTGAAAAAAATTAAAAACAAACGGTTTCAGCGGATTTTATTCCATCATTAAAGGCATAAAAGAATTTTGATAGCATACAGCATGGTGCACTGATGAGCCGATATTTAGAGGCATGTATACGCTATCTCTTTCGCACATTAGTTGGGCCAAACTAGTTTTGTTGCGCTCGCGCACTGACTCACCGCCCTCTGCGCAGTCCTTCATTAGCTATCGTTGCGACCTGTACGTTTACCTGTTTTGTTTTGTTTATTGTTTTATCGACTACGTTAGCGTGTTTTATGGACTCTGGTTACTTGCTTTTGGATTAGATTTTCGTTGATATGGAAAGACAAAACAGTTGTGTGTCGTGCAATCGATCTGTGTTACGTCGAAGAAAACACTGTCTTAATGGAGTGTTTCTCGAAAGGTACCGGGATCTTGTAGTGTTGTTATTACAAGAAATCATACCACGTGAGGTAAGTACTCTGTCAGTACACCGTCTAACTACCTATTTACTAAGAAAACAGGCAGGAGCAGAGCGGTAGGAAGCGAGTCTTTATCGACCGATTTATTGTTTATTTATTTATGCTTTCTTTTACACAATCCTATTATTGTACAGAAGCAAACGTAATGCTAATTATTTTACCTATACCAGTTAACCTTACAAAAGTTCTGAGAACTTATAGTTTATGCATAAAGAACAGCAATTAAGGAATTCAGTGCAATAAAAATGACTTTTCGAAACTACTTTCTAATAATCTCGTTGTTGGGTGTTTAGTTTTTATATATATGTGCAGAATGTTTTATCTTGTTTCAGATTTCGTTTGACGGTACAAGATCTATATGCCACCCTTGCTGGCAGAGATATGATCGAGCATCGCAAAACCAGCAATTAGATTATGTGCCACCCGAGCCAATACAAGAAGGCGCAAATCAAGGAGAAGTTGGAGAAGCGGTCCAACAAATAGAAGTCGGGGATCAACAAGGTCCTGGTTTTATTACTGTTACTGGATATAGACGTGTATCAAATACAGCGAGACGCTGTATATTTCTAAACTGCAGAGGTATGACTACACATCGCGTGCCAACCTACGCCAAGTTCTATCTGTTGCACAATCACAATTTATACATACCGGAACTTGCACGAGTTTGCCACCCGCATTTAGTTCAAAATGATTGGGAAGAACTTGTGAATGCCCCGACAATACATGAAAGCTTTAATAATGCTCATGTACTTGACATAATCAATTTGTATAAATGGGGATTAGAAAGCAGGTCTGAAATGAATTTTGAAAATATTGAAACAATTGATGACAACCACTTCCATTTTTGGACGGCTTTGACTAAAAATCAGTTCATGACTATTAGACCAAACACCGTCTCTTCGTAACAGGTCTGATCGTCCTGCTACCACTTTAGGAATGTATTTGACTAAAATAAGAACTGGTCAATCTGATGAGCGCTTAGCTACGAAATTCCAAATATCTAGAAGAACATTAGAGAGGAAGTTAAAAACAGCGAGAGAATGCTTAACTGAAGGTTTTGTTCCACGTTACCTGGGTTTAAATCATATAACTAGAGAAGAAGTGGTGGCACGAAATCTTCGTAGAACCGGCAGCTATTCTTGTGTTCGACGGAACATATATTTACCTTCAGAAGAGTGCGAATTTCCTTTTCCAAAGAAAAACCTACAGCCTACACAAATTCCGCAACCTGGTAAAGCCTTTTCTGATCGTATGTACAGACGGTTATATAATAGAAGTCGTAGGACCATATTCAGCTACTTCGGATGCAACTATTATGCGCAGCCTGATGCAAGAAGATTCAGCTTGGCATTGGTATCTTAGACCTAACGACGTGTTTCTATTGGACCGTGGCTTTCGGGATTCGATCCCTGCAATTGAAGAACGTGGATATAATCCCCACATGCCGCCAACTAGAGGAAGAGGAGAACAGTTATCAACAATTGACGCTAACAAATCTCGATTAATTACAATGTGCCGTTGGGTAATCGAAACAATTAATGGACGATTTAAGAAAGATTTTAAAATATTTCGACATACATATTTTAATGTTGCGATGCGAAATATGATGACCGATTTCAAAATAACCGCGGCAGTTATCAACGCTTCTCGACGGCCATATGAAGATAATATATACGCCGATCAGTTTGTCGATATTATAAATCAAAATATAAATACAGAAAATGAGTTAGCAGAATACGTATCAACAAATAACTTGAACAGACAAAGAGTAGCATTCGTGCCTCTAGATGGAAACAGTCCAGACTTTGAAGATTTTCCACAGCTGACCTATGAAGATTTGATCTTATTCACGTTGGGCTCATACCATTTGAGAATCGCAAGGTCTTATTGTCACGAGCACATAAGACCAAACGGGGATTATTTAATAGAAATGTATCGACATCAACATTTAATTGATAATAAGATTTTGATCAGAGGTCGAATCCAGTCACGTCATATCCGATCGAAACAGTACTATACATATATTTTGTTAAACCCAACACAACACGGACGACAAAGTATAGAAGAGTACTACTGCTCATGTATACACGGCCGCCGAACTGTCGGGAGCTGCGCCCATATCGCTAGCATAGTTTATTATCTGTCTTGGGCCAGACATCAGGAAGCAACAGACGCACCTGCTGCCTTCTTAAATGATCTTATGCTTGATTTGGATCAAATTGAATAAAAATATTTTAATGAACTAGCATTTTATTCATATTCCTCATATCAGTTTATAACACTTGAATTTTTCAAGATTCCCGTGGCTCACATTAATGTGACTAATGCCATAGTAAATCAGAGCCTTATATCATTACACTCTACTAATTTCATTTGTGTCCGCCATGGGTATGG
This sequence comes from Dryobotodes eremita, assembly GCA_917490735.1. Classification (NCBI taxonomy): domain Eukaryota; kingdom Metazoa; phylum Arthropoda; class Insecta; order Lepidoptera; family Noctuidae; genus Dryobotodes; species Dryobotodes eremita. The sequence goes on from OU823266.1 coordinate 17,540,761, forward strand.
TTTCCATACTAAGGTGCCCAATGACCTTTCATAAAGATAGTTTCCACGCGGGTATAAACACGAAATTTCTAAGTTATTTGCCAGTGGTTATGCACGAGAACTACAGAACGAAGAATATTACTCTTCACTAATCACGTTTGGTATCTCCCGAACTTCGGTGTGCAGAATGTAAACAAACCAGAAAAACTGAGGTTAGTACGGTATGCTGCCGCAAAGTTAAATAATGTGTGTTATGATTATTTATTGACTGGACTTGAATTGTACAATTCTTTGTTCGGAATAATGCTTAGATTTTGCGAAAATCAATTCGTAATCGTAGGCAACTGAAGGAACACGGGTGGGTTTTAGTCAGTAAGAGTGACACGTCCTTCCGCTCCACCCAGAGCGGGAAAAAAAAAACAAAGAAAAAAAAAAGCGACATACGCGATATGTTTTTACGAATCAAGATACGGTCAGAAATAAAAACATGTATTTAAATTCTTATGGTAAGAGTCTACAGGTAGTACGATTAAGCATTGTGTCATGCAAAGCCTTATCTTTGACGGAACGATGTCACCTTTTATTGTGCAGCATATAAAGAATAAGAACGCGCTAAAATACAAAAATATTAATCCGGAGGCCGCTGACGTAATAATAAAACATTACTACATAGATGACTGTTACTTTCAACTAGCGACGAGAATAACGCGATTATATTAGTGAACGATATAATCTCCAGTCATAGGAAAGATGGATTCGAGATAAGAATAGAAAAGAATAGAATACTCTTTATGTACACCATAAAAAAGAGAGGAAGAGGTAGGTCGAGTAATAGCAAACGAGTTTTAGACTATCCCTACGGATGCGTCACCCCACGGCGCTATATAGTCCAAAGATGGCGTAAGCAACACAACTGAGCGCACTTTTGGATTAACGTGGCATCACGCCGATGATTCGTTCGGTTTTTCTTTCTTTCTATTTTAGGATTAATTTGACCCTACGAAAGCAAAACAGCTTAGCATTACTACGTCAGTTTATGACATTCATGGATTTTTGTCACCGTTTCTGATAAAAAGTAAAATTATTTTACAAGATGTAGGTACATATTTCTAGTGTAGACTGGAGGTGCTAGATTCAACCTGTCGAGCAGATGAAGTGGGTAAAATGGCTTAATGAATTAAAACAATGAGAATTGTTACGAATACCGCGTTGGTATTTTAATGCAGGTACGTGGACTCAGTGCTGCTTGACTACTGTAGGTACACAAGACGTCAGCACGAATGTATACATATATTATATACATACTAGCTGCCCGCCCCGGCTTCGCACGGGTTGCGGTACTTATCTACGGCGTACCCTACCTACCTACCCTACCTACCCTACCTACCTACCTACCTACCCTACCTACCTACCCTACCTACCTACCCTACCTACCTACCCTACCTACCTACCCTACCTACCTACCCTACCTACCTACCCTACCTACCTACCTACCTACCCTACCTACCTACCTACCTACCCTACCTACCCTACCTACCCTACCTACCTACCCTACCTACCTACCCTACCTACCTACCCTACCTACCTACCTACCCTACCTACCCTACCTACCTACCCTACCTACCTACTCTACCTACCTACCTACCCTACCTACCTACCTACCCTACCTACCTACCTACCCTACCTACCTACCTACTTCCCTAACTCCCTACCCTACCTACCAAAAAAAAAAAAAAAAAAAATAGATGTTGGCCGATTCTCATAGATACCGGATAAGCACAAAAAATTTCATCAAAATCGGTTAAGCCGTTTCGGAGGAGTATGGCAACGAAAACTGTGACACGAGAATTTTATATATTAGATACATATATGTCATACAGATGCATATATTTTGTGACGCTTCCACTAAAGCTTATGCCGCGGTTATTTATTGGCGTTTGACCCGGATAGATGGGAACGTACTCGTGTGTTTTGTAACCGCAAGGAGCAGAGTGACCCCACTCCGCCCCATATCAATAACTAGATTAGAACTACAAGGCGCACTGATAGCTTCACGTCTTGCTGATATTTCTGGTGACCTGTAACACAGGTTTTTTTCTAAAACCTACTTCAGGCACCAGCTCTCACAATGTGAATTTATAAAGTTCGAAACTGTTAAGTACTACAAAACCATTGTGAGAGAAAATAAATAAACTAATTTATTTATTTATTAGTTTACCAAATAATTCACTTAAGAAAATAATTATCCGAAAAACTTTTTTTTTAATAACGTATTATTTATTTGATATTGTTCAGCGAGAACTTTCAAGCTTAAGACCGACAAGCGCTTCTTTTGGGCTGATTCACACACGCTCCTATAAAGGATTCGTAGTGACCCGCGGAACTATAAACCATTCGTTGCTCATCGTGTGGGTGAAATTGACAAACTTACTAAGTTATCGGTATGGCAAGTACGTACCGACAAAACTAAATGTAGCTGATATAGCTACCAAAGAAGAAGCACCACCACTCACGTACAATAATGTTGATGTTGTTGTTGCCGATGCTGTTGTTGTGTTTAGTGTTGTTGTTGTTACTTAAATTGGTTTTTTTTTTTGGATTTTATGTATTTTGTTTCCCCTTCTACTCTTACACACGTTGTCTACATTTCTTTTAATATACTTACTCCCCTATCGCAGGTATGCTGGTAGAAATTTCTTAGAAATGACATCACCTTTGTACGTATTTTTCTGTTCCTTTCTTCCTGTCTGTTTATATGTGTGTACATAAAAACAATGGTTATATAAATAAATGTTTGGTTTCTAGGACCTGGATTCTTATGCCAGCCAGAGAATACATGGCCTAAGGATCTCGGGTCTACCAAGTCATCAGATGACGTGGTAGGTGAGATAGGACCATTAACGTGATGACGTCACAGATCAGTCAACATTCATTACCTAATGAAGATGATTTCTCGTCTTAGACGCGACTCGTTCGAGTTAGCGCTCGCGCTCGAGTGTTATCATTTTATAAAACGTTATCAACGTATTGGCATTCAACTTAATGTTGAACTGTTGTACGAAGCAGAAAAACTCTTAATTAATAAGTGACACTGAACTATTTAAACAAGACAAGCACTTAAACTCTTCTAGTCGCTTGTTATGTCTGACGCCCTATATTGACTCTGAAGGTATTTTGCAAGTTCAAGGTCGAATTGACAAAGTTCAAGGTGTTGAACAGTCAACAATGAGACCCGCGGCTATACTTGATGGTCCTCACAAGTTGACACGACTGTTGGTAAAATACTAGCACAGATTAGCGCTTCATGGACCACACGAACTGGTTGTAAATTAATTAAGGCAGCGATACTTGATCATAAAAATACAGCCGACCATACGCGCCGCAGCTTCGCGTTGTTTATTCTGTCAATGTCGTCGCGCAGCGCCGCAGACGCAGCGCATGGCTGACCTTCCCGCCGCGCGCGTGCAGCACCCGCCACCGCAGACCTTTTACATTTACGGGAGTTGACTTCGTCGGCCCCTTGGAGGTTACAAGACGCCGAAGGAGAGACAAAAGATACCTACAGTGTAATTTTTACTTGTTTGACGATACACGCAATTCATTTAGAGTTAGCCGATAATTTAACTACTGACTCGGCCATTGTGACACTTAGGTGGATGATACTCTTCGCTGTACGTCCAGCGTTATTTACTCTTATAACAGGACAAACCTTAAAGGTGCCGATAGTAAATTAAAACGTAGTTTATTGGAACTCAATCGAAGCAAACTTCAGGAAAACGGCACTCTGTAATAGGTATAGAGTGGAGATTTATTCCTGCTGGTGCGCCTGAGATGGGGGCACCTGGAAACGAATGATACGGACGGTGAAGATAGCATTGAAGGTCGTACCTAAGGAACGCGCTCCACGCGAGGAGACGTTAGCTACATTGTTTGCGGAAGTAGAAGCATTGGTAAATAGTCGTCCTATAACTTATGTATCTTGTAACCCTAACTTTCCTAAAGCCGTAACACCCAATAATTTTTTGATAGGTACATCGTTTAACGGTCTCACTTTCGGTATCCATAATAATGAAGATCTATGTTTACGTGATCAATGGCGCATAGCGCAAGTTTTAATTAATGCTTTCTAGGGGCGGTGGATAAAGGAATTTTTACCCACTTTGCTACCTAGATATTAATGGAATAAAGAGCAGAGAGCGTTGTAAAATGGAGATTATGTTCTTTTAATTGAAAAAAGTTAGAGCGTGGTACTTGGCGCCACGGGGTGGTGAGTGCGACTCATGGCGGCCATGATGGTCGCATCAGAGTGGTTGATGTGCGCACACGTACTGGTGTGGTTCAGCGTCCAGTGACGCACGAAGCCCTAGTCTTTCCAGCGGAATGTTAGCGCTGAGCTGAACTTGTTGTTTTGTTAATTAATTTATTTTCTCTTGTAGATCTGTATTTAGATACTAAATCATTTGTTTATTTTGCTTTAGCCAGCTCAGCTCAGCACTATGGGGGTGGATTGTGGACGACGCATGCCTCAATATCGGTATAGATAACTATAGGTACTTATAATTTATAAGTAAATTATATATTAAGTTAGGGTCTCCTAGTGCCATCTGTCGGCAATGCGTGAAACGTTATTTGAAAAAAAAATACAATGTTGCAAGGTGCGAGTGGGCCGACCTTAAGTAATTTTTGTTGTTAGCTACCTTGAATCCTCTCTGTCAACAAGCACGACGTCGCTTACATAGCTATTATTAAAAAAATCGAAAAGTTGCTGTTTTTCGAACCCCTGCAACCACCCGCACCTTCCAAATTATTCTGAAAACAAAACTGCATTTTATTTCGCCCCTAACTGTAATAGTCGCCAAACCGTTAGATTAGCTCGCTGGTACTGCATGAACAAGTGTCACTGCAATTTATCTTAATTTCATCCTCAATCAATCCGAATTCTGACTCTTTTGAACTTTCCGCAAAATAAATATGCTTAAGAAATGATAACGTTGTTTGTCTCAATGAGAACTCAATGCCATTACAATTTTTTCTCGAATTACTGGATAATGTTGTATAATTAGCAAGACAGTTACACAGATGTTTGTGACAGCTTCGAGTTCTAGTACTTTGCATTAGGTAGTGACACTCAGCAAATTTTTTGTGTAGTCCAGCGCTCACTCGGCCCGTATACCTCTCTGTTATTTTTTTATTGGTTTTTCGCTACATTGTTCAACCCATTAGTACAAGCCAACATACAAGCTAAGTGTACAATATCAAGCAATAGACTCTGCTTGCAAAAACAAAATTATCAAAAAAAAGAAAAGGAATTACACGTACATCATTTTTACATAATTTCAATAATGACAATAGTTAGGGTAATCGTGCGTCACATAGTTAGTTTTTTTAGCGCGCACTGGATTTTCAACGCACTGCTTAGCGCCGAGAGTTGAAAATCCAACAGATTGGTTCTTTGACGCGCTGGGATGCACTCTGTTGGATTATATCAACGCTCGGCTGAACACCGACTGTTTAAAATCCAGTGCGAGATAAAAAAACGTTGGGGTAAAAAAATCACCCGCGCGGTCCTGGGTTTACAGTTGAGACATACGATACTCGTACGACCCACCAATCAAAAACTTGTGTCGTAGGTCTAGACTAACCCCTCCCTCCGCTCTACCTGCCTGTCCCCGCCAATTCTAGGCGTCTCTCAGAACAGATGACACGCACAAATCTTTTGATCACACGAAGAGTGTCACGCGCACGATACGTTATGAACACAGTGCTTCACTAGAACATGAAGGAATTAATATTTAATCAAAAATAAGATGTTGTTCATTTCATAATAGACTCAACTTTTGCTAACGTAAATAATAATTAACAATATTGAGGACTGTTTACTACCTATTAACTCATAATATTTTTTTTTACTATTTGTGAAAACTTGTAATCGGACATATTCGTGTTAGTAACAAATTCCTCGCTATAGGTTTTAAAATAAATACAAATTGCAAGTAGAATATATCATGCTATTAAGGTGTGCCAGGTCAGTAGGTTTGAAAGTGACGCGTTCGAGCTCCGGCGGCGTTTATACAACGAATAGAATTTTTTAAATCAATTTAGTTGTAACACTGCAATCTCGGCCGGACAGCCGCTGGTGGGGGGTGGGGGGGTGTTGTGGAGTCACGGGGAGGAGATTCTGGACCAAGAAGAACAATGAAACCAGACAGCCCTTCACTCAGACTTGACTCCAAGTCATGGGTCTGGTACACTCGTAATAACATGTATGGTTAAGCAGAAGTCTACAAACTTGTAATTTTTTTTTTTGCCAATTCTGCCCCACTGCTGGGCTACCTCCCCAACTCCTACTTAACTTTAAGCAAAGTTTATAAATAAATGGGTAGATGTAGACGAAGAAAGCAACAGTGTAACGAATATTATTTATAAATATCGTTGCGGATTTATTTGAATGGTAGGAACACTCCAAAGTATTTCGAGTGTAGCGAGATTTAGCAGCACTATATCTTAATCTCATTGACATTTAATGAACACCTTTTTCAGAGGAACATGCCGACACCTTTCATTCTTAATACAAATTCAACATGAAAGTCCTTTGGAGCTTTTTAACCGATAATAATTATTAATGTAAATCAGTTGATCGAATAGTTTCGTAGTTCGGTGTCACAGCTCATTCTCGGCCGTCCGATAAAAAAGGGACTAATAAAATGTACAGCCTGTGTGTGGCCCCTTACATCGGGTGAGGTGAGGGGTGGGGAGGGGTGGGGGGATGGTTCAGTGTAGTACACGCTTTAGGCTACGATCTCTTTAAAACGTCAGACGCTACCGACACCGTGTGGTGACGTCACGACGGATGACCAACACGCCGTTGGTCGCGTATTCATTGTCTGTCTTGACAATCGCAAACGCCTGCTTGCAACGTTTAGACTACACTGAGTGGACTGAGTTTAATTACCTATTCTCTCCCTAAATAAAACCACCACTTTTGTTGTTAAAAGGAGAAGAGGAAGATGATAAAGTTCTTGAAATGCTTATAAGCAATAAGACAGTTAAAAAAAATAGATTATTTAAAGGACAGATAAGAAGAAGGAACCTATATTGTTTAGATAATTAGATATCTTTAACCTTGCAATTTTTACCATTTTAGACTAAAAAGTTACTGGAAAACACTTTGCACGTCGCGGCTTCCAGCCGTCGCTACCTATGCCTTATTTTGGTATCGTCGGACGCGTACGGCGTGTGACCTTGGGCCGTCGTAACTGGACGTCGGGTCGCGGGCCACGGCGGCGTGCGAGCAAGACCGTGCCTGTGTATTTACGAACATAACATTCGGCCGTTTATCTGTGACGGACGGCTACACGTCGCCGGTCGCAGTCGGCGGCCGGTCAGATAGACGGCAGCATAAATATCGGCTCGAGCCGGGAGCCACTCGAGCGAGTCAATTGTCGATAGAATGAGCCGCGGATATTATTGTTAATTACCTCTTCAGAGATACGCCTCTGATTGTTTGAGTGAGATGTTACGTGAACAATTACTACTATTGGAGTATTGTATTGCTTACACTGTCTATATCTATACATATTACCTATCAAAAAAGGAAGAAAGTTTGTTTGCGGTAAATATGACGCAGAGAAAAACATACAAATACAAAAAAGAAGAACGAGTTAAGGCCCGTACACACTGGCGGCCCCGACGCCCAACACAAAGGCACCGCGTGTCGCGCGACGAGCGGCGCCTTTGTGTAGCGCGGTCGCGTCGCGCCTGTCTGTGGCAGCCTTTATCCTATCTATATCTTTATATATATAAAAATTACGTGTCACGTTGTTTGTCCGCGATGTACTCCTGTACTACTGAACCAATTTTAAATTTTATTTGGACACCGTGTGCAATTTGATCCAACTTGAAATATAGGATAGCTTACATCTAAATTTTTAGTCGCAATATTATTTTATTGCAAATTATTTGTCTATTATTTGACAGTCACAATTATCTGTTAGCTCCAAACGATTCTAAAAGATGGCGATATCTGTTGACTGGATTGAGTAAGTATTCAATAGATGGCGCTATGTTAAAAATACAAACGTTTCATATAAGCTACAATTTAATAAAGAGAAAAGATATGATTGTTTGTTTGTATTGAATAGGCTCCGAAACTCCTGAACCGATTTCAAAAATTCTTTCACTGTTGGGAAGCTACACTATCTCCGGGTGACATAGGCTATATTATATTATACTTTGCTACCCGGGCAAAGCCGGGCGGGTCGCTAGTTATAATAAATAAAGTCGGTTTTCGTGGCTGGTTGTGTGACCGCGTTATTCTTCTAAACTACGCAACGGATTTTGATGCGGTTTTCAGCGCCATTTAGAGAATTTATTTCGAAAGGTTTTTGTTTACAATAAATGAATATTAAACTTACATACTCGTAAAATAAAGAAATCTCGATATTTCCTTATTATTTATTTATTTCGATTATTTTCGTAAGTCATAAAAACCGCGTGAAGCAGGGCCGCGTCGCTAATTGTTTATAAGAGACACGAAATGAAGCTGCGAAGGTATTCAGCGTGAAACTTCGGGATGATTCGTAAACTTACTGAGTTGAAATACTGGGAAAGGTGTTGATGTGTTCTTTATTTAGCATTATACATACATACGATCAACGTTGCCACTTACCATCATTAAAGAAATTGAACTTTAAATGATAAATGATTTTATTTCTGTAAGTAGGTTTGTACAAACACTTTTACACTTTTACATTTTAAAACTAGATGAGGTCGGCGTTTCCTATCTGACTACTCTGAGAAGAAAGGCCGAAACAAACTCAGAGGTCACAGTCTCTTTTAAAGTCCAGACATAATTTTGGTCAGATCATGTGAAGACCATGTAGATTTGAGTCTGAAATGGTCTTTTGAGGAAAAAACACCACACAGAATGAGTGGACCTGTCCAGTCAGTGCACGCATTTCTCAGTAATCGTGCAGCTCAACTCAGAACTTAAGGAGCTCAGCCATTTGTGGATTGACTGGAGGACACGGTGGAGCATACGGTGGAGGTCTGCCCGGCTTGGGCGGAGCACCGCCGTGTCCTCGTGGCGGCGATCGGCGGCGGCGACCTCTCGCGTCCGGCCCTGGTTCAGGCCATGGTACGGAGCGAGAGGGAATGGGAAGCCGTCACCTCCTTCTGCGAAGCAGTAATGCTCGCGAAGGAGGAGGCGGAGCGCGAGAGAAAGAGGCAATCACTGCGCCCTCGCGCCCCTAGTCGCCGCAGAAGGAGACACCCTGGGCGTCGGGAGTCGATTGCCGACTCCCGGCCACCATAGGCGCGGGCTTGCGGACGGCGAGCAATGGGCAGCTCGCAGTCCGGTAAGGACCAGGCCCAGGTCGACGGGGCATCGTGTTCCACGCGCGCCTCAAAGAGATGTCAGCAAAATTGACGGGGTCCGATAGGACCGATGCCTGCCGGGGCTGCGGATTGTTCGAAAGAGTTACCGTGGCCCTGGCGCACAGGCAACTGAAGGAACACGGGTGGGTTTTAGTCAGTAAGAGTCTGACACGCCCTTCCGCTCCGCCCAGAGCGGGAGAGGTCATTTGATGATTACCCACACAAAAAAAAAAAAAAAGGAGCTCAGCCATTAGACGAACAATACCAAAGAAAGGACATTTGGGTAGGCCGCATAAAGCACTCAAACTATTTAAAAAAAAAACTAAAAATATTTTTTTTTTATTTTTTTTTATTTTTAATTTTTATTTTCATTTGACATTGAGTTGCTTATTTTTATTTGACATTGTATTTATACTTTCATGACATTGTATTTATTTTTATATTGTGATTTGTATTTATCTCGTGTTTGTTATTGTAATACTTGTGATTGTAATATGGGAGAACCTGAAATAAATGGATTTTATTTTATTTATTTATTTATTTAAACTGCCAGATCATCATTGAAACTACCTGAGAAAGTGAAAAAAAAAAAAAAAACTGACGCACGTAGTCCTTACATTCACAATAATTTTATAATAATGTTATACTTCAGAAAGTAAATTGTCATGTCATTCTATATGTAATAATTATCAAATGTCAAAGTTTATGTAAAATACAAATTAAAAAAATTGCAAAAAAAAGTAACAAAAAACATTCAGTACGCAAAAAATTGGAGCAACTCAATCCCAAGCCTTTTTGTCCTCAATATAATCTTTAACGGTATAAAAGGCTTTCTGGCACAACTTACGTTTAATGAATGATTTGAATTTATTAAGGCTTAATTCTTGAACGTGGCTTGGAAGTTTATTATAAAAGCGTATACATTGACATCTGAATGAGCCACCTATTTTCTTGACCCTTGTTGTAGGTACAACAAATTTGTGTTTGTTCCTAGTATTTATACTATGGATATCACTGTATTTTTTAAACAATTTTATATTTTTATGGGCATATAAAAGATTTTCAAAAATATATTGAGAAGGCACAGTCATTACATTAATCTCCTTAAATTTGTCTCTGAGAGATTGTCTCGGATTTAATTTATAAATTGATCGAACAGCTCTTTTCTGCAAAACAAAGATAGTTTGAATGTCGGCGGCATTTCCTCACAACAGAATACCGTACGACATAACACTATGAAAATAGCTAAAGTACAAGTTTAGAGATATGAAGCATTATTTTGCAAATTACATTTAAAAACTATAATTAATTTCACTGAGTTTTATAGTAATTAGTTCTGCAGTAAAAAAAAAATAAACAAACTTAAGAACAGCCCTTAAAAATGTTTTCTCGTAGTTCCGCCTGAACATTGAATGTGAACAAGTGTTCTGCGCACGCTCCTTGAGGCGCTAACTTCAGACGCCGACAACGAAACGAAACTATTAGAAATGGACGAGGCTAATTTAATTAAGCATGTGGCACAGCGGGCGTTTTGGGAACTCTATTATGAAAATTTGAGGTTCAAATAGTGCTGATTTTGATGTTTGTCTCACACAGCACCGCCCACACCACTCCGCCCGCAACGGTCCGCCCAATCCGCTCCGCCAGCAATGCTCCACCCGCTACACTCTACTCCGCTTCACACTGCTCCAGCAATGGACAGCAATAAACGTGGAAATAAAACATTGAACTACTTAATAGCACATGATATTATTGTGTGGTAGCGCTACAAGTAACTGCGTAGCACAGCGCATCAAACCGTAGCAGCCTGCAGCACGTCATGCCTTGTCATAGTGTCGCAGCGCTACGAGTAACTGCGTAGCACAGTGCATCAAACCGTAGCAGCCTGCAGCACGTCATGTCTTGTCATATTATTGGGTCGTAGCGCTACGAGTAACTTCGTAGCACAGCGCATCAAACCGTAGCAGCCTGCAGCACGTCATGTCTTGTCATATTATTGTGTCGTAGCGCTACGAGTAACTGCGTAACACAGCGCATCAAACCGTAGCAGCCTGCAGCACGTCATGCCTTGTCATAGTGTCGCAGCGCTACGAGTAACTGCGTAGCACAGCGCATCAAACCGTAGCAGCCTGCAGCACGTCATGCCTTGTCATAGTGTCGCAGCGCTACGAGTAACTGCGTAACACAGCGCATCAAACCGTAGCAGCCTGCAGCACGTCATGTCTTGTCATATTATTGGGTCATAGTGCTACGAGTAACTTCGTAGCACAGCGCATCAAACCGTAGCAGCCTGCAGCACGTCATGTCTTGTCATATTATTGTGTCATAGCGCTACGAGTAACTGCGTAACACAGCGCATCAAACCGTAGCAGCCTGCAGCACGTCATGCCTTGTCATAGTGTCGCAGCGCTACGAGTAACTGCGTAGCACAGCGCATCAAACCGTAGCAGTCTGCAGCACGTCATGTCTTGTCATATTATTGTGTGGTAGCGCTACGAGTAACTGCGTAGCACAGCGCATCAAACCGTAGCAGCTTGCAGCACGTCATGCCTTGTCATAGTGTTGCAGCGCTACGAGTAACTGCGTAGCACAGCGCATCAAACCGTAGCAGCCTGCAGCACGTCATGCCTTGTCATAGTGTCGCAGCACTACGAGTAACTGCGTAGCACAGCGCATCAAACCGTAGCAGCCTGCAGCACGTCATGACTAGTCATATTATTGTGTGGTAGCGCTACGAGTAACTGCGTAGCACAGCGCATCAAACCGTAGCAGCCTGCAGCACGTCATGCCTTGTCATAGTGTCGCAGCGCTACGAGTAACTACGTAGCACAGCGCATCAAACCGTAGCAGCCTGCAGCACGTCATGTCTTGTCATATTATTGGGTCGTAGCGCTACGAGTAACTTCGTAGCACAGCGCATCAAACCGTAGCAGTCGGCAGCACGTCATGTCTTGTCATATTATTGGGTCGTAGCGCTACGAGTAACTGCGTAGCACAGCGCATCAAACCGTAGCAGCCTGCAGCACGTCGTCTTGTCATATTATTGGGTCGTAGCGCTACGAGTAACTTCGTAGCACAGCGCATCAAACCGTAGCAGTCGGCAGCACGTCATGTCTTGTCATATTATTGTGTCGTAGCAGTCAACTATAGATTTTTTGTTTTTGTTTTACATACTACATACATAGTATCACTTTGTAGTGGTTCGTAGCACATTTTTTGCTTTCGTATTGAGTGGCAACCTAAATTTAAAAAGTTGTTCAAATCTCTTTATTACGATATGTTCAGCTAATCCAACTGCCCTACTGTGCGCCGCTTCGCCCCAACCTGCCCTGAGAAGTCTCGGTCTGCCCCGGCCTATAATCAGCCTATAATATTCCCACTGTTGGAACACAGGCCTCCCCTCAGCGAGAGGGAGTAGGCCGTAATCCACCACGTGAGGTCATTGCGGGTTGGTAGACTCATTTCTTCGAATTTTTGGTTCTATGATTGGCTGGTTTCCTCACGATTTTTTCCTTCACTGCTTTGAGAGCAGTGGTTATGAAATAATTTACATAAAGTAAAGCGCCTGCCTAGGTTCGAACCTACGACCTACAACTCGTAAGTCGCGGCCGTTGCCACTGGGCCACCACTGCTCTCTGCCCCGGCCCGCCGCTACACAATTAACAAACAAAAACTATTCACAATGGCCCGTATTTTTTACCCACAATGTTACCGGCTTTTTTCGGCCAGAAAATCTCTTTAGAAAACTTTATTTCCCAGTAAATAAAATATTGTATATCGAATTTTTTATTAGTTAACTACGCGAGCCCTTGCCCTGTGCCGACTTACGGCGATCAAAAATTCCCTCTCAGACGGACAACATTATGTTTCGATAAAAAGATAATCTGCGGGCGGCAAGGTACGGGGTGTGGGGAGCGGGGTTGGGGGGGGCGCCGGGTGCCGCATAAATACATCGTTTATTTTTCATACGCAAAAAGCTACAGACGTATTTTTTATCCGCTTAAAGGGAAAATCCGTAAACACGGTAACGTAAGCCGGTGGCAGAACATAAAAGAGCTCAAAGCATATCGACTCCCGCCTTAATCTGCCATAAACAATCGCTACGAACAAAACCTCGCAATAGTAAATTTCACGAAAAGTCATCCGACGGAATAATGGCTGAATTCTCTGATCGTGTCACCGACGTACGGCGAAAACTCACCATAAAACTACAGACATAGAACTCAATTTAGTGCGCCGGTGGTGACGGGTGGATCGGGTGTCCGCGCACGTGTGTCACGCCATATGGACTCGTATGTCGTGCACATAGGGGCGCTACCCGCGTGCGCGCCGCTGCTAAGATGTGACTCGCCGTTTAATCTGGCTCTGTTATTTTTCCGGTAATACATCAAAGTGGCGACTTTCTACGGCAAATTGTATCAAAGTCGCTGATGTATGGAGGTGCCTACAGTGCCGCGTGCGAGTCGCACTCACATGTAGTGTCGCGACGAAACAGTGCTGCAAGTAGGGACTGTTGTACCTACACTTTCTTAAAATAATAAGACACCGCTTAGCTGACGTCTTATACACAGAGAACACAGGCCTACCTACGTTGAAAATTCCTATCATAATGGTTCATTTTCAATGTAAAAAGAAAGCTTCGCTTTCAGAACACAGAAACAAAACAAAGAAAAAAAGAAAGTATGGAAAATTCCTGTGAATGGATATGCTGTGTATTGCCTTTTTGTGCTCTGTATTTGCTCGGAGTTGTGTGACTGTAAAGCAGGCACTGTGGTGCGGCCCCGCCCGCCGCCGCCGATGTGCGCGAGATTTATTCCTACTCAGTGATATTAAGAGGAAATATCTCACTATATTGATACCCCCTCCCCTCCGTTTCTCCGCTCAACATCTTAGTTACAACGTTCCATTGTCGTTTGTGGCTCAAACAATGTTCGAGCTAATCAATAATAGTGGGTGTCTCAATGAGTTGCCCAATACTTGGCGACACTTTGACTTTACTAAGTTTGGGCACAACAGCCTCAGCTTATGTCGAGTCACTCAATAACATAACTTGACTCTAACTCACACAAGTGATGTACTCTGTGGAGACATGTTTGTGACTCGATCGAACGACTCTGGCAGAGAATGCCACTGTTGCCAAGGAGGATGTTCTTTTAGTTTCTTTTTTTTATTATACAAGTAACGAATGTTCTTAAACCGAGTAACACTTTGCCCGATCCGGAAATTGAATCCAGGATTTCATGCTCAGAAGTAGCGCTTTGCGGCCACTAGACCAATAAAGCATACCTCCCCGTACATACTCGTACACACATCAGCGACCGTCGGTGAGTGCTGAGAATCCGGTTAGAGTCGTCACGCGAAGTGAGCGCGAGAGTAGACAAGTAGTAGTAACAAGAGAGAGGTTTTTGTGCTCGCTCGTTAGCGCCGAACAGGATTGTCACGAGTACCTCGCTACCTACTACCATACCTGTAGCGTAGCGGCGCATCTCGGTAACCAGCTTTGATAAACTCATTTATACAATCTCGTCACCATTTTCTGTTCGCTGCACTCATTCAGTCGCTAAGTTGACTTATCAGGGGACAAAAAATACACAATGATTTGTTTATTTTATTTTATTTATTTAGGCAACCATCAGCGATACATACAGCATGTTACAGAGTATGTGTATTACAGTATTGTATGGCTAATAGTAGGTTTTCCTGTATAACTAGGATAAGTATACAACATGCGAACGGACTACAGACTAAGAAATATTAAAATTTAAATACAATGGGTTCTGTTTTAGTTTATAATTAAGTTTAAGTTTAAATTTTAGAGAAAAACAGTTTTTTTAAAATTAAATTAAGGAAAAAAAACGTTTAAATATTGAGAAATTAGTTGTTTATTGTTTGCCTTCATATATGGTTTTTATTATTTGTTTTTTGAATGTAGGTTTATTACAGTTATAAATATATTCACTTGAGAGAAATCTGTGTTATAAATTTGAGCAATACGGCTCGATACACAATTTTTGGCGTAATTAGTCGAGTGCCGAGACACGTGTAGGACAATGCTACACGTGTCTCGGCACTCGACTAATTACGCCGCGTTTGACGTGTTTGCCGCAGGGGAGTGTTAAAAGTTACCTGTGCGACCAACTCCGGCAATCGAGGCGTCCATTGAATGTGTCATAAAGCAAACAAATATCCATAACTTTGCGCCTTACATCGAGTGTTAGCAGACCATGTGTTTGACAACTATTTTCATAAGCCATCGGAGGTTAACTGAGGCGATAGTTAAGTTGGTTAGTAAATTTTCTTTGAAACCGTTGTAGTTGGTTCTTATAAATAATGTATTGGGAGGACCAGATTGGGCACGTATATTCTAAGACGCTGCGCACATATGCAAAATACACCGACTTAAGAGCGTCGATGTTTTTAAATACCACACATGACCTAATAACAAAGCCAAAGTTCTTATAAGCTTTTGTGCTAACATGGTGTATGTGATTTGAGAACGTTAATTTATAGTCAAACATAACTCCTAAATCCCGAACTATCTTGACTCTATCAATGGCAATTCCATTAAAGTTATATGAGTAAACAACAGGTTTTTTTTACGCGTATAACTAATACATTGACACTTTGTGATGTTTACTGTGATCTTGTTATTTATGTAATAATTATTATTTAAGTTATTAAGGTCATCTTGAATAGCCTTAGAGTCATCAAGTGATCTTATTTTATAAAAAAAAAAAATTGTCGTCAGCGTACATTAAGTGTTCAGAGTGTTTTACAGAAGCAGTAATATCAAATAAGTATGCCTTGTAAAAGTGAGGCCCCAAATGGGAACCCTGCAGAACACCACTAGGGATTTCAATAAAGTTAGAACGGTATCCTCCTATTACTACAGCTTGTGATCTTTTAAATAAATATGATTTAACTTACTTTTCCGAAATAACTGCTTTGTTTTCAGGGTAAGGATGTTCATTTAGGTATATTCTAGTTGGTGACCCTGTTATACCAATTATATCATACCAGACGGTATGCGCTCAAAAGAATAACGTGTATAATTCGTGTAGAAAATTTAACAATAATATTCTTCGGTCTGTTACTGGTTTGATAAGCATGCTGTACTCGATGGATAGAGATGATGTATTTCTGTGATGTTGGGAAGTTGATGGCAGTGCCTATCAGTTCCATCATGCATACCAAGTTTTTGCAACGCCTTTGTGGGACGTTGCAAATTTCAATATTGCAGTTCCTCGCTTGCTGCTCTAAGGAATCTATTTTTTGCTCGAGGCTGCTGACTAGGGTATGAGATTGGTCAGAGCTGTGACGGGCAATGGTGGCCACACGTTCCTTAAGGTCCTCTTGCTCAGCTGCTTGAAACTGTGCTGAGGATTTTAATTCTGGAACATCATGAGCCACTGTGCGAATGCATTCTCTTACTTTCTCGTGTTCGCTGTGGAGGGTGTTCATTTCCTATTTCATATCAGATAAAGTACATTTGATACTGTCATTGAGCTTGAACATGCTGATCTCCATTTCCTCACGCCAGCCGCGCAATGTGCCTTTATTTTCACCTGTAAACTTGACCATGGCGTGGTCCATGTCAGTGCGCCATCCTTTGAGTGCGTTATTTAGTTCCTGTGATATTATGTTTAGGCTGTCAATAGCGGTGGTGTTGGACATAGCACCAGTGACTATCGTAGGAGGAACTGATCGACGAGTTCGGTGATGAGGACTGTTGTTCCAAATTATCGCAGGACATATTCATCGCGTCTTAGCAGTTCGCGCGGATGTGAACAGAGTGGTTTAGTGAGGCCGAGGTGGGTCGACCCCGCTGTGTGATGTTACTCCAGGGAAGACACTTCCACTGGGCTATTTGTTAGTGGGTAAAGCTTGAGAATTGTTGTTGTGTGACGTTGAGGCACTCACAGTGGTATATTTTTTTTTCTCGCAATCGTAGCGAAAAGTAAAGTGTAACACACGGCGCTAAAATCCCTTTATAACTTCTATTTAGTCCCTCGCTTTAGCTCGGGAGTAAAACTACCTCGTATGTAATTGGGCATTTTAGCCCCTTTTGTAACATTCTACTATTGTATATGTGATTTCTTGTAAAACTTGTCTTATTAATAAAATACTTTTATAATATTTATATGTGACTTGGAAGTCCCCACCACCTATCAATATAATGCAGTAGTCCGGCATGGTGAAGTTTGACAGTTTTTCTTTGATACCTTTCGGGAGAGCTTAGACATTTCTATGAGGTGTAATATAGTGGCAAAGTCCACATTTATCTATAGTTTTTTCTGCAATGCAAGCAATTTATTCGTGTTGTCGGTGCTTAAGATGAAACATTTGCTACGTTTGAAATTACTGCAGTCCGAATTATTAATAATTTGTTTTTTTGGTGCAACAGCAATAGTTGTTTCGGTTTTGCTGTCTTGATGTATAGAAGTAGAATTGTCAATATTTATATCTGTTTGGGTTTGTTTGCATGCATTTTCCGTTCTTAGTTGTTTATCACTACAGGCTGTCGATGGTTGGCGTATTAATTTTGCAGGCATATGATGCGTGAGATTACTGGTTTGGGTACCCTTATTCGAATTAAAAGTTTGTATTCGGCATGTAGATATATTTCCAAAAGATATTTTTATTGCCATTGATGTTAAAGTACTCACTTGGAGTTTCGTGTACGAAACCTTTCGTTTAGAACCCGGAGTGGCACACTTGGCTTCTCCTGCACCCACCTTCTTGTATATTCTATTACACGATTACATTCATCCAGATCTGACTTAAAAAAAATATTCTCACAGAGCAAGTTGTCAATCTCCCGATTCGCGCTTTGCAACTTAATCCTAAAAATCATTGATCTCTTCCTGTAGCTTCGCAATGGTTTCATCGTCTCGCAGTAAATTTTCTGGCACACTCCTAACTGTGGCATCGAAAAGTGATGTTTCTGAGAACCAGATAGACTGGATTTGTTTTTGGTTTTTCAGCGTTAAGTTTTCGTCCCCCATGCTAGATTTTACGTACTAATACTTAATTATTCATAAGCTGGTAACACTAATAGTAGGTTTGGCCCCCTGGCGGCGACTAGTGTAGTTCGCCTAGTTCGCCTTGGCGCTAGTTGTCGTATAATATTTAGGGACCAAAGTCAATTTTTTTTTAAACCTTTTCGAAATGTTACTAATTGTTTATTATCTTTAGTTTTTGTCACATGGTTTATAAAATTGCCACTCAAGTAATTATTCATACCATACAAGGATTGAATAGCGGTACGAATTTGAGTTCCGGTTCTTTAAAAGGTTCATCTTTTCGGTACGGTACCGGTTCAGGTTCCGGTTTGGTTCTAGTTCTAAAGTACCGGTTCCAAATAAAGGTTCCAATATACCGGTTCCGTACCATCCTATTTAAAGGTTCTCTTCGAAAAAACTACCACGGGATCAATCTAAGCAAAAGTGCCCCTCTCCCCTCTCACAAGAACTCCAACCTCTTCACCCGTCGGCGGCCGCCCGTACCTCACCGTTATCGTACAAAGCTCCGTCCTGCGCTGAGTGGCATCGTATGAACTGGTTCGAACTCGCTTTGAAGAAGAACCGGTAAAATAAAGGTTTTTAAAGGTTCCACTTTAGGTTCCTGTTCCGGTTCGGGTAACGAAACGGGGTTCTAGTAACGAAACCACTAAATACCGGTTCTGTACTAGTATTTCAGGAATCTTTTCAATCCCTGATACCAAATGTTTGAGTTTTGACGTTGTTACGTTAGAGGAAGTTGTTACCACTGTGTGGATCGCCCAGAAGACATGGTGGAGCATACGGTGGGGGTCTGCCCGGCCTGGTCGGAGCACCATCGTGTCCTCGCGGAGGCGATCGGCGGCGGCGATCTGTCGCGTCCGGCCCTGGTCCAGGCCACGGTACGGAGCGTGAGGGCATGGGAAGCCGTCACCTCGTTCCGCGAAGCAGTAATGCTCGTGAAGGAGGAGGCGGAGTGCGTGAGGGCTCGTCCTGTAAGGACCAGGCCCGGGTCGACGGCGCGTCGTGTTCCACGCGCGCCTCAAAGAGATGTCAGCACTAATTGACGGGGCCCGACAAGGCCGATATCTGCCAGGGTCGCGGATTATTCGAAAGAGTTACCGAGGCTTTGACGCACAGATAACTGAAGG
The DNA here is from genome assembly GCA_917490735.1 of Dryobotodes eremita. Classification (NCBI taxonomy): domain Eukaryota; kingdom Metazoa; phylum Arthropoda; class Insecta; order Lepidoptera; family Noctuidae; genus Dryobotodes; species Dryobotodes eremita. Next base: position 17,560,265 of record OU823266.1, read on the forward strand.
AACACGGGTGGGTTTTAGTCAGTAAAAGTCTGACACACCGTCCCTCTCCGCTCAGAGCGGGAGAAGTTATTCGATGATTTCCTACTGTAACACTGGTTTTAGTTTTCGTATTACACTATTGATATAATTGATACTTCACTGGTTCAAAATTGTCACAAACAAAATCAATATTGCACAATACATACAATACATTTGTTGCGCCACTTAAATACCGCGATTTAATAGATGTAAACAGTTCTAGTGTTGCCACCTTCATTTAAGACTACTTATCACAACGTATATTTAAACACAACCTACTGTTGTCGCCCTCATCATCCTCTTTACCTTCCTCCACGTGTTTAACTTTCGTGTCACTTGAGCACATCCGTCTCAGATGACTCTTGTTATTGCACATTTTTTACTTATAGTTTTTAAACCAGCATGATTTGATTCGTGATTAACATAACCGCACACACTGCACTTTTCCTTAACCGCGAACACAGAACCCTCATCGACGCTGCCGGCGGCCGTGCTCGAACCACGTGCTACCGGTGCGGCACGGCAGGCGCGTCGAGCACACCGCACGCTCTCCGCTAATTCCACCGGCTTGGCTAACGTCAGTCCCAATCATGTCCATGATGAATTTATTCAGAAGAGCTTCCTCCAAGTTCTTAAACTCGCAGTGTGCCGCCAATCCCCTAATTCTCTCCGCCCATTGAGTGTGGCTCTAATCTGGTCGCTGCACCGCCGAATAGAAAATCGATTTTTCTGCGAATTCGAGCCGCTTCGACTCAAAATTACGGTCAAGAAGTTTCAGGACATCTTCTAAATTCATTTTTTCCAACTTCTTAGGCAACGCCACGTCCCTCGCATACGTAAGTCCGGTGAGAACGTTTATGAATATTATTGCCCTCTGTTTGACCTTCAACTTGTCCAATTGATCGTCCATCATATCGTTGGCAATAAACCATTGTTGTAGCCGAGACTTGTAACGTATCCAGTCTTGGGATAAATGGTCAAAGTTCGTCATTATACCGAATGAAACACCAAAACTAGACATTATGCCCTCGTAAATTCGTCCTCATCGCCACTGTTAGATATGCAGGTATGGGACGGATAACAGTCAAACACGCTTGTTAATAACACACTAACATAAATCTGTATCAACGGGTTAACAAACCGGGACACAGCCGCTGTACGTTATACATACACACGTAACAATAACATAATATAAATTAGCAAAAACAGTTCACAACTGTTAGCTACACATAATACAGTGGCACATTATGCTGCGGATGCAAAGCATGATGTCCAAACTGTACATAATTTAAATTTTCAATCGCGCGGTGAGCTTGCCGAGCCTCGTCACTCCGCGCCGTGTCATGTCGTTGTGTCGCCGAGTGACAACTTTGTGCATACATTTGCAAACATTTCGTTAAATCGCGAGAAAAGTCGCGACGTGTGACTCTCACTGACATCTTCACTGTTTCTACTGCGAGACACCGTCTGAGCTTGTGTTTGCACGAGAGCCGGAGTGCTGTTCACCCATCGTGCTTTGAAATACATATGTTATAGTCAAACATCGAAGCTCCGGTGCTCCTAGGTTTGGCTAGGCAAACCTCAGGTCTGACAAGAAGTCTTAGTTATAGTCCGAACCAATTGCGTGTTTCGGCCTTTGACTAAAGAATTTATGTCTAATCCTAGGAGAGACCAACTTGGAGAATCAAACACCTAAACTCAATACAACCAAATCGGGGTTTGACCAGTTAGAACTAAATTAAGTACCTACAGGAATGTGGTAGTTTGTTAGACAAAGGTACTTAAAAAAAAAAGCTGATGAAATTTGCATACTTTTATTCGACGCTTTAACTGTTACATCTCTACCACCATGAACAAATTCGCGATGAGCACTTTAAATCACATCGAATAGCTCGTCGTCTGTAACGTAGTATTGGATATATTTTTGTATCGGATAATGGTTTAATCTATTTTTGTCCCCGAAGCACACAGCGTCGTAGCGTTTAAGACGGCGATACTGTAAAGAAGTTTTCCCAACAGCTACTTTAGCAGATAATACCTCACAGATAACACCTATTCTCACATTCAAAGTCAAAGTCAAAGTCAAATCATTTATTTCAAATAGGCACATAAAAGGCACTTTTGAACGTCAAAATTTACAAAAAAATAGAATTGATTCTAGTTGCCCCTTCCAAAAGGTAGTTTCGTATGGAGAAGAATGGGCAAGAAACTCCACCGTACTCTTTTAAAATATTTTACAATATTATGTAAGTTCACATTAATTATGTAATCATATGTGAAGACGATGCACCTAGAATAAAATTACTATACCACAATAGGTAAAAAGAATTAAATATAATGCAAAGGCAGGTAAATTAATTATGTGATAGATACATGGTGCTCACATATTTACAAATATTGAAAAGTAGATGATGTTTCCAAAATTTTAACAAGTAATAATTTAGTGTGTGAGTTAAAGTAGTTAAGGACATAATGTAACAATCAATGTCATAAAAATTATAAATTATACAATTAAATTAGCAACCAGTTTGATTTTGTCTTTTGTCTTTTGTCATTTTCGTTCATTCTCAATATGATAAGTGAACACTTGTCTTTATAAAAAAAATTAATTCTCTGCGTAAACTTCGCTTTTCAAGCTTGAAACGCGAAGTTTGAACGAAACTGTGTTGTGACTGAAAATGTGGACAAAGAAGCTTCTTTATCCACGTTTAGTTCACTCATATTTAACCTTACACACCCGCGGGGTAATTACGTAACACAGTAACAGTAGGAATGGGTTTAATTTTGACAGTTCAACAACATTCATTGCGTTATTTACGTTGTTGAGTAGACAAATTTTTCGAACATATGAAGGAATGGATTAGCAATAGGCTTCAAAATGATTTAGATTGTGATAGATGGTGTGTTACGTAATTAGGGTGCAGCACGTTCAATGTACAAGTAAGGAACAACTAATTAATTTATTTGACGGCCGCAAAGAGTAACATGTATAAACTGTTTAAACTTGCAACAAGTGCAGTACAAATCAACGTTTAATGAATTTGCCTTCGTCGCTTCTAGGATAAAGTAGTCAAAGTCCGAAACAGATTCGCTTTCGACGTTTGACTCAAAAGTTAGGTACTTTTATGTTTACCTATAAATACATCAGTCAAAACCAGAAATTGGAATCTATTTCGGGGTTTGCCGAAAGGTGTTAGTCAAACCTGGGATAAACCAGTAATTCCGCGAAGAGGCTACAGCTACCTACCGACCTTTGACTTTAACACATAAACCAGCGGTTAGTTATTCGCAGAAGTCACTTCAGAGCATAAACTTCTAGTTAAAATTTAAAAATATTTCATTTTACAAATTAAAACGTTGTTTGACACAAATTTTTATTTCATTTTTACATGTCCACCAAAATTTTACAATTTTGTGTTCCGCTAAAGTTGGGTATGTGAATTACGTTCTCAGATAATTTATTTTAAAACATTAAAGCACTTTCGAACGACAGATTGTATAATAAACATGTGACTCGTAGGAATAAGAAATTACAACTTTCTCATGAAAGTCTCTTTATGAAGAACTTGATGCCTGAATAATTATGTTCTCATGTTTGAAGCTACCTTCATAATCCAACGAAACTCCTCCGAGCAGACCTTTGAATGTGTAACTTTTACCTTTTCATTAAACAAGTACCTACACGAGTAGATATTGTGAACTGAGCATTCATTTCAATAACATCTATGTACCTACGTACATACAAATAACTTGTTTGCGATGAAAAATAACTAAGGGCGAATTTCACCAATGATCAGCACATTTACTCGTAACGTTAAAGCGCTGTCAGTGTCAATTTGACACTTAGAGTTCTTGAACTTGGTTACTTTGCACCAATCCCGTTCAGTTACTTTGGTGCTATTCGCCCTAAAACAACTGAATAGCGAGACATGCTCCACGTTCAAATAATTGGAGAAGTCAAGTCCAAAAGCGGCCGCGGCAGCTGTCGACGGTTCTAAGCTATGATTAGCGGTCAAACAGTACATTGTACATAACGAAACAATGTTCATGAGTGGCGGCTCAACTAATGCGCCTTCACTAATGAGATCGCAACCCGCGTGACCCGTGTGACCCACGCGACTCGCGGTGCTTTGCGTCTGTGTCCAATAAAAATAATAATAATAATAAAACTTTATTTCGGGTGGCACAGACCCATAGAAACCTTAACCTAGTAATTTTTTATTTGACATGACTTGCCACACCTACACAAGACATGACCCACTGATTCTGAAAGGGACAGTCAAAACGTACAGCTATTGCGTTCAGAATGCCGTTGCTGCGACCTCATGTACGGGCCAACAGGGAAGCTGCTTTTTTGCGCATGATGGCCTGGAAACCATGTGGCTTACATTACTGGTTGCTTCGACCCCGTCCCTCCGTCCAATTGGATCGGACTGGGCTGTGAGCGTGGCTGCCTAATTGATTGATTCAATCGCGTTACACACTGCGACATAAATCAAGATTAAACATTCCAATTTCTCGGCTAAAAATACATTCTACAAGTGCCTATGTATGTGCAGTAAGATTATATTCGTGACTCCCACATGCGTCCTTAATTCTTCTATTGAAGCTTGGTTATTGCCCCCAGCGGCGTTCTGGTCAAGGATCACCTCCTCCTTGGAGGTGCTGGTACCCACCTTCTTTGGTGATAATTATAAATCACACTTATTTTAACCGACGTAAGACAGTAGAAACTCGGTAGCGCGCAATACAAATTACAAACGAACATTTTGTACTAAGTCCCACTCGCACATATATGGTCATGGTATTTTAAACAAATATAATTACTGCCATTGCGCTTTGGCAGGGTCGCCATGTAAGGCGGGATCTCGAGGAGATATTGAAACACCGAGAGCTGAATCAATACTGTCTTTATTGTAACCATTAAACAATTATAAGGAGTACACGTAATAAGGCTGGTTACATACAATAAAGTTGATTACACACTACATGACAAAGATCTATGATATCATCACCCTGAACCCTGTGGCAACACTACAGCTGACTTTAATTTGTTCTTGTTATTTAATCATAAATATTTAATTGTTATATTTTGAAGCCTATTTCCAATTACTCATCAAGTAAATAGGATAATAATAATCTGTTTTAGTATTAGATTCACATCATTGTCATTATCCGCCTATATTCGTCCAGTGCTGGGCGTAGGCCTCTCCTAGATTAGATTCACACACCAAGTGCAAAATAAGTGTTAATTTATGAATGTGTAGGGACAATGTAAGTATGAATGTTATGCGTCAGCGTTTCGTAGTATGAAAGAGAAGTATGTATGGGCGATCGCCAGTTACTGCGCACTGGCCGATCCGTGTGCTCCTGTTCACTCGTGGGACCTTTTTCGGAAATAAATAAGTATATAACAGTAGTCAAGCCAGTGTCTTTTATTTGTACAATCAAGTGTCGTGGTAACTCCCGTGGCAAATCCCGTAGGTATAAACTGATACCTACAAATGTAAATCGGCGACAGTTACCAGCTTAAGTGATTTTTGTATTGTCATCTTGGTAACACGTATAATAATTAATGTTTTAATTGCGTTTAGTTTGTTTGCGTACTCCAATTACACCAACAATTACATAATTCACTTTAATACGGCTACTTGTTGATGCCAATGACCTTTGAACGTAAACATAACCTTAGTTTGGTTTGGTGACTGAACTTCTCACATTTCATCTAATTTTCATATTCTGAAAACGATTTTCATTTATTCACCCTGGTTCAAGCGGAATCTTTTGTTTAGTTTGCTGAAATTGAGGTTATAAAAATTAAATTCTTCACGATTTATCTTCTTATTGGATCTATTTACTATTCTAATTGATATTGCGGTTGATGTTAATGGGGTCGCCTTTGCTATACAGTGGACATTTTAAGGGTAATATGGGGATGATGATGATTCTTAAGAATAGGCACCACTACCGCCTTCTCTCGCTAGAGAGTAGTGTGCTTGCCCTCTCCTCCAGTGAGTATCGATAAAGACGACTGGCTTTGGCAACAGCCTCTTAACTACTATGAGTCGATGAAGCGAAGATCTCAGTAGGTCACTTCTTAGCGCTGACGGTGCGATGCTATTGCTTGTTCACGGTTGAACAAGCAGTTTGAAACAAGGAAAGCAGGCACTCGTTACAATAGCGTCAGTGTTTACAGCAATCATGTAATTTTTTTTATCATCACAACTTCCCAATGCGCACACAATTCAGAAATAATCAAAATATTTACTTCGACAAACTAACAAACATGCAGATCATAAGAGACGACTGAAAACGAATCATATAGGTACTACGATTTAGATCGTTATCGAGAGGGAATTACTACACTTAACAAATGTATGATACGCAGTGTGCGTTTTGGCATACATATTTTTAATCAAAGAATTCGTAACAATAAGTCAATTTGTGAAACGTTTTTATTGCAAACGTTATTTAATGACATAAAATAAAAAAATAAAAATTTGTGTGCCAAATAATACGTTATAAAAAAAAAAAAGCTTATCGGATAATTATTTTCTTAAGTGAATTATTTGGCAAACTTGTTGATGAAATGACAAATCACGGTTTTGCAAATCGTTGCATGTCAATTAAAAATATGGAAATAAATTTTTGGTGAACTGATAGAACACCGATTTAATTATATTGTTATCAATATCAAGCCTGTAGCTACTACATCGGTTGCATGACCTTCCCGTTTCGCTATTAATGATACACAATGTAATTTTTTCATTATATTACTACTATTTTTAATTTTTGAACTCGAATAACGTGACTTGGCCATACTACAAACTTTTTTAAATAATTTAGAAGTATTCTTAACATATAAATTAAATTTAGCAGTATGTATACATGTCCGTTCATCATTAAATTCATAAAGTCGTTTTCTACTTTTATGTATACCAATAGTGGCCCAGTCACTGAATTCCTTCAGTGACTGGGCCACTATTGGTATTCACCGAGAATGTCTTTGGAATGAATGTGTTATCAAATTGGATGCAATACATATATTTTTTTTTAATTGTTCGTTAGAGTCATCATTAGTTGGGCGCGTTCATTGAGGCTCCGACCAGCCCGCCGGTTGAACGCGTGCCAAAGGGTCATGGCCATCCGGCTGATCCGTGGATACCGCACGGTCTCCTGCGAGGCGGCGAGCCTCCTTGCCGGATTGCCGCCGTGGGATCTGGAGGCAAAAGTCCTCGCGCACGTTTGGGAGTGGCGCGAGGAGGCGAAACGCCGGGGCGTAACTCCGTTTCCGCAAGAAATCGCGGCAAAGCGGACAGAGCTCCGGCGGGAACTCATGGCGGCATGGAGAGTGCGACTGTCGCAACCCAGCGCAGGGCACGCCACAATTGCGGCGGTAAGTCACCTCTTTGAGGAGTGGCTTGAGAGGCGCCACGGCGTCCTCACCTTCCGCCTGACGCAGGTCCTCACCGGACATGGCTGTTTCGGGAGGTTCCTGTTTCGGATAAAGCGGGAGGAAACGCCCGGGTGTTATCATTGTGTGAATCGACCGGAGCACACGGTAGAGCATACGGTAGAGGTCTCCCCGGCTTGGGCGGAGTACCGCCGTGTCCTCGTGGCGGCGATCGGCGGCGGCGACCTCTCGCGTCCGGCCCTGGTTCAGGCCATGGTACGGAGCGAGAGGGAATGGGAAGCTGTCACCTCCTTCTGCGAAGCAGTAATGCTCGCGAAGGAGGAGGCGGAGCGCGAGAGGCAGAGGCAATTGCTGCGCCCTCGCACCCCTAGTCGCCGCAGGAGGAGACACCTTGGGCGTCGGGGGTCGATTGCCGACTCCCGGCCACCGTAGGCGCGGGCAGGCGGACGGCGAGGAATGGGCAGCTCGCCGTCCGGTAAGGACCAGCCCGGGTCGACGGTGTGTCGTGTTCCACGCGCGCCTCAAAGAGATGACAGCACAATTGACGGGGTCCGATAGGGCCGATGCCTGCCGGGGTTGCGGATTGTTCGAAAGAGTTACCGTGGCCCTAGCGCACAGGCAACTGAAGGAACACGGGTGGGTTTTAGTCAATAAGAGTCTGACACGCCCTTCCGCTCCGCCCAGAGCGGGAGAGGTCATTTGATGATTTCCCGCCCAAAAAAAAAGGGTCATCATTAGTCGACAAATGTGGTAATTTACTCAAAAGTTTAGTTTTAAATGTTTCCAAGCTATTAGTAGTTTTTGGGTTAATAGTGGTATCTTTTTTGTTTAGATTTGGAATGGTGATCAATTGTTCGCAATGATCTGAGGGTGTCCAGTCACTTAAAAACGAATCACAAATTTTCATTTTAAAAATAACGTTAGGTAACGGTAGGTACTTGATAAAGTTATCACTTTACAAACTATTCTTTCTAAAAATAAGTCGTTTGAAAAATAATTGAAAGACAACATTTCATTACATCAAAACATCATTTGACAAACTAATAATTTATAATCATATTAATTGGTAAAACAACGCAAAGCATAAAAAACGTTTGACAAAATGCATAGCTTTAGGCCAAATGGAAAAAAAATAGGTCTTCAGAAATGGCTAGGTTCGGGTTACGTTAGAACTGCGACTAGAACTGAATTCTACCTATTTTACAGCGTGTATTTTTTTTAGATTGACTGACAATCAATTGCTATCATTTTGTAAAATCGCAAATTAGGCAAATGAAGTTGGTCAAATTTATATTTTTAGAATTATATTTTAGCATTTGAAATATTTGCAAAGTAAAAAATTTGCTAAATCACGAAAGAAATAGTTTTTGAAATGAGATGTTTGTGAAATTATTAGTTTTTATAATATTATTTTTAAAATAATAATTTGTCATTCGTTTTTTGTCAAACATTATTGAACCGACCTGATTCTATTAAATTAATAATTTCTTCGTGGGTTGGTATAACATCTGTATAAATGTTATCTAGGCATGTGGCAATAGTGGGAGTTATTCTTGTGGGCTCCAAAAAATAGTTATCACGATAATATTTGCACGGGTACCTAAGGTAAATTTAAATGATAAACTGATTTGAGTTCAGCATGTGTACTGAAAACTGATAAATGATCGACCCGCGGCGAATCCTATGCAACTATTGATTCTAACTTAAATATGTGTATATTTTATTAATTCGGTGCGCGTCGATGTCAGCATAAAAACGATACAATTGATATGTATAGCTTTGCTCGTACATTGTATGCTCCCCGAGGAAAAAGATATACATACACAACTGAGTAACTGAGAAACAAAATCATTATAATAAATGGTTTGATGTTAATCTAATTTCTTAGTGTCTCTATTGTTAACACACTGTTCACAAATTCGAGCTTGTTTATGAACTTAACACTCGCGCACTTGTTAGCACCGTCGCCCTCTCGTTGTCCCACTGATGCACTACACCAGGGGTTCCCAAACATTTTCACTTCGCGACGCACTTACAGGTTTCGTATTTCGTGTCGGCGACCTAACTAGTCGAAATAGGAAGAATGATACTAGGTAGATAGGCACAGCAATTAAAATCTCCACAATATGAAGCAGAGTTTTTATATTGACACACAAAAATACTAATATTATTATTTAAGAAAAATAGGAACTAAATTACAATCGTCGATTTCCGAGCATAAGTACCTATAGGCTAGTCAGCGACGCATGCAGCGCACGCGATTTGAATTGTTTATTTTGTACCCGCAAATACCTAAGTTTCATTTTGTTTTCGTAAACAAGAGCAGGAGCAGCAGTAGGAGAAGTCTTTTTCTCTGCTTAGTTTGTAAATAGGAGAATGAATGTAACACACAAGTGTACGTTTGCCACTAGGCAGGAATCTATGAAGTTCTCTGTCACGATAATCTATGCATCCTTTTTCAGGCTTACAGCTATGACATCTGATACTGATTTAATAGATAACATTGTGTTGTTGGGTTTCTCCGTAGGAATTGGTATAAGCTTGAATACTTCATAGGTGTCTCTGCTTATTAAAGGTATTTGTACTTCAAATATTTAGTAATTCTTAAACATTCTTGCTTTGACTAGCAGAAGTTTAAAAGTTGTGCTAGATCCGTATAAATGTTTTCTACATGTAAGGGGACGTCATTAGACAAATGACTAGCTATAGTGCTCAGCTGATCCTGTAATTATTCGGCTGTTATAATCTGTGGATTAAATCGACCTTGATAGATGTCTGTTATTGTGTCCACTAAGGCGTTCTGTAAATCTTTCAAGTCGCGTAATAGATTGCTTGCGACTATAGCTCCCATAGAAACTTCACTTGCCCTCGAAAGGTTATGAGTTTCAGCCTTTAATGAAATTGATTGATGATTGATGACTTATTCATCAAATAATCAACATAAAATGATTCATCAGCACTTTACAAACGTAAAGTGCTGATGAATCATTTTATGTTGTTGGTGCATTGTACTCCTTCTTCTTTAAGAGACTGAATTTTGCTTCTACATATAACCGAAGTTTGATTTTGCCAAAATAAGACATTATGCTTTTGATTTTTGCGAAGAAGAGTGATATCTTTCTCGTATTGTTCCGCGAATTGTGCGACCAATACGCCGAAGAGGCCATTAGCTATGTAATAGACATCGTCGATAAGACCTCGCCACCACCTGTTTGCTTGCTTTGAAAAATGCTGACTGAATAACATATCATTATTGTAATCGAGTTCATTGTTCCCGTGACGTAACTGCATCAATATTAGTCACAATGTGTTTGTTCTTTGATTGTGCTGCATGTTTGTTCCAGCGATATGCCAGAAACGACTTGTGCTAATAAAAAAAAAGAGATTATTTTATTTGGCTACCTGGAACCGAACTAGTTAGACTAGGCTTTTGAATTTTTTTTTTATCGGTTTTGTTATGTTAGGTTAAAAATGTAACCCCTCCGCACGAGCAAGCGAGCGAAGTGAGCGGTGCTGCGGTAGCGGCCGGCGAGTGCCAGAAACGACTAGATTATATAGAAAAAAAATACTTTAGTAGGTTTAAAGAACTTCAGTACTTGCCTGTAAATTATTTGACCCAAATGCAAATTGCAACCATGTAGAATTACGTTTTCAAACGTTACGTTAGCAGTTTTTTTTTTTCAGCGTTAGTTACGTTAGCAAAATTTGATCGCAAGCTTAACATAGCTGCTTTTTCAAAATCTAATATACAAACTCTTGGAATAATATCTGTTATTTTCTGCTCCATATTCCATAATCATTTCAAATATCGTGTCACTGGTTTGGAAAATGTAAAAATGATACGTACTTAGTCTAAAAGTGATTTTTTCAAAAGAAACTAAATATTAAATGAAAAATGTATTAAATAAATATCACCCGAAACATTTGTAAAGAGAAGCATATGCCAAATAAATGTTTATAAAGCGAGTGTTTATAAAATAAAACATTTGCGGAATGAGTTGTTTGTGAAATAAATAGTATACGAAACGTTGGTTGTAAATTAAAAATTTGTCAGTGGTGTTTTGTTGAAACATTAGTGAACCATACTTTAGTTATTTTCATAGTGTGATGTCGTACGGTACTCTGTTGTGGGGAAATGCTGCCAATGTTCAGACAATTTTTGTTTTGCAAAAAAGGGCAAATCGGTCAATTTATAAATTAAATCCCAGACACTCCCTCAGAGATAAATTTAAAGAGATTATTATAATGACTGTGCCTTCCCACTATATTTATGAAAATCTTTTATATGCACATAAATATATGAATCTGTTTAAAAAATTAAGTGATATCCATAATACAAATACTCTGAACAAACACAAATTTGTTGTTCCTACGAGTATAACCAGGCTCAAGAAAATAGAAGGCTCATTTAGATGCTAATGTATACGTTTTTATAATAAACTTCCTAGCCACATTCAAGATCTAAGCCTTAATAAATTACAATCTTTTATACAGCGGAAACTATGGCAGAAAGCCTATTATACTGTGAAAGACTATATTGAGGACAAAAAGGCTTGGGATTGAGCTGCTCCAATACATTTACACGGTGAATGTTGAATTTTTACTATGCAAGTTATTTTCAGTTTTAATCATGGTCTGGCAGTTTATGTAGTTTATGCGGTGTATCCAAAAGTCCTTTATTTGGTATTGTTCGTCGAATCGTTTAGCTCCTTAAGTTCTGAGATGATCTGTACGGTTATTAACAAATGCGTGCACTGACTATGCAGGTCCACTTAATCTGTGTGGTTCTTTCCTCAAAAGACTATTTCAGACATCAATCTACATGGTATTCACATGATCTGACCAAGATTATGTCTAGACATTGAAAGAGACTGACCTCTGAGTTTGTTTCTGCCTTTCTTCTCAGAATAGTCAGAAGGAAACGCCTACCTCATCTAGTTTATAAAAATATGATTGACCTGTAAAGGTGTTTGTACAAACCTACTTACAGAAATAAAATCATTTATCATTAATTATGGTTCATAAAAATGTACAACAAACTACTTAGGTACATGAATTAATTAAAATAAAATCATAATATATTTTATAAAATAATCAAAACAATTTTTTATTTTAATAATGCTACTAAGTATAGTGTAAACGAATACATAAGTGATAAACTGTACTATAATATTATAATATAATCATTTTATTAGTTCACAAACTATATAGATGACTGATAAGGTAAGTTTTTAAAGCTTTTTCTCTCATACTATGTATGTTGCTGTATCCGGCAGGATACATAATGATATAATTTTTTTAAGTTAAATACCACTTTTTTTTGGGTGTTAGTTCATCAAATAACTTCTCCCACTCTAGGCGGAGCGGGACAGCGTGTCAGACTTTTACTGACTAAAACCCACACATGTTTCTTCAGTTGCCTGTGTGCCAGGGCCGTGGTAACCCTTTCAGACAAACCCGCGAACCTGGCAGGTGTCGGCCCTAACAGACCCCGTGAGTGAGTGCTGACATCTCTTTGAGGTGAACGTAGAACACAACGCGCCGTCGACCCGGGCCTAGTCCTTACCGGACGGCTAGCTACCCATTGCTCGCCATCCGCCACCCGCACCTGTGGTGTTTGGACTCCCTGCATTGGGCAGGAGCGGCTTCAAGGCAGCCCCGGGCCGCTTCAGTCTGGGAGCCAAACGTCGGAAATGCTCTACAAAGATCCACCGGCTGTCGAGGACGAGTCCCAGGTACTTCATCGTCGACTGGACGCCGATGTGAATCCCTCCTACCTTTTTTTGGGAGCCCGACAGTGGCGCGTCCCGAGGACCATGAAAACACATGGCCTCGTACTTGTGCAGGGCCACCTCGAGTCCCAATTGCCGGATCCTGTCGACAACTGTCGTAACCCCGCGTATCATCAATTCGGCCGCCACTTGGTGCGACCTCCACTGCGCCAGGACCAGCGTGTCGTCAGCGTAGCATACCATGCTGACGCTGCTAGGGAGGTCGGCGCGCAGCACCCAGTTGTACCTGATTTCCCACATATGCGGCTCCAAGACCGATCCCTATGGGACACCACACGACATGTCTCGCCGGTTCCATTCTCCCTGGTGACCGGGGTAGATGACGGCCCTGTCCGTCAGATAGGCCTCGACCACACGACAGAGGTACGTCGGCATCCGGTGATACCGGAGTGCCTCCCTGATACAACTCCAGGGCAGGGTATTGAAGGCATCGGCGATGGCTAGAGACACCGCCAAGCCGACCCCACCCCGGGCCACAGCATCCCCCGTCGTGAGGGCTCGCACACACATGATGGCATCCACCGTAGAGCGTCCCCTGCGGAAACCAAACTGGCTCTCCGCCAAATCTGGACTCACCCGGACCAGCCGCCCGACCAGGCGGTCTGCAATGACTCTTTCAAAGAGCTTGCCCACCTCGTCGAGCAGCATGATGGGGCCGGTAAGTGGACGGCGAGTCCGCAGGACACCTCGGCTTCTTAATGAGAACCAAGTTCCCCGTCTTCCAACGAAGTGGGAACCGGCCCCCCTCCGAGCGTGCGCTTTGGAGCCCTCTTAGTCGAGACCCGAGAGCCTCCAAGGCCAGAACCCAAACTTTTCCAGGTAAGCCATTGGGTAGTGGGGCGGTATTTTTGGTACTCTACCTCGGTCACCTCCGGAAGTTAAGTACCACCTAAGTACACATTGTGATAAATGATTGAGTATTAAGTATTGCATCATCATCAACTGCATACAAACATCATCAACTCAGCAAGTACCACTTGCTTCAGTTGCGCACATACTCAGAAGCCTGCGTGGATATCCTCTTGACATGCACTTTGATGGCTTCGTTGTCCATTCCCGCAAGTGGCGACATGCCTCTGATACTATCAGACGATGTACGTACTTACAGTAGCAGGCTCCACGTAACATTTAACTTATTCGGAAAGCGGTGTTTTCACGCAAAGTAAACTCATTATGCATGTGTTCGTTAGCTGCGGGTACATCATTTTCGTGGAACAGTAATCTGCTTGCTCGCTCTCTGCCTCGATCGCTCCGGCCGATGAGGAGAGGCGCGACTACATTATTCATAAAGTTTTTATTTGAGCGGATAGGTTCCCTTTGTCTCGGGAGATCGGGAGCAGCCTAATGACGTGATTAAGGTCGATATAGGCGCTCCGGGTGCGGACTTGCGGCCAGCGTTCAGCGGGCAGTGTGCAGTATTTAGAGGGCAGTAGGCTGCAATCTGCGGACAGTGATCGGGCAGCGAGTCGAGGGGTACAGAAACTAAATGTTGACTTAAGCTTAGTATTTTTTAAACATAAAAAAGGTACCTTTTATTTTAATATTGAACTAAATCATGTAAATATAGAGATATTACTTGAGAGACGAATACTAGTAGGATAATGATTTTTGTATTATTATTTATTGTATTATTTTAACAGACCTCGACGCGCAAATTGTGGCCATGAATTCCTTGACCTTGTTCTTTTTCTGGATTACGGATGAGATTACGGATTCGCTTAGCTCACTGGGAAATTGTGACAATTACATATTGCTAGATGATTTTAATATTGACTTGCTGGACACAAGCTCCATAAAAACAGAAAAAAAATACTAACGGATTTCTGCATAGCCTCATTCTTACTCAATTGGTCACCTCTGCTACTCACTTCACAGGCTCCAGTGAAACTCTCCTCGATCTCCTGTGTACTGACCTAAGAGCAAGATACACGTCAGTGGAATCTTTTGGTTTACTTAACGGTCATTCTATTGTAGTTGGGGAATTTCGCATAAAACGTGATAAGTTTAAACCACACGTAGTAAAATTTAGGCCACTTAAAAATGTTTGCATGGATAGCTTTAATATGGACTTATTGCTTGCTTATATGGTTCTGCCATACGCACTAAGTACTATAACTGACATTATATACTGCTCCATAGTGACGTCAATGTTCCCTAACCAATGGAAAATTGCTTCCGTGAGGCCCTAACCAAAAAATGCCAATCCAATTGAAATAAAAGACCTACGTCTATTAGTAATTTACAGTGTATGTCTGAAGTGTTAGAGAGAATCGTCAGCCACTAATTAACGCTTTTTTTGGAACAAAATAACGTGTTACCGGACTTACAGTCTGGTTTAAAAAGAAAGCCGTAGTACTCCCACTGCCTTACTAGATGTGACTGATAATCTATCATCAGCTCAAAGGAATGTGTTCATTGCTGGTCCTGCTAAATTTTTCCAGGGCATTTGACGCAATGAATATCCCGATAATACTGAACCAATTTAACCGCAGCGCTTCGAAATGGTTCCGCAGCTACCTTAGTGATAAAAAACAATTTGTGGATCTACGTTTGGGAGACGGCGGTGCTCTCACATCGACTCTTACTTCCATTGAGAGAGGGGATCGCCAGGGATCTATATTAGGACCAATCATGTTTATTTTATATTATGCAGATATAATTAAATGCCTCCAAAGTTGCATAGTTGCAAGTACCACAGATACGCCGATGACGTCGATGACGTACATATTCTTTAGTCCAGATGAATACGATAGTGCCGTTAAAGATCTAAACGTTGACTTTCGTAGAATCGCTGCCTGGTCTGAAGAGAATTGCCTATTTTCCAATTGAATAATTTTGTAATATTTATTGTTATTCAGCATGTTATTTTGATAGTAGATTGTTAATTTATGTGTAAAATTTTGCATGCCCAAGTGACGGCAGAGCATGGAGAACATTATCAAAACATGTATAACATCTATACCCCTACCCATGTTGGCAAAAAAATAAATGATTTGATTTGATTTTTGCCTGTCGCTAAACCCAACCAACACAACATAGTATTTGGCATAAGACAGCAACTAGCTAAACTACCCGCAACGTTTCACCTGGAGCTAATGGGCGAACCAAATGTTTAATTGATGACAAAGGTATACATATGTTGGTTCAAGAGATACATTTTAATATAAAATACTCGCCCCGCGCCGGCTCCGCTCGTCACCGTGCGACGTCGCCTCGTCGTCGTACAAGTTAACAATCAAAGCTGGCTCATTTGCATTATTCTTCCATCTCGAACTCAAACGCTTTGAGTTACCTTCCTTCAGATGTCGGTAACGTTCGGCTGTTGTCGGAGATGCTCGGTAGCACTTGGCAAGGCGCACTTGTTTGATCAGACAACTCTAATTGTCTATTTTTGTCGTTTGTGGAGCGATCCGGGAGGAGTCTTTGTTTTTATAACGAGAAGTAACTCTAAGTACTGTTTGTGATAGAATGCGGATGTGGGTAATATTGTCTGCTGGGTTAGCAGATACAACCATGTTGATCACACGAGTGACTGCTGCGGTCCTAAATTTGGTAATTGGCTTGTGCAGTGTTGTTAATTCCTTGTAAGGAATTGAGTAAAATATCAATGGGCACAGCTCAGAAAAATCTAACGGACGAACAGCCTTACTAAAGATTTACACACGACGTATACCGGAGTTATTATTATAAATAAGGGATTAATAACGCTTACTCTACCAATAAAAGATATTTGACAATTCAGTTGTACACATCTGTTATAGCGGGAGTTTTTATTGTATGAGAAATTACACAACTGTTATTCAGTCCTCAACCCTTGTTTAGTAAGCGAGTAACCGTAGTAACCGGACATCTGGTGGGCTATTTTACTAACTTTTAACAACGTTCGCATTCAAATCTTAGTTTCAATGATGGATTATTTACATTATTTCAATATTTTTGATGAAATGGATCGTGAAGATTCAAATTCAAATTCAAATTCAAATTCATTTATTTGCAAGAATGTAGGTTTACAATGTATGGTCTTAAAACTATAATGGCCCTTTACATTCTACCATTACTTATGGTGTGCAAATATTAAATTTTGTCCTACACAAGACTAATGAAATAAAAAAGAAAATACAGCAACAACAAATAAGATTCATGCATTAGATCTCACATGGAAAAAAAAAAAAAAAAATAATGAAGTCAAAGCTATACCTATGTCAGTTCAAGAGATAAAATATAATGTCAGATTAACCCTTAATAAATATTATTGTAAATGGTAATTGATAATGTCATAACTAATAATATGTCCAATTTATTAATTCACAAATTTTTGAACATTAATTAATAAAAATATGGTCTATACCCATATTTATTTCAGTTTCTCTCTCCGCAATCTGACATGTATTCACTGAGATTGTAAAAGCACTTTTCTTTTAACCATTGCGTTACCTTTTTTTTAAACATGGTCAAAGGTAAATCTTTAAAGGAGTCCGGTAATTTGTTATATACCTTAACAGCATTTATGTACGAGTTCCTCTTATACAATTCGAGCCTGCATTGCGGTAAACAGAGCTCATGGTTAAATTTATTTTTATTTCTAGGAGCTACATTTCGTTTACTTACATCTTTATGTTTAGTAAAATGTTCGGGATGTTGTTTTACAAAAAGGCATAATTCTCTAATGTACATACACGGTAATGGCAGAACATTATACTTTTTAAACAAGGGCTTACAACTATCCATATACCAGGCTCCACAAATTGCACGTACGCATTTTTTTTGTACTCTGAACGCTTTTAAAATATCCACCGAATTACCCCACAACAAGAGTCCATAAGCGAGTACGGACGAAACGTATCCGTGATATGCACAAAGAGCAGCTTCTGTTGATACCGTGGCTCTTAATCTTTTTATTGCATAGACAAATCTGTCAAGTCTATCGCAAACATAATCGATGTGCATTTTCCAGTCGCAATTCTGATCCAAATTTATACCCAAAAATTTAGTACTAGCAACTTGTTCGATAATAGTATCATTATATTTAACATTTAACGTCAATGGCGTTCTTTTATGTGTTTGGAATTGGATCATTTTAGTTTTCTCCATATTAATTTGCAAGTTGTTAAAATGTAACCAGTTTATTATGTTGTTTATTGCTTTATTTATGTCTAGTTCATAGGTGTCTGGATTTTCACATTTCACAATGAGGGTTGTGTCATCAGCAAACAAGATTGTGTTATGGCAAGTGATATTTGGGAGATCATTAATATAAATGAGGAATAAGAAGGGTCCCAATACGCTGCCCTGTGGCACTCCGAAGTTATTTTTTCGATAGTCGCTTCTATGTAACATCTTTTTGTTATTGTGTATTCTAGCGATTTCCACACATTGTTTTCTATCATTTAGATAGTCTCTCAACCAGTCGTTCGCTTTGCCTCTTATTCCATATTTTTCTAGTTTATGTAAGAGCAATTTGTGGTCTACAAAATCGAATGCCTTACTCATGTCTAGGAAAATCGCAGCAATTGGTAAGCCATCATTTATAGCCTGGGTGATAATCTTGACCAAATTAAAACATGCCAATGAAGTGGTACTATTCTGTCTAAACCCAAATTGCTCATCTCTAAGTATACGATGACTTGTTGTAAAATCTTGAAGTCTTTTCAGCATAATTTTCTCAAATATTTTCGACAAGATTGGTATCAGCGCCACTGGCCTATAGTTATTCATGTCACTTTTTTCTCCTTTTTTAAAAAGTGGCTTGACTACAGATTTTTTCAATATTTCTGGAAAAGTACCTTCTTCAAATGATAGGTTGATTAAATAACACAGTGGTTGACATATGAATGGTGCGCATAATTTAATTACCTTGGTTGTTATGTCATCTACTCCTACTGCGTTTGTGTTTTTTAGATTTTTTATTGTTCGAAATATTTCCATCGCATCAGTAGGTTTAAGGAATATTGTATGTTCATTATTAGTATCGATAGTTTTCTTTATCTCATTTGTATTATTGAAGAACCACCAAGAAAACGAAAATGTTACAAAAATCGTTTCGATCCTTTTACTCAATACTCAATACTTTACGAGACACAGACTTTCGAATGAAATATAGATTGAGTAAAATATATGTATGGAAAATAGTTGAGTTAGTTAGAAATGATATCGAACTGCAAGCTCATGGTGGCGGGCTGACTGTAGAACTTAAGTTTGTACTACTCTCAGGACGTAGGCTAGGCAAGCAGTTTAAGATGACGCAGCATACATTCATGGACTTAGCCAATAGTCCATTACGAATGTATGGAGAAGAGTGGCACTCGCTTTGACAAATAAAGCGGCACAATTTATACGCATGCCTGGGACTCTTGAAGAGCAAGAACAAGTAGTTTCTGGATTTAGAAACATTTATTGCTTCAGAAATGTGATTGGTGCTATAAAAAAAACACAACACACACACACACACACACGATCGATTGCACACATATTTAAATTGGGACACCAGTTTGACATTTGAAAGGTGCGTTCTTAGATGACAAACTTATAAAGTACGTTTCATGCTTTCTTTCGTTTTACCGTAGAAAAACATACAATTATTTTTAAATAAATTTTGAAACAACATTTTGGGCAAAATTTGTATAATTTATTAAAAAATAAGAAAATTTTATGCCGTTTACAAGGGTTTCTAAATGTCTCTACAATTTGGTAATCAAGTTTCAAAACGTTTTCGAAGAATGTTGCCAGTGACTTTTGTTAAAACGAATTTATAACTATACAATGCTTACACACCCATTATTGGTAAAGGAAGTGTGTGTAACTCTTATCCATAGCTTATACAATGTATAAGTATACAGTTGTTAAGCAAGTGTTTTAAATATTTTTATTAGTAAGGCTGTTAGACAAAAAGTATCATTACAATGTTTGTAAATTAAAATAAGCACTGTGACTTATTGATCACACAAAGCATTCATAGTTTGATGTACACACGCTGAGCACTTCAATTGTAGACCATCATCCGAAGTTACGAGCTGAATGAAATCTAATGAAATAAAAAGCTGTTTCAAATAATGAACTTAAATGATAAATGAGTAGTACCTTCTTACTGGTTCTATTACCCGTTCTCAAAAAAGGAGAAGTTTCTTGCCTTAGTAGATTTCCATGTGTGTGAACATCCGACTTTCCAAAACTAAATTAGAATTTACCAATGACAAAATTCATTGGTGCCACCGTCACGGTGGGGCCACACAATAAATAGGGGCAGTTATCCGGATATTGGAATATCCATATTATCCGGATATCTGCTGATTATAATATCCGAATATCATTAGTCTTACTATCCGGATAAAATGCATAACACGGATATTTTTATTTTATTTATTTATAGTTATACACGGTACAATACCAATTATACTCGTATTACCTAACATAAAAAGAAAACAAAACTATACAATGCATATAATTGTGTCATAAATAATTATTCGCTACTTACTAACATGGAACAGTGGACACCCTCGCGTACTATTTCTCACAGAACATCAGACATACGCGCTTAATTTTCCTCCATTCGTCCGCAAACACATCACATTCAGGGTTGGCTATCAGGAGGGCATTGAGCATCTTTAAAGTATGACAGACAGGCGATTCAGCTCTGACGACTGTTCTGCAAGGCACTTGCGCGAACAGATTGTGTCGCGACTTTGGCGGTGACCGATGTATTTGTCAAGCAAACATCGGTCGGGCAAAAGATATCTAAGAAAAGTTTTCTGCACTTTTTCGAGCATTAAAGTTTGAGCCGTGGTATAGGGATGCCAGACAAAACTACTAGTCACCAGCTTACTGTGAACTAGATTGAAGTACAATAATATAACATACGGATTCTGAAAATCACGACCCTTTTGTAAGACAAATCCTAACCGTCTGAAAGATTCTTTCGCAAGGGTGGAAATGTGATCTCTGAAAGTCAGGCAGCGGTCGAAGGTCACACCCAGGTTGTTAACGTTGGTAACTCGAGTAATTTTTTCACCACCTAAGCTGTAGACAAAATGGATTGGTCGTAATCCTCGACTGAATGTCATGACATAGCACTTATTTGTGTTAAAGAACAGCTTATTTAGAATGCTTCACTCGTAAATAGAGTCAATATCCCTTTGGAGGAGTTTGCTATCCTCGTCCGTTCTGATGTGAGTAACTAGTTTTAGGTCGTCAGCATATAGCACGCATTTTGCAAACTTAACCTTATTGATAAGGTCACTGATCATGATAAGGAATAAAAGCGGCCCCAACACGGATCTCTGACTCACGCCAGAGCGATTATCATATGGCTTGGACACGAGATAGCCATATCTGACGAATTGTTTGTGATCCCGTAGGTAGTCAGAGAAAAAGTCAAGATAACTAAACGAGAATCCCATGGCCCCTAACTTTGACAGGAGTATATCGTTATCGAGTTTGTCGAACGCTTTCCGAAAGTCAAAATAGAGGGCATCGACTTGCCTACCTATGTCTAAACCGATTGATGGATAGTCCGTGTAGATCAGTAGGTTTGTGTTTACGGAGCGACCTGGGCGTAAACTGTGTTGGGCATCCGAAAGTAGCACATTAATCCTCTTGTAGATAAGTGCGTGGAGTATACGCTCAAAAGTCTTGGGAACGGTAGGCAGGATAGCGATGGCTCTGTGTTCCTCTACAGCTTTTTTGTCACTTGTTTAAGGGATGGGGATGACTCGCAGGATTTTCTACTGCTCAGGAAATACACCGGACTGGAGGGCCAAGTTAAACATATGACAGAGAGGAGTCGCCAAGATATCACGGCAGCCCTTAAGAATAAATGCAGGAACATTATCAGGGCCGATCGAGCTACTGGACTAGAGTCTGACTATGCCCTTTTTTACATCTTGAAGGGTTAGGATAGGAAGACGTATATTCTCTCTCTCATTACTCAGATTTAAGTGCGATGGGTCCAACTTGGGTGTGTCAGGCAGAAACAAGCTAGCAAAGTAGTGAGCAAATACCTCGGCCGCTTTAACACCAGAAGTAGTCTCTCCATTGTGTACAACAATTGGTTCGAAACCACCGTTTGATCTGAGGCTAGAAACATGCTGCAGAACTGTCTCGGATTCTTACGTAGATTATTTTCTGTATTATTACAAAACAATCTGCAGGCTTCCTGGGTTCTTACTTTTAGGTCCGATCGCAGAGCACTAAACTCTGCATTTATTAGATCACATCGTGAAATTTACCACTTATGATGGAGTTTATTTTTACGCTTGGCGTCTATAATAATATCATTAGAAAACCAGGCTGGATACCGCCTATTACCAGTGTTAATGCTCTTCTTTTTTGGAATAGAAGAGTCAAATTTATTATACAGTATTTTGTAAAAACCTACCCGCGGCGGAGCGTGCATCAATGCAATGCAGACCTTCTAGCCATGGAGCAGAGCAAATTTGGTCCCTTAGAAGTGTATCGAAGTGTAAAAGTGGATCAATGTTGCTGTGTTCCAATGTTTACCTTAAACGCTGCGATTGTTACTACAATATCTAATGGAGGGTGACACAAATCGATTGGAACCAGCCCCGTTCCTTCGACATCCTCGCAGGTTACTCTGGTACCTAGCTGGGCCAACGCCACATGTAACTTACTCCCACGCATATTCATCACTTCATTCACGTCTGCCAGATCACAAAAGCTTAAGAAATAACAATAATCATTATTAATATTTACAGAGGCACTTTTTAAGTTACGGTCACCTTAAGCCAATATAGTTCCAGTCAAATTGGCCACGTCAGGTAATCGTAGTCGGTTGCAGTTAGCTTCATGTAGACAACATAAACCGATATATTAAGACCAGAAATTGTGACCGTGGCCCATAGGTCTTCACCACAGTCTCAAGCTCATGGCGCCTCTTCATGGCTGCACCAGAGCACGCAGTAAGTAAGCAAGGATAGTTACTTTTGTAATAAAACACATGAACTTTTTAAGTTGTGTTACATCAAAATGGGTAGTAAATTTACAACTGTTATGCAAACATTGGTGATAATCACTTAAAAAAATTAACGGGCAATAATTTATTTTTTCGGCGATTATAAGACCGAAAGTAAATTAGTGTGACAGTAAAACATGAACGGTAATAAAAAGAAAATTGGTCGGTTATGTCATCCTACAATGTCAGTATAAAAATTACTCAAGTAAAAGAAAGAAAGAAAGAAAGAAATTACATTTATTTGCGGTAAACATGACGCAAAGAAAAAACACACAAATACAAAAAATAACGAGTTGGGGAAAAATATGCGTCACATTCACGCAAAACGGCAATCGTTTAGCATAATGCTACGACCCTATGCGAGACAGAGCCCCGGCGCTGGTTTTCAGCGATAGCCGGCGCTGACGTGATGACGTCAACCAGTGCAGCATATGAAAATTAAAAATAAACATTAAAATAACAAATAAAATAAATACACTATAACCTAGTTCAAAAAGTATATAAACATAATATTAAATGGCAAGGCAAGGCATGGCATGGTTTAATGGCAATGGCAAGTAAAAATGTTGGAATGGGCAATTAGATAAATAGTTTGGCAGTTCATAGGTTAGGTTGGAACTGTGACCAACCACATGCGAGCCGAATTGGTTGCAGTAACTATGCCAGAGCACAACTACTGCAGAACTGTGACCAACCACACGCAATACGAGCGAGCGCTACTTGCAAGTCAAGTTAGATTGCTTACCGACTAATTTCCATTTGTTAACTGACCATACATAACTGCCCTTTCAGTAATTTTACTGCTTAATTATTTATTTAATCACTCATTTAATTATTTTTTATGACTCATTTTTATTTACTTTTTACTACCGAACTTGTTAATAAATATGCATTTTATAATTTTTATTTACCAAAACTACAACAAACAACTGCCGCTTTAAATCAGTGCCCATCAAAATCAGTAATAATATAACATTTATTTATACTGTTTTTTTAATAAAATAGTTATTCGCAATCGTGACATTGTGACAACGATGGTATATCACAATTTGTTTACGTAAATTAGTACTTTAAAATCAATACCAAAAGTGCACAAATCATATTCTGGCAAGTTATGTTCTGTGTTGCTATACTTCAAAACTGGTAATTGTTACAACAGCAAAGAGTTCGAGAGGACTATGTCAAATGTCCACTGCAACTGCAATGAAGCCCAGATAAAAATGAAGACTTGGTAAGTAGGTTTGTACACACACTTAGAAACTCTTTTCCGAGTACAAATGGCACTATTTGATAGAAGGGGGCCAGGAAACATGAATCTTTGTCAATAACGAATATACAACCTTCTTATGACAAGCTCTCCTCCTCCAAGCGGTGTCGAAGCCGAAAGGGATTTTTCCTCCACTTATATTGAAATAAATTGAGGACATCTCTAAACGACGCAACATTGGATTGCTTGAGTTTCCTTAGGTCTTGTTACCAAAGAATGAAAAAGTCATCATCTACCTAGCCTTGCCCCAACTATGGTGGGTTCGGCTGCCAGTCTTAACCTACTAGTCTATTTTACATGGAGTTACTGCCTAACTGGTAACTAGCTGTCAGACTTTCGGGCTTCTGATGACACGTAGCGATTGTCAAAAATCAAAAATGCCAGCCAGGACCAACGGTTTAAGGTGTTTTTACAGGCACAGAAGAGTCTCGGTATGTAAAGACGGTCACCCATCCATTCACTGACCGACCGACCTCGGCCAGCGAAGTTTAACCTGATCGATCGACCCGTGCGGCTGTTATTGCTGTTTTATACAGGAAGAAATTAAATTAGTTACTCAAACTCCACTGACGTGATGGATATCGGTATCTGAACATGCTAAAATACATTGATATTTTTTGTTCGCGTAAACTGCCATAGGTAGGTATTTTTATTTTAAATCTTGTTAAAAAACAGTTATTTTTTGTGTGTAAACTTCAAAGACGTGTTGAGTATTGCAATCTTAACACGATAAAATAAAAAAACAGATGTTTTTAACTTATACTTCAAGTATCTACAACACCAGAGTACGGTGGCCCAAAAAAAAAAATTATATTCTTTATTTGTTTTGTCATGTTAAGATATCGATACCAATAACGTCTGCGGAGTTTCACTAATTTAATTTGACACCGTATTAAATAAAAGTCACCTGTGAACATTGTTGTGTAAAAAAGGTTTTAAATTTTATCATTCGTTAGTAACATAAGTATAATTACGCAACTGTTGGGGAGTTCTCGAAATAAAAATGTTGATTGGAGTCTAATATTACTTGGATTTATCTTTCTATTGTGGTATCCAAAAGATCCATACTATCCAAATTTATCCGGATAGTGTTCAGGAAGTATCGGAAATATCTGGATAGTAAATTGGGGCGGATAATTGCATGCCCTTTGATGACACAATGTCACTTCAGTGTGCATAGCCATATAGCACACAATCGCACTAACAACGCGTTCAGATGCACACTATAATAATAATAATTATATTGATGCAGTATAGCTACGAGTGCACCGCGCTACTAATTACGACTAAACCCCAAGAGCCTGTTGAGATCACACACCAATAATATGTGAGTTGTGCGTCCTATCGCACATTCGGAATCACAAATCTGAAGTGCCTCCTTTAAACCGAATCCTGCACTTTTATTGAAAAACACTTTTATCTATAATGAGAATCTTCCTCTCCGTGCAGACAGCCCGCGTCTTCGCGCGCTGTCAGATACTCAATACTCAATAATTTATTTGCATTCCACAATGTGTACTTAGGTGATAACTTAAAATTATATGTGATCATTATGGGCCCCCAGTGGCCGCCACGATGCACACCATCACACGAGACTTCTTCTTCTTAGTTCTCAGTAAAAATTTGGCCACACTACGTTACATAGATAGGTACGTACTTAGAATTGCAAGTACATGCGCACATTACAGACTTGACTATCGCCCGCAGCCGCATACTGTTACTTCAGTTCTTACGCCATACCATCCATCCTCTTGCATAAACTCATTACTAAAACGGCACTTGTTGGCTTTTTACTGCGACTATGTAGTGTATCGGTATTATCATTAGGGAAACGTAGGTGACATAATAACCTGTACCAGTGCAAGTTATATCTTATCTTGCTCATAACTAAAACGTTTTGTATACTTGCATGTAATTGTGTAGCCTGCTTTGGAGAAACAATTTTTTTTTAAACGTCTATTCTCTATCCTGTATTGCATTCCATAATTTTATAAAAATAATAATTAAATTAAATAAAAATATTATTAATCAAATAAAATAGAATGAAAATAATTAATAATAATTAAATAATTAATATTATTTAGTAATAATTCATTAAATATTAACTAATAAATAAATAATTATAATTAAAATAATTAATAATTATTCATATTATTTAATAATAATTCATTAAATATTAATTGAAAAGTAATGTAATGTAATTAAATGATACAAGTTTTATGTACTATACTCAACATCATTATAAATTTACCCTAAAAATATGGTATTTTTAGGGTAAATTTATATAAATTTAACTTATTATAAAGAATATTTTAATGCAAAAAATACACCGTAAAATACATGTAAAAAACTTGCGAACGATTCAAACGAAGATCCGCAAGGAAAAATTCTGTATTTTATTGAAAAATAGAGGGGCATTTGAAAGATACATCTATTTTACATGTTATTTTGAACACTATTCGCCAACCTACGCACACACCGAAACATAGACTTCACAGTGGACATGACATTGATACAATACACTAAATTTATAGAAGCCAGAAGTGACCGAAGCAGATATGCTACAGCCAGAAACAGTTGTCCAAGAACCTGAATACATGCTGTACCACCACAAACTGCAACGATGGTCCCGGATCAAAAAGATGGTCACCCAATAAAACTGAATATGTAACCTAAAGTTCGCCCCGTGTCATTACAACTGGAACAATTAATCGTGGTAGGACGCGGGCGGCCCTAACTGACCGACTGCTACAAACTGTTGTATAACAGCGGCCTCTGTGGGCACCGTGCCGGGCATGTGACGTCACAGCTGGCCGCCCTGGTTCACCGGAAACAATTGAACGTTTCCCGAGACCCCACCAGAACGTAGGAAGGTAAATGCCCTTTTTAAGGCGCTTAATGTCTACAAAAACCCACGTGCGTCAGACAAATGACCGACATGAAAAAATATATTACGAGTTACCTCCATTTACCGGAGCAAGGCCGCTTCAAGAAGTATGCGCAGCCGTACAGGCGGACCTGCGCTGTGTCCATTGCCGGCTGGAGCCCAATGACACCAAGCGCGCGCCGAGTCTGGCCCGCAATGAACGTGCAAACGACGCCAACCTACAACACAATCGAACGCGACGCAGTGCAAGGCGTGAAATAACTTCGATTTCAAATATATTTACTTAGGAAGACATAAAACGAATTTTATTGAAACGGACCCTATTTTTTCGATTTTGTAAAGCGGAGATATCGGAAACTGTACGTAGCCGTAATAGAGTGTCGTAACGCACGTAATTGATCCCTCACTACGATATACTCGTACAAGTCGTTTTAAGAAGTTTTATACTTCAGGGTGGATGAAGTCGCCCGTGGGAATTGTGGGACAAAAATCCAGCCTTATTGTCTACATCATTTTATTTATTTATTTAAACCTCCCTTACAAATATCATTACAGGTATCATATAAAGGGAACCTCTGTGCATTTCAGTTTTTTAGGTCCAAGGGTTTGGGCTGGGTGTTGATAAGTCAGTGAGCGAGCAAGTCAGGGCTTTTCTTTTTATATGTTCATAAATCATGTATTGATAGGCGATGTAAATACCTAAAAGTGATTGTTTGATTGAAACGATGATAATTATGGTCAGAAAGGGGTGACTACCGAGGTGACGACTAACAGAGAAGTGTGGAAGAAAAGACATGTGGCGCCGAGCGCAGGTAACGTGGGATAAGGGCAGGAGAGTGATGACGGATCAAACAATAATGTTTGATTAAGTATACCACCTGTTTGTCTCAATAGTGTTCCCCTAGACTGGGTGAAACAATTTAAATACTTGGGGAATTTGGTCACGGCTGACCTCAGGGATCATGCTGACATCGAAAGGGAGCGGAGGGCTTTGTCAATAAGAGCGAATATGTTGGCACGCAGGTTGGCATGCTGCTCTGATCAAGTTAAGATTACACTTTTTAAAGCATACTGCACTTCTTTGTGCACGTGTAGCCTGTGGGCTAGCTATACACAGGCGAGTTACAGTGCCCTCCGCGTCCAGTACAACAACGCGTTCAGGGCGGTATTAGGGCTGCCCCGTTTCTGCAGTGCCTCGGGCATGATTGCGGAAGCGCGCACCGACTGTTTTCACACCACAATGCGCAAGCGGTGCGCGTCCTTGGTGCGCAGGGTGCGGGTCAGCTCCGATGCTGTCCTAGTGATGATTGCTGGACGATTGGACTGCCCTTATATTGGGAAATGTAGCAGTAGGCATATAGCCAGGGCATATTAATGACTGACGTTTGATTAGCTGTTTTTATTAATATATGTTATTATTTTTTATCTAAAAATTTGCCCTAAACTTTTATTTTTATTTGTATTTTATATTATTAATTTCCGGTATTTTTTTTTAATTTTTATCTTAAATTTTTATTTTTTATTTCTATTTTAATTTGACATTGAGTTGCTTATTTTTATTTGACATTGTATTTATAATTGGATGACATTGTATTTATTTTTATATTATGATTTGTATTTATCTCGTGTTTGTAATTGTAATACTTGTGATTGTAATATGGGAGACCCTGAAATAAATGGATTTAATTTTATTTATTTTCTCCTTTATTTCATATATATATACATATAAATTATATTTTTAAATATTAGAATATAAAAATATAAAAACATTTAAAAATATAAAAAATAGTGGCCCACCGGTATCGGGAACAGGGTCCAAGCTACCGGCGGTCAGGGCTCCAGAGAGAGAAACCTCCTAACAATGCGGGCCGTGTCCAAAATTACCGCCTTCTGAATCAAGCCCTTGATCCAGCTGCCCAACGAGAGCCTCCTCAGGTGTTGGTCGAGGCTCTTGGCTATTAATCCATTGGCTGTCACGACTATCGGTACAATGATCGCTGAGTCTACATCCCACATGTCGACAACCTCGCGAGCCAAGTCAAGATATTTGATTTGTTTATCTTTCTCGGCTTTCACGAGGTTCCCGTCATGTGGGACCGTTATGTCAACAATCATTGCACGCCGCTCTAATCGATCCACCACCACTATATCAGGCTTATTGGCAACAATAGTCCTGTCAGTGATGATGGATCGATCCCAGTACAATGTGATATTTCCATTTTCGAGGACTGGGTCGGGCACATACCTGTAGTACGGCACTTCCGATTCTACAAGGCTGTATTTGAGAGCAAGTTGCTGATGGATAATCCTGGCTACTAGGTTGTGTATATGCAAGTATTCTTCGTTAGCTAGACTAGAACATCCGGAGATAATGTGTCTGATTGATTCACCCGGACGGTGGCATGCCCGACAAATGTCAACCGTGCCGTCTTTCACAATAAATCTCCGGTAGTTGTTTGTCATCATAACTTCGTCCATAATTGCACAGACAAAACCTTCGGTTTCTCCAAAGAGATCACCGAAACGCAGCCAGGCTACGGACGCTAGTTGATCTATATCGGGTCCATGTAGGGCCCGAAAATAGCGTCCGTGAAGCTCCTTACTCTGCCATACTTCCATGCGATCATTAGTGTCAAGCACTACTGGCTTGCGCCAGTTCTCTTTAGCCAAGGAGAGCGGGGTGAGGCCCTTGTCCACTTTGACCACATCTCGATGCATCCCCACGTCGGCCTCTAAGAAATATTCCCTGAGACTGCATATCTCGCGATTGTGGAGGGTCTTAGCATTTAAAAAGCCTCGACCTCCACATTTTCGCGGGATATACAGCCTCATTACCGATGACCGTGGGTGATGCATTCGATTTGCAGTCAGCAGTGTACGGACCTTCCTATCCAGGGCGTCGAGTTCGATCTGAGTCCATTTGAGTATGCCAAAAGAGTACATCAAAACCGGCATGACCCAACCGTTAAAGGTGCGTACCTTGTTTCCGCCTGATAGAAGATTATTAAATACTTTTTTCAGGCGGCCAAAGAAGCGTTCCCTTAACGATTGCTTCATGTCAGTACCGTTGATGCCCAATGCTTCCGACATACCCAAATACTTATAGGTTTCGGATGCAGAGAGGGTTCTAAGGTTTATGGAATCCGAGAGTTGGGTTCCGACGGATTCCACAATCTCCCCTCGCTTTACATGCATGACCGCACATTTGTCCACACCAAATTCCATTCTGATGGCACTACTGAACATTTCAGTTACTTTCAGTAGCTCCATCAGTTGCAAATTGTTGGGGGCAAAGAGTTTTAGGTCATCCATGTAAAGGAGGTGAGATATAACCTGATCACCTCTCCTCAGCCGATAGCCTAGACCTGAATCTTCCAGCAGTGTGCTTAGAGGATTCAAGGCTAAGCAGAACCAAAGCGGACTCAAACTATCACCCTGAAATATGCCTCGCTCGATCCTTATCGGTTCGCTATTCCTCTGGATATTTCGACATCCTGGATAGTGAAGGACCGTTCTCCATTGCCCCATACATGACATCAGGAAGGTGCGCAGAGTTGCATCTACTTTATACAACTCCAGCACCCTCATAAGCCATGTATGTGGCACCGAGTCATAGGCCTTCTTGTAATCTATCCAACATGTCGACAGATCCTTTCGGGAACGACGAACTTGTTGGCTAATGGTCATATCAATGAGGAGTAGCTCCTTAGTACCACGGGACCCGTTCCTACATCCATTTTGAGAAGGAGACATGATAGAGTTGGTGTCTATATGTTTGTTAATTTTAGCCCTCAAAATGGATGTAAGAACTTTATAGACCGTCGGTAAACACGTGATCGGTCTATAATTTTTGGGTTCCGCAGTGCTATCTGATTTATGGAGCAGGTGGGTAACTCCTGTGGTTAGGAACTGGGGTAGCGAACCAGACTCCAAAGCAGTCTGGTACTGAGCCGCCAAGCGAGCGTGCGACCTTACGAACCATTTAATCCAAAAGTTTTGTAGTCCGTCCGGCCCTGGAGACTTCCAGTTAGGCAGCGGACGGACTGCACGAGTTACATCTTGGGGGCAGATGGTAATAGCCCCCATTTCTGGTATTGGATCGCAGGCACGCTCGACTTTCCGAGCCCAATCGCCTTCGGTGTGACTGACAGGCACCGACTAGATATTGCGCCAGAAAGAACACATGGCATCATCATCTGGTAGGCACGTGTCAGCCACATCTTGAACCGGTCGCTCC
This sequence comes from Dryobotodes eremita, assembly GCA_917490735.1. Classification (NCBI taxonomy): domain Eukaryota; kingdom Metazoa; phylum Arthropoda; class Insecta; order Lepidoptera; family Noctuidae; genus Dryobotodes; species Dryobotodes eremita. Next base: position 17,591,844 of record OU823266.1, read on the forward strand.
CAACCCCTATAAACCCACCTTTGATCGCGTTGGAAGGTGCGATTCTGAGTGTATCGCTCCACTCGCCGCTTATACCTACGAATACGGTTCGCCCATGCATACACTTTCTGCTTCAGGAAGTCGATGCGCTCTGTGACACAGGACATATAGTCCTGAGGGCTGATATTAGTCCCTGCGAACGCGCGTCTCACAAAGCGCATCACTCTAGGGCGAGTATTGCCCTCCCTGAAGCAGATTAGCTTGCCGATGAGCGTTCTGGCCCCACCAATACGGCGTTCAATTCTGAACTGCCAAGCTGGTACGGCTGGTTTCGGTCGTGTAGCTCTAGAATCAATAGCAAATTTAACGTGAGCTACACGGCATGCCGCTACAGCCCCGCAGTACAGAATCGAATGAGTATCGGCGAGGTCTACGCAGTCATCAAAATAATTTGACAACTGCGAATCCAGGACCGCCACCAGCGCCCTATTTTTATTATGCATGGGCAAACGAGGTAAGCGTGGTCTAAGTTCGGGCGATATGAACCGATATTCTCGAATCGTATCCTCCAAAGCACTCCTCAATTCCTCATTGCACTGGGTACTTACGTTTGTAGTCCTGTCATCACTCTCCTCGTCTTCTTGACTTATGTTAGACTGTGGTAGTACTACAACGGTCTGAGACGGGGGGGCAATGACATGACTACTCTGCATTTCACTTCGCAGGCGATCAAGTATAGTGTCATCCAACATATGATTACGTTGGATGACCCGCACCTGATCCGACAGTCGTTGTGCCGAAACGTTGACAGCTGGCTCAAGCACCTGAAAAAGAGAGAGCATCCGGACACGGTGCGCGGTCAGATTTTTTCCCCCATCTGTAGCCCCATAGTATGAGCGCATGACGTTTTCATTGATGGATCGTGTCCATCTCATGCGCTGCACACTTCCGCCGGGAGCTGGGACCCTATCAGAAGCCAGTGGGCCTCGAGGTCCTAAGCCGTCCAGCGGCCGGTGTCCTCCACGTCGACGAACAGGTGGTGGCGTCGTGGGCGGGGAGAAATACTCGTCGCTCGAGCTCGACGCAACTACCGCAGCCGGTGTCGTCACAGCGCTCACAGTGAGGCTGGGTACCGGCGGCGGCGAGGCGGAGCTGAGCGAAGAGTCCGGAGGTGGTGAGCGTGCTCGTAGTGTGGCCGATCTTGTCAACATTGTATCATTTTCATACTATTTTTCATTGTTGCATAGATGAAATCATTGCATTGTTGGTTTCCACTCCGGAGATTCAGAACTGGATGACGTCCATTGAGCAATGCCTGAATGAGGTCTGTGTTATTTCTTCTGAGGGAAAACTGAACGCTGATCAGAAGCTAAAAATAAGTAGTCTTTGCCGGAAAGTTGGACATGGAGTTTCGCAAATGGCTGTTCAATACCAGTCGCTAAAGCAAAAAGCCATACAAAACCATACCTCCCTTAAAACCATGACCGAAGCTCGAGACCTATCAGATTGTCTAATGGAGATGAACCGGACGATTCAGGAGTCCTGTACGAAGCAGGAAGCAGCTACATCTTTTGCAGAAATGGTGAAGAAGGGCTCCAACACTTTTGTTCGTCCTAATGCTTTTAGCTCCGTGGCCATTTATCCCAGTGATAACTCAAAAACCAGTGACGAAACTAAGAACATGGTCCAAAAAATCATATGCCCTGGAGAAATGAAGCTGAAAGTACGAGGTGTACGCAAAATTGGAAAAGGTGGACTAATAATCAGCACTGAGACTAAAGATGACCTAGATAGGATCAAGCAAACAGTCCAACTCGCTTCGTCAGGTCTTACCGTCGACGAACCTAAAAAGCGCAAACCTCGCATTATAGTTATAGGAGTTCCCACATCAATGGCTGAAAATGAGGTTTATAAATGTATTTATGAACAAAACTTGGCCGACAAACTGCCCACTATAACCGTAGATAAATTTTTGACCTCAATGAAACTAAGCCACAAATCTGGCAGAAAAGATGCTGAGTATTGCAATTTTATTATAGAAGTTCCAGCAGTCATTCGAAAGGCCCTCATCACACAAGATAGACTATTCATAAATTGGACGTCCTGCCCGGTACGAGACTTCACACTGGTAACGAGATGTTACAAGTGCCAGCAGTACGGTCATGCAGCAAAATCATGCAAAATTCCTGCCCCTACATGTGGACATTGCGGTGAAGAAGGACACACTATTCAAGACTGCACAAAGAAAGCGGAGGCGCCAAAATGTGCTACATGTTTGCGTTTTAAAAAACAAGCCAACCACAAGACGGGGGACGCAGATTGTCCGGCTAAAAAAGCTGCCGAATACAGGTACATTAACTCGATAGACTATGAAGGCGCCTAAGAGCGCCACATAATAGTTTATATTTTAGTCGTATTTTTATTTTTGTATTTTTAGTATGGATAATCACTTAATTACCGATATAGATAATACATTTTTAACTGTGTCAAAGACATGTGACGTTGAGGATTGCAGACAATATCTTTCCGATTACCAAAAGTCACTAACCGTACTGACCCAAAACATTCGTAGTATTTATAAGAACATAGATAGCTTTAAAATTTTCCTACACTGACTAAACTTTGATTGTGATATAATGGTATTAACCGAGTGCTGGCTAGGTAACCGCATCGATTACCTTCCAGTAATACCTGGGTACAACTTAATGCATACCAAAATAAACCACAGTCAAAATGATGGTGTGGTAGTCTTTACAAAACAATCACTTAAGGTCACAGTCGAGGAACCTCCTCTACAAGACTGCATGAGTAATTGTTTAGTTATTAAAATTGGTACAACCACAGCGATAATCGCTATGTATAGGTCTCCTTCCGCTAGAAACTTGGATTCATTTCACAATTCCTTAAACCAAATTTTTCAAGGGCTAAGCTCGTTCAAGAATGTAATACTAACAGGTGATTTAAATATAAATATTGGCTCTGAAAACTGCGATGCTGGGACCCAAGATTACCTTAATATCTGTTCGTACCATGGATTTCTCCCCGCTCACACGATGCCTACTCATCAGTGCGGTTCCTGCCTTGATCATATGATGATCAAAACCAGTCTATCATATATTACGCTTGTTACTAACGCAACAATTACTGACCATCACGCTGTCCTACTCACCGTAAATTTAACGCTGCCTAAGCTAAATCGTCCCCAGACCAAAAGCAAATTAAACACAAATAAACTCGAATATGAATTATGCAACCTTGATTTTAGCCTAGTTTACAATACTGCTGACGCTAATTTGGCTTTATCGTACTTAATAAAACATGTCCAACAAGCAATTTTACGTAGCACGATAGTTTCTACAGTGAATAAGAAACTTTATAATATTAAACCTTGGATTACTCCTGGACTAATTCGGTGTATAAGACACAGAGATAAACTTCATCAGAGAACTAAGAGATACCCAGATAATCTAATAATTCAGACTACCTATAAAAGATACAGGAATTTCTGCAACAATCTTCTAAAGAATTTAAAAAATAACTACGATAAAAATGAATTAAAAACAGCAGGTAACAATAGTAAGCAACTTTGGAAACATATTAAAAACGTCACCAATATGTCTAAACAGCGTGAAGCAAATTCGAGTTTACTGCTTACTAATCCTTCACCAGTCTTGTCAGCTAACAACGTTAATAACTTTTTTGTCAATATTGGGAAAACTCTTGCCGAACAGATTCCGAAACATTATTGTGACCAACCTTTTCAAAAATCAATCAATATCTGTAACCTGAAATCTTTTGTTATGCTTGACACTGACGAAGACGAAATTACTCGAATCATTTCTGGGCTAAAAGATGACTGTGCAGTTGGATTGGATAACATAAGCAATAAGATCCTTAAACTTTTTAAGCATATATTGGTACCTCCTTTAACGCATATTTTTCGAATCTGTATTTCCAAAGGAATTTTCCCTACTTGTCTAAAAAAGGCAGTTGTAATCCCTGTCTTTAAATCTGGAACTAAAGACTTAGTTAATAATTATAGGCCAATATCGTTACTCCCCTCAATATCAAAAATATTAGAGAAAATTGTAAACAATAGACTGGTTAACTATCTAGAAAAAAATAACTTTTTGTCCTCTGCGCAATTTGGTTTTAGAGCAAAATTATCTACAGCCGATGCGGTGCATAGCCTAACCAATTACATTTCAGAAGAACTCGGCAAAGGGAACCAGACCCTGGGAGTCTTCCTTGATTTAGCCAAGGCCTTCGACACGGTGTCTGTTTCTGTTCTTCTAAACAAATTACAGGCCATTGGAATAAGGGGAACGCCCCTGAAACTATTCGCTGACTACTTAGATGACCGATACCAATGTGTTAGAATAGATAATATCACGAGCGCTGAGCAGAAAAGTACTGGTTTTGGTGTTCCTCAGGGAAGTATTCTGGGCCCCACGCTATTCCTGATTTACATTAACGACTTGTGCAATCTTAATATTAAAGACGGCAAAATTATATCATATGCCGACGACACTGCATTAATATTTACCGCTAAAACCAGTAGCGAACTGTTCCAAGTCGCTCAATTAGGTTTTAATAATGTGACTAACTGGCTTCAAAGCAATTTACTTACACTAAATGCTGACAAGACAAAATATATTCACTTCTCCATGCGCAAGCCTCAACTTAACATTGCTAACCCTCAGTTATATGCCCATCAATGTGGTATCCGTTCAGTCAACATGTGTAATTGCCCTTTTATCCTCGAAACGAGCAACATAAAATACCTCGGAGTAATAATGGACGACACACTGTCTTTCAGAAAACATATTGATAGTTTAGTTAAAAGAGTACGCAAATTAATGTATGTTTTTAAAAAATTGCGAACATTTGCAGATTCAAAACTAATAACACAAGTTTATTTAGCCCTATGTCAATCTATAATTCAATACTGCATTACTTCATGGGGTGGCGCAGCAAAAACCAATTTACTTCCTCTTGAAAGAGCTCAGAGAGCAATTTTAAAGGTAGCAAACTTCCATCCCTTTTTCTTTCCCACTGATCTGCTTTATAAATCCTGCAACGTGCTGACTGTTCGCCAACTTTTCATTATGCACTTAGTATTAAAACAACACACCATGCTTACCTACACTGCTGACATTACTAACAAGAGACGGAATGATATAGTATGCGCATCAAATTTTACTTCAAAACATGTCTTTGTGGAAAGATTTTTTACATTCTTAGGCCCATTTCTGTACAATAGATTAAATAGAAAACTAAGTATCTATAAATTGAATTATTTTAGCTGTAAAAAAATTATACTTAAATATTTACTAACCATCGCCTATGCACAGACAGAAGAGCTACTTGTTGTCTGCAAATAGAAACGCTTACATGCAATTTTACTGTTACTAACCTAAATTAGATTTAGTTTTCACTTTATACTCATTGTTAATTTATTACATTAAGTATTTATGCACTTCCTAGCCTGAAGCACAGGTTCAACCTAGTTCAGGCAAATAAGCAATTGTGTTCTATTTTAATTGTTAAGAAACTTATTGTAAATGTGCCCTTTTTATAAATAAACGATTATTATTATTATTATTATTATTATATTATTATTGTTGCCTTTTGAAGGTGACAACTGTCATGTCACCTCCGAATCTGTACTTTTTGATCTATTTTATTTAATTATTGTATATGGCTTTTTTTTTGGAGTTTCAATGATTTTGATGATGAGTTCTGGTTTTACAGGAAAAACTATGGTAAAAATGGGTCGAAATTGCGTTCACTGTTATAATAAAAAATTTAAAAATTGAAAATGCGATGTTTTGTTGACACGGTGGTGTTGCCATTTTATTTATTTATTTTATTATTATTTTTAACAATTGGTATGTTTTTGAGAAAAGATTAAGGTTTAAATGATTGACATTGCATTTCTTTTAATTTTACCAATTTCGGCCGGAAATGCAAACCAGACTGAATATTTAGATAATAGATGGCGGTAGTGGTCACGCAAACATTGTGCTCCCATATTAAACTGTCGGAAAAATATTATATTGAAGTATTTTGTGACTAATAATAATAATACGTTTATTGGACAAAATCAGAACTTAGCCTACTACAGTTTCAATACTAAAAACATAACATATAACAGGCATCTAACCTAAATGAACTCCTGATTTCCAAACTAGGTAAAAACCTGTATCCTGAAAATCAGTGCTCTTCCAATGTATATAACAAGGACTCTTACTTAGATAAGGAGCAACTAAGATACATCAGTACTGAAAAAAAAAAATTAGACCACAACTAAGTCATGTGAAACAAAAAAGAAAACAGATAAAAATAAAAATATTATAACAAATTATTGAAATAGTTAGGGTTTATTTAAAGTTTGACGATTTTGAGAGATATGATGAGTGTTGTGTTGTGTAAGATGTAGGAGTGATGTGAAATGTAATGTAGTGTATAATGTGTATCGTAAAAATGTTTTTATGTTTTCACTTCTGGACAAGTAGTAACTTTTCGGTATTAGCATAGTCCAAGTCCATGAGCCATTTTGTAACAGTTTTTTTACATTTGTGTTTGGTAAGGGGATACGTGTTGAGGATTAGATTAATTTTATTGTAAAGATGGGCACCAAGAAAAGGAAAGAATCTCTGAGCAAACTTAGTGCGGCACGCTCTAGACACACCAACTGTATATTTCCTGCGCTTCTGTAGAAATTCAGAGGGGCTATACTTTAAGGAACTATGCATTCTGAGGACTGTTTGTAGCATAAAAAGCTGCCTTACTGTCAATACCTCACAGGTTTGATAAAGGCTGGTTGTGGGATGGAAGAATGGTAAAAACAGACTTACTTTAAGGAGTGCTCTTTGAGCACGCTCGAGTTTGATTAAGACTGCCTTACACGCACCACCCCAACTAGTTATACAATACGCCAACAGTGACTGGCATAGAGCAGAATAAATCATCTTTAAGATCTTCGGGGTAGCAGTGTGTCTGAGATTTTTAAATATATATATTAATTTTCGAACTCTAGAAGATACAAGGTCTACGTGAGGAGCAAAACTTAGTCTCTCGTCGATCACTACTCCAAGGTACTTTATTAATTTAGTTTGTGCAAGCGAAGGACAATTGCAACTTATAGTATTATGACATATCCGAGAGTGTGCAATTATTTTATGCGAATTTAGAGACAGAATGGGCTCATTACGGAGCGAGAACTTTACTAACTTGGTTTTTTCGACATTTAACGTTAAAAGGTTACTCCTAAGCCAGTCATTAACGACATCAAAGCCACATTGAGCGTGTTGAAAAGTTTTAATCCACGACGTGTCCCTAAAAACAAGGGCAGTGTCATCCGCGAAGGTTACAATTTTCCCATTTAGGAGTTCAAGTTCACAGAGGTCATTGATATAGATCAGAAATAAGGTTGGTCCAAGCACACTACCTTGCGGCACTCCGTAAGTTACGGGAAGCTTGTCACTTACCCAGTCGGCCACCTTAACACACTGAAAACGATTACTGAGGTAATCCGTGAATAATTTATGTGGTAGACCTCTGATCCCCATGCTCTCCATTTTATCCAACAGTCTAGGAACAGAGACTGTGTCAAATGCCTTGGCTAAATCGAGAAATATAGCCAGAACTTTATTTTTGTTATCAATATTATCAACCACATAATCAATAACTTCATGAACTGCATCACTAGTACATAGCTTTGTTGGATCTGAAACCGAATTGAGCATTAGATAGAAGCTTGTTTTTTTCCAAGTAATTAATTAGTCTCTTATTAATAATTTTCTCGAGAATTTTAGACACGGTAGGCAATATTGAGATGGGTCTATAATTATTGACACAGTCCCTGTCACCAGCCTTGAATACAGGTATTATTTGGGCAATTTTAAAAGCTTGTGGGAAGGATCCAGATGAGAGCGCTAAATTACAAATATAGGTCAACGGGGAAACCAATAGGCGTCGATAACGTGAAAGGAAATTTGAGGTTATGTTATCACTTCCAGCAGTGGAGCTAGGTTTTAGATTAATAATGATGTTATTAATCTCACTTTCGTCAGTTGGCAGTAGAGCAAAAGAGTTATTACAGGTAGAATGAATAGGTGATAAAGGGTCAGACCTTGGTCCTTGGGATAACTGCCTTTCTGCCAGTGATTTTCCTACATTTGCAAAGAATTCATTTATATTATTAACGGAGAGTTGGGGACTGTTAGGACTTATTAATTCAGAAGCAATCTCATTCTGCCGTTTAGTATTAGTTACAGTTTTCACAACGTCCCATATTTTTTTAGAATTGTTACCCGCCTTAGCAAATTCATTCCTCTCATATTCTCGTCTCACCCTGTGCAGCAATTCATTACAAAAATTCCTGTACCTTGTGTAGGTTAATTTAAGAGTTGCATTATCAGGAGATTTTTTTGACTCAAGATGAAGGCTATCTCTATTCCTTACACATCTCAAGAGTCCTGGAGTGATCCATGGCTTTAGTATACGTTTACGTCTTGATATGGTAATTGTTTTCGTACATGACTCAATAGCAGCATTAAGAGAGCCAGTGAAATTACCAACAGCTTCATCAACCTCAGTAATTAAATAGAGGGGCATAAAATCTATTTTGGGTATAGCCGAATTAAGGGCAGTATAGTCTACTCGCTTGATAGTTTTGGGGAACTGTTTAGCTGGGATAGATACATTGACGGAAATAATTACACTGTAATGATCAGTGAGAGATGTCTCTGCGATTAAACATGATGCTGGGAATTCGGATTTGAGTATGACATGGTCAATGCAGGAATTTGCACGCGTGGGAGTTTGGTAGGCTGGTAGCATACCATGTGATGCCACAAGATTTAAATAAGGCAGTTTTCGAGCGTCCAGAGTGCTATCGGAAATATCAATATTTACATCACCAGTCAAAATAAAGTTTTTATGTTTAGGAGCAACCTCAACTAGCAAACCATTCAAACTCTCTAAAAACATGTCAATATTCCTGACACTGGGTGATCGGTATACAGCGAGAACTGCAGTGTTTCCATCTAAGGTTATTAGTAGACTATTACAATCCATAATGACCGGTTCCTGCACACACAAATGTATACCTTTTTTAATAAAAATAGCGACACCTTCATTTTGTGTATGGTTTCTAGATGTACAGTAATAATCGAAACCGTCAATTACAGGAGGATTGGAAACACTAAGCAGCCAGCACTCCGTCAATATTATAAGATCCCAGTCAACATTGGAGTGTGCCAAGAGGGCAAGCATTCCATCCATATTACAATTTAAGCTCCTGATATTCTGAACAATTACCCTAAATGATTTCCCAGCTGTTGGTAAAAGTGTTATTAATCTTATATTTTGAATTGTTTTTTTATATATTTTTTTTTTCATTGTTCTCGCATATAGAAGCAACACGAATAATGTACCCAGGATTTTGTAATATCTTGATTTAAAAAGAGTGTCCTTGGAGTTTCTTGCCCGTTCTTCTCCATAGAGATCTACGTTTTGGAATGGGCAACTAGCTTCAACTTTCTGACTAACTGACCGACTCTTTGACAATTCAAAAGTGCCTGTAAATGGTTTAATTGAAATAAATGCTTTGAGTTTGAGAGTTTGAGTTTGAGTTTGTTGAGCATTGGTCTATAGTACATGTAGAAGTATTAGCCACGGATATTGAATCGATATCAGTAGAGATATTTTCATTATTTATATTATCGAAAATTGGGTAACAGTATCCATAAGTATAAGGGTGCTTTCGGGAGAAAAATCGGTAATGACAGTAAAAACATATCGGACAAGGCATATAGCGCTAACAGTTAAGGTGAGGGCATGTAGGAGTAGTGGTAATATGTGTAGTGTAGACGTCAAAGCTTTACAAATATGGCAAAAAATTAAGTTACTCGTAGTACAATTAACAAAATATGAAAAACTTTCTTGGGAAATATGCTTAAGATAAAATAAAAATATTATTATGGCTTGCAGACTTAACGCAGATAGTCATCCTTGAACAAGTTTTTGAAAATCATCTTCACAGTCGATACGCAGGGTCGGAAGATCATCACTCTTTTTCATGTATATTTTCCCGAAAGAGTGCCAGCAACCCACAAACGAATGTTTTTTAGCATGCTGTCGCGCCAAATAAAACAGTTTCTTGGCAAATGGAGTTAGAGACTCAGAGATATAAACTGGTTGAGTAGGGCCGCCAATCATTAAATGTGAACTGTTGAGCATATTATTCTTGTTGCCCTTATTAAACAGCTTTACTTTTTGGATTATATTTTCTTTAGTGGTTATTGAGGTAAATTCAACTATTATGGGGGAGGAATCTTTATTCTTGGTTTTCATTCGATAGGCATCTCGAACGTCAGAGATTTGAACAGGGTACTGAACCACTTCACCGACTTTTGTAATCATTTGTGAGATATGTTCCTTGGTCTCCGTAGGCGCTTGAGGCACATTCCTTAACTCAATGGTTGAGGACCTGGATTTCCTTTCCAGAAAATCAACTTTTTGTTCAAGTAATTCAATTCGCACCTTATAGTTAGTATTTTCCTTCTGGATTTTAGCAAGGTTCTCCAATACTTCGTCATACTTGTTAGACATAAAGATAAGAGACTTCTTCATCTCCGCTGTTTCCTCCTTGAGTTGTAACAAAGAAAAATTAAGGGCATCCAACTTGGCATTTTGGGCATTGCTAAATTCGTCAAACAATTCCCTTATTTCAATCATATGCAAGTCACCTTGTTTGCGCTTAAATTTACGCGAGGTGATAAGGGTAACAGCTGAGTCACTGTCAGATGGTAGTCGGTCTGATGCAGTATCAGAATCGTGAGGAACCAGTACATTATCATCCACCTTCGTCTTACTTCCCTGAGGTGGCGTACGTGGCACTGACATTTTATTAATTAACTTTCAGTGCAGTCTTAAGCAAGTATTTACATATAGCGCTTGTTATACAATTAATCGCCTCACTTTTCAGTCAAAGCAAACAGCAATAGCGATACCAATAAACAAACAAGTAATCTCACATACCTATTTATCAATTATGTGCCGCTAATATGGCGCGTAAATAGTCCTCGTAGCAACTTCGTAGCGGAAACCAGTTTTGTAGCAGTGCAAGTGTACGTACGACGGCGACGGCGCACACGCCGCTGATAACGATGCTGGAGCAGGACAGCAATTATTTCGACTGTCTCTTTTCCTCGCGGGGCGCGGGTGCACAAGGGCGCACCTCCTCTTGCCGGCGGAACACGTAGCTTGTGTATGTGAAAGTAGAAGCTAAACAACGTTGGAATATGCACTATTATCGGGTGACTATCACTGATTTATCACGAGGAGCCGTCAACAACACGTCTGTTCTCGGTGCTAGCTCGGACGGAAGAGGATAATCTACGACTAAAGTGAAGAAAACAGTGCAACTAGTGTGTGAAAGTGTTATCTGGACTTAATATACAGTATAAACTAAATAATAACAACATTAATATCTTCCGGAGATGAGCTAAAATCTGTGTTAAAAAAACACGTGTGACACTCGGGGACTGCCGCGGTAAAGCTATTGCATAGCATTTTTTATCAACTTATGCAATTATAATTATTTATTTATTTTTTATTTATGCAGTATTTTTTTTTCTTTGATATTAATTCAAGTTACACTTTTTGAGCATGGTGACCGAAAAGAGAACAATTTTTTTTCTTTTATTGAATAAATGAGAAGTTAGTATCGTTTAAAATATTTTTATTTTATTTTTTATGTGGTGAGTGTGGCATTATAAAGATTTATGATAGATACCTAATACACCTATATACTTTCTCACAAACAGCTGCTTACGTATTCGTCCGATTTCGGAGTAGCTCGTCTCGATTCGTGCGAGCTTCGTACAGTCGTACCATATACATACACGTTAAGCGAACGCTCGGCCGAGCTACATGGTAGGTGGAGTGGGGGGTGTTAGGTTTTATTTTCGTTACGGAATTTCTTGATTCGGTCGCCGCGCTCAAAGCCCGCGATAAAAGCTATGCAATAGCTTAATAATAATACTGTGTTTTCTAACAATCTATGGTAGCTATTATTTGGAAGAAAAACTACAAAGCATCAAACATAACAAAAACAATTTTTAAAATCGATGTGACAGGTGCTGGTTTTTTTTTAAATGACTGTCATCATAACGAGCTACTTATTTTTATTCTGTCCGAGCAATAAAGCACTAATTTTAACACTACATTCACCTGCCACAGTGGCCTGTTTTACACGTCAACCTATGTACGGCACATGAGTCGGGTTCGTATTTCACGATCCGATTTACTTTTTGGAATGTTAAAAATCTACAACTAATTTATAACCGAGAAGTTTAAATAACACTACAATAATAGTAGGTGCATACATTACTGCAGTGGCCGACAACAGAGGCATTGATGGACGAATGTGAAAATGTGGGACGAGGTGAAACCGAGGCACACATACGTGAGTCCATCAATGCCTGATAAATGATAAATGATTTTATTTCTATAAGTAGGTTTGAACAAACACTTTTACACGTCAATCATGTTTTAAAAACTAGATGAGGTCGGCGTTTCCTATCTGACTACTCTGAGAAGAAAGGCCGAAACAAACTCAGAGGTCACCTGGTTGTGGTCAAGTCTTGTTTAGTACTTTTCTCAAATAATGCGCGGAAATTCAAACTAAGTAAATTAATTATACATTTCAGAATCAATGACGAACAACGATAACTTTTCTCACGCCAATATGTTAATTTGTTTCCTTTTTACTTTAAGCAGCTCTATTTGCTAAGCCAGTTCAAGATGTGAATAAAATCTATGAGTATGTAACATATATCTATAAATCTATAAGTTACCTCCTTGGTTGCCATGGATCGAATTAAAAAGCGTTCCATTTTTAAGTTACACGATAGATAATATAAGTTTTCATAGTCATTTATTCGGCCGTTAGACACGACAGATATGGAATTTCATACTAACATTGCCGGCCGCTGCTCGCATGTATTTGACCAGTACAGCATTTTCAATTTATCTCGAAGAAGTTTTTCAAAATAATTCTCTAATTTTCAAGCATTTTTGAGAAAAATTAATCAATATAACCATCATACAATACTCATAATGGATGATTATCAAAACATTAACCAAGGAAGACAAAATACTCATAATAAAAATATGACGTCTAGTGACAGCCAATACGAGGATGTTTCACGTAGTAGCAAATAGTGATGATATAGTTATATTGAATAGGGAGATAGGAAAACTAAGACTGGAGTTGGAAACTGCCAACACAGAAATTGATAACTTAAACTTTGAAAATAACACACTTAAAAATAATTTACCAGACTGCGGAAAAAAGATAAGACTACTGAAATCGATAGGAATATAAGAAAGTTCAAACAAAGAAAACTTACCGAGACAGTTCTGTTCGCCTCAATATTAGCGGAGAGTGCGGACACTAATAATGAAAATTGGTTTACCTAGGTCTGTTTCGAGAAAATACACAAAATAGGCAATAAACTTGATAAGCCCTAAAGCTGATGTATTCAACAATTCAGTAGCTGACAAAAATGTCCCCTGGTGTCGATAAGCGGCTTTCATTCGTAGCTGCCACACGTGTGGCTGAAAACCTACAGGACAGTGTCTTAAACAAAACTATTCGAAATTTCTCCAAAGAGGACAGTTGTAAAATGAAGAAAATATTAAGATATTGTACATACCCATTGATGAACTGACTCACGACACTCCACGCAATAGAAATACTTCCTCACGCAATTACAAATATAATCAAACAAAAAAAAGAGTTACGATCATTAATGAAGATGATCAGTAATGAACAAGGGAATGGACTACGCCAATCACTTAATCAGCTGTTGGGATCAGATTATAAGTTATTCTCGTTTGTAAAATCTGGTACTACATCGGTAAACATCATCCATTCATACAAAAACATAAATAGCTGTAGAATTGATTTAAGATTTGCAAACTTAATAGGCTGTATAGCGAAGAATTTATAAACCATAACAAAATATCTTTTTGAACGAGTGAACTGAACGAGTGAAAGGGGAAGTAAGAAAAAAGATGGGGAGAGAGAGAATTACTGAAAGACGTGTTGCAAAGGTGTAAAGGTGTTTTATTATAATAAACGTTGTTTGGAACGATTTGGCGTTTTCCTGGAGATCCCCACACTACATAGCTAAATTAAGTATGAATAAAAAAGAAAAGAAAAGAAAAGAAAGAAAATACATTTATTTGCGGTAAACATGACGCAAAGAAAAAAACAAACACGAATACAAAAAATAACGAGTTGGGGAAAAATATGCGTCACATTCACGCAAAACGGCAATCGCTCAGCATAATGCTACGACCCTATGCGAGACAGAGCCCCAGCGCTGAATGACAATTTTATTGTTGTTGGGGGCCGCCATGAACGCAACCCATATGATACGGAAATGTACTTACATGCATGGCTATCAACAATCAAGAACACATTTTAATTATAAGCGAGGTTCCATTAAATAGATAGAAACAAAACTCAATCACATGTTAATGTTTATCTGTGAAAAGTACGACAATGTTATCTGCGTGGATATGGACTAGGTACTCTAGACATCGACCCCGAAGAACACACTTTATACTTAATTTATCTAGATCTTTACTAAGGGAAATTTTGCAATTGTACTATAAATACAAATCAAATGAATATAAAAATGTATTAATTATACAAAGAAAAAAAAATATATAAATCTCTACAAACTGACTTTACAAACCATAAAAATAAAATAGAAACCGAAAATTTCGATGAATTATTTGTAATAATAACTCATCTAGTAATAATCTGTCTTTAGAGGATAATACTGTGTATGTTCTCAATTAATTGCTGACAAGTTCAACAATTATTTCGTAGAAAAATATATCCCAATACTAGGAGCAGGTAAAAGATCGAGTGCTTATATATTAAATAAACAAAAATCAATGTTCATGGCTCCATGTCAACCGATACAAATATTAAACATTATAAAAGGCCTTAATACACTAATAGCGTAGGGTATGACGAAGTTTCAAATAATATTATAAAACATGTTGCCGATTTAATTTCTAAACAAATTAGAAAAACAAACAAGAAGTTACATACCTGTCCAAATAACGCATAGTTTATTTTGGAGTACCACAGAGCAGTCAGTGTATTGGGACCCTTACTGTTCTTGATTTATATTAATGAACTGCCCAATTCCATAGACTTCCCCATACCACTCTGCTGACGATAGTACGGTAACAATACCTTGCAATAAACCTGAATTATATGAACTTGATGTCAATAACACGGTCAATTCATTAATCTCTTGGCTTAATAACAATAATTTCCGAATTAATCTTGGAAAAACCCAAATAATGCAGTTTGACCATAAAAAACTCAGTTCTAAAATGAAGGTCCAATACGAAAGTAGCAAAATTTACGACTTAGATAGTGCAAAGTTTCTAAGCTTGACAGGCAGCTCAACTGGAAGGATCACATTGGAGCGTTATGTAAGAAAATTAGTAGTTCATCCTATGCCCTGTATAAACTTGCTCCAGCAGTTAACACAGATGCACTACTCACAGCTTATCATAGTCTTATGGCATATATATTAAGATACAGTATTATATTTTAGGGTAACTCTACAAACAGAGAAGCCGGCTTGAAAGCGCAAAAGCGATCCATCAGAGCCACGTTAGGACTCCAAGTAACGGACAGTGTAAACCATACTCGTACATTAAAAAATAAAAATATCTGACACTACCGGCTTTGTATATTTATGAAACTGCCCTATTTGTTAAGTTAAATGCACATTTGTTTCCTCACCTGTCAAATACTGTTAAACGCAACAGGCGGAATGATAAGTTACGCGGACGGAGAGCCAAAACAGCCCTAATGTGGAAAGTATATTCTTCATAGCTCCACAAGTTTATAACAAAATTCCAAAATCAATCAAAGAGTTAAATTATTTAAATGGATTTAAAAAGAAACTTAAAGAGTTGCTATGTACTAAAAATGTTATTATAATTTAAATGACAATTTGAATGATACTTTGACATCCTACTTGCAATCTTTTATACTTTGACATCTGACTTTTTGATACTCTGACATTTAATGATACTTTTACATCCTAAATAAATTGTTTGTAAATGATATTACTTTTAACCGACCTATCTTGTACTTTTAATTCGTAATTAAGCTATCAATAATGTTATGTAATACTAACTTAATAATTTCTGGCCTGTAATAAATGTATGTACCTAATATGTGCGCGCCACACTTGGCTGAATGTGATGATACCACTGACTAATCTTAAGACCATATAATGTACCATATTCTGACAAATAAATGATTATGATAATTTATTGTTTTCATTTTTGGGTGAAAAAAAAAACCGTTTTCGGCTGAAAAAATATCCGTTTTCGATCGGAGTCTATTACCACCACAGCGTGTGTGTGTCGTGTGCCTTGCTATGTTCGAACAGCAGATGGTGAAGCAGCGGGCGACACAGCGGGCGAGGCAGGGAAGCGCGACGATATTACTTACATTCACTTTGGGACTCGATAACAAACGATGTACTTAGAGTAAATGGTTGATATTAATGCGAGCCATCTCCGCGAGTAATGCGCCGTGAAATTAATAGCAATACCAGCTGTGTACTCGCTACTTTAAGTGGTGTCGCCCACGAGCGACTCCTTGTGACTACTGTTGACAGACTCACCAGCGCCGCGTGCCCGGAATACGACATCAAGAGTCACTGATTACTGACAAACATCAACTCACTAAGGATAAGCGAGCAGCGGCAGCGCGATCACAGCATCGACTATCTGTTACGACGTCGCAGCTAAACGTTTCACAGAGATCGTCATCATTTGGAAACTTGCTGATGGAGGCTCGATGTAAGGTGACCTTATTCAATGAATTGATTTATATAGCAGTCTGTTGGAGCGGCGGGGTACAGCTTGAGGGGAGAAAGCTTTCATAGAGTTTTATTGAAACCTAACCCCGGCCGCGCGCCAATCTTCAGTCGTAACGAAACAAAGCGCCACCGTAAAAAGGCTTCGCGGTCCATCAAATTAAAATTGGCTCCGGAATAATCCTCACCTCCGCCCCCCTTACCGCCCGGTCCCTCAGACAAACGAAGCTGCAAAGAAACCGCCCGCCTTCCCCGTGCCCCGCACTTCCACTCGGACCAAGATCGACTTCTCCTGAAACAATGACACCAATGAACTTAAAATAATTTACGTCTGTGTCTGTGTACATAGTCCGTTAAAGATTATATTGAGGACAAAAAGGTTTGTACATACTGATTTTTTTAAAATTACATTTTTGTTATTTTGTTTTATTTTACATACACTTTGACATTTGATAATTATTATATATACAACTAGCGGCCCGCCCCGGCTTCGCACGGGTAAGCTAGGTGACTTTCCATTTAGATAAGAGTAGGCGAATTTAAAAACTATGTAGGATAGTGGACATCCCGAAGGGGTTAAAGTGGGTGATAAAGTTTTTATACATTATAAATCGTGTATGTAAAGGTAAGGTCAATAGTCTAAAGTATTTCTGCGTAAATTATATTTTTGGTATTGGATCCAGATTTGGTTAGAATATATTGGTTTTCGGGATTGCCTGTTCGTGAGCGGCCAACATAAAGTTGTCCATGAGAAAAACAATCCTCACGCAGGTCAATTCCAATGCACTTAAATGTTTGGCCTTGACATTTATTTATAGTAAGAGCAAAGGAAACTTTAACAGGAAATTGAAGGCTTTTAAATTGAAAAGGTAGATTTGTAGGAATCATAGGTACGAGTATGCGAGGTATGTGGGCCATTTGCCCAGCAGCTGGGCCTGTGAGAATTATAGTTTCAATAATATTCGGTTTAAGTTTTTGAACTCGAAGTCGAGTTCCGTTACATAAATTAGGAGGACTTAGGTTCCTGAGCAAAATAATAGGAATTCCAATTTTTTATTTAATTTGGTGTGATGGAAGACCTGAAGGGTTGAGTGAATTCAGAAACTCCGTAGGATTGAATTGTGTCTTCTTCATTAATTACCATATCAATTGATTAATAAAAATCTTCCTCGCCGTGAACTCTATTCAAAATTTGATTATTTATTTGGTCAACTGAGGCATTTCCTGGTGACATGATAGCTCTTTCGCAAATAAAAGTAAAATTTTGTTCGTATTATTTTCAACATCTGGATAAACTTTGTATATCAATTCGTCAAGGGTATGAATGATTATTCCTAAATCATTAATTTAGGAATAATCATAGATAGGTTCGTCCGAAGTCACAGCATTTTGCTGAGCAACGACCTGTTCTTGCACAGATGCGACGCACTGCTTAATTGTTCTTATTATTATTGTTTGTTTGTTACAAAAGTAGTATTTTTTCCACACTGCAATCGGCATTTTGTTTTTGTTTTGATTGTTTGTTTGTTGTCATTTGCCAGTGTCGCAACACAGAGCAATGTGTATGGTCTTTGGTCTCTGGCATCAAGCAATAGACAAAATTATGAAACTTTTGTAACATGAATACGAGGCTTTTGGCTATTTTGTATGTCTCTAAATTAATGTCGTTCATTTGTTAGGTGCGTTTTGTTTGTGCAGAATAAACTATTTTTCTTTCTTTCTTTCTTTTTTTTTCAATGAGACCATCTTGTCTCACAAGTCGCAATAGCCAATCTGTAAAGCTTGTATCACCACCTCCCAAATGAGCCCTCATGTTAGTTCTTAAAGTTAAAACTTCAATACATCGATAGATGATTTTAAGCAAGCTTTTATTGTGTCTGCTCTAGTTTCCTTTGGAATCACGGGTAAAGTTTGGCGAAAGTCACCAGCAAAGACAAACGTGGTACCACCCATTACTCTATCTGAATTTCTCAGATCTTTAAGTGTTCTGTCCACTGCTTCAATATGCGATCGTTGGCTCATAGTACATTCATCCCACATTAATAATGATGTTTCTTGTAATAACTTGCTTAATGGTCCATTTTTTCTTATTGAGCAGATAAAACCACTCTGAATTGATAGTGGTAATTTAAATGTAGAATGTGCTGTTTTATTTCCGCTAATAAGTGTGGCGGCAATTGCGAACGCAGCGGCTAACGCAAGTTTCCCTGTGGACCTGACCTGTGCCCGTATAATACTTATTAAAAAGGTTTTTCTAGTTCCACCTGGTGCATCAATGAAGAAATATTTGCCTTTTTATTGTTGATGCTATCTATTATAATATCGTATACGTGGCGCTGATCGGGAACAAATTTTGGTAAATTTGTTGAAACAAAATTCGCAAGTTTTGTTTGATCATATAATGGTATTAATGGGGATCTTAAGAAATCGGGTATTGTTTCATCTCTTGATGGTGAGGGCAGACCAAAATCAGATAATCTTTTTTCACTTAATTCGAATAACATGTCCTTAATCTGTATAAGACCATAATTTATAATTAAGCTTGAAAACGGTATTGTGATATCATTGTATAGCTCCCTCACTCGATGGAGTATGTCTTCACACAAACCTTTTTGAAATGTTTCCCATAACTTTATAGGATCTGATGGCTAGCAAAACAACAAAATAGTGACAAATAGCTCTCTCAATTTATTTGGGGAATTAAAAAGTGCTGCATCAGCTAACGTGTTGCTCCAATGATTATCATCCTCAATGAGACCGAGTTCTTTGCAAG
The DNA here is from genome assembly GCA_917490735.1 of Dryobotodes eremita. Lineage (NCBI taxonomy): Eukaryota > Metazoa > Arthropoda > Insecta > Lepidoptera > Noctuidae > Dryobotodes > Dryobotodes eremita. The sequence goes on from OU823266.1 coordinate 17,611,539, forward strand.
CTAATTGATATGTAGGCATTATAACTACATTAACAGTTCGCAAGCTGTTGGCCCACGAATGTGCTGTAACAATATTCTCAAATGAAAACATTGAGTGGGATGAATACTGTACATCCTGCCAAGTGTAGAGTCTTTTTATATCAGGGCATTCTACCACACTTTGCCCTCTCTTTCTTCGTGAAAACTTGTTGTTTGCCCATGTATAGTATTGAGGTAGTTCAATATATAATAAAGTTTTTGCGAAGTCATCTTCTCTACATAACTTAAAGAAAGCCGTGAGTGTTGTTTCAGGCGGGCATTCGACTCTTTGTTGTAGGTTATTTTCTGTAAAATAAACTTTTTGTCCATTCTCAACATGTACCGCTAAATGAATTACTGTTGGATGCCTCTCATGAATACGGCATTCAAAAATTCTCCAAACAGCTTCAGAAGTACTTATGTACCTCCCATTCAGATAAGTTTCGATTTCGTTATGAATTCCTACAGACACAGTCGCTTGATCAGATCCTTTATTTATGTACTTACAAATATATTTTGTAGCTTGGACCAACTGACAATGCTCAACGTTAATGTGAGCATTATATAACTTACGTAACAACGGTGAATAGGGAACTACCCATCTATTGTTAATAGAGACTTCACGTCCTCGAATCTTCATATTTACCGTTTGTCCACCATCAACAGCGCTTCTACGACTATATACAGGATATCCGTCTTCTGCGGTTGGTGTATCCGCAATACATTACCGTGGATTTGTTTTTGGTACAAATACTGTTTTTCATACACGGTGATAACATATTGTACTTGCTACATGGACCGTGGATCATACTTTTGAATACTATATTGTGTAGTATCGGATCATATTCACAATTGGGTAGTTCCGCCGAAATCAATAAGTCTATCTCATCAGGCTTTATTTTTGTTTCTAGCCATAGTAAAATATGCACATGTGGTAAGCCTCTTTTCTGCCATTCTGTGCGATAAACGTAACATTTCATTGGTCCAAATATAGTATTTTTTGTAATAAGATTAATTAATCTAAAATAATTAATAATTAATTTAAAAGATAAGAGTCCAATGAGACTCTTATCTTTTAAATTAAATACACGCCCTATAACATCGCGCCTGTCATATGATCCCTGGCCTGGAAATAACTCTCTTAATCTCTGTCCATTCAGGGTTGCACGTAAATTTTGTAAATAAATCGAATAGGTCTTCCATAATTTCTTACATACGTCATAGCATCTTGTATTTTTTCATGCATATATCTTGGGGATCCAGTGAACGGCGAAGGCAATAAATACATATTGGCCTATATTCCTAGCTTCAACATGACTGTCTTCATTGACTGCGTCTCGCAAGTGAATATAATTTTCGGCTCTTAAACTGGTTTGATTCCTGCGGATGTAATCTAATCTCTCGGTTATTATCGTTGCCATCATATTGACGCAGTATTGATTAAATAATTATTTAAAGTGATATACAGTATTAAAACTTTCTAATTTTATCATGAGTCTGTATGCATAAAACTGCATGCAAGATACTTTACTATGTGGCGAGTTATGCTGAGGTATGTTTAAATAATACCCGTCTTCCCCCCTGACGAAAACCAATGGGTATTGTAAAGAATCTTATGATCTATGTAATTCGGAAACTCGTTAATTGGCCATCGCGACAGCGTAAAACTATGTCTCTCGGTCCTTTGTCTTCGTTGACCAATAATACTGCGACTTCATTAGTTGTAGGAACATTGTACCGTCCTCTATGTTCATTAGTCGGATGTCGATCTGCATGAATTACGATTTGAAAGTCTCCTGATTCCATATAATTATTTTCTAAATTATGTTTTAGATTCCTAACGTAATTATTATGCTGATGTAACATTTATTGCATGTTCGTAATCAAATCAATGTTTAGATTAGGTACAATATTCGACCTTATTCTGGTTTGATCCTGAATGTTCGTAATCAAATCAATGTTTAGATTAGGTACAAATATTCGACCTTATTCTGGGTTGATCCTGATCTGAAAGAATATACATTGTAAGAACTGTGGATCACTATTTTCAGGAGGATGTAGGCTACTTATCAAGTGGTACACTTGTCCTTGTACTTTGAATGTTGGCATAGAATTTCCTTCCTTGATTTCATTCGCTCCAAAGGATGTCACTTGAAATAGAAGACATGAATATTTACTTTGTAAAATAGTATATTATTTTAATTATTGTGAATGTAAAGACTATGTAGATCATTGTTTTTTTTCTTTCTTTCTTAATTAGTTTTAATCATAGTCTGGCAGTTTGAGTAATTTATGCGGCCTACCCAAATGTTCTTTCTTTGGTATTGTTCGTCGAATCGTTGAGCTCCTTAAGTTATGAGTTGAGCTGCACGATTACTGACAAATGCGTGCACTGAATGGACAGGTCCACTCATCCTGTGTGGTATTTTTTCCTCAAAAGACCATTTCAGACTCAAATCTACATGGTCTTCACATGATCTGACCAAGATTATGTCTGGACTTTAAAAGAGACTGTGACCTCTGAGTTTGCTTCGGCCTTTCTTCTCAGAGTAGTCAGATAGGAAACGCCGACCTCATCTAGTTTTAAAATAATTATGATTGACGTGTAAAAGTGTTTGTACAAACCTACTTACAGAAATAAAATCATTTATCATTTATCATAGAGTGTTGTATCGTCGGACATTGTTTAAAAAATGTGCAGAGAATGAATGTTTACCTTCCGGCAAATCTTTAACTGGTTGCGGAAGTTCAGGTATATCAGGCAAAACTACCTTACCATCAGCGCAACCCAATCCTCTGGGTTCACTGCTCTACTATTTAGCCTTGCAGTGATTGCAAACGATATCCATTTTACCAATATCAACGACATCTGTGTAGTCAAAATTCTGATTATAATTAAATGCAGATCCAACTCCGATTATGTTTTTGCATTTCGGCTTTGTATATTTTGCGTATGAGTCCATACCTCGCTGATGCAACCCTATGTATCTCAGAGTAATTTTTCTGATAGATTGAAACCGCAGCTCTATAAACCTCGGGGTTATTTTTTTGGTATTTTGAGGCTGCTTTCCGTTGAACATCCGGTTCTTTTTGACATACTTTTGGGAAGCGATTTTAAGCTCTTTCTGTCTTGTATTTCTTGTCACTATTGTGCGTCGTTTTTTATGATTTTTAGACGATGAAGAATTTTGAGAGTTTTTTTCAGAATTTGTAAAACGGAATATAGGAGATTCTTCATAAGGAGTAAAATTTGGTGATAACAGCGGCAATAGCTCACAGTTCATATTAATATTAGGGTCAGTAAAAGTTAGTGAAGTTTCAATTTGTAAATCACATGACAGAGAAATGTCGAAATGTCCGCTAAATAAATCTTGTGTGAAACGTAACCTACCAATTGGGTTTCCTTCTTCGCCGAAACTGACATAAAGACATCCATTACGATATACCTCAAAAACTTAAGGATATATTCGTGAAGCGGCCAACAACTCGCATAAACCACCGAAAGTTTCCATTTGCAACATATCCGTGGAATATGAAACAGTACTCATATAATTATCACCGTTCGGAGCACGGGTCAAAACTGATAACTCGTTTCAGTTTTGGACGACATACTCCACTATTTCTTCCCGTACCTCTCTAGCCATTACCTGGTTCCCACACAACAGATAAGAGATACTTCGAAACAGACATGCAACATCTCCTATGATAGGAATAATACGATGCTGTACCCAGGTACCACCTACATTCAATATTTCAGTGGCCATATTAAGACGTTTAAAACAAATTATGTTTTATTACAGCAATTCTAAATCTACTATTTAAACGCGTTGAATGAACAATAATGAACATACAAATAAATTTTTGCTATAATAACTAATTTAAATTAACAGGAAAGAAAGAAACGATCCCGAATAATAACAAAGACCAATTACAACAGCTAATGAATATTTATAACCTTTGAAAGCATCGATAGAACAACATCGAGTAGTATCGCCTTGAAAGTATATCGCATAGGCAAAAAACATCGTTGGTGTGATTTAATTTTTCTACAGCGCTATCTATTAAACATTGATGGAACTAAAATACAGAATCGTCGCCTCTATATTTATGAGTGCGTGAGTCAAATTCTCAATCTCTCAACCCTTATATTTAACCCTAGGGGTTGAATCTTAAAAAAACCCTGAAACACGTGTTAAAAAATTTAAAAAAATTTGAATGTTTTTACCAAATTTTATGTTAATCGACTCAAAAAAAAAAACATACAAATTTTCAACCCCTATTTAACACACTTAGGGGTAAAATTTTCAAAAATCCTTTCTTATAACTTATCTAGTTAATTAAAGGTACCTATTGTCCAAATTTCATCATTTTAGGTTCAGGGGTTTCGTCTCCACGTTGATGAGTCAGTCAGTCAGATTCTCTCTTTATACACATATATATATATATAATGTATAATAGTGTAGATGACATAAGAATTTACTTTGTTTAGTATAATATTATTATTTAATTATTGCGAATGTGAGGACTATGTGGGGCACAATATTCTTCCTTTTTTAATTTTTCACTTTCTCTGGTAGTATAAATGATAATCTGGCAGTGGCAGTGCTTTATGCGGCCTACCCAAATGTCCTTTCTTTGGTATTGTTCGTGGTTGAGCTCCTTAAGTTCTGAGTTGAGCTTCACGATTACTGACAAATGCGTGCACTGACTGGACAGTTCCACTCAATCTGTGTGGGTTTTCCTCAAAAGACCATTTCAGACAAAAGTCTACATGGCCTTCACATAATCTGACCAAGATTATGTCTGGACTTGACTGTGACCTCTGAGTTTATTTCAGCCTTTCTTCTCAGAGTAGTCAGATAGGAAACGCCGACCTCATCTAGTTTTTAAACTATGATTGACGTGTAAAAGTATTTGTACAAACCTATTTACAGAAATAAAATCATTTATCATTTATAGCAGACTTGTCTGTGCCTTCATCTTTTATTTAACAACCTAAAAGAAAATTCGGGAACGTAGGTACTTAGAACAGTTACAAAAAAAACTTGACTTGACAGCAGACACAGTGTCGACACGTACATTCTAAAATCGTTGTGCGATATTAATTTGTAAAGTTCTTCTCCATAGAGATCTACGTTTTGGAATGGGCAACTAGCTTCAACTTTCTGACTAACTGAACGACTCTTTGACAATTCAAAAGTGCCTGTAAATGGTTTAATTGAAATAAATGCTTTGAGTTTGAGTTTGAGTTTTTTGAGTAAAAACCAATCATCACCAACTGAACAGCAGCCTGGACTTGAAGTTCACAAATCATCTTGATCACGTAGGTAGGTATACTGCGTTCGCGACTTAGTTTTCAAACATGTCAACAGCTATGTGATTTTACTTTTTAATACATACACACACAGAGGCTCCTTCTAACAGGCACGACACACGACGCGACACAGACGCACCACCTGTCGCGCGACGGGCGGTGCCTTTATGTCGCGTGCGATTCGCGCCGCTTGTCACTCCTTTTTGAAGAAGTCTTAAAGATCAGTTTGTGCTACAGCAACATGCATGCATGATTATGACTTTCCAATATTAGTAGTCATTCTGAAATCAACTTAATTTACACTGTCATAAAGTTGATATTTTTTAAGACGAAATAACATTGATTGAAAACAAGGATTTGAAAAGGCCTTAGAAACTAACACGTCAGTAGGTACGTACCAGAGAAGTGATCGAGCCAGCCTGCACACGTACGTAGTGACGCGCTCGCGCCGCGCCGCACTAACCGATTCTAACTGAGTGCTTCATAAATATTTGACGATACAGGCGGTATGGGCGCGGTACGCCCAATACGCTTGCGTTTTTTTATTCACTAACCACTAGTTTGTTTTACGAATACCTGCGACTTCGTTCCTGTCATAGAATGTTAGACTTGCACTACCCTCCACACGTGAAACATCCAGTAGGACGAAGTTAAACTGAAACTGTCTACAGTCTGTGGTGCCCCGTTCAGATAGCGCCTGGTGTGCGTACAAGTAGCTCGACTGGCGCCCATCAATCAGCAGTCAATATAAGAGTAGTTCGATTTAAGGAAGCGCTTTTCCTCGGATTATGTGCGGCGACTCAGTGAGCGACGAGAGAGACGTGTCATATTTGTCAACGTCTCGCGAACATTGGCCGAGCATTTGTCACAAAATTTGTAAGGAATACGATATTTTGCTGTGGTGGGAATGTGGGAAGTCCTTTGTTTGCAATGGAAAATGTTATAATTATTGTGGTAGCCATTGTGGTAGATATCTAATCAATTTATACAACACCGCATTCCTTCTAATAAACGCACATAATTATACATAATTATCGCACAAATTGCTGCTAACCGGAAAATGAAATTGTTTCGTGAACCAGTATGGTGGCGGTTGGCGTTGGCGGTGGCGGTGAGCTAACCTGATAACGATGAACAACACAAGAAGATACCTAGAGTGAAGCCCTGCGGAACACCGGACAGGCACAGAGTGCTGACCACGTATCACGGAGATCACTTAGCTTTCACTTTACAATACTATAGTTGCTGTTTCTGTTCGTAATTTTGTTCTCTGATAAGTTTTTAATAATGAACACTTACTAAATAATATCACAAGTCGTAGAATTTTCCCATGTGCTCAGAGCTTTAACAAGTTGACAATAATGAGAAAATGTACTCACTTGCGTTTTATTTAATGCAGACAATATATTGCCAGGCTGTATATTATTGCCTACGTCATCGCTCAAGAGTAACTCTAAGCAGATCGTTTACAACTGATTTGGCTTTTAATACTATTCACATTTTCCTTGAATCAAAATAGTTAAAGTCAAAGTCAAATAATTTATTTCAAACAGGCACATAAAAGGCACCTTAGAACGTAAAAATTTTCAAAAATATAAATTTTGTCGATTTTTTTATTATTTTAATTTGATAAAATACTCACTAGCCCACTATGCTAACTAGCTATTCACAACAAAAACTGAAAAAATTGTTTAAGCATAGATCAGTAATATCCCAGTTATTACACATTTGTAATAACTACTAACTTACCATTTCAAATAATGTTAAAATCTCTGTGGCAGCCACGAGCACCTCCGCCAGGAGTGTTCTGTTCTGTGTTCAGTCAATATGCACGTAGTGACGTCACGTCGCCGGCCGCTAATATTTAGTTTCTAGGCGCGATAGAGACGTTATCTCGATGGCTCAGCGAGTTAGCGTGTTTGTGGTCAGCACATTACCAACAAATTATATAAATAGCTGTCTCTATTATGTCCATTTTAATTCAACACTTCCCGTACACAATGCGGTTATTGGTGAGTTACTATGTATTTTTTTATTTAATAACTTTCCGGTGTACAATTTAACGCAGATATACTCGATGTCGAGTTGAGACATACAAAAAACTAGTATGTAGTATTAATTACTTACTTAATAATAGATTGATTATTTCCCAAACTATTTTTGTTGTTTTTTTTTTGCTATTTTTTCATAATCTAAAATTGTAACTGAATGAACACATTTTTGATAGAGTATTTAATTCGGATAAGCAACATCCAGTAGAATCATGTATGTGGATTAGTGAATGATAAGTTCTTGTCGATGTGGATTCATTTTTATACTTGTTTTCTTTAGCACATGAATGTTAAGGCCAGTTCAACTTAAGTTGTGATACTGACGTTCATCATTATTTGTATGCACTTTACATTATATGGCTAGTGGTTGGCTTGCAGCACGCTTCGGTGTAAACTATAAGTGCAGCTAGCAATTGTAAAAATAATTTATATCTTCTATACATATTATTATACATTAAAGTCGCTTTTCGTGTATGCTTGTGTGACGGCGTTGTTCCCCTAAACTACGCAACGGATTATGATGCGGTTTTCACCATCATTTAGACTTTAGAGAATTTATTCCGGAAGGTGTATAAATACATTAATTTTAAACTCACATATAATAAAGAAATGTCGAAGATTTGTCAACTCGTAAAAACCGTGCGAAGCAGTTGCGGGTCGCAAGTAAATGAATAAATAAATAATAAATGGGCATTATTTCAGCAGGTGCTCTTGGCGCTAGTGCTGGTGGCAAACCACGTGAGGGCGCGGCCTGGACCGCAAGACTACGACTATAGTGGCGCTGGCGATAACAGTGGCGGAAACCAATCAGGGGGAGACAACGGAGGCAACCATGGTGACTACGACGAAGGAGGAAATAATTATGGTGGTGGAAATCAATCCGGTGGTAATGGTAATGATAACCAACCAAGCAGTGACAATGATGGCAATCAATCAGGAGGTGATAATGATAGCAATCAATCAGTAGGTGAAGATGATGAGAATCCAGCAGGTCGTGACAATGGTGGAAATCAATCAGGAGGTGACAATGATGGGAATTATTCAAGGGGTGATGATAGTGGGCACCAATCAGAAAGTAATAATGAAGGGAATCAGTCAGTTGATGACAATCATGAGGATCAATCAGGAAGTAATAATTATGGGAATCAGGCAATTGGTGACGATGATGGCAATCAGTCAGTTGGTGACGATGACGTGAGTCAGTCAGTTGATGACGATAATGGGAATCAATCTGGTGAAAATGATGATGGGAACAAATCAAGTGACAATCATGAGAATCAATCAGGAAGTAATAATTATGGGAATCAGTCAATTGGTGACGATGATGGCAATCAGTCAGTTGGTGACGATGATGTGAGTCAGTCAGTTGATGACGATAATGGGAATCAACCTGGTGAATATGATGATGGGAACAAATCAAGTGACAATCATGAGAATCAATCAGGAAGTAAAAATTATGGGAATCAGTCAGTTGGTGACGATTATGGGAGTCAGTCAGTTGATGACGATATTGGGAATCAATCTGGTGAAAATGATGATGGGAACAAGTCAAGTGACAATCATGAAAATCAATCAGGAAGTAAGAATTATGGGAATCAGTCAGTTGGTGACAATGATGGGAGTCAGTCAGTTGGTGACGATGATGGGAATCAGTTAGTTGGTGACGACGACGAAAATCAATCAGTTATTGACGATGCTGGGAATCAATTAGGAAGTAATGATGATGGGAATCAATCAAATAATAACTCCGGAGACCAGCCTGACGAAACTGGTGACTATACTCCTGATGCTTCCAACAGCGTCAACGGCGAGCAGCGGCCGCCGTACGACGCGTACATCTTCAGCAAATTCGCCAAGTTCGCCGACCCTTACACCAGCTGACGTTACTGCATGAAGTGTATTCTATGTCAGGCATCTTGTATCAGCAATAGCTGATGGAACCTTAAGTGAAGAGAGCTTGAAATAAACTGGCAATCCCTAACATCAGATCATCAGGTGGTTTGACAGTTTACAACAAGCTCACTTCAACTAAGTTTTCACGGTGAGATTTTTACATAATAGACGGCAGCTGACGCTACTGCACGAAGTGCATTCCATGTGGGGCGTCTTGTAACAGTACTCGTATCTGTAGTTCAGCCATTACGATCACTGACACCTAACGTACAACCTCTACTATTGATTAAAATAACAACTAAGAAAAGGAAGACAGTATTTTATTTTGCTTTACTTCATTGAAATACCTGATGTATGTACAACCTTGGAGTAAATTCGGACGAGTGCAAGTGAATATTATTATTATTATTAAATAGTTTTAGTAAACCGTTATGCTGCAACCACACAATGTAAAGCGAGTCATTAGACATTATCACATTTCCTACCACTTATTGATTCAATAATGAGCTTTTAATGTGTGTGCTACCATGATGTTTGTGGAAATGTTTGTGTTATAATAAGGAAATAGCCACCAGCCGCATCACTGTGCTGTGCCGGCTGTGCATGTGACGTCCTGTGACGTCTCAAGAGTACCTGTTGCCTATGCAAAATACACTAATAAGGAATGGGAAATATTTAAATGCGTGTCAAACTAATTTTTAAACGTCAATCGATGAGGATCTTTTTTTAACTAATGCGCTTCTTTTGAATTTTTGGTCATTTTAAAAAGGATCTGAACTTTTAATGTTTTATTGTTGGTCAGCGGAAAATTCCCATTGTGATCTTTAGATTACGCGGTGCTATTAATCTAATTAATGATCTTTCGGATTTTCAATTAATATCCTAATAAACCGTGTACGCTTTTTTTTTTCTGTGTTTACTTCTAAATGTTTTCCACGGTTATGTAGGTTTGGTTTATAAAATGATTTAGTAACTATAATGTTTTGTTTTACCACATTTAAATGAAAATTCAAGATGCAAAAACTTATTTTAACCTCACTATCGACTTTTATAGCACCCTCGAAAACCATAAAAACGACACCCATGACGAAACATTTGAAAAGACATGAAAAAAAGGAAAAACACAAAGGAAAAATTAAAAAGGGTTTTTTATTTGAAGAAGTAGCTTATTGTTGATGTTTTCATGGATCAAAATAGGTCTTGAGTTTACCAAATTCCATTGAATTGCAGGTCGCTTCTGATTTTGTAAACGTTCACCTGTAGACGACCAGTTATTTTTTCGGACGCACAAGTCAATTAAACAGTTGATCAAAAGGGATTAAAATAAATATGATTTTCGATTTTTTTGACGTTCACAAAACGAAGCGCAATATATATTAAATTAATAAATTAAAGTCTTCTAGTTCCAGGAGCGCAAAATGGGAATCGTTTGAGGTTCGATTAAATACATATCATAATTAATTAATTATTAGGCTGAGGTCTGTGAGCAGCTTCTGCCACGTAATCTTAGTAAAAATCAGCTAATCTAGTTAGAGGTGACACTTGAACTGTGGGTACTACTGAAGTGCTGGTCAACACAATCAGGAGTGTCCTGTAGTACTGCGCATTAAGTGAGCGGGAGAATGGGGGGGGGGCGCAAATGATACCACAACAAGCATGATGGAGGTTGAGGACATTATTCCGCGGTGACACGTTTTATTTAGGCTTTAATGTGACGTCACTGTTAAAAAGATGGATGGCGAATATAATAAAAGAGGCACAAGACTGCTTTGTGAGCCGAACGCAGTGCGCGCCCGGATGCGGGCCCCTGCGCGCTGTGGGGGCAGGGGAGTGGCATGACATGATGTGAACACAATGATACTTTTATATAGGGGTTTAAGAATCAAAAGGCTTTTCGGCTATTCTGAGCTGTCGGCCACACGCGTGGGGCGAGGGAGGGGGGGCTGGAAGCTGTGTTTTGACTGTTCTGTCCCGACACCTGCGCGTTGAAACGGAACCACAGTGGACGCCTTGCTGGCTGTTAGTATATAGTAACATGAAATCACGCCAAAAATGGTTACAAGATTGTCTTCAGCATAAATAAAGTATTGTACGTTAGATATTCGTAAAGGCCTACACTGGTTACAATGGCCTTCAAAACTTGGTACCACATTTTTTAAATTGCAATAACTTTTAAAGTACACAAGATATACTCGAATTTTCGAAATAAAAAGGATTATAAAAATAATTTAATATTTTATATAAAAACTTTATAGCTGATAACCTTCTTTCAAGGAACGGCTGAAAAAACTTTTATCAACAAAAACACTCCTTTTCAAATGACTGTCTTACTTTTGACTTTTTTGTTTTCAAATTTATTTCTTAATCGATGAATTTTGATTCAAAAGCCAAGGTATCTACAGCACGTAAACTTTACTTATCATGCCTCTTTCACCTGAAGAATGTGCTCGAATCATGGCTTTTCTGGAACTAGGCATCAGTATGCGTCGTACTGCAAGAATGGTGGGTATAACATTAAGAACTGTCTGGCAGGTGAAGCGCAGCTACGAAGAAACTGGAAACCATCTGAGAAGACCTTGTAATGGCAGACCCGGGTGCACTAGTACCCAAGAACCCCGTTATATTACCTCCATTGTCTTGAGAAATCGCCACCTCAATGCAGTTGAAGTGCAGCAACTGCTTCTTTCGACCTGAAGAAACTATATTAGTGACAGTACAGTGAGAAGAAGATTTTCTGAAGTGAACCTGAAGCCCCGAAGGCCAGCAAGTGGCCCCAAACTTGAGTAACAAGACTGCGCTACGCCCGTGAACACATACAGTGGAGTGAAGAAGAATGGGCAAGAGTTTTGTTCACAGATGAGTCTCAATTTTCACTATTTACTTCCAATGAAAGGCGAAGAGTGTACAAGCGACCTGGCGAGTGACACATTCAAGCCTGCTTCACTGAAAGAGTCCAATACGGAGAAGGCTCTGTACACGTATGGGCTGGCATCTCTTCAGCAGGCCGCGCTACCAGTTGCCGAATTTGTGGCTATTAGTTTGAAGAAAGATGATTTCTCCACAATGTCGTTTAGGGAGCTCCAATCATGCCTGCATAATCACTCCTATTTGTGCCAAGCTAACAAACCAATAATTAATTTAAGCATCGATGAAAAATTCTGCAAACTGGATAACAAATTAAAACAATGCGTTGTAATTAAATACCTTTGTCAAGACAGTTGGCTCGAACTAAATGATCCGGCGAGGTGCATGTATTTATTTTTGCTGCAATACCTACTCAGTGAGGATTATAATTATGTTTTGATCAAGTTTCTTTTAAACAAGTGACTGGAGTCGGAATTACTCTCAAGCTTCGTTCTCGATATTAGCATTAACACACATGTAGATTCACTTACAGATTCGCCATTTCGCATTGAATTTAGGAGAAAAATAAATTATTGAATCCAATGTAAGGTAGATTCAAAACTTTTGTTCGTGACTATGACATTCGCACCCAGCCAGCTCATTCACGCATCAGTGCTTCGCTGTTTTGCATCTATTCCTTTGTTTTACAGTAATTCAAGTGCGTTTTTATATTTAAGCCATAAAATGCCGAAAAGAAAGAGTGTAATTATAGTCATTTGAGTAAGAAACTTAAAAAGTTAGAACGTGAAATAAAACGTGGGCGACGTACTCGCTATGAAAGTACATCGTCATCGAATGGTGATTTTCCTACGCCTTATAACCTGCAGGGTGAGTCATTGACCTACTTATTAAGTGTTTAGATTTTAATAGGTTACTTTTAGCACAGCAGCTACGTGGATTAGAGGGCTTGTTGCCTTACACTTTTTAAAATACCGTTATGTAAAAGTGGTATATTATTGTTTTTGAATTCATAACGGATTCATAAAAATAATTCAATTGGAAAATCGGATTGTCCTTTAGGGGCCTTCCACTTCCAAAACTAAGTACTTGCTGCTCGGATCTACCTGTGGGGTTTTTTCTATAGCATGTACGTTATTCCTAGAGGAATCAATATTATAAATAGCCTATTGGGATTGCGTGTTTCTCACAAGGAGTCTCACTTCCCACCCGTAAATAGGTCTAGATTTAAGCAAAATACTCATTTTGCTTGCAGAGTGCGAACCAATCCCGATCGATGACGATTGTGCCACATATCGCGGCGACACGGATCCACAACCTGGATGCTCGTACTGGCAACAAGCCCCAGCGGAATGTAGTGATGAGGAGGAGGTTCCGGCCCCAATCGTCACACAGTCCCCTATTGCCGACAACATCTCGACACACGTCAACATACTGCCGCCGTGCGCCGTGACCGCCGCACTGCCCCCTGCGCAAGTACTAGCTGCGCCTGCCGTGGAATCAACTGCAGTATCTCTAGAGAAGGTGAGTGAGCCGGAGACCCCTGCTCTTCAACAAGCCGTTCCCGAACTAGATCCAGACTTAATGGAAATATTAGGTGAGGACCCCACCTCGACTAAAGAATACGGCAGTGAAATCCGAAAGGGTTTGGCGATTAGACTCAATCACATTGCTACCTGTGGTCTATCTAAAGAGAACCGTAAGGAGTTAAAAGATAGATATTTGGTACCGATAAACTGCAAGTTTATAAAAGCGCCTACTCTTAATCCAGAGATTCGAGTATCTCTAATAGAAACTCAAGCAAAGCGAGATAAGGGTATAGAAAGTAAACAGGTATTAACATCTTGTGCCTTGTCCTCCATCAGCGAGGCCATTACCGCGCTGCTCTCATCAGCTCAAAAAAACCCTGAGCTTCTGAAGCTGTTGATGGATACAGCTCGAATCCTCGGTGATATGCAATTCATGGACTCGATCTCACGACGTTCGTTCATTCTTTCTACTGTCAAGAAGGAACTAAAAGATCAGTTAGACAAAACTAAAATAGACGAAATGCTTTTTGGCAGTAGCCTATCGGAAACTTTAAAATCAGCGAAAACGATTATAAAGTCTGGATCTGATCTAAGGTCATCTTTGACAATGAAGTCTGCGGCTTATAAACCGGCTAAAGCAGTCAACAGACCTTTAAACTACCGAGCCCCACCGGCGGGTCGCCGTCAGTTCCCACCACCGCCGCCGGGGGGCGCGAGATATGCACGGGCGGCACCATCGACTCAGAGGCAGCAGATGAGGACGACGCACAACAACGCTTCCAAGACATCGTCACGTCAGCCGCAAGCAGGTCACCGACGTTAGACACGGTAAGCCCCGCGGGCCGTCTTTCGTGTTTCTATCAACAGTGGTGTCTATTAACTAATAACCCTGTTATACTCTCTTGGATTACTGGTTATAAAATTATTCTTTCTGACCCAGTTACTCAGGTAACCGTTCCAACAGAGCCTAATTATTCACAATCCGAATACGAGGCCGTTAAAGTATCAATACAAGACCTTATTAGGAATGGGGCAGTATCCTTATGTCAACCATGCGCGGGTCAATTTATATCCAGTATATTTCTTGTTCCTAAGCCAAACGGCAAACAACGTTTTATTTTAAATCTAAAACAATTAAATAAATTTATACCAACACAACATTTTAAACTTGAAGATTTAAGAACAGAATTGAAACTTGTAACAAATGACTGTTTTATGTCAACAATAGATTTAAAAGATGCCTATTTTTTAATACGCGTACATCCAGACTCAAAGAAATATTTACGTTTTAAATTTAATGGCAATCTGTACGAGTTTAACGTGTTACCGTTCGGCCTAAACACTGCTCCTTACATTTTTACAAAGATTCTCAAACCAGTCGCAAAATTGTTGAGGTCTTTGGGATGTTTATCTACATTTTATTTAGATGATTTGTTTTTGGTTGGTCAATCATATACTGACTGCTTACAAAATATGAATGACACAAAACAATTATTACAATCTTTAGGATTCATCATCAATACAGAAAAAAGTTCTGTTGTTCCTACAAATTGTTGCAAATTTTTAGGAAATATTATAGATTCAAAAAGATTTGAAGTTAGATTACCTGATGATAAAAGACAGAAAATTAAAACAGAATTGCTAAGAATTATGAAGCTGAAACGATGTAAGATAAGAGATTTTGCTCGCTTCATCGGTCTTTTAACATCCGCATGTCAAGCTGTGGACTACGGCTGGCTTTATACCAAAGACTTTGAGAGGTGTAAATATTAAACCTCAGAGATGATGAAAACTACTCGTACGATAAGTTTATGAATTTACCAACCAAATTGTCCCCAATTTTTGACTGGTGGCTTAATGCTATAAATAAATCCGTATGCAAAATAAAGGTTGATATATATTCCTTAGAGATATTTAGTGATGCCTCAACAACGGGGTGGGGCGCCGCCTGTGGTGACGAGACTGCTAGTGGACCTTGGAGTCAACATGAGCAAACTCGACATATTAATTATTTGGAAATACTTGCAGCTTTTCTTGGGCTTAAAGCTTTTGCACAAGAGTTTTTACGTATTGACAACACAACGGCAATATCGTACATAAATAGAATGGGTGGCATACAATTTCCTCATTTGACTGGTATTACGAAACAGCTGTGGAAATGGTGCGAAGCGCGTAAAATTATGGTTCATGCCGATTATATACGTTCTTCTGATAATATAGTGGCGGACGCTGATTCAAGAAGATTACACCCCGACATAGAGTGGGAAATTTCTCAAATTGCTTATAATAAAATAAAACAACACTTCGGTGTCCCTTGTATTGACTTATTCGCGAGCAGATTAAATCATAAATGTGATGTCTATGTTTCTTGGCATAGGCACCCTGACGCTTATGTAATTAACGCGTTCACTATATCATGGACTAATTATTACCTTTACGCGTTTCCACCAATTTCAGTTATTTTAAAGACCTTGCGAAAAATTATTGACGACAGAGCCACCGGTATTGTCGTCGTGCCGAAATGGCCAACCCAGCCATGGTACCCTCTTTTTAAAAGACTCCTCACCTCAAAACCACTCGTTTTAAAATCAGAGGGTGATTTAATTATTTCTCGTTGTAGCGAACGTGCAATTCACAGACAAATTACACTGGTTGTCGGGAAGTTGTCCGGACATCATTTCTCCGAAGAGGAATTCCACAGTCGTCCCTATCCATAATGCTAGCATCTTTGTCAGATAACACTGTGAAGCAGTATGATACATGCCTTAAGAAGTGGTTTACGTTCTGTCACGAAAACAACATAGAACCTTACAATGCTTCAACATCAAGTATTCTCTGTTTTCTAACACAATTGTTTAATACCGGAGCTCGGTATGGTACCTTAAATAGTTCCCAATCCGCTTTATCGTTGTTACTTGGGCACGATATAGCAAACAATGAATATATAAAAAGATTCTTCAAGGGAATCTTTCGGTTGCGGCCCACACTTCCTAAATACAATTTAACGTGGAACACTGATCAAGTTTTAAATTATTTGGCGGATTATTATTTCCCAACGAAAATTTAAGTCTTGAAAAAATTTGTAAAAAGTTAGTGACCCTTCTAGCCCTGGTAACAGCCCATATAATGCAGACTTTATCAAAAATACACGTCGATAACATTACCAAATCTGATTCAGGGTTTATAATTAAAATAACAGATTTAATTAAAACTTCACGAGTGGGTTCCTTACAACCAGTGTTTTCCTTACCGTATTTTTTACAAAGGCCGCAAATATGCCCCGCTAGTACTCTTCAAGTATATCTTGATAAGACCGATCAAATACGTCAAGACCATCAATCACTTTTTCTTTCATTTAGGAAACCATATCGGGCTGTAACATCGCAACTTTGAGCAAATGGGTAAAGAGCATGTTACAAACTAGTGGCATTGATATCTCACTGTTTACTGCTCACAGCACTAGACACGCAGCCACTTCTAAAGCGTACAGCGTAGGTGTTAGTCTAGATGTCATACGTAAAACTGCCGGGTGGAGTACAACTTCTGCGGTATTTGCTAAATATTACAATAGAATAATATCAAATGATATGTCTAACGAAGGTGATTTTGTCACAAGTGTGTTAAATGGATAATTATCTTATTTCCGAAATAACATTGTAATGATTGAAAAACTATTCAATTATGTGATTAACTTTAATATAGCTATGAAAAATAGTAGTTTTCTTTTTATTTTTCTTCTCTTTTTTCTCGTTCGTACTCCCAAAGCAAGGATACAACATGTAACTATATAATTGATAATATTTCACGACTGCGATCTCTAAACATCTACATGTGTGTTAATGCTAATATCGAGAACGAAGCTTGAGAGTAATTGATGATTAAACGAACTTACCTGTACGTGAAGTTCAATCACAATTACTCGAAGAGCTTCGTTCGAAGATATTAGCATCCCTCCCTCCCAGTCATCCTGAACCCCAATTAGTCGTGAAATAAGAAACAGCTCAGCAAACCTCCAAACTAAATGAGCTGGCTGGGTGCGAATGTCATAGTCACGAACAAAAGTTTTGAATCTACCTTACATTGGATTCAATAATTTATTTTTCTCCTAAATTCAATGCGAAATGGCGAATCTGTAAGTGAAACTACATGTGTGTTAATGCTAATATCTTCGAACGAAGCTCTTCGAGTAATTGTGATTGAACTTCACGTACAGGTAAGTTCGTTTAATCATCAATTATTGGCCTAGGTTCGAAACGCGTAGTAAAAATTAAAGATTTTACTTTGTATCTCCATGACCTATCAGCAAATACAATTAAATCAAACTCTAAAATCCGACCCCTTAGCAAAATTAAATTATATAGTTAATATATCATTATCTCACGACACCGCATACGAAGATCCACTGAAAAGCACTATAGTGGATCTGGGAGGTCGAATTACTTACCAGATTACACTCTGTCTACACATGACATTCATCAGTATATTATTTTTGTTACGGCTTACCGGGTGTAGCCGTTTTATTAGAATCATACTTCTTACGGAGAAGGTGCCGTGCAGTTTCTTCAGTGGAACTATCACAAAGTGTGGTAAATAGTGTTGTGTTCTCGCGAAAGCAGAATATGGCTGACCGTCAGCCCAGTGAAGTAAATATAACTAGTGCGGGCACTAAATGTAAACGAGACATATCTACGTCACTTATGTCTAAAACTTGTCGCTTTAGATTAGAAGATGTGTAACTTTTTGACCCGGGGGCATGTAAGGTGAAACCATATACTTTCGATGACTAAGCATTTTTACGTAACTTCATTAATTAATATTACCTTAGCAATTAGTACACAATTAGCGGTCATCGCGTGTGCTCCCTCGCTACTTTATAATATAGCCTTAGGTCCGTTAAATACATTTATACTACCTTAAATGCAGCAGTATCAATGACTATCTTCCAACCTTCTACAGAGCTAGTGGCCATAGAAAATGGCACCCTGACTGGGAAAAGTTATGCTGAAGAGATCCTTAATGAGTATGCAGGGCCATATTTATTAAATATGGGTGATGGATCAATACTGATGCAGGATAACGCACGGCCACACACTGCTCGGGTCGTACAAGAGTACATTCAGGAGGTTGGTATCAACTTGATGGTTTGGTCATCAAGAAGTCCTGATCTCAACTTGATCGAGCATGCCTGGAATGAGCTCGGGAGGCTGGTCAGAAGCCACAGACCACCAAAAAAAATGGCATCTTTAAAGTGTGGTACAATATTTTGTAGACCAGTGTAGTTTACTGTACATTAATTTAGCAACAGAAACATCCGAGTATACGTTTCAACATGACCTGTGCGGTTAGAACCTGTTTTTCTGATTCGTATAATTGGATTTTATATAAATCATTTTCTATTCTTAATAATTTCAAAGTTTGACGCAAACAAGGCACTCATTTGATTATTGGAAAACAATGTCAGGTTCTGAAAAATATGTATTGATTCCAGTCGATTGCGATAAATTTTCGACACTTAATTCTAAATCAAAACAAGTAACGCCCATTATGTCACCCTTGTATATACAAGTGTACCCTATACACGTCTCGTTACTATTTGTTCTGTTTGGTGTACGTTATTCTTCGAATTTGGTGTAGAACCAGTTAAAACGGGTTGCTTTCGGTCTTTTTCCGTGTACCGGACTATTCATCAGGCTTGCGAGCTCTTGCGTTGCTGCCACCAGTCACATAGAATCCATGAAATCCTAGAAATGAGTTCTACGCCGAGTCCTTTTCACTATTAAACACGCAATTTAATGAAAGTTTTTCAGTAAAGACTAAAAGTATTTACACAAAGTTTTTATTTAGTGATTGGGCGACTCCAGGTATTCGTAAAAGCGGGGAAAAAATATTTGAAATTTATGGTCTAAAGCAACATATGAATTATACTAGCTTTCATCAGTATGCTGCAAAATAATCAAAAACTTTTAAAACTGTGTGCAAAATAGCTTAAGCTCTTTATATTATCAATAAAATAAAATCACCTGATGATAAAATAAAAACTACATGGCGAATAATAAATAATTAAAGAGGCAGGAAAAAACAGCATAATACTGAATTTAATTTAGAGACTGCACAGGGCCCATCTACTCAAATGTAGAAATAGCTACTGAAAGAAAACTAAAACTAAAAAAGGAACTTAAAACTACTGAAGCTTTAAATTCCTCACACGCGCTTTCTGCTTCCTTACTCAAAAATAATGTAAAGGCATGCCCTTTTGAGTTTAGTTTTCAGCATACAATCCCCCAGGCAGCATATAAAAGCTTTTAAAGATCTTATAATTAAATCAACAGAAGGTCTCTGGGATTCCCCAGAGACCTTCTGTCCTTCAGACATTCGTCTGTAAAAGTCTGTAGATCTCTCATCAAAACCATTGCGCCCTATTTAGCTTTCATATATAACACCAGTGTAGACCAAGGAGTCTTTCCAGATCTTATGAAACACAGTAAAGTAGTTCCATTGTTCAAATCCGGTGATAGTAAGGAACCCAACAATTATAAGCATATTGTGTCAATTTTGCCAGTTCTCAGTAAAATGTTTGAAAAGTTGATGCTCAATCAAATGTTACGTCACTTTTATAAAAATTCCATCTTTCAGGAACAACAGTACGATTTCACCAAAGGGCATTGTACCACGGACGCCGGTGTCACCGTAATAAAGAACATTTTTAACACCTGGGAATAAGCACAAAATTCCATTGGAATATTTTGCGACCTCTCTAAGGCGTGCGATTGCGAAAACCATGAGAGACTTCTGCTAAAACTAGAGTAATATGGGATTAAGACTACGGCTCTTGATTTATTAAGATCATAACTGAATGATAGAAAGGTTAAAGTAAATGACATAAACTTATTGGGGTCTGAAATAACAATGGGCGTTCCTCAAGGTTTGATATTGGGTCTATTCCAAAAAGATCAAGAAATCAAAAGAAAATCAAAGAAGATCAAGTGAAAGATCCAAGAAGATCACAACTGACAGTACTGCCCGAGTGACATGTCAAATGTATGTTCCGTATTTTAAAATGAATTTTAATTAGTAATTATTTGAATTTAATGTATAAACCTAATATAATTGTATAAATACTCAGGATCATTGTTTTCCTGTAAATATATATATAAAGTAAATTACAGTGTTTTGGTTACACACTGGTAACCGAAAACCAACAGCTGACTTTCAAATTGCGGATTTAAACTAATATTCCCCGTATTTGTTTACTATTACTTTTTATTAACCCACAATCGTCTCTTTATCTCTGTTACAGATCCTCGTTAAGTTTTAGCAGCAGCACCTATACGGGTTGTCACGTGGACGGCGTATGCGTCAGTAATCTAAGTTATGCTGACGACATGAAGTTGCTGAGCCCTTCGATTAACGCAATGGTGAGTCTGCTTACGTTTTGCATAGCACATGTTTGAGCACTAAGTATTTACTATAAAGCTACCATTTACTAGGAACGTCTTTCATTGAGCTGAATGTACCCTGGCGGCTGAGAGTATGTCATGCTCACTCAAATGTTTCGCTGGTGGTGGCGTGTGTGTTGGATCATTAAGTTCCCTTCAAGACGGTTGAGCTGAATGGTACTGATCTATACGTCATGTTCGTGAACGGGCGCCGTCAGTAGGGACTGGTCATCTCTTAGCTGCCACGGCTTTTTCATTACGGACGCTTTTAACGTGCACGTCTTTTTACATCGTTCTCACGTATAATTTCAACATGAATGATGTAACCAATTTTTCTGTAACTATAATATATGTTGATTTAAAAGAGTGTCCATGGAGTTTCTTGCCCGTTCTTCTCCATAGGTACATACTACGCTTTGGAATGGGCAACTAGTTTAATTTTTCTGACTGACCGACCCGATGATAATTCAAAAGTGCGTGTAATTGGTTTATTTGAAATAAATGCTTTGAGTTTGATTTTGAGTTTAACTTTATGACTAGCCTTTGGCTCTAAGACTGATTCATCTGACCATAGGCAATCAGGATGGATATTATTAAAAAATGATGAAAATAGGAACTTGGACCCCGTATACCGGGTTCAACAGACCGTATCACTGCTTTCCACTAGACGTCCGGAAGCTAAATGTCCTAACTTATTTATCACTACGAGAGGTACAGCTCGTTCGGCCTCACGTACTGTTATTGCAGGCTGGATTAAAACTCTGATGCGTCAGGCAGGTATTGCTGCTACTCCTGGAAGTGTCCGTTCTGTTGTTACTTCCAAGGATTGATTGGACAACTTCCCCGTGGAAGATATTTATTATGGCTCGAGGAAATGTGAGGTCCTCAAACACTTTTATTAGATTTTCTACATTCGATTCGACGATAGATTTTGGGCTCTTCTTCGAGTAACAGCATTACTGCTCCCTTTAACCTGTCTTATAGTGTATTGTTTTATTTGATTTACTGAAGTTTTCTTGAATATTATATAACACCTAAGATTGAGATTATAATAAAACCTGTTTAATAATTTTATTCTCCTATATTTTTCAATAAAAAACAAATTGCTATTTATTACTATACTTCTGTTTTTTTCAGATACAAATGAAAAGCCAAACCATGCAAGTCGCGCAATAGCTACCACAACAGCTCGTCAGTCAGCAACTCACACACGAGCAAAGCAGGTCACACAGCACAGCAAGCAGCAGCTGTGATGAGTAGGTAGAGTTATAGCAGCGCATTCCAGCGGGAACCAAGAAGCAGGTGCATACGGTGAGTCTGGAAAATGCCAAGATGGTCTCGTAAGCGAAGAGCAGGTAAAGTCAAAGATTTTTATTAATGCGATTTTTGGTGATACAACAGGATCTTAAAAAATATTTTATTGTAGCTCAAAAATCTACCCTATTAAGGCATGCATTGTTAAATTACAATATTAGAAACTAAGTTAAACGTTACACGAAACACAATGAAGTTTTTCATATATATAGAAATTAAAATACAGATATAATATATTGTAATAAATTTATAGAACTATGCATTTGAATATTACATTAAAACATAAATACATAAAATGGTCAGTCACATGAAATTTTGTCAACTAGGAATTCGTCAATGGTAGTAGCATTTGTCTATTAAAATTTTATTTAGTTTACGTAGAAATTGTGTCAAGTGTAAATCTTTTATGTCATTTGGTAGCTTTTTAAACATTTTTGGAGCCATGCAAAGTATGCTCTTGTGCATAAGGCTGCTTTTTGAACGTTTTAGGCATAAATATTCATGTCGATATGTTGGTCTTATGAATCGATAGCTTTGTTCTGAACCTTTTTTGAACAAATCACAGTTTTTCTTTACGAACAAAGCGATCTCCTATATGTAAAGACAAGGTAACGTCAGTAGTTTTAAGGAGATAAAATACGGTTTGCAACTTTCTGTTGATTTAAGATTGCATAAGTATGGATCTTATGCACCTCTTTTGCCCTTTAAAAATTTGCCCAGAAAATGACTCCGTAACGTAATATAGAATCACGAATCATCTACGTAGCCATAATACGCGGTTACGACAGCCGCCTGATTGACTATTTTGCTGAGTTTATAAAGAGCTAGAGCAAACCTGGTCAATTTTGTAATTAGGATCGATGCATGTTCTTTCCACGTCAGTTTAGAGTCTATTGTCAATCCCAAAAATTTAATATGTCCTACTTCTTCAATTATATTATTATTAAAAGATAGATTGATGTCAGGAGTGGTAACTCTTTGCCGAAACTGCATGATTTTATTTTTATTTAAATTAAGAATTGAATTATTTTGTTCAAGTCAAGCAATTGCTTGTTGTAGTGCATTTTTATGTCACTTTCGTAGTTTATATTTAAATCATCATGCCTGATATTTAAAGTGCTGTCATCGGCAAAAATAACTATAGGAAAACTGACGTGTTTTGGAAAGCCATTTATACATATAGACTAAAATGGAATACTTTATGAAATGTTTTGAGAAATGTATTCATCCCCATGCAACGCCAATCTTTTTCAAGAATACTCTGTACAAATTGTGCACTATTTTTACTATTAAATACTTTTTTTTTGTGACAGCAATTGGATACTTATTTCGAGTTAAATTGCTTACATTATCTATGCGAATATCTGCAAAAATACCTCCATGGCCATCAGCCAAACCATTGTGATCAACTGCACATCCCAGAATACACGAAGCGGGCAAGTTGATAATTATATTGTCAATACACGAATTACAACTGTTACGAATGAAAGTAGCAGAATCGATTTGGTGCCTGAAATTATAATACCTTAGCAAACTAAGAAATTCCATGCGCTTTTTATTGTCCACTAGTAGGTCTACTTTAACATCTCCACATATTATAGATTTCCTATTGAATAAATAATCGAGTAACTTCTCAAGTTTTTCTAAAAACATATATTATATTATTATTATATCGGCGCAAGTAAAATAGTTCGTCTATTAAAATAATTTAAATTATTAAGTTTACTAATTTGATTGTTTGAAATTAGT
Source organism: Dryobotodes eremita (assembly GCA_917490735.1). Taxonomy (NCBI): domain Eukaryota; kingdom Metazoa; phylum Arthropoda; class Insecta; order Lepidoptera; family Noctuidae; genus Dryobotodes; species Dryobotodes eremita. The sequence continues at coordinate 17,635,705 of OU823266.1, forward strand.
TCACAAATTGATTATTACAATGTAAAATTACGTTAAATAACATGTTACTACTTCTCGTATTTAAAACACTAACAAAATAATTGTAATTTACAGAGTTCCATACTTAACCTAAAAATGTGCACGTGGGACGATCCCTATAAATACGGCCGCACTGTGAGCGCTCGAGCACCTTTCGATCCAGCCCGTCCCCAATATCGCGCTGCCCTCTCCCGATGACGCCCTAAGCCGAGGTCCGTACCCCACAGGGGGTGCCCTTAGCGTGCGGTCATCTAATTTATAAGTTTAGTTTTAAATTTTTCCGCTCCTGGCTGGAGGCCCTTTAGAGTAAAATCCGAAAGGCAACCACAGGACAGACCGGTTAAGCAGCCACGACCCCCAGTGGTCAAAACTGCGAGTTGACCTCATAAAAAAAAAAAAAAAAAAAGCGCTCGAGCATCAGTCATACCCGCCGTCCCCGGCATGTCCTAGTCGACCCCGATGACCCCATAACCCTCCTCCAGGAGAGCAGTATGGCCACCAGTACAGTGCACAAACACAGACCGCCATCGTTCCGACCTCGCCGACGAGGTCCCACGCGATGACCCCCCCGTAACCGTCCCCCCCGACCCTTGTCCGATGAGGCCCCAGCCCGCGTCGTAGCTGAGCCTGTAGCTTTAAATTCCCCTATTAATAATCATGATATTAAAAAACTTTCGATTCAGCCTGTCCCCACTTGCTGCCCTCTCTCAATGACGCCCTAAGCCGAGGTCCGTACCCCACAGGGGGTGCCCTTAGCGTGCGGTCATTTAAATATAAATTTTAGTATTAATAATTTCGCTCCTGGCTGGAGGCTTTTTGAGTAAAATCATTAAGGCACCCACAGGACAGTTCGGTTAAGTCGCCAAGACCTCAGTGGTCAAAACTACGAGTTGCCATTTACAAAAAAAAAAAAGCGCTCGAGCAGTTCGGTTAAGTAGCCAGGACCTCAGAGGTCACAACTACGAGCCGCCATTCTTAAAAAAAAGCGCTCGATTCATTCTTGTTCGAGCCGCTGGACAGTGTGGACCTCTCTGGGACGTCGTTACGCTGTCAGTTAAATAAACGAAGATTTGAAACAAGTCGTGAAGTTTTCGTTGAAAATCGAAGATGAGTGATCACCATGAAGACGACATCAGTGACGTCAGCTATGCTGCTGTCACACTTTTTAAAAATACTACGGAGGTTCTCCTTCCGCCATATATAGGGTGACTGGTAATTAGTGACCGATATTTAAACACATGATTGTACTCATCATAATAAACAACTTTCCCAAAGAAACAATTTTTTTTTTTTTAAACTTGCACTTTTCGGCAATCACCCCAATAGAATATTGAGTACATAACAAGAATGATCCACCATCAGCTGTAATTTAATTTAGTTACATACAAACAAAAAAAATAATCCTCTTTTACCATGCATTATTTTTTTCTCATTAATTTAACAACGGACCGCGCGCGCGCTATCAGCTGTGAGTTGCTTGACCCCGTTCTGTCTCGTGATACATGTAGCTACCTACTACCGTACCGTGTAACAACAGTGCGAAGGGCAGAGCGCGCACGTGACTCGCGACCGCACATCGTCGACGGAGACGCCACCGTCCGCCGCGGAACCCAGCATCCGTGTACCTACCTAGATAGTGTACATCTTCAGGTTGTTGCTAAGTTAACAACAAATTATACAAAAAAACGCCGTGTTTAACTGTACTCCACTATTAATATCCAACGTAAGGCTGGCTAACAAGGCGCGGGCCGTCTTACGCTATCAGCTGTTAGTTCCTTGACCGGTAACCCCGTTCTGTCTCATGTAGGTAAGTAAGTAGCGGTAGCGTATCCCCGCCACGCGCCGCGCCTTGCGCTCCTGTGACGCAAACACAAACAGTCACCCCCGGAAGCGCGTCGCTTACGCATGTTGCAAATTGAATCGCTCGCACAAAATAACTTTAACAATGCGCGGTGTCGAGTATCGAGTCAGGTAGTGAGTAGTGGCGTCCAAACCACCTATAAACATCGTGTACATAACAGAATAAACGTAAGTCCTGAAAATAGTTTGTTTAGAAAAAAAAAATACATTTGTGGTAGCGCGCGCACGTAAAGTACCTACGGAAATACCCACTAGTTAATTATTCCCTTCTCACCGTCCCGCAAACGGATAAACGTTCATTCACATCTACCAGCATGCAGCGTGTTCAGCACGCGCGCACGTAACGTTGCAGACACACCAAATACACTCGTAGGTGTTCATGCCTACCGGCACACGGCCGACAGACACTCACAAACGTGTGCATTATTATTATTATTCTATCTACGATCACTTGACCACTCAAATCGTAAGAAAACTAACTAATTTGGGTGTAATTGGGTTATTTTTTCATTATTCATATTGCTGGTGCGTTTCGCATTCATGTGAAAGCGAGATGCATACGGTCGCCGCCGGCGGCTGTATTAAAGGAGTAGGTCTTTCAGGCACGCCGCCACACCACCTCCACCACCGCCGACCGCTCCGCGTGTTTATGCCATCCACTCCGCACCACCACCGTCGTCGTCGGCGGACTCAACGCCATTACCTACACTTTTTTGTGGGAATTCTGACGAATCGTTTGTTCATTACTTTAGTAATGCGGGTGAATAGAACTCGCATTTATCGCAGTGAAGTGACATACCTACACTGCGTACGTAAACGGCCACGCGGCCGCCGCACCGCGGATTTGCGTCGGCGTTGCGTTGTGTCGGTCGGCGGCACAGGCCTCCGCGGCTGACGAAGCACGTTAGCGTGGGCGCTCCGGCCTACTGTACTGACTGTTACACGACACGATAAATCGCGGGCGAGTGAGAAGTCACTGTTGTTTTAATAAATAAATAAGTGCGATCCCCTAGACAGTTTTGTCATTTCGTTGATTATTTATTAATAGGTACCTATAATAACTACTACTTACTACAACTCTAGCAATACAGAATGGGCTCAAAAAACTATCATGTGATAGTGTCGTGACTACTTTTACCGGGATCGCCTCCGATGCCTAGATAGGTATTTCGTAGTTACGCGGCCATACGTTGCATCTTAAAAGTGGAGTACCTACTGTTAAACACGGCGTTTTTTTTGTATAATTTGTTGTTAACTTAGCAACAACCTGAACATGTACACTATCTAGGTAGGTACACGGATGCTGGGTTCCGCGGCGGACGGTGGCGTCTCCGTCGACGATGTGCGGTCGCGAGTCACGTGCGCGCTCTGCCCTTCGCACTGTTGTTACACGGTACGGTAGTAGGTAGCTACATGTATCACGAGACAGAACGGGGTCAAGCAACTCACAGCTGATAGCGCGCGCGCGGTCCGTTGTTAAATTAATGAAAAAAAAATAATGCATGGTAAAAGAGGATTAATTTTTTTTGTTTGTATGTAACTAAATTAAATTACAGCCGATGGTGGATCATTCTTGTTATGTACTCAATATTCTATTGGGGTGATTGCCGAAAAGTGCAAGTTTAAAAAAAAAAAATTGTTTCTTTGGGAAAGTTGTTTATTATGATGAGTACAATCATGTGTTTAAATATCGGTCACTAATTACCAGTCACCCTATATATATGGAAACCCTGACTCCTGCGCTAGGTTATAACCTGCGTTACAGGAATCAGTGTCTTCTCCCAGTAGTTTTACAGATATTACGAGTATGCAATAAGATTTAAACAATTTTAAATTATACAGTACCTACTTGAGGCTTATGTGTGAGGGTGGGTGTGTGTGTATGTATGTGTGAGTGTGTGCGTGTGAGTGTGTGTATGTGTGGGGGTGTGTGTGTGTGTGAGAGAGAGGATGCGTGAGCATACGTGTGAATGTATATCATGGTATATATATATTTATCGTGCATGTTTATTATGATATAAATTTTTCAGTATGTATGTAATCCAATGTTTGTAGCCAGGTGTTGTGGTGGTGGTGGTATGGTGACTTTGTTTCTAATGTGCCTCTTTGTTCAGTGGTGCAGTGGTGCTATGTGGTTACTTGCAAAGGTGGTTCATAGTAGATGACATTAGGATCTTCTTCAATCGTGTTTGAAACTAAAGACGGCATTTTGTTTTCGGTTTCTTCATCAGGACTTTGTTGAAAATTTTTCAAGTTAAGCTTTATTCTAATAAAAAATTTACGCTTTATTTGGCTGAGGATGTCTTTTGTTTGGTACTTGTATATAATATGTGTGTCAATTTGTCAATTTTTTGTTTTTAGTCAGTGATGTGTTTAAGTTGAGAATTATTTTCTAACAGTAAATTCTCTATTTCAGTTTCTGCGATTACCAACTTTTCCTGGAGTCGACATATTCTATTTTTTTAGTTTTTTCACATCGTCATTAGGGCTCAGACTCTCTTCACATTTTGGCTTCTGCGACCATAACTACAATCTCAGTATACAGGGAAGTTTTATAAAAATGTGGCTGTTACTTTAGTATATTGCGATGTCTTACGACTTCCACGCGACCGAAGTCGCGGGCAAAAGCGAGTAATTAAATAAAAACTGCATGAATGAATTATACCACCGCACCGCATCGCACTGCACCGCTCCCCTCCGCACCGCACCTCGCCACCGCGCGCCGAGCCGTAGAATCGGGCCGCTTCCTTTTATTCATAACGTGAAACAATAGAAACGTTCTCAACCTTATCTTGTCCAATAAGATACCCGCAAAAAAAGCGTCGTCAAAAAGAAGTGACGAAGGCCGATAATTACATCCCGTGAGAGCTCGGGTGCCGTCGGCTCGGTGGGGCATGGAGCTGGCGTGGCGCGGGCATGGTGCAGGCGTGGAGCGTGAACTACTCGTGATCAGTTGACGCATGTCCAGGCAGCTGGCGGCCTGGTGTACGAAAACACGTCAAACTGGCCGATATCTGCGGTGTATGGGGCAATGGAGTCGTGACACACGTGTCACTGCGCGGCACGGTGCAGCACGACTCAGCACCGCGCGGCACGGCGCGTTGCCGCGGACGGCACAGTTTTTTCAGTTTGCGTATTCAATTTAGCGTCGTCCGGCTTCGTTAGTTAGTCTGTTTGGCGTCGCGTCGCGTCGCGACTCGTAACTTGGTAAATGGCATCTTGTTTAGCTCCCCGTGGATTTGAATAATAAAACTTTTTGACTAGATAAAAAGAAAACTCCGCGGTGGGTTTTTTGCTGAATAAATGATTTGATTCAATGAGCTCGACTCAACTGTATGGTAATGAGTGTTGGTGGGACGCGCACCGCTCTGCTCCAGAGGGCCCACGGGCGTAGTACTGTGCGTACTGGGGCTATAGCTGGGCATTGTACCGTTCGTCAGGAACTGAGGATGGTCAGCCTCGCTACCAGTGAGCTGATTGGCTACCATTTTTACCACAGCATGAGCTAATCTCACATAGTTCGTACTGATATGAGAAAAGTGAGGGGACAAATTCGGTGCGACTAGCTGATGTTAAGACATGTCAATGTTGATGAACAGGCTGGCACGCGTTTAAAGATGCGCAATTACGTGTCATTCAAAATCGATTGTGAGATAATACCTATTTAAGTAAAATAAACCCACTTAATGCTGAACAAACTAGGTCCTCAATCGCATTAACTTAACACTGTAACGAAAATCCATTTTATAGGAAAACCCGATTTATTATGCTCTACTTGATAGATGTCGCAACAACAGCTAGAAGCTATGAACTATCGAACGTGTGACCAGGAATGTGTTGTTACATCGAGCGACTCACAGACACACAGAGATACAGACAGCGGTTCATACCAGCCCTCGAGCACCGTACGGAGCGAGCTGCGTTAGCAGAACGATGCGACAAAAGATATGCAAATAGGGGCGCCGCGCCGGCCCCTGATTGAGCTCAAACACGAACACCGTATGTACCCCTGTACCCTCCCCGCCCCCCACACACCGCCTCACGGGGCCCGCATCACTGCGATCACACACTTATTGGAATCTGTTGAAATGATCCGCGAAACTTTGTCACGTTTCGACACTCGGTCTCACTGACAAGTATACACACACTGTGATGATCTGCTTTCTGTGCCATTATACCAATATTATGTAGAGTACCTACTGAGTAATGGGTAATGTAAGACACACGATCAGTTATGGTTCATGTGCTCGTAGTATTAAGCTGGATGTGCAGCGCGCTACCATCACAGTGATAAGGTAAGGACGTCACAGTCGATATAAGTTAAATACACCCTAACGGGGTTATGTTCTCTTAAGTTTTAGCCTAGCTTGTCCAAAAAGTTGATAGCAAGCACGCATGGTGTTGATCACTAAACCATCACGTCACAGAGGAACAGAAAAAGTGATTTGTGACCACAATGAGGCAGCGAGCTGCGTGAGGAAGACGGGGGCAGTGCCCGGGACGGAGGGGAGGGGAGGGGGGCAATTAGCGGCGATGAGATAAAACGTGCAAAGTCCACCAATGATTCAAGTTTTACAATTAAAAGTTGCCGCGCGATGCGAAGCCATTCCGCCCGCGGACGTGGAGCGTTACGAGAAATTAAAAAAAAAACAAGAAGATTTGATCACATCACTATTGCTCAATGCAAGAGGGTGTATACAGAGTGGTAATTTTTTACTGGTCTCGGTCTCTGACTGGCCTCTGAGTCGCTGGCGCTCAATGGCAAGTCGCCCGACGCGTTACGTTTTATTAACTCGCAAAATGTTTGTAAAGTTTTGAATTATAATTTAAATTATAAAAGATAAAGTGTTCAAGTGACGAGCCTCCTTATTGAGAACAGAATGGGGTGCAATGCGGTACCACATTACAAATACATTCGCGCTATATCCGCGACTTCATGTTATTACTGCCATTAAATAGTATTGTGAGTGACAAGGACATTACAAAGTTTAGTTTCCCTGCATGTTAGAGACAAGTGGAATCACATCACCACCATCCAGCGAGCCGGCTGCTGACGGCCGGTGCTGTCGATGCCACTCTCATCATGGTCCGGGAACTATCATTATTATTATTGTAATAGACACAATTACCTCTTACTCTTATTTCGCCTGAAAAAAAAGTATCTTCAACAAAGTAGCAACCAACATTGGCGTCGATCGCACGTCTCACGACAGATAAACACTCTATATCGACCCTCGTCAGCACAAATGACTGAACCAATCAGTCAAGTGTTGATGTGACGTCATCTCTCTACAACGCATGGTGTGTGTGTTCTGATACTGGCGCACGTTCCAAACGAAAATTGTCTGAGGAGCAATTATCAATAGTTGCAATTTTTTTTGTGATGTAGTTATAATACAGAAATATAATTATAATACTCATTCTGCTAGTCTAAGCTCTAAACCTGCAGCTAGGAATTCTTTTCCTGGAGAAGAAAAGATCTTTGAAAAGTACCCGCTTTGCTGTCAAAAAATCAAATCAGAATTTATTTATTAGGACAACAAAGATCCATAATGTTAGTGCTATAAAACTAATAGTACTCTTAAACGATGATGTTAAACAACCGTTCCAGTGCTGAATGCAGTGGTAAGATGGGTCGCCGTTCTTAAAACAACAATGAGAACATTTGTGTAACATTTATTTGTACTGTTGTAAGCATGGCAAGCTTTCATGGCACAGAGCTGCGTGGCGCGGCGGTAGCGTGACGCGGTTAGTACAGTTTCAAATGGTTCGGTAAGCGTCGTTGATTAAAAAACTTCATCAACGCATCTCTTTTTAGTTTTCCACGGCGGACGCCTTCTTCCGCTAAACTTTGCCAATAAAAAGTTGCTCCGAGTGCTTTGTGGAGCACTCAGACGCGCGCCGCACACACACACACACGCGCACTGCCACGTGCAGCCACCATACTAAGCACGCTGAGCACGCTGAGCACCGGCCGCCGAGTGCGCGTCACTGGCCCAGTGACGCAATACCAGACAAGAAGACCAGAACAAAAGACCAGAAGAAAATATCTTGCAAAAACTTTATCCTGGCTAGTTGGTTAACTGCCCATCTTACCGATGTGCTCTTTATAAAAATATTTTTGAGTACTTATTGATATCATAGTGTTGGTTCCACAATTCGCTATACGCGCTATCCCCGCTGCCTGAGCGGATCTGCCTCTTACATTTTTTTTATGTGATTGTACGCACTTGTAGGTACATGGTTCTGTTTGGATGAATGACGGTGTGTCCACGAACGAAGACGTTTTAAATAAATTAAGATGAGTCTCGTCATAATTGTGATCCCGCGGTATCCGCGCGAAAGCCACGAGAACTTAATGACCCGCGCGCCTTCACCGTCGAGCCGTGCGGGCTTCACGCTCATTACAATGAGTTCTCTTTCACAGCGTCTGACTGTGAACACTCTGATTGTAATGTTGTTACACGCTACATGAAGTAATTGTGAGGCCAGCCAACGTAACATTACGGTATTGATTGTGTACACAAGTGACAAGATGTTTACAAATGCGTTAAAACGTTCACTTAGGTACTTCAAAACATTTAACAAAATAAACGGGTTTCATCTTCAATGTTTTGTAGTAGCTGTATGCTTGTGGAGGGCGAACGGTCGCAGGACACGTCCGCTCAGTTTGGAATATTATATTATTATGAAATCTACGTCCGGCGAGTTATTATGCTAATGCGAGTGGATAGTGAACAGAAGTCCCGCCGAGTCCTTTTGTGAGCAGAACAAATTGTTTTATATTCCGTGGAAATTGGCGTCGAGAAGGTTCTATGTGCGGGAGTGAGGGGGAGCCCCCCCTCCAGCGGAGCGGCCGGTGGCTCCGTGGCGGCGGATACTGACTGTGAACTCACTGATGACAGTTTTATGAACTCGACATTTACATTTAAATTGAAAGTTAGGATTTGGACGAGCCGAGACTGAAAAAAGGCCTTTTGTTCTAGACAGTACATAGGTAAGTAAGTACCGACGCATTAGAGAATAGGGCACTGCTCGACGGGACAAGGTGGCGGGCCTTTGGCTGAATACTCGAGAAAGACGTGGAATGTAAACGATGTCATCAGAAGTATTTGTACTAGTGCTGGCCTTTGCCTTATAATATGATACTAAACTCGTTACCACTGAGAAGGTCTATATCGCCCGTGCAGTGTTGACTACTAAACACACTGCGGAGTGTGGACCTGGAGTTGGATCAACCAGTCGTCACACACAGTCATAAATGTTTGTCATGGATCGTGTAATACTAATGACGTATTGCACCGACTACTAACTACTAAGTGAGTAGTATTACGCGATGCACAAATGTAAGTAATAGTGTAGTCCGCGACACGCAGTTTGGCGTTACCTTAATTGATATTTCATAGACATTTGTATTTTTAACCGACTTCAAAAAGGAGGAGGTTATCAATTCGGATGTTTATATATATTTTTTATGTATCTTCGGGCATAACTCCGTGATATATAGACGGATTTGCAAAATTATTTTTTTGTTTGAAAGAGTATACTCTCGAGGTGGTCCCATTGTCACCAAGTCAGAATCTGATAAAGGGATCCCGGATAAAGGGATTTGGAAATCGAGGGAAATCCTCAAATTTAATAGGCACACCTATAGCGAATCTGGTATTTTTTTTTATAGTTTCTCGTGCATTTGCTCTCAGAAAGCACCATTCAGTGAAGAGGAACTGATGATGAAGACCAGAGGTGGCCACCGGAACTACTCAATAATAAGTATTTCATGGGTTGTGATTCGATTACTTTAATATGGCTGGTAAGCAATTTTTGCTCGTCACAATGCATATGGTGAAATGGAGCTGATGGTGGCTTCATCATTAGCTCCAGTTCTTTTCCAGGAGAACTCCTCGATAATTAACGCATTGGAAAAAGGAATATTTTGTATAGGCTACAATTTGAATGCTCCCCAAAATAATTTTTAGACCCTAAGACTAAGTACGAAGTAAAATATGTTAACTTCAAATAAAATAAACCCACTCTATACCGAGGTGCCTAAAGAACAACGTTTTAAGTTATACACTCAAAATAATTATACACTCATCAGAATAATTGTACGTGTTGTATTTATATTCTTTTTGCCTACCAAAATGGGTAAATGCTCATCAAATCTTGTTTAAGTTGCTCACCAAAAATAAGTTTGCTTTAATATGCAAGGGTGGGATAGAATCATAGAAATATAAAAAACCGGCCAAGTGCGTATCGGGCAGCGCACAGTGTAGGGTTCCGTAGTAGCCCGTTATCACAATATAGTACGATTCTGTTGTTATTTATTCTGAATATAAGCAATGATAAAGATAAAATATAAGATAAGGGTGTCCAGATTAAAACAAAACTTTAATAGATAGCATAACCACGGACGTCATACCTTGCAAGAAAATCACCGTAATCATCTTAGCACCGCGATCTACAAAAGTGACGTCACGGCACAACGCCATCTGTTATCGAATAGCGATATTAAACTAATGACAAAATGTTGATTTTCGAAGATAATTATTTAAACAGATTAGACATTAACTAATAATAACCACTTTCTTCCTGCTAAAGCTAAAAAATAGGAGTACGATTGCTGCCAAGTTATTATTTTAATTCACACAATTGTAATTCGAAAATTAAACAAAGTTCGTTTGTGACTTCTATAGATACTCGAATGAAAACGTAACCCGTTGGTACAGCGCCATCTAGCGGCAGTACTGTGAAACTTATGATAATTTATTATGTTTTTTTTTAGTCTTTTTATTTCATTTTTGGTTTTGAATGCAAGTCTTTAGCCGTTATAAACAAGGAACTACTTCATCTTAGTCACTTTAAAGGATTAATGCTAAGGATTTGTATTTGGTACAAAATTATCCAACACCCAAGTTCAATGACTATTACTACTGAACTAATAAAGTTATATTAACCGCTATAGATTTTTTTTAAAGTTCATGAAATGCACTATCATCGTGAATTTTTCCAGATTTTTCAAGCCAGCAGTTTAGCTTTTAGAAGGGGGGACGCTACTGGAACAAAAATTTGCACTTTAAAGTTTAATAATTCGTAAATGGAGCATTAAATCGAAAAATAATTTTAGCAACCCCCAAGTCATTTTAAAAGACCTATTCAACGATACCCCACACAATGGGGTAGACGACAAAAAAATATTCATGCCTACTTTACATGTAGGGGAGCTACCCTAAAAAATAATATTTTCCAAAATTTTATTTAACCACTTTGTCGGAGTAATGGATATACACACTCCTACAAAATGACAGCTTTCTAGTACTAACAGTCTCTTAGCAAAACTTTGGACAGACAGACAGACGGACATGACGAAACTATAAGGGTTCCTTGTCAGAACTACGGAACCCTAAAAACAGGAGAAGTAGCAAGGGGCATGTTTGTATCTACGTGTAATGTTCAAACTGCTCATGTCACAGGCAAATGACCGTCTCCGCGAACTAGTGCGCTTTGACCTTGGTCGTGACAAAATATAAGAATGCCGTGTTGTTCAGTGGTTTTGAGATGTTTAGGGTTGTAAGGATATTTATAAAGAACAAATCAGATTGGCTGCTAAAAGTATAATGTCTATATTGAATACGAAACAAATAAAATAACATAAAACGCTAATCAAGCATTAACTTGACACATAATTATAACGGAGCATACTTACACAATAGTGTAAAGGAGATCATATACTTCACCTCCGGTAATTAAGAAAAAAAAAACATAAACAATAATTTTTTTCGCAAAACAGTCAGGATACAAATAGTTTAGTTCGGTTTTTGTATACAATATCAATTTTATTATTCTTTTTTATTTTATCTTAACATTACATCCCAAATCTGCAACAGTAAATGGACCATCAAATAAAGGATCTAATTTCTGACCAGTTTCATTTTTAATCAATATCAAATCATCTTTATTATATTTAGTTTGGTTCAAATATTTATCAAAACAAGTTGTCTTTACGATTACATTTGCTTAATATTAAATTATTTCTAGCATCTTTATTAGCTAATTGTAGCTTATACTTAAGACTATTACAATAATTTTCTGGATTATATAGCGGTTCAACATCATTATATATTCTAGAAGGAATAATACATGGCCTACTAAATACAAGTTCAAACCGCTGGTATTTTGTTGCTGAGTGGACAGTGGTATTATAACTAAAACACCATTAAACTAACCAATGTGACCAAGTTTGTGGATTATTGTGGCATTGAATTCTGAGAAAAGCTCCTAAATGTTTGTGTGTATTTTCTAACGAACCAATAGATTGGTGATGGTACGCAGTTGATGATATTTTATCAATGTCTAAAAGCTTACAAACCTGTCCCATTGTTGATGACATAAATTCAGCACCTCGATCAGTTGCTAATGTTTTTGGTAGTCCAAATCTAAGAATAAAGTTATCTACTAAAGCTTTACTTACAGTTACAGTGTCCTTAGTTCTAAGTGGATATGCTTCCACAAATTTACTTAGCTCGCACTGGAGACTCAGTATCTATACACTACCTTTATAATCTTGAGGCAATGGGCCTACAATATCTAAAAATATTTTTTCAAAGGCATAAGATGCTGTAGTTGTTATACACATGAATTCCTTAATAGGCTTACCATGCTTCGTCTTTGACATTTCTCACATTTTGAAATAAAATCCTTTATATCCGTTTCAAGACCTGCCCAGTAAAATTGTCTTTTAACGTTATTTATCATTCTGCGCACACCAGCATGTCCACTGGTTGGCAGTAAATGAAAGTCATGTAAAATAAATTTAATATTTTCATCATTAGTAATTGTCTTGAAACCTCTTAAAACATGGAATAGTGTTCCGGAGCAAGTTTTCATTTATTCAATTTCTTGACTTAAGTCTTTAAGAAAGCTAGCATTATTTATATATTTTATTATGCATATCTCGTTTATATTTAATTTCTTACAAAATTTACTCAATATCGACACAAATTCGGCTCGCGTAAAATGAGAAGGATCATCGAGATTTATGTATAAATTCTTTCTCTTTTCTTCCTATGCAAAACATTATTCTTTTAAGGATATCCTAATTATTATTAAATTTATTTAAGTCTTCACATTTTATTAAAATTATTTCTACAGAATCATTTGGTTTCTTTAATATTTCCGCAACCCTTGGTTGATAAGACCTTGTGTCTGCGGATCTATTAAACAAATCTGTATTACTTGCATCATTCATATCATTCATCCTCTTATTTTGAGCTCTTGTTAATACAGTCACTACTCGTACATCATTATTCATATCCTTCAGTTCATCCGATTGACAACGAAGTAATTGGAGGTAGCTACAGAAACAAATTATGAATGTAAAATGGAAAAATGTGTTTTTTGGAAAAATGTGCACTCGCGCCTGTTGTGATATTGTGATTTATCAGTCGAAGAACATCAAAAAATGTTCTGGCGTCAGACAATTTTTGAATGAATTTCTTTATATAATAAAAATATTTTTCCATCTAAAATTCATAAGTTTGTTCTGCAGCTACCTCCAATTACTGCGTTGGCAATCAGCCCCTGAGCAGAAGCGTGTTTTGACACCTCACACATAGGCACGTGTGTCTATGAATAAAAACAAACAAAAACGCGCGTAAATGCGAATAGCAAGCCGCGGCTTTGACTAGTCAGTCGCACCTGCTACTAGCTACACGCCCCTGCGACTAGTCAGTGGTGCCGGCGAATAGCTAGTCGCAACTGCGACTAGCTACTCGCACCTGTTGTGATTTTGTAATTTATCAGTCGCAGAATTACAAAAAAAAAATTCTAGCGCCACATGATTTTGGAATGAATTTCTTTATATAAAAACAATTTTTTCCATTTTTAAATCATAATTTTGTTCTGCAGCTACCTCCAATTACTTCGTTGTCAATCAGCCCGCGGGCAGACGCGTCTTTTGTCACCTCACACACGTGGCTAGCTATGAAAAAAAAACAAAAAAAAAACGCACGTAGATGCGACTAGCTAGTCGCGACTTCGATTAGTCAGTCGCACCTGCCACTAGCTAGTCGCCCCTGCGACTAGTCAGAGGTGCCGGCGACTAGCTAGTCGCACTTGCGACTAGCCACTCGCGACTGTTGAGATTTTGTGATTTATCAGTCGCAGAACTACAAAAAATTGTTCTGGCGCCAGACGATTTTTAAATGAATTTGTTTATATAAAAACACATTATTCTATCTTCATAATTTTGTTCTGCAGCTACTACCAATTACTTCGTTATCAATCAGCCCACGAGCAAACGCGTCTTTCAACACCTCACACTCGTGGTTAGGTAAGAAAAAAAAACGCGCTTAAATGCGAATAGCTAGCCGCGGCTTCGAAAGGTCAGTCGCACCTGTTACTAGCTAGTCGCCCCTGCGACTAATCAGTGATGCAGGCGATTAGCTAGTCACACTTGCAACTAGCCACTTGCGCCTGATGTGATATTGTGATTTATCAGTCGCAGAACTACAAATAAATACTCTGGCGACAGACGATTTTTGAATGAATTTCTTTATATAAAAAACACATTTTACCTCTTAAATTCATTTTTATAAACTGCATTTACCTTCAATTAATGCATTGTCAATCAGCCCGCGAGCAGACGCGTCTTTAGACACCTCACACTCGTGGGTATATGAAAAACAAACAAAAGAAAACGTATGTAAATAGGACTAGCTAGCCCCAGTTTCGACTAGTCCGTCCCGCCTGCTATAAGCTAGTCGCCCATGCGACTAGTCAGTGGCACCGGCGACTGGCTAGTCGCACTTGCAACTAGCCACTCGCGCTTGATAGAATATTGTGATTTATCAGTCGCAGAACTACAAATAAATACTCTGGCGACAGACGATTTTTGAATGAATTTCTTTATATAAAAAACACATTTTACCTCTTAAATTCATTTTTATAAACTGCATTTACCTTCAATTAATGCATTGTCAATCAGCCCGTGAGCAGACGCGTCTTGAGACACCTCACACTCGTGTGTAGCTATGAAAAGCAAACAAAAATAAAACGTATGTCAATGCGACTAGATAGCCGCGGTTTTGACTAGTCAGTCCCGCCTGCTACTAGCTAGTCGCCCCTGCGACTAGTCAGTGGCACCGGCGACTAGATAGTCGCACTTGCGAGTAGCCACTTGCGCTTGATAGAATATTGTGATTTATCCGTCGCAGAACTACAAAAAATATTCTGGCGCCAGACGATTTTTGAATGAATTTCTTTATATAAAAAACACATTTTACATCTTAAATTCATAATTTTGCTGTCCAGCTACCGCCAATTACTTCGTTGTCAATCAGCCCGCGACAAACGCGTCTTCTGACACCTCACACACGTGGCTAGATAAGAAAAAAAAAAACGCGCGTTAATGCGACTACATAGCTGCGGTTTCGACTCTTCGGTCCCGCCTCCTACTAGCTAGTCACCCCTGCTACCAGTCAGGGGCGCTGGCGACTAGCTTGTCGTACTTGCGACTAGGCACTGGCGCCTGATGTGATATTCTGATTTATCAGTCGAAGAACTACAAAAAATGTTCTGGCGCCAGACGATTTTTGATTGAATTTCTTTATATAAAAAACACATTTTACATCATAAATTCATAATTTTGTTCTCCAGCTACCTCCAATTACTTCGTTATCAATCAGCCCGCCACAAACGCGTCTTTTGACACCACACACGTGCCTAGATAAAAAAAAAAACGCGCGTTAATGCGACTAGATAGCTGCGGTTTCGAATCTTCGGTCCCGCCTCCTACTAGCTAGTCACCCCTGCTACCAGTCAGTGGCGCTGGCGACTAAATTTTCGTACTTGCGACTAGTCACTGGCGCCTGATGTGATATTGTGATTTATCAGTCGCAGAACTACAAAAAATGTTCTGGGCCCAGACGATTTTTGAATGAATTTCATTACATAAAAAACATTTTTTTCCATCTTACCTTCATAATTTTGTTCTGCAGCTACCTCCAATTACTTCGTTGTCAATCAGCCCGCGAGCAGACGAGGCCTTTTGACGCCTCACACACGAGGGAAGGTAAGAAAAAAATTAAAAAAAAACGCGTAAATACAACTAGCTAGACGCGGTTTCGACTAGTCATGGTATAATAATATACTTCGCCAGGTATAGCATTCCGAGACACAGTGGTCACGTGGGTGACATAAGCCAACGTCATCACCGCTGTGTTACCAGTAGTGTGTCATATTAACTCCCCAACCTCCTTTATTACCTGTGCGAATCCGATAAATCAATGAGGTTTTAACTAACAATTACGTCGGTATAAGTTTAAATTGTATTGTTTCGTTTGATTAGAAAAACAAAACGACGATTTAAATGCTTGATGTATATAAAGGCACGTGGGTACCTATATCAGAATCATTCATCTTAAAGTGGGTAATCGCACGAGGTATTTTGGAAATAAGTAGACACGTCTTCGAACAGCAGCCTTATAATCACGGTTCTCAATTTAAATTACAATAATCACTCAAGTTAACACAGATGAAAATGGATTTAGATTTAGGACGTAAGCGATCCGTCGTAACCGTCTAGTCCACGCTATCGTTCGATACCAAACTGCACGAATACGGTGGTTGTTTGACGTTTATGACGTTCCGCCAGAGTGACAACTGTGCTGTCACTCTCGTCCGCACAATGTTCATTGGATCAATCATACAATCAATGTCAAAATAGGGTTTTCAATCTGTACTACTAGATGGCGCCAGGGACGCGCCTTCACGGCCGGACTGACAATCGCCCGTCCCCGGGCGAATATGTATTCCTGCAACAAAAAGGTACCATACTGTTAGTTGAGCAGCCATGCTCGTCCACCCTGACATGAGCCAGTGCCTCTTACTTTAGGCCACAGCCTATTTCGAACTCACTCTCGCAACTTGCACCGCTCTTTTTCCTCATACGATGCGTAGCCCGGACAAATGCGTCCCTTCGACTTGCCCCGAGTGCAAGACCGGACAACACCGTCCCTTCGACTAGCCATCGGCTCGCACATAATTATGATGCGTAGCCCGGACAAATGCGTCCTTTCGACTTGCCCCAAGTGCAAGACCGGACAACACCGTCCCTTCGACTCGCCATCACTCACGTCAACGAACTAGATTCGTACGTCCCTTCGACCAGCACCGCTAAGCCCGGACAATACTATCCATTCGTGACACACAGACGCATGCGTCCCTACGAACCTGCTAGCACTCTAGTCAGGACCGGACAACATCTCTTCTTTGGGTTTGCGTCCTTTCGAGTTACCAACCAATGGGCAAAACCGGACAACAACATCCACACGTAATCACATCACATAATTTGAACGTACCTTAGGTTCTGAACACTATGCTCGGTGGATGTCTACTTCTACATCAAAGGTTATAGGTCCCTCATCTTCCGAATCAGCACTAGCTGTTTCAGAAGGGGCCGTAAGCGTTTCAGACGATGCAGTCAGAGTAGCGGAATCTGCAGTCAGGGTGTCAACACTGCGAGCCGACATAATCTCAAAATCGGCGTCAATAATGCCTTCTGACTGCATATCTACCGCCTTCACGGCTTCCTCGTCATTTATAATGCCTTCAGCTAATTCTAATAAGCCCTCGTGACCTCCCGGCACCAAACGCAAATTTTCGTGCGAATACTTTAACGTACGGCAAGGACCATCTACACTTTTTAATTCATAGCGGTCATTTTCCAGAACATTGGTGATCACGAAAGGTCCCCTGAACTTTCGGTCAAGTTTCGTCTGATTGCGTTCCGAACTTTTTACGAAAACGTAATCACCTTTATTAAATGGCTTTACTCTAGCTCTTCCGCGATTAAAACGAATAGTATCAGCGTTAGCAGCTTTCTCTATATTCTTTGATGCATTTAAGCGTATCGCTTCTAAATTTAAGCGATCGTGTGGACCATCTCCAGTTGAAAGCTTAGAAATTCCTAACGAGTACGATTGAACTCCAAACATTAATTCAGTCGGGGTATATTTCGTGACGGTAGACCTTGTACTATTTAGAGCAAGTTGCACGTTGCCCAACTCATCGCGCCAATTCTTGTGCGGATCATTTTCAATGATTGTAAGTAAAGATTTTAGAGTTCGCATTACCCGTTCGACCTGACCGTTTGCTCTACTTGAGCCAGTGGCGATGAAGTGAAGGTCAATGTGATGTTCCGCACAAAATTTCTTGAATTCACCGCTAATATAGCAGCGACCCTGATCAGCTACAATTCGTTTAGGAGCCCCGAACAAACAAACAGCTTTCTTCAGTGCCATAATGGCACTGGCCGCATCTAAAGAAGTGGTGTGTTCTAACAGGACGTACTTGGTGAACGCATCAATGATGACAGAACAGTATTCTTTTTGATCACTCTTACCCGTCAATTTTCCAGTAAAATCTATGTGCAGCGTGTGCCAAGGGGTTGGCTCTTTAGGAATGGGGTGAAGTCTAACTGGTTGGGCACCTGAGGGACCTTTCGAGGCTTTACATAAATTTATGCATGAGTCGACAAACCTACGAACACTTTTCGACATCTCGGGGAACCAATATAGATCGTAAATTTTGTCGAGGGTCTTATCGGGGCCTAAATGTTGAATTTCTGAATGAATGTGACTGATCAGAGTCCATACCAATGAGCGGGGTACTATAGGTAGCCAAGAAACAGTTTTATTGCGGTTAATTTTCCGGTAAAGAATACCATTCCTAACGTCATAAGTTTGTGCTACATTCTCCGGTAAATCGCCGTCCGAAAATTTCTTTATAATGTCCTGGATTTCAGCGTCGCGCTTTTGTTCGACAGACAACCAACCTGCATGCAACTCTAGGAATTTAACTGTCTTCTTTGCAGGAGTAGAACTAGGAGAAGCTTCAAACTTATCTGAACAATGTTCTACAGTTGCGATCTCAGGTAGGTGATTTCGCGATAGATAATCGGCGTGTTCCATGCTTTTCCCTTCACGATAAACAATACCAAAATCGTACGCTTGAAGCATGGCCCACCACCTATGAACGCGGGGTGTCAAATCGACCTTTGATTTAGACGCCTTCAACGAGTTACAGTCTGTATAAACTGTGAACTTCCGGCCGTGCAAATAGTGACGGAAATGTTCGACCGCTCGCACGACTGCCAGAGTCTCTAGTTCATATGAATGATAACGAGACTCAACCTCAGTCGTGCGGCGGCTAAAATAAGCCACTATCAAAAAGAAAACAGATATGCTCACCAGATGCCGTCGTCAGTTTACCTCTCGAAGTCTTGTGCTCGCAAGTGTTGACCTCCCTGACCACTGCACCGCCTCTCTTCTCAGGGCATGACGTAGATACGTGGCCAGGCTTCCCGCACGTGAAACAGGTGATTTGTGCCGATTTAGCCTTGACCTGATCCGTGTTGGGACCATCAGCTCGATTAGCTGGATCGTCACGTCGCCTTTTACACTCTACTATTTTGTGTCCAGGAACTCCACACCGATGACATTTTCCATTGAACTTCGAGTCTGACAGGCGAGGTCTTTTTGCTTTATTGTCATAACCATCATTATCTTCAGTACGACGCTTTAAAGAAATCCCACCGAGTGTCCGGAAGAGTTGAGCACGAGTTGCGATAGCATACAAATTCAGTTCACGACGAATCATGTGGTCTTTCGAGCTCAGAACGGAAATAATGAATCCAGTGATTGCCTCTTCTGACATCTCGACTTTAGGGATTCGCTCGATTAGTGCCCATAAACGCATAGCCGATTCACTAGCAGTCTCCTTTGCTCCGATCTGAAAGCGCAACACGTCATCGAAATAGTCCTGTATCAATTTGGACTCTGCAAATTTCGCCAGCAATGTTTGCTTCACAACTTCCCAGGTTAAGTCTTCCAAACGCAACTTAGTCAGAACAGATGCCGCTCGTCCTTTTAGCGCGGTTGTCAGAGCAACTAAAAGTTCCACGCCACTCAGATTCTTGCTGTTAATAATCAACTCGGAAACACGGCACCAGCCCTTAACATCGGCATCTTCATCATCTGGGTCGAACTTGATCAACTGAACCGCGTTAGTGTTTGCTGCAGACTGCGATGTTTGCTGCGGCATCGCTAACAAACGGGTTAGCAGGGCTTCCATATTGGTGAGCAATCCACTATTGCTAGGTTGATTATGCGGCTGAGTATCTTTATCCGACTGTTTTTCGCATCCCACTTCTGATAAAGGCACGTGGGTACCTATATCAGAATCATTCATCTTAAAGTGGGTAATCGCACGAGGTATTTTGGAAATAAGTAGACACGTCTTCGAACAGCAGCCTTATAATCACGGTTCTCAATTTAAATTACAATAATCACTCAAGTTAACACAGATGAAAATGGATTTAGATTTAGGACGTAAGCGATCCGTCGTAACCGTCTAGTCCACGCTATCGTTCGATACCAAACTGCACGAATACGGTGGTTGTTTGACGTTTATGACGTTCCGCCAGAGTGACAACTGTGCTGTCACTCTCGTCCGCACAATGTTCATTGGATCAATCATACAATCAATGTCAAAATAGGGTTTTCAATCTGTACTACTAGATGGCGCCAGGGACGCGCCTTCATATATTTTTGAAAAGAATGGTGACAGAAATTTTTTCCATACTTCTTGTTTTGTTGCAACAAAGTGGCAACTGGATAGTGACGTAAGCTTGTGTCACTCTTGGAGTGCCACACCTTGTTTTTTTAGACCATGCGACTAGTCAGTCCCGCCTGCTACTAGCTAGTCGCCCATGCGACTAGTCAGTGGCACCGACGACTAGCTAGTCGTATCGTCGAATAGCCACTCGCGCCTGTTGTGATTTTGTGATTTATCAGTCGCAGAACAACAAATAAATATTCTGGCGCCAGACTATTTTTCTGTAGTTCTGTGACTGATAAAACACAAAATCACAACAGGCGCGAGTGGCTAGTCGACGGTACCACTAGTTAGTCGTCGGTGCTACTGACTAGTCGCATGGTCGACTAGCTAGTAACAGGCGGAAATGACTAGTCGAAACCGCGGCTAGCTAGTCGCATTTACACGCGTTTTTGTTTTATTTGTTTTTCATGGCTACCCACGAGTGTGAGGTGTCTAAAGACGCGTCTGCTCGCGGGCTGATTGACAATGCAGTAATTGAAGGTAAATGCCACGCTGTTCCGTGGTAAATAAAGTTTATAAAAATGCATTTAAGAAGGACAAGTTTGTTTTTTATTTAAAGAAATTCATTCCAAAATCGTCTGGCGCCAGAATCTTTTTTTGCAATTAATGATGGTAGCTACGGAACAAAATTATGAATTTATGATGAAAAATGTGTTTTTATATAAGAAATTCATTCAAAAATCGTCTGGCGCCAGAGCATTTTTTTGTAGTTCTGCGAATTATTACTCACAATATTCTATCAGGCGTGAGTGGCTAGTCGATGGTGTGACTAGCCAGTTGCCGGTGCCACTGACTAGTTGCATGGGCGCCTAGCAAGTAACAGGCGGGACGGACTAGTCGAAATCGCGGCTAGCTAGTCGCATTTACATGCGTTTTATTTTGTTTTTTGTTATAGATTCCCACAAGTGTGAGGTGTCTTCAGACGCGTCTGCTCGCGGGCTGATTGACTGTGTAGTAATTGATGGTAGCTACAGAACAAAATTATGAATTTAAGATGGAAAAATGTGTTTTTTATATATAGAAATTCATTCAAAAATCGTCTGTCGCCAGAGCATTTTTTTGGGGTTCTGCGAATTATTACTCACAATATTCTATCAGGTGCGAGTGGCTAGTCGACGCTGGGACTAGCCAGTTGCCGGTGCCACTGACTACTAGCAGGGGCGACTAGCTAGTAGCAGGCGGGACTGACTAGTCGAAATCGCGGCTAGCTAGTCGCATTTACATGCGTTTTATTTTGTTTTTTTATAGATTCCCACGAGTGTGAGGTGTCGATAGACGCGTCTGCTCGCGGGCTCATTGACAGTGCAGTAATTAAAGGTAAATTAAGTTTATAAAAATGAATTTAAGAAGGAAAAGTTTGTTTTTTATATAAAGAACTTCATTCAAAAATCGTCTGGCGCCAGAATATTTTTTGTAGTTCTGCGACGGATAAATCACAATATTCTATCAAGCGCGAGTGGCTACTCGCAAGTGCGACTAGCTAGTCGCCGGCGCCACTGACTAGTCGCAGGGGCGACTAGCTAGTAGCAGGCGGCACTGACCAGTCGAAACTGCGGCTATCTATTCGCATTTACATACGTTTCTTTTTGTTTGTTTTTCAAAGCTACCCACGAGTGTTTGGGGTCTAAGGACGCGTCTACTCGCGGGCTGATTTACTGTGTAGTAATTGAAGGTAGCTACAGAACAAAATTATGAATTTAAGATGGAAAAATATGTGTTTTATATATAGAAATTCATTCAAAAATCGTCTGTCGCCAGAGCATTTTTTTGGGGTTCTGCGAATTATTACTCACAATATTCTATCAGGCGCGAGTGGCTTGTAAACGCTGGGACTAGCCAGTTGCCCGTGCCACTGACTACTAGCAAGGGCGACTAGCTAGTAGCAGGCGGGACTGACTAGTCGAAATAGCGGCTAGCTAGTCGCATTTACATGCGTTTTATTTTGTTTTTTTTTATAGATTCCCACGAGTGTGAGGTGTCTTCAGACGCGTCTGCTCGCGGGCTGATTGACTGTGTAGTAACTGAAGGTAGCTACAGAACAAAATTGTGAATTTAAGATGGAAAAATGTGTTTTTTATATTTAGAAATTCATTCAAAAATCGTCTGTCGCCAGAGCATTTTTTTGGGATTCTGCGACGGATAAATCACAATATTCTATCAAGCGCGAGTGGCTACTCGCAAGTGCGACTAGCCAGTCGCCGGTGCCACTGACTACTAGCAGGGGCGACTAGCTAGTAGCAGGCGGGACTGACCAGTCGAAACTGCGGCTATCTATTCGCATTTACATACGTTTCTTTTTGTTTGTTTTTCAAAGCTACCCACGAGTGTTTGGTGTCTAAAGACGCGTCTGCTCGCGGGCTGATTGACTGTGTAATAATTGAAGGTAGCTACAGAACAAAAATATGAATTTAAGATGGAAAAATGTGTTTTTTATATATAGAAATTCATTAAAAAATCGTCTGTCGCCAGAGCATTTTTTTGGGGTTCTGCGAATTATTACTCACAATATTCTATCAGGTGCGAGTGGCTAGTCGACGCTGGGACTAGCCAGTCGCCGGTGCCAATGACTACTAGCAGGGGCGACTAGCTAGTAGCAGGCGGGACTGACTAGTCGAAATCGCGGCTAGCTAGTCGCATTTACATGCGTTTTATTTTGTTTTTTGTTATAGATTCCCACAAGTGTGAGGTGTCTTCAGACGCGTCTGCTCGCGGGCTGATTGACTGTGTAGTAATTGATGGTAGCTACAGAACAAAATTATGAATTTAAGATGGAAAAATGTGTTTTTTATATATAGAAATTCATTCAAAAATCGTCTGTCGCCAGAGCATTTTTTTGGGGTTCTGCGAATTATTACTCACAATATTCTATCAGGCGCGAGTGGCTAGTCAACGCTGCGACTGGCCAGTCGCCGGTGCCACTGGCTACTAGCAGGGGCGACTAGCTAGTAGCAGGTTGGACTGGCTAGTCGAAACCGCGGCTAGCTAGTCGCATTTACATGCGTTTTATTTTGTTTTTTTATAGATTCCCACGAGTGTGAGGTGTCGATAGACGCGTCTGCTCGCGGGCTCATTAAGAGTGCAGTAATTAAAGGTAAATTAAGTTTATAAAAATGAATTTAAGAAGGAAAAGTTTGTTTTTTATAAAAAGAACTTCATTCAAAAATCGTCTGGCGCCAGAATATTTTTTGTAGTTCTGCGACGGATAAATCACAATATTCTATCAAGCGCGAGTGGCTACTCGCAACTGCGACTAGCTAGTCGCCGGCGCCACTGACTAGTCGCAGGGGCGACTAGCTAGTAGCAGGCGGCACTGACCAGTCGAAACTGCGGCTATCTATTCGCATTTACATACGTTTCTTTTTGTTTGTTTTTCAAAGCTACCCACGAGTGTTTGGGGTCTAAGGACGCGTCTGCTCGCGGGCTGATTTACTGTGTAGTAATTGAAGGTAGCTACAGAACAAAATTATGAATTTAAGATGGAAAAATATGTGTTTTATATATAGAAATTCATTCAAAAATCGTCTGTCGCCAGAGCATTTTTTTGGGGTTCTGCGAATTATTACTCACAATATTCTATCAGGCGCGAGTGGCTTGTAAACGCTGGGACTAGCCAGTTGCCCGTGCCACTGACTACTAGCAAGGGCGACTAGCTAGTAGCAGGCGGGACTGACTAGTCGAAATAGCGGCTAGCTAGTCGCATTTACATGCGTTTTATTTTGTTTTTTGTTATAGATTCCCACGAGTGTGAGGTGTCTTCAGACGCGTCTGCTCGCGGGCTGATTGACTGTGTAGTAACTGAAGGTAGCTACAGAACAAAATTATCAATTTAAGATGGAAAAATGTGTTTTTTATATTTAGAAATTCATTCAAAAATCGTCTGTCGCCAGAGCATTTTTTTGGGATTCTGCGACGGATAAATCACAATATTCTATCAAGCGCGAGTGGCTACTCGCAAGTGCGACTAGCCAGTCGCTGGTGCCACTGACTACTAGCAGGGGCGACTAGCTAGAAGCAGGCGGGACTGACCAGTCGAAACTGCGGCTATCTATTCGCATTTACATACGTTTCTTTTTGTTTGTTTTTCAAAGCTACCCACGAGTGTTTGGGGTCTAAGGACGCGTCTGCTCGCGGGCTGATTGACTATGTAGTAACTGAAGGTAGCTACGGAACAAAATTATCAATTTAAGATGGAAAAATGTGTTTTTTATATTTAGAAATTCATTCAAAAATCGTCTGTCGCCAGAGCATTTTTTTGGGATTCTGCGACGGATAAATCACAATATTCTATCAAGCGCGAGTGGCTACTCGCAAGTGCGACTAGCCAGTCGCCGGTGCCACTGACTACTAGCAGGGGCGACTAGCTAGTAGCAGGCGGGACTGACTAGTCGAAACCGCGGCTTTCTAGTCGCATTTACATACGTTTCTTTTTGTTTGTTTTTCAAAGCTACCCACGAGTGTTTGGTGTCTAAAGACGCGTCTGCTCGCGGGCTGATTGACTGTGTAGTAATTGAAGGTAGCTACAGAACAAAATTATGAATTTAAGATGGAAAAATGTGTTTTTTATATTTAGAAATTCATTCAAAAATCGTCTGTCGCCAGAGCATTTTTTTGGGATTCTGCGACGGATAAATCACAATATTCTATCAAGCGCGAGTGGCTACTCGCAAGTGCGACTAGCCAGTCGCTGGTGCCACTGACTACTAGCAGGGGCGACTAGCTAGAAGCAGGCGGGACTGACCAGTCGAAACTGCGGCTATCTATTCGCATTTACATACGTTTCTTTTTGTTTGTTTTTCAAAGCTACCCACGAGTGTTTGGGGTCTAAGGACGCGTCTGCTCGCGGGCTGATTGACTATGTAGTAACTGAAGGTAGCTACGGAACAAAATTATCAATTTAAGATGGAAAAATGTGTTTTTTATATTTAGAAATTCATTCAAAAATCGTCTGTCGCCAGAGCATTTTTTTGGGATTCTGCGACGGATAAATCACAATATTCTATCAAGCGCGAGTGGCTACTCGCAAGTGCGACTAGCCAGTCGCCGGTGCCACTGACTACTAGCAGGGGCGACTAGCTAGTAGCAGGCGGGACTGACTAGTCGAAACCGCGGCTTTCTAGTCGCATTTACATACGTTTCTTTTTGTTTGTTTTTCAAAGCTACCCACGAGTGTTTGGTGTCTAAAGACGCGTCTGCTCGCGGGCTGATTGACTGTGTAGTAATTGAAGGTAGCTACAGAACAAAATTATGAATTTAAGATGGAAAAATGTGTTTTTTATACAAGGTGCAGTTTTGGATCTGCAAAACATTTTAGGAGGTAATTATGTTACTGATTCTCGACCCGAATCAACAATAAAATGGGCAGGTATTTTTTTTTCATTTTATTCTTATTTATGGAAATCGGTAAGTGTGAAGTCCCATTTTTAAAACGCGGCCAATCTGTACGTGTCCTTAAACTGCGCTTTCACACACACACAAACAAACACAACCGACATTTCTTTCATAAATCCAAAGCACCAACCACTGCCCGCTCCCTCTCCCACTAGCCACGCCCCCGCGGCCATCGCAAGCACATAAATCGGGTCAATTTATTAGTGTAATTGATGTCGCCGGCGTGTGCATACGCATGCAAATTCCGCCCCGCAAGTGCGCCTTCGATTAACGGTCGCGATAGGTACCTACTACCTAGTTGTAAAAATGACGGATCAATACTCCAATGTAGAGTTGGTGGAGATGGTCCGCTTGTATGCCATAAGTGGAGACAATGTATCTCGAGCCATCGAAATGTTCGCGGAGTTATTCCCCAATCGGCAACGTCCCTCACACAGGGTAATGCTGGCTGCTACGCAGAGACTGCGCGATCATCGGCAGTTCGACGTTCCCCAGCATGCTGAAGGTCGCGGCAACGAAGGCCTGTCTATCGCCTTGTAGGAAGATATCCTGGGATTCTTCCGGCGAGAGCCACGGGCAAGCACGCGGGAGGCTGGTCGACGGTTTGGAGTGCACCACTCCACAGTGTGGCGGCTACAATGTTCATAACGAACACTGGTGGGCTCACCGCGAACACAACCCGCACGTGACTCAGAGGCATTCTTTTAATGTGAGGTTCAGCTTAAATGTGTGGGCTGGCATAATAGGAGACCAATTGCTTGGACCCCATTTTATCGATGGTCACCTCACTAGTGCCACATATCTGGAGATGTTGCAATACGTCGTCGAGGAGATGTTGGATGAAGTTCCCCTGGCAGTGTATCGCAACATGTACTTCCAGCAGGACGGTGCACGTCCTCACTACGGTCGGCAAGTACGTGAGTACTTGAGTGACAGGTTTGGCATCAACTGGATTGGTCGCGGTGGTCCAGAGGCTTGGCCTCCGCGTTCTCCGGACCTCACGCCCCTGGACTTTTATCTGTGGGGAGACGTTAAAAGATTGGTGTACACAGACGAAATCACCAGTGTTACCCAACTACGTGCAAAAGTGATCAGTGCTTTCGACACAATAAAAACGAATGTGTTTGTGTTACGTAAGCTGAAGGAAAATCAGCAACGTCGTGCTAGACTGTGCCTGGAGTGTGACGGTGGAAACTTTGAACAATACCTCCAGGTAACATAAGTAGGTAATTTATTTATTTGTACATAGACAATAATTTGTAAATACGGTGTTACCTAAATCAACTTGATTAGTGTAAATAAGTTGATTTAAAAATTTTAACTACCTACGCCAAAAATACCTATCAGACAAAATGAATCACTTAAAATCCCTAACACATGAGTACCTACTTTACTAGCACAAATTATCGGTAGGTATTTTTGTCGGTCCTCAGCTCGTTAAAAAGTAGGAAGCAAAATCTTAAATCAACCAATTTAATCTACAGATAAAAACGAAAACCGTCCTTGGGGCTGAATTTACCTACAGAACGCGCCGACTGCGCCGAGTACCTACATGCCTTATTATTATTATTAGGTGCCTACCTAAATCCCGCGCACGCGCTCGCGATCATAGTTTCACAATTGTGCAACAGGAACTGCTTACGTGCTATGTAAGGTTTATTTATCTCCGCCTATCATTTTATTCATCAGCTGATAGGTAACTAACGACACCAACGTGAACTTTCGCGCAGTTGTATCTACTTCCTACTTATTATTATTTATCGTTATAGCCCAGTGGTTAAGGCGTTCTCCTCTCATACATGAGGTTGCGGGTTCGCAACTGAGCAAGTACCACTGTGTTATTTTTTAAATTCATAATGATGTAAGTACTTTTTGAATTTATCTAGGACATCATTGAAATCCCGTGTTTCGGTAAGCACTTAATTAAAGTCTTTGGTTTGAATTGATTTGTAGCTCTCGGACAGTCGTTAGGTACCACACGGGTCGGTACGGGTCAACGACCTTACAGCCCTGCCGTATGGTCGTTGGTACGAGTAGTCACAAGCCAGAAAGTCTGACAATTAGTCTAACAAATGGGTATCGTGTTATCAAGTAACTGGTTTGGTGAGGTCTGATACGCAGTCGCCCTACGTGATTCACTGGCACTCCATGTAATGAGCTGCATACAGTTAGACTGAAAGCCGACCCTAACATAGTTGGGAACAGGCTCGGCAGATGATGAAGAATTTCGCATTGTAATGATGCTTAAAAATGAGTTATTATTTAGCGAAATGTAAACAATAATGTAGGTACATTGTGATTTCGCATCGCGGGTAGTCCCCGCGGTGTAACCAAAGCAACGACCGCCATTTTAGTTCAACGTACGCGCCGCGTTCGTTTCGTAGTGTTTCGTAGTAATGTGGGCGGAGCCTCGTACAGACTGTCGCATGTCGTCACTGGTCATCGCATTCACGCACACAGTGACATGACGCGCGATACATCGCAATGGGCGATTCTGTATTTTTGAAGAGGGTAATTAAGAGGGTTATTCTGAAAAACAATAAAATTGAAAAATCGAAAATAAAAAGTATTATTGATTATTGACTTGGTATCGTATTGTTATGTGATTAGTTACGAGTCTCATAACAACCTCCTGAAATGTTTTGCAGGTTCAAAACTGCACCTTGTATACAAGGTGCAGTTTTGGATCTGCAAAACATTTTAGGAGGTAATTATGTTAGTGATTCTCGACCCGAATCAACAATAAAATGGGCAGGTATTTTTTTTTCATTTTATTCTTATTTATGGAAATCGGTAAGTGTGAACTCCCCTTTTCAAAACGCGGCCAATCTGTACGTGTCCTTAAACTGCGCTTTCACACACACACAAACAAACGCAACCGACATTTCTTTCATAAATCCAAAGCACCAACCACCGCCCGCTCCCTCTTCCACTAGCCACGCCCCCGCGGCCATCGCAAGCACATAAATCGGGTCAATTTATCAGTGTAATTGATGTCGCCGGCGTGTGCATACGCTTGCAAATTCCGCCCCGCAAGTGCGCATTCAATTAACGGTCGCGATAGGTACCTACTACCTAGTTGTAAAAATGACGGATCAATACTCCAATGTAGAGTTGGTGGAGATGGTCCGCTTGTATGCCATCAGTGGAGACAATGTATCTCGAGCCATCGAAATGTTCGCGGAGTTATTCCCCAATCGGCAACGTCCCTCACACAGGGTAATGCTGGCTACTACGCAGAAACTGCGCGATCATCGGCAGTTCGACGTTCCCCAGCATGCTGAAGGTCGCGGCAACGAAGGCCTGTTTGTCGCCTTGTAGGAAGATATCCTGGAATTCTTCCGGCGAGAGCCACGGGCAAGCACGCGAGAGGCTGGTCGACGGTTTGGAGTGCACCACTCCACAGTGTGGCGGCTACAATGTTCATAACGAACACTGGTGGGCTCACCGCGAACACAACCCGCACGTGACTCAGAGGCATTCTTTTCAAGTGAGGTTCAGCTTAAATGTGTGGGCTGGCATAATAGGAGACTAATTGCTTGGACCCCATTTTATCGATGGTCACCTCACTAGTGCCACATATCTGGAGATGTTGCAATACGTCGTCAAGGAGATGTTGGATGAAGTTCCCCTGGCAGTGTATCGCAACATGTACTTCCAGCAGGACGGTGCACCTCCTCACTACGGTCGGCAAGTACGTGAGTACTTGAGTGACAGGTTTGGCACCCACTGGATTGGTCGCGGTGGTCCACAGGCTTGGCCTCCGCGTTCTCCGGACCTCACGCCCCTGGACTTTTATCTGTGGGGAGACGTTAAAAGATTGGTGTACACAGACGAAATCACCAGTGTTACCCAACTACGTGCAAAAGTGATCAGTGCTTTCGACACAATAAAAACGAATGTGTTTGTTTTACGTAAGCTGAAGGAAAATCAGCAACGTCGTGCTAGACTGTGCCTGGAGTGTGACGGTGGAAACTTTGAACAATACCTCCAGGTAACATAAGTAGGTAATTTATTTATTTGTACATAGACAATAATTTGTAAATACGATGTTAGCTAAATCAACTTGATTAGTGTAAATAAGTTGATTTAAAATTTTTAACTACGCCAAAAATACCTATCAGACAAAATTAATCACTTAAAATCCCTAACACATGAGTACCTACCTACTTAACTAGCACAAAATTTGTGCTAAAAATACCTACCGATAATTTAATTATCGGTAGGTATTTTTGTCGGTTCTCAGCTCGTTAAAAAGTAGGAAGCAAAATCTTAAATCAACCAATTTAATCTACAAATAAAAACGAAAACCGTCCTTGGAGCTGAATTTACCTACAGAGCGCGCCGACTGCGCCGAGTACCTACATGCCTTATTATTATTATTAGGTGCCTACCTAAATCCCGCGCACGCGCTCGCGATCATAGTTTCACAATTGTGCAACAGGAACTGCTTACGTGCTATGTAAGGTTTATTTATCTCCGCCTATCATTTTATTCATCAGCTGATAGGTAACTAACGACACCAACGTCAACTTTTTTTTGGCGCAGTTGCATCTACTTCCTACTTATTATTATTTATCGTTATAGCCCAGTGGTTAAGGCGTTCTTCTCTCATACATGAGGTTGCGGGTTCGCAACTGAGCAAGTACCACTGTGTTATTTTTAAAATTCATAATGATGTAAGTACTTTTTAAATTTATCTAGGATATCATTGAAATCCCGTGTTTCGGTAAGCACTTAATTAAAGCCTTTGGTTCGAATTGATTTGTGGCTCTCGGACAGTCGTTAGGTACCACACGGGTCGGTACGGGTCAACGAACTTACAGCCCTGCCGTATGGTCGTTGGTACGAGTAGTCAAAAGCCAGAAAGTCTGACAATTAGTCTAACAAATGGGTATCATGTTATCAAGTAACTGGTTTGGTGAGGTCTGATAGGCAGTCGCCCTACGTGATTCACTGGCACTTCATGTAATGAGCTGCATACAGTTAGACTGAAAGCCGACCCTAACATGGGAACAGGCTCGGCAGATGATGGAGATTTTCGCATTGTAATGATGCTTAAATTGAGTTATTATTTAGCGAAATGTAAACAATAATGTAGGTACCGTCAACTGGGGTGACTTTCAAATCAAGGGGCGAGTTTGATGATTAATATTTATTTTTGAATTTTACCGTCTAACTCTGTAAAAACGGAACCCAGCCGTAATTTTACTTTTAGTTTGGCAACTTTGACGTTTCCGCCACCTTATTACTTGGTGTCGGTGCGTCTACGCATTTTCGGTAGTGAGTGATAAATTATTGAAACTCGATGGTAAGAAAGGTAAGAAATGCAAGTGTAAATAACTTCAATTGTGCAGACTAAACCGCTGGACCTAGACACATGATATTTACTCTCATAATTATTTGTTTTATTGTTATTATGGAACAATTTTTGTTTTTAGGGTAAGTTTACCATTTTCTATTCCATGAAGGTATTTAGTCTGTGGGGTGAGTTTGATTGCGGGCACGGGGGTACATTGATAGCTCTATCAAAGTGACCCCTTTGGGGATCATAATACTATTTTATTGGATTTTGTATTGATTATCAATTTCACCCCATTTTTTTTTTAGGTTGTAGACAAAGATGGTACGGAACTACAAAAAGGCGCCGGGTACCCGAAATTATAAAAAACTCGGACCAGACGCTCGAAGAAGCCCTTCAGAAGATCACCGATGGTGTTATGTCAATTAATGCTGCATCTATTGCCTGAGTAGTAGCTTGTCTGAGTGCCCAAATAATGTTAATAGGCCCGGTTGATTATATTTTGAATGTTTACCCGATTGATCTCAATGAAATTGTTTTTTTTATTTAAAAGTTATTTTTGTTTTTATTAGTTTAGATTTTCATGATTACATAATTTTGTGTCCGTGAATAAATATGTTGAAACGTACTACAAAACTTTAAACTTTAAAATCATTCCTAATGCATACCCCTTTAACCAAATTTACCCCGCAATTTAAAAAATATCCATAACTTGGAGCTTATATGGCGGTATGATTTATTTTTTAACGTTATTATAGGGTGCCTTTCCCGTTTCATATAAAAAATTAGGGGTATCAAAGTGACCCCATTTCCAGTATAAAGTTTATTGCGCAGTTTTTTATTTTTTGCTTAAAATCTATTAACTCAAAATTTTTGAACTTCGAGATTTCTATTCTATAGTATCTTCCCATTGATAGGGATTTTTTGCAGAATTTTTCAGTCATCTTTAACGGTTTTATTATAGCTTGTTCCCTAAAACTTAATCAATGTCACCCCAGTTGACGGTACATTGTGATTTCGCATCGCGGGTAGTCCCCGCGGTATAACCATAGCAACGACCGCGATTTTAGTTCAACGTACGTGCCGCGATCGTTTCGTTGTAATGTGGGCGGAGCCTCGTACAGACTGTTGCATGTCGTCACTGGTCATCGCATTCACGCACACAGTGACATGACGCGCGATACATCGCAATGGGTGATTCTGTATTTTTGAAGAGGGTTATTAAGAGAGTTATTCTGAAAAACAATAAAATTGAAAAATCGAAAATAAAAAGTATTATTGATTATTGACTTGGTTTTGTATTGTTATGTGATTATTTACGAATCTCATAACAACCTCCTGAAATATTTTGCAGGTTCAAAACTGCACCTTGTATAGAAATTCATTCAAAAATCGTCTGTCGCCAGAGCATTTTTTTGGGGTTCTGCGAATTATTACTCACAATATTCTATCAGGCGCGATTGGCTAGTCGACACTGCGACTAACCAGTCGCCGGTGCCACTGACTACTAGCAGGGGCGACTAGCTAGTAGCAGGCGGGACTGACTAATCGAAATCGCGGCTAGCTAGTCGCATTTACATGCGTTTAATTTTGTTTTTTTTTCATAGATTCCCACGAGTATGAGTTGTCTACAGACGCGTCTGCTCGCGGGCTCATTGACAGTGCAGTAATTAAAGATAAATGCAGTGTATAAAATGAATTTAAGAAGGAAAATTTTCTTTTCATATAAAGAAATTCATTCAAAAATCGTCTGGCGCCAGAATAATTTTTGTAGTTCTGCGACGGATAAATCACAATATCCTATCAAGCGCGAGTGGCTACTCGCAAGTGCGACTAGCTAGTCGCCGGCGCCACTGACTAGTCGCAGGGGCGACTAGCTAGTAGCAGGCGGGACTGACTAGTCGAAACCGCGGCTATCTAGTCGCATTTACATACGTTTCTTTTTGTTTGTTTTTCAAAGCTACCCACGAGTGTTTGGTGTCTAAAGACGCGTCTGCTCGCGGGCTGATTGACTGTGTAGTAATTGAAGGTAGCTACAAAACAAAATTATGAATTTAAGAAGAAAAAATGTGTTTTTTATTTATAGAAATTCATTCCAAAATCGTCTGTCGCCAGAGCATTTTTTTGGGGTTCTGCGAATTATTACTCACAATATTCTATCAGGCGCGAGTGGCTAGTCGACGCTGCGACTAGCCAGTCGCCGGTGCCACTGAATACTAGCAGAGGCGACTAGCTAGTAGCAGGCGGGACTGACTAGTCGAAATCGCGGCTAGCTAGTCGCATTTACATGCGTTTTATTTTGTTTTTTTTTATAGATTCCCTCGAGTGTGATGTGTCTGCAGACGCGTCTGCTCGCGGCCTAATTGACAGTGCAGTAATTTAAGGTAAACGCAGTTTATAAAAATGAATTAAAAAAGGAAAATTTTGTTTTTTATATAAAGAAATTCATTCAAAAATCGTCTGGCGCCAGAATATTTTTGTAGTTCTGCGACGGATAAATCACAATATTCTATCAAGCGCGAGTGGCTACTCGCAAGTGCGACTAGCTAGTCGCCGGCGCCACTGACTAGTCGCAGGGGCGACTAGCTAGTAGCAGGCGGGACTGACTAGTCAAAACCGCGGCTATCTAGTCGCATTTACATACGTTTCTTATTGTTTGTTTTTCAAAGCTACCCACGAGTGTTTGGTGTCTAAAGACGCGTCTGCTCACGGGCTGATTGACTGTGTAGTAATTGAAGGTAGCTACAGAACAAAATTAGGAATTAAAGATGGAAAAATTTGTTTTTTATATATAGAAATTCATTCAAAAATCGTCTGTCGCCAGAGCATTTTTTTGGGGTTCTGCGAATTATTACTCACAATATTCTATCAGGCGCGAGTGGCTAGTCGACGCTGGGACTAGCCAGTCGCCAGTGCCACTGACTGCTAGCAGGGACGACTAGCTAGTAGCAGGCTGGACTGACTAGTCAAAACCGCGGCTATCTAGTCGCATTTACATGCGTTTCTTTTTGTTTGTTTTTCAAAGCTACCCACGAGTGTTTGGTGTCTAAAGACGCGTCTGCTCGCAGGCTGATTGACTGTGTAGTAATTGAAGGTAGCTACAGAACAAAATTATGAATTTAAGATGGAAAAATGTGTTTTTTATATATAGAAATTCATTCAAAAATCGTCTGTCGCCAGAGCATTTTTTTGGGGTTCTGCGAATTATTACTCACAATATTCTATCAGGCGCGATTGGCTAGTCGACACTGCGACTAGCCAGTCGCCGGTGTCACTGACTACTAGCAGGGGCGACTAGCTAGTAGCAGGCGGGACTGACTAGTCGAAATCGCGGCTAGCTAGTCGCATTTACATGCGTTTTATTTTGTTTTTTTTTATAGATTCCCACGAGTGTGAGGTGTCTGCAGACGCGTTTGCTCGCGGGCTCATAGACAATGCAGTAATTAAAGGTAAATGAAGTTTATAAAAATGAATTTAAGAAGGAAAAGTTTGTTTTTTATATAAAGAAATTCATTCAAAAATCGCCTGGCGCCAGAATATTTTTTGTAGTTCTGCGACGGATAAATCACAATATTCTATCAAGCGCGAGTGGCTACTCGCAAGTGCGACTAGCTAGTCGCCGGTGCCACTGACTAGTCGCAGGGGCGACTAGCTAGTAGAAGGCGGGACTGACTAGTCAAAACCGCGGCTATCTAGTCGCATTTACATACGTTTCTTATTGTTTGTTTTTCAAAGCTACCCACGAGTGTTAAGTGTCTAAATACGCGTCTGCTCACGGGCTGATTGACTGTGTAGTAATTAAAGGTAGCTACAGAACAAAATTATGAATTTAAGATGGAAAAATGTGTTTTTTATATATAGAAATTCATTCAAAAATCGTCTGTCGCCAGAGCATTTTTTTGGGGTTCTGCGAATTATTACTCACAATATTCTATCAGGCGCGAGTGGCTAGTCAACGCTGGGACTAGCCAGTCGCCGGTGCCACTGACTACTAGCAGGGGCGACTAGCTAGTAGCAGGCGGGACTGACTAGTCGAAATCGCGGCTAGCTAGTCGCATTTACATGCGTTTTATTTTGTTTTTTTTTATAGATTCCCACGAGTGTGAGGTATCTGCAGACGCGTCTGCTCGCGGGCTCATTGACAATGCAGTAACTAAAGGTAAAAGAAGTTTATAAAAATGAATTTAAGACGGAAAAGTTTGTCTTTTATATAAAGAAATTCATTCAAAAATCGTCTGGCGCCAGAATAATTTTTGTAGTTCTGCGACGGATAAATCACAATATCCTATCAAGCGCGAGTGGCTACTCGCAAGTGCGACTAGCTAGTCGCCGGCGCCACTGACTAGTCGCAGGGGCGACTAGCTAGTAGCAGGCGGGACTGACTAGTCGAAACCGCGGCTATCTAGTCGCATTTACATACGTTTCTTTTTGTTTGTTTTTCAAAGCTACCCACGAGTGTTTGGTGTCTAAAGACGCGTCTGCTCGCGGGCTGATTGACTGTGTAGTAATTGAAGGTAGCTACAGAACAAAATTATGAATTTAAGAAGAAAAAATGTGTTTTTTATTTATAGAAATTCATTCCAAAATCGTCTGTCGCCAGAGCATTTTTTTGGGGTTCTGCGAATTATTACTCACAATATTCTATCAGGCGCGAGTGGCTAGTCGACGCTGCGACTAGCCAGTCGCCGGTGCCACTGAATACTAGCAGAGGCGACTAGCTAGTAGCAGGCGGGACTGACTAGTCGAAATCGCGGCTAGCTAGTCGCATTTACATGCGTTTTATTTTGTTTTTTTTTATAGATTCCCTCGAGTGTGATGTGTCTGCAGACGCGTCTGCTCGCGGCCTAATTGACAGTGCAGTAATTTAAGGTAAACGCAGTTTATAAAAATGAATTAAAAAAGGAAAATTTTGTTTTTTATATAAAGAAATTCATTCAAAAATCGTCTGGCGCCAGAATATTTTTGTAGTTCTGCGACGGATAAATCACAATATTCTATCAAGCGCGAGTGGCTACTCGCAAGTGCGACAAGCTAGTCGCTGGTGCCACTGACTAGTCGCAGGGGCGACTAGCTAGTAGCAGGCGGGACTGACTAGTCGAAACCGCGGCTATCTAGTCGCATTTACATACGTTTCTTTTTGTTTGTTTTTCAAAGCTACCCACGAGTGTTTGGTCTCTAAAGACGCGTCTGCTCGCGGGCTGATTGACTGTGTAGTAATTGAAGGTAGCTACAGAACAAAATTTTGATTTTAAGATGGAAAAATGTGTTTTTTATATATAGAAATTCATTCAAAAATCGTCTGTCGCCAGAGCATTTTTTTGGGGTTCTGCGAATTATTACTCACAATATTCTATCAGGCGCGATTGGCTAGTCGACGCTGGGACTAGCCAGTCGCCAGTGCCACTGACTGCTAGCAGGGACGACTAGCTAGTAGCAGGCTGGACTGACTAGTCAAAACCGCGGCTATCTAGTCGCATTTACATGCGTTTCTTTTTGTTTGTTTTTCAAAGCTACCCACGAGTGTTTGGTGTCTAAAGACGCGTCTGCTCGCAGGCTGATTGACTGTGTAGTAATTGAAGGTAGCTACAGAACAAAATTATGAATTTAAGATGGAAAAATGTGTTTTTTATATATAGAAATTCATTCAAAAATCGTCTGTCGCCAGAGCATTTTTTTGGGGTTCTGCGAATTATTACTCACAATATTCTATCAGGCGCGATTGGCTAGTCGACACTGCGACTAGCCAGTCGCCGGTGTCACTGACTACTAGCAGGGGCGACTAGCTAGTAGCAGGCGGGACTGACTAGTCGAAATCGCGGCTAGCTAGTCGCATTTACATGCGTTTTATTTTGTTTTTTTTTATAGATTCCCACGAGTGTGAGGTGTCTGCAGACGCGTTTGCTCGCGGGCTCATAGACAATGCAGTAATTAAAGGTAAATGAAGTTTATAAAAATGAATTTAAGAAGGAAAAGTTTGTTTTTTATATAAAGAAATTCATTCAAAAATCGTCTGGCGCCAGAATATTTTTTGTAGTTCTGCGACGGATAAATCACAATATTCTATCAAGCGCGAGTGGCTACTCGCAAGTGCGACTAGCTAGTCGCCGGTGCCACTGACTAGTCGCAGGGGCGACTAGCTAGTAGAAGGCGGGACTGACTAGTCAAAACCGCGGCTATCTAGTCGCATTTACATACGTTTCTTATTGTTTGTTTTTCAAAGCTACCCACGAGTGTTAAGTGTCTAAATACGCGTCTGCTCACGGGCTGATTGACTGTGTAGTAATTAAAGGTAGCTACAGAACAAAATTATGAATTTAAGATGGAAAAATGTGTTTTTTATATATAGAAATTCATTCAAAAATCGTCTGTCGCCAGAGCATTTTTTTGGGGTTCTGCGAATTATTACTCACAATATTCTATCAGGCGCGAGTGGCTAGTCAACGCTGGGACTAGCCAGTCGCCGGTGCCACTGACTACTAGCAGGGGCGACTA